>OX387320.1:19583315-20783315 GCA_947562085.1 Eudonia lacustrata
AGTTATTGATAAATGTATGTATGATGATAAAAATGTTTATAAAAAGTATAATGGAACACAAAATATATATTTAAGCTTTATCCTTCTGCACACTTTCTCCACATGAACTTTAACTATACTAAATCTTACACTCCACCGTGCGCACAGTGTGATTAAAAATAAGCCTTTTGATCAGAATGTCTAAATTTCAATTCGTTTACGAAGAAAAATGACTAAAAGGAAAGTCTACGTGGCAAAATACCTCAGCAGTAACTCGTTTAAAGATGAAAATGTTTAACAAGCAAATTATCTAAAATAATACCTAAGCAGCACATCGTCTAAAGATAAATGTACTGTTACAGAAAAAACTACATGAAATACTCTTCTAAAGACATTGTGATAAAGAAGAGCCAAAGAAACAAGCAAACATTATAAATCACACAGAACGACATACTCGTCTTAAATCAGCAAGATTCATACATCATGCTACTTAAAAATATCAAAGTAATTCGTATATAATGTTAAACTTACGAATAAACAAAGAATAAGGCCCGAATAGTTATTCCGTGTCCGTCACGTAAACGTCATTTTAAATTAGAGTAAAAGAGACAAAACACCGAACAACTATTCGGATCTTATTCTTTGTTTATTTGTAAGACCCATAAAATTTTAAAAATATATTAATATGCGTGATGTGTTATTGTACCAAATATATATTTGTTTTACTAGCGGCCCGTCCCGGCTTCGCTCGGGTGGACATTTCTTTTTTAATAAAGCCTATGTTACTCAGCGCTAACGTAGTATTCTAAAGGTGAAAGACTTTTTTTAATCGGTCCAGTAGTTTTTGAGTTTATTCGTTGCAAACAAAAATACAAAGCTTTCCTCTTTATAATATTAAGTATGATTTATAAAAACGACAGTTGAATATAGTTTTTTTTCTTATTTTCTTTTTTTGATTTTATAAATATAGTTACTATAAGGTACACACACACGCCTGCACGGCAGCCTACCACATACTGTCAAACCTCAACAGGCTAATGACAAACTTCATGTCTTAGTTATAAGGTTCAAAATGTATTGAATGTGCACGCGTCTGTATCAAATAACTTTATTTATAAAACCTCAAAATAACAAAAAGCTTTGAACTGTCGTATTTATTAAAAAAGAAAAAATATCAATAACACATTCATTCACGCATATTAATATATTAGGTCCTTACCTATGAAATTGACGTTTTGTATTAAGAGCGTTTACGCCGCACACTAGCGCCGCCAATGAAAAAAAAAACATATCTAGTAATTAGAGATAGAAAATCAAATTATGCTCAACAAACTATCTGAATGAAGTAATTTAGCATTTTTACGTCACCTAATGAACACCTGACATGTTAAGGTTTATTTAAATATGGCGTTATAGTTAAAAGTGGCCGTAACGTCTTATTTAGCTAAACCATAACATGTGAGGTGTTCATTAGGTGACGTAAAAATGCTAAATTACTTCATTCAAATAGTTTGTTGAGCATAATTTGATTTTCTATCTCTAATTACTAGATATGGTTTTTTTTCCATTAGTGGCGCTAGTATGCGGCGTAAACGCTCTTAAGATTTTTTCTAAAATTATATTTTTCATACTAACGTTTTTTTAATTTTCTAAGCATCTATTTATTTTAACACTAAAAAAATTTTAGAGTAGTGTGTTTGTTTCACTAGCTAAATATAAAAATCTAAAAAAATCAAGACCCTTCAAAGCTACAATGAAACAAAAGGTCAATTCCGCGAACAAAAAAGAAGTCAATTTAAAAAAAAAAGTTGGGCGATAAAGACAAAATGAATAATCATTGTTAGTCCTGAAGCCTAAGTAACATAGTCCTAATTAAAGGTGTATAATAATATTAACAACCAGTAAAGACTTTTAGAAGTAATACACCTAATAATAAGTGAGAAAAGAACGTCAATTTCATAGGTAAGGACCTATTATATATTTTAATTTTTTTATATGTTTAACATTATATAAATAATATTTTTAATAACTATGTAAAGTTTATCACTTAATGTTAATTGTTATTATATGACTTCTAAGTTCTAAGGTACGTTAACGAATCATCAACTCTAAGCAGCAGCTTAAGCAACCATTAAGCGTATCTAAACGCGGCAGTCAGTCTGACTACGAATATCCCTAATTAGCCCATGATACGGAAGCAAGGAATAGAATACAGAAAGGAAGTCTCTACTATGCATATAATTTTGTAAGTGTCGTTACTTCTATTCAAGCTGTGGAGTTTCTTGCGCCCATTCTAAAAAACAGCTAAAAATCTGGATGGGTAGTAAGTAAAAGATTTCAGATTTCTTTCTTTCAGATTTTGTTATTTGAAATTTAAATGTATATAGCCTAGGTATAAGCAAACAGGACCACTTTTGTGATGCAATTTTGTTCCGGACCCTTTATACAATGTTATTTTTAGTTTATACGAAACCTGAAAACTGTTTGTTCAGAATCAGTAATAGAATCGATTTCAATATTTTTTATACCATGTTACATTTTGACCAAATAATATTTACAAAATCTCAAATAAATTATTCCCTACTAAAAACACACAACGGGGCAGCACAAAAAGCTTGTTACTTCGTGAGTTTTCAAGATATTATTTTAATTTTTTTTTGTACGGATTCTATAAATGAAAATATTTGACCCGTTTCCGGTTTTCGTATATACTAAAAATAAGGTTGTATAATTGATCTGATCGACGACTGTAACTATATTCTTTATATACATTAATTTAACTATAACTCCAAACTTACTTATATCAATTGTTATAAAATTATCTATATATTAATACGTAAAGCAAAAACTTTGTACCCCTTTTTTACGCAAATTGCGCGGACGGAGGTGTATGAAATTTCGCACACTTATAGTTTTTTTTTTCAAATCAAATATATTAATTGCGAAGTATAGATGGAAGTTGTTTTTACACATAGTACTTATAAATAGTTCAGCCATATTCTGTCTTACTGATATGCAAGTTTATATAGAGAAGGTTATCCGAATATTAATATTTTTTTTAAATTATGCATAAACCTCAGAACAATAACTAAAGCTATAGAAGGATGGCTAAAATAAAAGTCGTGCAACTATGTTTAGTTCCGTTCTATCTTATGGCTAGAAAAGGAGGTTGGAGTGCAACAAATGGTTGACACTTAGTTTTTATTTTTGTATTGTTATGTCAAACGGTCATCAGATAATCGGTGATCAAAAAAAATCTTGAGTCCTTTATAAAGTCACTCACTACATTAAGTACCTCAAATATGACGTCACAAATCTGGTGACACCTTTGCTATTTTAGTCCGGTTTCTATAGCTTTAGTTATTATTCTAAGGCATAAACATACATTAAATCAATAAAACAAACATTACTCACACTACCATGTATTTGACACACACGTATATATACTCTTTTCAAAAATTTAAAAAATGGAAGAGGAGCGGCCGAAATCTGTCAATGCCAATCCAAACTTGCTTAGGATACAATCCGTACAGCCTTAATAAAATTACGGTCGAATTTAGACCACTGGACGACCACTAATACTAGTGGTCTACTAATAAAGTATACACTTTACTACTCGTAATAGCTAACCACCGGCACCAATAATTGCGATGAAACTTGGCTTTTCCGTGATTCCACAACAAAAGCCCTTTAGTCAGACTAGTTACTAGTAAGTCCAAGGCCCGCAGAGGCGTGAGCTTCGTTAAGCCCTTAGAGCCCTTGCCCGCTGAAAAACAACTGTTTGACGTCAGCTACTCTTATCTCATCGCAACCTCCTTGACAGCCGTTTTATAGTGCTAGCAGTTTCGAGAGACTGGAACAGGCTTGCTTCTACAAAAGATTTTATCGAGAACGCATTTTTAAGTCGCAAACTTTTTAGTATGCTTTGGTTGTGATTTTTAACACTATACGAGTAAGTATTACGATGGTTTTGTTGTTGTTGAGCATTTTATATCCATAATCTGGATCGATATAAATAAACAACAATAACATTGGTGAGTGAATGATAGTTTAAAAAATATAGTTATGGGTAATTTAGTATTATTTTAAAATATAGTAAAGTTAAATGTGGATTAGGAAATAATCGCTAGTTTCGTTGGTATGGTAATATAAAAATATGTGTTTTTTGCTACTAATAAAAAAATCAAAAAATATAAAATATATCGAGTGTTATGTTTAATTAGACTTTTTCAATTCCACATAATCCAGTAAAATACTTATCTATTTTGTGAAATGTAAGTATTTCAATGACAATTTCAAAACTTTCTTAGTACCACTTCATTTCCACCTTTAAAAGTTGTTAGTAGTGAAGTACCTCCTCAAATATTTAAATAGGAGTATAAAGTTATTAAATACTTGTAATGCGATGTGAGGCCATGGTGCCATGGCCATGTGAGCAAAGTGATTTACGCTACCCCCCCGGGGAACGTTTATATTCTTCATGGGTATATTTTTATTTAATATTACTTCTTATAACAATAGTTTAATTAATAACTTAAATTAGAGTACAAATGATGAATTTCAAAATTTAAAAAAAATATAATGAGTCCACGTGTTATTTTAAAACTATAAAGTAAAATTAGTAACATGATTATTTTCAAAATTTGAAGGGAACATATCAGAATAACACAATTGTCACGGTTTTACTTATGCTAGCATTAATGTATGGGATGTTATTTATACCTACACTTTGTTTTTACTAGCTTACTTTAGAATCTGAAAGTAGTTTCAAGTAACATTTGTAACCAGTGTTTTAAAAAAGGGAACGAAGCTAAACGACTGCATAAATAGTCTGTGGTTTCCTTTTCCTGTTGACATTAAAAAGTTGGAACTTTAAAGCACTTATTTGCATTAAGTAACAATTCACAGTACCTACAATAAAGTCTGGCAAGTGTTGTTCCAACAAGTTAGAACGGCCCCTTAGGGCTTATGTATTGTAAAAAGTATCTACGCTATTGGAATACTAATAGCGGGACTGAATTCGAGTATTTTTAATTAAGTATATATTTTTTAATTGTATTAAAAGGTCGGTTGTAAATATATACTAGGGGTCGCCCAGTGGTCGATATTCGATCGTAATTTACAAGATATAGGTATATCTTGATCTCATTCTTTGTTTATTTGGTCGTAGGTACTTACCTACGACCAAATAAACAAAGAATGAGGTCCGATCCGAATAATTATTCCGTGTTTTGTTCCTGTCACAAACGTCATTTTAAATTAGAGCAAGAGTTTGTCTTTTACTCTAATTTGAAACGACGTTTGTTATGTTGACGGTTGTTGACCTATTTTATTTGTAAAGCACATAATGTTTCTACAATCTACTTACGTACATACTATTCATAAATGTTATCTTTTGCAACTCCTTCTACATATAAGTAAACTTTAACTATACCAAATCTCACTATTACTCCGCTCTGTGCGCGCATGTGCTTAAAAAGGGGCAGGAAGTTTCCTCTTCACGTATTAATTGTAAAGATAAGGTTTTTATTTATCATCACCAGCCTATAAACGTCCCACTGCTAGGCTCAGGCCTTCCTGCTGGGCTCAGTTGAACAACAGTGCATGAGGAGGTCAGGTCATAACCCACCACGGTGGCCCAATACGGTTTAGAGGATTTCAACGAGTGTCAGCTTATATCAACCGGTACCAACGGCTTTAAGTGCCTTCCGAAGTATGGAGGAGCTGGAGACCTTTTTATTATTACTCGGTTAATTTTCTAAACTATGTCAAAAGGTTTAATTTTTGTTACTCCAATTTTTTTTTCCTCAACTGTACTTTCTTGATGAAGAATGCGCTTCGGCGCGTCCTGATCTGGCGTTAGGACCTGAGTACCTGACGCAGGCGGTCCCTTGTGCTTGTGCAAGGTTGTCTGACACCTACTTTATGACCTAACGGTTGGTGGGGGGTGTCAGTATAAACTTTAAAGTTGTGTGCAGCGAGGTTGTACTATCTTGAGATAGCTTAAGTCTTGTAGCTTTGTTTTGTTTTACTGGAAGCGATTTTAGAATCTCACCCGTGATCTCGAAATAAAAAGTGACATAATACACTATGAAATTACATAATTACGCTTTAATTACAATTTCATTAATAAAATACAAATTGTTCGAGAATTTTCGTGTGACCACATTTTTTAAATATGAGAAAAAAGATTAATATCATAGCGTGAGAATTAGTAACAGAAGTTAAAAAATCGTCTCCCTGCCCCTGGCGATCCAAAACTAACTACCTACTATTTACATAAAAGCAATATTTTTTGAAAGGTACGTTCAGAGTTCTGATATCATACGCCCGATCCAAACACTTAGAGCTTTTATAGGACTGGCCTATAAAAATGTGTGCTTTCCTACTTTCTTGCAACCGATCTCTTCAATATTTATTTAAAACCCAGTTTTCTAGGAAACCAATAAAAAGTTTCACCGCAACTTTTCTATCTGCAGTAAAAACTTCGAAGTATTTTTGCATGCAGGCATTTTTCGAAATGGACGTGTTATTTCAAATAAATTTATCAAACTGGCACATGATAAATAGAGGTTGAAAACTGGACACAAACAGCGGAGGTGGTTGGATGACAACGCAACCGATACATCACAGACATGCCATGAAGTACCGCAAACGAGTACCACATATCAGGGTGCCTGGTACAAGTTTCAATCGCCTTTCGATCACGTAAACGAAAACGACACAGACATAGAATATGCCCATATGCCATGCCCATGGTATTAAATAATAAAATATTGTTTTCTAAAGTTTACGCAAACTCTACATATTTAAAATAAACGTGAGTAGATCCGTAAAAGTATTTTAATTTCAATGTAAAGAATACAACTTCAAGTAAAAGAAAGGAAAAGCACTGGGTGCCTTGTGCGAGTTTTACACGTCACTAGCTGTGGCCCGCGGTTTCACCCGCATTATATAAGTCATAGCGTAATGTAATATAGCCTATAGCCTTCCTCAATAAATGGACTATTCAACACAAAAATATTTTTTCAATTCGAAACAGTAGTTCCTGACATTAGCGCGTTCAACCAAACAAACAAACAAACTCTTCAGCTTCATAATAATATTAAGTATAGATTCTTGGCTAAACTTTCTCTTCATCGTCATCATCATCTGAGCCAAAACGTCCACTGCTGGACAAAAGCTGCTAGGATCTCCACAGCGACCGGTTTTGTGATGCTCGCATCCATAACCAATATAACAATAATAATAAACAATTAAATTTATTTGAAAAAGCACGTCCATTTATGAGAATAGTCTGCAGAAATAATTTTAAGTTCTTACTGCAGATGGAAGCTAAAAAGATGTTAATGGTTTCCTAGAAGATTGGTTTTAAATAAATAAACTAAACTAAACTTTCCTTCACTCACACCAATTATCTAGCCCAAGAGAAGCTTCGTTTCTTCGTTTAAATAAATACTAAAAATTATGCCTTTACTTTGCCCCTTTAGTGAACGTCTCAAGATAAAATAAAATGTAAGATAAACGGCTCGGTGGCCGAGGGCTAGCGCTCGCACCGATAACCAGGGATCCTGGATTCAATTCCTGGGTTGGGCAAGGCGTGTTTCGGATTATCCGACGCATAGTCTGGGTTTGTGAACACCAATCCGCGTTTGAATAGCGAGGTGATTAAATCAAAATCCATCAAATGTAGCGATGTCTTTACCCTGCAGTTGGGCAACCCGCTATACACTACTTTAAAGTTTATACTGACACCCCCTACCAACCTATGCGGTTACAAAGTAGGTGTCAGACATGTTAATACTGCCTCAATGTGCATTGTATTACGCATAAAATGCAAATGCAACTTTGGATTTGGATATTATTGTTCTAACTAGCGGCTGCTCGCGGTTTCACCCGCGTGGTTCCCGTTCCCGTGGGAATATCGAGATAAAAACTATTCTATGCGTTAATCCAGGTTATAAACTATCTGTATGCCGAATTTCATTTAAATCCATTCAGTAGTTTTTACGTGAAAGAGTAACAAACATCCATCCATACTTACAAACTTTCGCGTTTATAATATTAATAGTAGGATACTTTGTGGAGCTCGATGGCGCAATGGTGAGGAGCTCGATGGCGCAATAGTTAACGCGCCCGGTCTGCGAGTGCGGAGGTTAAGCAACTATCGCAAAGGCCGGTCATCGGATGGGTGACCAAAAATGTATCATCTCGAGCTCCTCCGTGCTTCGGAAGGTACGTAAAGCCGTTGGTCCCGGCTGCATTAGCAGTCGTTAATAACCACCAATCCGCACAGGGCCCGCGTGGTGGTTTATGGCCCTTTCTCCCTATCCATCCATAGGGAAGGCTTGTGCCCCCGCAGTGGGGACATAAAAATGAGCTGATGATGATGATGAATAATAATCAACTTTACCACTTTTACCAGTTCCCAACAGAATACTGACGTGCTTCCCCTAAACAAACTTTAGGTAGGTAAGTACCTATATTACCACTTATACCATGTCGGAAAAAAAGGGATATTGTTAAATTTCCTTTCAATTTTAGGTGTAAGTCTCTTTTCTTATCTAAATATGTCGCCATAACATCAATGTTTGTAGCGTTGTTGTGTTCCGGCAGCTAGAGATAAGATAGCCAGTGCCTCACTAGTTGAGGATAAATAAAAATATTTTTTTTTTAAAATGAGGCGTTGAACCCTGAACCTCTAAGTCTGAGACCGGTACCAATAAGCCACTAGGTAATACTTTAGAAGTTTAACACTTAGAAGTTCGTTCAGATAAGTAGCGTTGCAGCTGTGTTTGCAGCTTCCATTAGTTTAATGCTTACATAACTTAACGTTGTCAGTGTCAAACCATCAAGCCAGTCAACTACCTAGACCATATAATTATGGTTCTATAAATAGATAAACAGTCAGTTGCAGAAGTAGCTAAACACTTTAGCAATTTGTTATAATGACTAATTCTAGTGAAGCTATTATGACGTGGTGCTACAGTCGTTAGTGCATTTCACTACTATAAGGAGCTTGCTGCGCAGCGGCTCTCACGCGCAGGTAGGGATCTTCTAAGTTAAGCAATTTTTGCAATACCCTAGCATCGGATGTTTGACCAAATTAATATTGTTAATTAATGCTTTTTTTCAAATTGAAATACCTTCAGCTCCTCCTAGTTCTAAAGTTCCTGTTTTTAATCATATAAAGGTTTTTTTATTTCCTTTTTTAAAAGGCACATAAACCCCAGGGCAGACCCTAACAGTGGGACATAGAGCTTAAGCCAGCTTATAGAAAATTATACTGAATTTTTATTCTTAACTGAAAGGAAAACTATCAAGTCTCCTTTTCAGGAGTAAGATATATGACGCAGCCGCAGCCACCCGTGCCAAGTTATTTCTTAAAGTGTGTGAAACACAATTTATAACACCTTTTAATATTAAGTTTCACCTATGAAATGCCTAGGGTAGAAAGTAGGGAAGATTGGCGTCTTGTTGTGTCGGAGGCCAAGATAAGAGAGTAAGTAAGCGTGAAATGCCTAACAAACAAGAAAGTAATATACGGAAAACACGATGCCCAATCATTATCAAACGCCTATCTTATACATGGAAGACATTTTCCAATATTTGTCGCTGTAAAAGAAATGGTGAAAACAATTGTCCTTGCTGAGTTTCTTGCCTACTCTTCTCAGTCCAAGATCTTCCGCTTTGTAGAGACACACGAACCTAAGATGGCTCAATGACATTAAAATTAGCTCGATTATTGAAGCATACTAAATAAAATGATGGGTGTTAAGAACTGCAATATTATTATAACAAACGGATCTGACGACCTAAGAACAAAATAGCTTGACGCATTAGAATTGGTCACCCATCCTACGCCGGATTCGGCATGCTCGAAACTACTTCCACGAATGCAACCAAAATGCGTTAGTAAACATACGAGATTTGATCAGATATCAATCTTATTTCGAAATGGGTATTTGTATTATATTTCAGCTATTTTAAAAATGTTATGTTAAGAACTTTACCTACTGTTTGATTTAAATTCAAACGTAATGAAAGCCTTTCCAAGTCAAATTATATATTTAAAACCTTTTCCAATGTAAGATATAGGTATATGGCAGTAAGTACCAAGTGAAGTTACATTAGGAAAATTTTAACTTCTTACAATTTAGCAGTTCATTTTTGAATAAAAACATCTGAAGACTTGCCAAACGACGATAAGTACTTAACTAAAAAAGAATTTGAATATTACATTTGCCAAGATGGACTCAGCGTTGAATAGGAGTTAAATCGATTCTTAATTATCTATTGAGCTGAAATGGTTCTTTCATGCCATTTAAAAGTAAGATTGGTTTACAAGAAAAAGTCGGTTGAATGCAAATACGGCATTGCACCAGTCCGCACAGAAATTCTTCAAAGTTCTCAGCACGACACGAACGCTCGTCGCTTTAACAAAATAATGTATTGTTTAAACTTAATACGATACCTTGAAAAGTGTTTAAAATGGTACAATTAGGTATATAGGTGCAGAAAACTTTAGTCACGAGTCGTTTCAGCTTTTTCTAGAAGGAAAAGATTTATTCCCGGAATAAAATAGAGCTCACAAGTGCCCTTTATAGTGTGAATTCTTTAAAAAACTGGATAAATATTTGTAAATCTAGTAGGATTTACAGACAAATACCATCTATAACTAAGGTTAATAAGTAAACATATGAATAAAGAATTAAAAGCGAGACGCTTCTAGCGGCTTCTGTTTTTGCTGGTCCACACACACAAACAATAGGGCTTCGCAGAATGTCAGCGTTGCAGGTGATGTTCATGCTGCAACATGTGCTGAGTGGGGTCCTTACAATTTCGCTTTTTAAGTTAAATTTTATTTTTGTTTATTACTTACTTTAATTTGAAACTAAATAAATATTTTGATTTCATTTGATATGCTATTAACAAATCTTCACAATTATCGTATATTACATGTCGTCATAATAAAATTTCGTTAAGTAACTTTAAATTAAGTACATGATATTTTCTTTATTGTTCTATACTTAACTTTACTTTCACGTAAAGCGGAGCAGAAGGGCAGAAATGTCTTCTCAACAAGTTTGTCCGAACATTGGAATGTAATCTCTGGCAAACACTACATACAATCTTCACAGACATTGTATAGAAAATCGTTCCATTTTAAATAAGTTAAGTTAATCCTACTTGCAGTTTTATTTGGGTCAAAGTCGTAGGAGAATGTGGCGAGCTTTAACTTTGCGGTCGAGAGAGCTAACCACATCATAGGTTACTAAAGTAGGCAAAGTATTTTTTTTATTTTTGATGTGTAACATCTTTCCGCTCGCCTTCTATGTATACAATTTGTAGGAGTGATTTCGTAGAAACTAACTGTTTCTAACTGTTTCTACCTTTTCCGTAACAGTGAGATCGGCTCGCTTTCTATCATCATCATCATCATCATCATCATCATCATCTCAGCCATAAGACGTCCACTGCTGGACAAAGGCCTCCTCCAAGGATATGAGGGGTATTTGCAGTAATCACCACGCTTGGCAGGCGGGTTGGCGATCGCAGTAGGTTGAGGGTAACCTCAGAGAGATGCTGCTGCCCGTCCTCTCTCGCTTTCTATATAATACAATAATTTGTGGGAGTGATTTCGTAGAAATGTGATCGTAAACAGTGTGATACTGCCGCACAATTTATGGACGCAGTAAGTACAACTTACTGTGTTCGTGATTGTGATATTTGAGGTGCTAACATTACAATCTATTTTCTCTAAACTTGCGAAGCAGGATAGGATAACAGTGTGACATGTCTTCTAATGAGTATTTACTGAATTCTCTTTATGTTTTGTAAAAAAATATACGGAGTCGGAAGCGCGCGCAAATTTAAAATCGATAAGAACAAGACATATTAATATTATGTGACATATTGTGTTATCATTTTGATATGGCAAATGTCTTCTAATGAGTATTTACTGCATTCTCTTTAAGATTTGTAAAAAAATATAGGTACGTCATTGTTAAGCATCGATTAGACCATCCGATAAACAGGACACTAAGTCGGGAGACTAGTTAGGACGGCAGTAATTCTATATTATTGTAATCTTAATATAGATTTCAACCATTTCGTGTGTAATAGACTTTTAAACTATATTGATAAATATTTACTGAGTATATGTCTCAATAAAGTGCAGATCATTGATAATTTTCAGAATGTATGTGTTAAAATTGTTTATTACTGAGGAGAGATGTCAAATGTTACACATCATTTTTATTGTGCAAATTATAGTGCACAAAGTATAAAATAAAGGCCAGTGAAGTTTCTACAAAAAAAACATGAAAAAAAGTAATTAAGTACCTTAAAAATGAATAGAATAACAATATGAAAAACACAATAAAAATAACTTATCCACAAAAAAAAAAACCTTCATTTGAAGCTTATTGTAATCTAACAATCAAGAATGATGTGTCACTCATATAACAATTGTTTTGTGTACTTAAGTATTCAAATAAATTAATAGTATGGGTTAGTTAGGGATATACCTACGAGTAGTATTTTGATTGTTTTCTTACTCGAACACTAACTATAGAAATTAATGACAATCCGCTTTCATCGTCCCAAGACTTATAAGCTGTCAGAAATTATAAAAATACAAAATAGACCTAGAAAAATCCGCCTATTCTTTGTCAGACGTACAAAAAAAAACTTGTGAGGGGCATAGGTACTCAGAAGTTACCAATAAATTACTGTAACTAGATAAACTAGGTACTCCAGAGGTAGGTAATAATATTACCCAAGTCAGAGATTTCGTTCGGTTGTTCTGTGAACTTCTTTAATCTGTGCCCGTCCTTACTTTAATATTGTATGTAAGTAGGTCCAAGAATGAAGGTGGACGTTTGAAGGGGAACGATATTAAATTTTTTGTCTTCTATTTGTTTTTAATATTGAAATTAAATACTTTTTATGAATCCACTAGAGGCACATCTTTACTTATTATTAAATTTTGTCCTGTCTGGACAACTCAGTCTCCCTACGACTACGAACCCTGTAAAAGATTCAAAAAATCTTTTACAGGGTTCGTAGTCGTAGGGAGACTGAGTTGTCCGTCGTCACATATATTTTTTTACTTGCTTATCGTCAATTATTTTAATCGGTTCCGTTCCGTTTCACGCAAAATGAGCTTAAAATGTTTTAATATGTTTTATTTGGTGTATTGGGAGAGTGATCATGTTACCCAGAAGTGAGGACGGCAGACCACTTTTAAAAATACCATACCTGCTAAGCAAACGCGTCCATCATTGAAATCAAATCATGACTACAATAGGTATTGGCTAAAGCACCAACCTCGCCAAATAATAGTGATCACAAACCGGGGATGTTTTTTTTCTTGGCTTAGTGGGACAGTGTATACGCTATTACTTACTGTTATTGACTTCTGTCTCTGTGATTTCCACCGCACGTTCCAGTGTTGCCACCGCTCGTCTATTATTTACCCGGCGATGTACTGTGCCCACTGCTGCAATGCAGCGCACCGAAGCTCTGCGCCTTTATTTTTGCCGGCAAATGAATAAAACTACAATGGTACTGCAATGCATACAAACATACTCTTTTTTGCCGAACCACGTGTATGTTTTAACTTAGTGGACTGTACATATATAGTTCGCGTTCCATTTTCAGTTAGATGTTTAACGGTGCTAAACTTACTCGTAAGGTAAGGTATCTCAGCCATAACTTTTTAAGGTATCGGATACTTAACTTATACGGGTTATTGCGTACGTTACTTTTAAAGGTGTTTGAAGTATTATAATAACCTAGGTAAATTTCAGTGCCTTATAAAAATAAACACAGACTAAGCTCCGAATATTTATTCGTGTTTTGTCTCTCTTACTCTTTTTTTATATTTTTTACGCCTGCCCCCCGACCGCCTAATTAACCGATCGCTTTTAATATTGCTTTCATAGGCGGCACGAAACGACAAGATGACGTCATAAACCACACACGAAGTCAAAGCGATCGGTTAGGCGGTCGGGCCCCTAAATGGATTAGCTTATCAGTCTTATAACATAACTTAGAATCATATTGTGAATTAAGAGTGTTCAGTGAATGTTATTTACTCCTAGGTCACGTAAGGGTTTGTACTGAAAATGCTACAGAGCTGCAGAGATGCGTGTAATCTAGCTCATGCTGAGTGCAGTGCAGACCCTGTTTAGCGACTCTGCATGCAACGTATGCAAAAATCAGCAATGTATTCTTTCATTTTTAAGGTTCCGTATCGAAATGGTAAAACGGGACCCTATTACTAAGACTCCGCCGTCCGTCCGTCCGTCCGTCTGTCCGTCCGTCCGTCTGTCCGTCCGTCTGTCTGTCTGTCTGTCTGTCCGTCTGTCACCAGGCTGTATCTCATGAACCGTGATAGTTAGACAGTTGAAATTTTCACAGATGATGTATTTCTGTTGCCGATATAAAGACAAATACTAAAAAACAGAATATAATAAATATTTAAGGGGGCTCCCGTACAACAAACGTAATTTTTTTGTTCGTTTTTGCTCGATATTGATAACGGCAACAGGTAGACGCTTGAAATATTCACAGAATATTAAGTTATATATTCACTTTAAAAATAAATAATTAAATTAAAATAAAATAAATATTTAAGGAAGGCTAATTCGTTGTTGCTAGAGTTATTTTCATTCGATCACCCATCTGAAGACCAATCATCGCTACCGTTGCTTAACTTGTACGATCTCAAATTGAACGAGGTAACCGCAGCACCAACGAGTTCCTCATACTGAACATTCATAAAAAAGAAATGATTGGCCACAACAAGCGACCGCTCATGTTTTATGGACGGTTGTCGTGTTTATTCAATGCGCCCGGCTCTAATTGATTCAGAACATTCAAAGGCTTTTATTCTTTGAGATGCGTTTTTGCAAAGTGTAGTTGATATGTTACGGCAAGGCTACGGTGTTAGAGACATGAAAACCAGATTTGGTTCAAGTTTTTATATTATTAGTCCATAGTATGGATGTATTATGATTTTACGTTTCTACAAGACATATGTAAAAATATAATTGTGAAATCGAAAATTAATAATGATAAAAACCTTCTAACAAAGCAAAGGTAGAACACAAAGCAATTAATCATCTTAAATTTAGATTTTTTAAAAGCGTCTTCATAGAATTAAAAGCGATGATAATTAAATACTTTAATTTACATTTAAAAAATCACTTTACGATTATAAGAAAGGTCTAGTAAATATTTCGTTTGTTTGCGTAAACTTTAGTAAACAATAGTTTTAGCCACTGTAGGTAAGGTAGGTAAATCGTAATCGGTAATACTTTGTACAACCCTACATCGATTTATAATCAAAATGCCTTGTAGACATTGCTAGGACGCGCCCGAGCATCCGTACCAGGTACCTAGCTACTAGGTAATTCTGCCAAGAATTGTATTCATATTTCATATTTATAAGAAGAAGCTTTTCTTCGTTCACTGGTTGATGGGGTTCATCTACTAGCCTCATATTCACTTCATTGCTTCCATCCTCAGCAGTTGCTTGTTGTTGATGCTCTAAATAACGTTGATCATATTAATTAAAACTTATATAGAAATGAAACACTTCATATGGATCCACACGCGTTTATGTATCTATACGTGTGTAAGTATGATGTGTGTGTGTCGTGAGTACTCGTGAGTGTGCAGTAGTGAGTGACACGGAAGCGAGTTGCTGATCTTTTCAAAATTGTTCACCAGTCGCCTTTTACCATGGACCTGGACCATGCATAACGGTCAAAAGGTCAGGAAATATAATGTAAGTAAAGTAGAGTTTTATGACAAGTTTTCAACCCGTTTAAGGTGCTTTCTGTTCAGGTTGAAATCATAGATTAAATATAAATGTTTCAATAACAGTCAAGAAGGTAGATTCTTGATAGCGCAACTAATATATAATCACTTATTTAGCACGTTTAGGGCCCGTGCTAGCTGTGCAACAGGTATCGTAAATCACCAAGCCATATGGTTAACTAACAGGCAATTTCCTATAGTAGAAAAGAAACTACATCGCACTGTATAGATTTAAAACAGTATTATTAACTTTTGTAGTGCTTCTTCAGTAGCTGTCTTCAATTCTAAGCCCTTTTTACAGCCTCAGTGGTTAGGCCACATTACAGTCCAAGTGTCCCTGGTTCGATTCCCGGTAGATGAGTATTGTGATCGATTTATTGGTGGTTTGTGGTAGGGCAAATCCATCTGGCTAGCTACCACTAGTTTTTTAGCACTGTGTTGGCATAATCAGTAGCATTGTGTTGCATCTGCATAAGTAGTGTTCGGACAGGTATTTATAGGAAGACCAACAGATAGCTGTTGGTGTCATAGGACACAACTTAAAAATTTAAAAATAGTAACAGAAAGCCAATTATAGGTCCTCACTAATAAAAACAGAATTAATAACAATGTGATGCACTTAACAAGAAAAACATACACTTAAATTTATTCATTAAACTACTCAAAAAATAACTGGCTCATGAGCCGTTTCGCTGATGCATCGCTTGTGTTAAAAAGGTCAAAATCTAGTTTTTTAGATAAGGCATTGAAATTGTTACTCGCACGCCAGATATACGTGTTTTGCCTATAGTTGGAAAAGAAAGGGGGCAGATATAAAAGCGGGCTAAACCGAAGGAGCTTAGATGGCGCTCTGAGAGTGATTTGAGACAGTAGATCTGGACAGTCAATGGAACCAGAAGCAGCTTTTAGTAGGAACAAAATATCGGCAATTTCACGGCGTTTAAACGTATTATATATAATATAATACGTTTAAACGAGCAATTCTTGTATATATGTGTATCTATAAACTGAATCGACCAACTCCAACGATTTTCATGAAACTTAATTAAAGTATGCAGGGGGTTTCGGGGGCAATAAATCGATCTAGCTAGGTTTTTTTTTTAGAAAATTACCAAAAAAAAATAACGAGCGAAGCTCGGTCATCCATGTACTTACTTATTGAGAATAAAGAGAGAAAATGAATAAGAGAAGCGAGAAATGGCGAATACGTTTCTGAAACCGGCATATTGCTACAAGTGGGTAACCACCTACTTAACCACGAATATATGAGCACATTTACAGAACACTTGGTTAGTCTGGCCAGAATTAGCAAGCTCAGCAAAAATCACGTCTTACTAACTTTACCCCTCTATGCAGGGCTTAAAACCGGTTCAAAATTAATCGGTTTCATTAGGGTAAAACCTGTAATATCGTAAAGTACCGTTCCGGCGCGGAACCAAATAGGAGCGATATTTCGAACCTAAATAAACCGGTTTATTCCTAGCGATCGCTCTGGGATAGTGAGATGCATTGACACGCTGCGACTTGTTGTAACTTGTTGAACTTGTTGAGCGCAGTCTCATTTTGATAGTTGCGCGCATCCTATCAACATGGGTCGAAAACGTAAATCAAGTATTTATCATTACTTTGAATATAATTTTAACCGGTTAATAAAAAAACCCATTTTTTGTAAACCGGTTTAAAAACCGGTTCAACGGAACGTAACCTTAACAATAAAATTCCATGCATAGTTTAGTCAAACCGGTTAAAAAAATTAACCGGTTTCCAAGCCCTGCCTTTTGTATATAATGCCTTATAATGTTTATTTATTTATTTACTTATTCAAGGCACATCAATATCATAAATCACAATACACACGCGCAGGCACATCAGATCTCCATAAACTAGATATTTATAAATTTTTATAAAATACAGTGAAAAAGTTAAACGCCTACCCGACCCAGCTAGGAATCGAACCTATGGCGGTAGCCAAAGTAACATTAAGAAAACGATAGCGAAGTTCGAAAGAATAAAATGTATGGGATTGACATAAGATTGACCACGTGATTTAGCGCGGCTTATGTCAATCACATACATTTTATTCTTTTCGAACTTTGCTTGCTTTTCGGGCGGCTGTACTGACCGCTATGCTACCGGGAAGGCTGACGTAAGCGCTGAATTTTGTCACTGCTTTTTAATATTTTTTTTCCATAAACTGTCAAATTTTCTCAATAGATTTTAAACTTTATGTCTACATGGCATATGGTTGAACATTTATTGAAGAAACTTGAAAGTTTTGGAGAGGTTGATGTTGTTGTGCAGGCCTTTGTACATTGCCAAGAAGTGTCCTGTATTTCGCTGTGTTCGTCCAGTAAGAGATACTATAACTATGACCCTGATTCTCGCGCCTGACCCTCACAAATTCATCAATAAGCATCATTAGATTTAGGTGATCGCAGGAAATAAACAAATCTAGGGCATACACTAGAACAGGGGTCGCTAAATGGCGGACCGCGCGCGCCGACCCATTTTGTACGGACGGCTAGAACACAGCAACGTACACTACTATACTAATTTAATAAATATGTAATAGCTTGCACCAATTTTACTCCAAACTTCAGACAGATAGTCAGCAACAAAAAAATTTCATTTACCTATTTGTCTCATTGATATGTAAAAAAATACCTTTGTTATTTCTGTAAAAATTACATTTGTTTAATAAATATTTTTTTCTATAAAATGTTGTACGGACCGCGATAGTTATTTCATTTCTTAAAACGGACCCCGAGCGAAACTAATTGGTGACCCTTGCACTAGAATGAACGAATAAATGGAATATAATAGAATAATTGTTTAGGTATTGGTTATTGTTCACTGTATACATATAAGGTCTTAATATTATTAATGAATGACAGTCAGATGAAATATCGTAAAGCTTTTATGCCCAATCATTCACGTATTGCCTTGACTTGTCGTGGGAAATTCAAGGAGTCCCGACGGATTTTTTAGGCAGTTGTGTTAGGAAATGACAGATAGATATTAATGTTTTCCCATAGAAACCAGGTATTCTGACAGACTTTTAAGGCTCTTACAATATGCAAGATTAATAATAAGTAAGCAGTGCAATATTTAGATTTTACCTACGTTATAGTTATATTTAGATGCAAGGCGGAAGGTGTAAGCGGTCGATTGCCATCGAGTAATACCGCTCGATCATAAACTCTTGACTCCCTGAGGATGTTTTATGAAGCCCTGCATAATTTTCGGCACCTGGGATTCAATGCCCGAACCGGTTTCAATAACTCTGGCACGATGATAACAATTACGAGTACTATCCTTCTCGGATTCAAAGTCACAGGTGACAATGTTGACACAAATTGTTAAAAAAAATGAAAAGTCTTTGTTTTATTTGACAATGTTTTTTTTTTTAATAAAACAACTTTTACGGATCTACTCGCGTTTAATTTACACATTACTTTAATGAATGTTTATCATGACGTTTCCGACGTTGACGTTGACGTTGATAAACATTAATTAAAGTAATTTGTAAATTAAACACGAGTAGATCCGTAAAAGTCGTTTCATTTCAATGTGAAGTGTTCGCGTAAACTTAAGAAAACAATACAATGATTTTTTTTAATTCTATTTTTAAATATCGGGTATATTTAAAGATCTGCAGTTTAATTTTTTTTTTAATTCGTTACTATGTCCAAAGACTTTTTCTTGTCTGCAAACAGGTAAATAAGACAAATAATACTATGGAAGTATGTTTTATTCATTTTTTTTTATCGAGTTACTAACAACGCGTTTATCTTTCATGAAACCCGATAGAAAACTATTTTAAATGGAACGCGAAAGTTTAAAAAAATGTCTCATCTCTGTGGCGAGTTTCGCTTGTTTTGGTTGTATATGAGGTTGTTAAGCTACGTTGGCGACCGCTGGCAGTATACCCTCGTAAATCTGGACGCCACGGAGGAAGGTGGAGGCTGGTAGGCTCTCATTGTGCTCGTGCAGGGCGGTTGTGGTGGCTGCCATAGGGGAGAAGCCGAGCGCAGGAATGCCAACCTCACGGATGTACCGGCTGTCGGTACCACCGGGGAACGTGCGGACTTGTAGCGGGATTTGGCTGCATAAAAAAAGAAAGTTAAACATTTATTGTCACTCACACATAAAATCAAAACACGGCACAACACAAAGGAGATAAAAGTAAAACAAACAAAAGAAGAGAAAACCATAAAGAACATCAAGCATCATATCATCAACGGCATTACGAACGGTGGGGCACAAAGTTTTTAAGTGAAATAATGGTGGATTATTTAACGGCCAACAAGTGTTCTTGAACATGCATGAGCTTAGGCAAACGGAACAAAGTAGGGCAACGTCACTTTTCAAATTCTGTCGTGAAGACCGCGGAGCTCAATAAAGAAAGTCCTACAATATATTATTTTATTTTAGAATTGACAGAATGAATTTTGAAAAGTTGATTTTATTTTTATATGAAAAGGTTTTTTTAAAATTTTAATTTAATAATTTAAATTTAAATTTTTAATTTTTAATTATTATTTTTCCAAAATGAATAGAATCGCAAAATGATGTTATTGTAGATAATTTACATTATGTTAAGGAAAATTTATTGTAAATGTTTGACTTACCTAGGTTGCGTTATGTAACAAAGGGTGAATAAATAAATGAAATGAAATATCTTAATAATAAGTAAGTACTCAAGGGGTTTGAGGAGGATATCGTTAAACATTTCTCATTATGAAAATGAAACTACTTTTAAGGATCGACTCACGTTGGTCACAGGGACACCTCAGTCTCCCTGTGACCACGGACCCTGCAAAGGGTTCGAAACGTCAGGATAAACATACAATAAAACTAATGTATAAAATAAACGCAAGTAGGTCCTTAAAAGTAGTTTAATTTCAATGTGGTGTGTTCGCGTAAACCTTAAAAAACAATATTTCTCGTTATATATTATCAATCCTCATGATTATTGTTATTATTTATTTATTTATACCTCATTTTTTTGTATATTTTTTATGTGTGTGTTTTTAATAAATGTTTTTGTTTCTTATCATTTTCATTCATCTCTCATTATCATCTACAGTTATTATATTAAAAGAAAACATTGTACGACAGCTCCCTATCTTTGTCATTGACTGTATGAGCAAACCGAACAAGGTCGCTTATTAAGGAAAAAAGTTAGTCATCGCTCACAGCTGTTCCGCTGCCTGCTTGAAAGCGAGCCAGAAGGGGTTGGAGCTATCCACGGCTGTGGCAGCCACCTCTGGGTCCTTCTGCGAGAACTCGTACGTCACTCCGTCTCCTGCCTCCCTGCACCAAGTCTTCACCTTCATTGTGCAAAGAAAACATATCCGTGAGCAGTTTGTAATCATCATCACCTGTTCATTTATGTCCTCTGATGGGGCACGAGCCTTCCCTATGAATGGATGGATAGATAGAACGGGCTATAAACCAGTGCAGATTGATGGTTGTGAACGACTGCTAATGAAACCGGGACTAACGGGTTTACGTCCCTTCCGAAGTACGGAAGAGCTCGAGATGATACATTTTTGGTCACCCATCCGATGACCGATCTTTAAGAAAGTTGCTAAACTTTAGCAGTCGCAGACCGGGCGCGTTAGCCACTGCGCCACTCGAGATTGTAGATAATGAGCACAAAATTGGATGCTTATGTTAGGTGACCGTTTTTTATAACGAAGCAAACTCTTTAATTGCGCGTACGTACCACTGCATCCGTGGAGATGTAGATAGTTAATATGGTTATGCTGGACTCTCCCCCTGACCTCCAACGCCTTACCCAGTACCGAAGTGCTCGGCGAAGTAGAGGAGGAAGGGAGATAGAAGAAGAGTTAGGGAGAGGGATACAAATAACTTCAGCACTTCCCCTTGCCACCAGTGTAATCTGGGACAGCACTTAGGAGACCTGAAATTATGCTGAGCGGATACCTTTTAGTGCCACACTTTTACCTTAAGCTTAAATTTGATAAAATACTTTGTAGTTTGTTGCACTAACAAACTATCTACTAAATCCGTTCTAAAAGAGGTTGGGCGATGACCTCCCTCTGGAGGTCCAGACCGACTGGCATGAGTTGGCTCGAGAAATAGATAAATGGAAGGACTTGGTTGAGACCTTTACTCAGCAGTGGGACAACATAGGTTAAGATAAGAGATTGAAAGCGGAATGATGGTGGAGTACCGACAGTGGCAAACAGGAGAATTGATATTAGAAGTATTTTGAGTTTTGTGGCTCCTTGGTACACTCTGACTCTGACTCTATACTATAATAAAGAGTGAATGATATTAACATACATTATGAGTAGTCTTAGTTTAATATTCTCTCGCATTTGTAAAACTTACAGACATCGTACAGCCAACAGTAAATGTTCGCGTTTGCAAACGCGCAGTAACTTTGATCAAAGTTATGCCGCAGGCGAGCGAGCAATATGTGAAACGTGTCTTCATAACTCCAGTCCAGGAGATCTTAGAGTTTACTCAAAATCGGTATATCTACAATAACGAGAAAATTCTGAATTTATGTTTGAAGCTCGCTCCCGTAACATACTAAGTCTTCGGGAAATGGGCCTTAAATGTGACCTGGAAAATAGGTCATCTCGTAAAATAGAGGCCATTTTGCTGCTCGGAGGCCAGCTGGAGACCTCGTTTCGCCTCGCTGGACTAGGCTCAAACCTAAAATATGGTCTAATGGGAAAATAGCCTAAGACCCTCTTTACTACACGATCAATTTTGCTCGCTACGACACCGTTCTTTTTACACATAAATTTCTGAGCCGACCAAGAAGTAACGATATTTTGTAAATATAGTTACTTCTATGTGAAATCTGTGCAGTTTCCTGCGTCCATTTTCCTCCACAGCTGAAAGACGTCCTGAATGGTATTTGTACCCGATAAACCTGTAAGTTTGTGAATAAATCTTTTGTAGTTATTATTGTGTCAGAGCAAATGTTAGAATGTTACCTTTTCCTCCAACACCTGTTGATTGTCCGTCAACGCTATGCGTATGTCAAAGCTGACAGTCAACTTTTCGGGAATTACATTGTTCTGGATACCACCCTGGAAATTTTACAATTATGTCATTAAATCAGCATTTGGTAATCGAGTCTATAAGTGTAAGGTTGATACCTGCATTTGAGTCATCATCATGCAACAATAGTCACAATTTGTGCACTTATTATCGGTCATTTGTTAATTATAAACTTAACATTTTGAAATTAGTCTTGCAATCGGTATTGCTTTATACATCTACGGGAAATCAAGATGGAGAAAGCCTTGCAGAGGCTCTTAGTCGAAGAACAGATGAGGGTAGGTAAATTAAATAGGAATGAAAGAGACGTTCTAAGAACGCATGTTTATTGTGTAGTAAGTACATAGAATTACGTTAATACGATAATGCATGAACCAATAATAATAATATAATGTAGCAGTACAAGTTTAAGTTCATACATTACAATTTATAGAGATTTGCGTTTTTGAAGAAAGTTTATTAAAAAAAGGACAATTATCATGAACCTTTAATTTGGATTCAAAGTAAATCGAACTTTGTACAGTAACTGTTACAAATGAAACCAGTTTTAGATCGATCGATTCGAAGAGCTGCTTAAAGCCTTCCGATCAATGATAATTTAACAAAATTACTTTGCTTCCGGTGCTTCAAATGGAAAGCTCCATAAAAACCATGTAGGTACAGTCGCAGTTACAAAATGTTATTGTAATAAGTGAACTGCAATAATTCCACTTTTTCGACAACTCATGAAAGCTGAACGAAGCGGGCGGGCGGCAGTGGGCTCAACTATAAATCTGGCTATAAAATGTAACATTACAAATTTTCACTTTTTTACAAATTGAACTCAGTTTGTATACTTTGTAGGACCTCAAGATTGTCGATTGAAGCACATTTTCAGTTCTAGTCTAGACCAATCAGTGATGTGTGCGAGTTGTATTCACGTTTCGAACGAGTAAAGTTAACAACATTTTGTAACAGCGTTTGAGGAAGTAGCGGCATCAAAAAAAATCAAAGTCCGAAATTATTTATTTAGTTTAGGCTATAAAAATAGAGTAGCTCGATGGCGCAGTGGTTAACGCACCTGGTCTGCGAGTGCTGAGGTTAAGCAACTTTCGCAAAGGCTGGTCATCGGATGGGTGACCAAAAATTTATCATCTCGAGCTTCTCCGTGCTTCGGAAGGCACGTAAAGCCGTTGGTCCCGGCTGCATTAGCAGTCGTTAACAACCACTGCATCGCACTGGGCCCGCGTGGTGGTTTATAGCCCGTTCTCCCTATCCATCCATAGGGAAGGCTCGTGCCCCAGCAGTGGGGACATAAAATGAGCTGGTGATGTGATGTGATGTGTATGTGAGGCTATAAAAAAATAGCTCTTATTATTGTCACTATGCCATATCGGTTCGTAAGTCAATAGTGAGGGAGACATTGTACGGAGAAGAACCGAAAAGACACTCAGCATGGGTATTTTATTTCTCACTTTTCTCTACAGTGTCACATATTGGAAAATGTCCTCCCTGTCATAGAAGGAAGCTTTCCATTACAAATCAACATAAACAAAATGTAAAAACAATAACAAAATTACATAAAATGAAGTGATCTAGTGATGGACTTGAGTAACTTTATTACCTTATTTTCTATTAATATAACCTTAGATATGTAATAAAACTTTATTGTAGAGAGTGTAGTGTCTGGACAAACCCATCAGGGTTTAGATAGATACTAAGTAGCAAATTGTATTTTTATTTCTTATTGTAACAATAAATAAATAAACTAACTTGAAAACTCAATACCATACAAAGTCTAGTTTATACTTACTCGGTAAGATAAGATAAGATATGAAGAATAGTGAGGTCAGTAAGGTGAATAAAACTTGCAGTGAGCACTGCGAGTACTAAGTACAGAGTACTTACACTTATCATAGTGAGGTTGACGGTGGTGACGTCACCGATGGTGAGGGTCGGGTTGTCTTCCAGCTTCTTCTTGGAGGCAGTGCGGATGTCCATGAACTTGTCGATTATATGCCTAATCTGGATATCGGACATTACAATCTCTTAGAAATAAGAACGGTAAAAAAAAATATATGTATAAATACAAAAATAATTCCCAGTTTCAACATAATATTGACCACAAAAGTGCATCCGTATTGTTGATACTGACTGTGCCTATCGTTCAATATTTGCGTATTAATTAATCATCAATGTAAGAAAAAGGAAATAAAGTCATTAAACACGTTTATAATATTTAAAAAAGTTTACCTGAACAAAACCAAGAATTGCCAGAAGTGGGATTCGAACCCACGCCCACAGAAGTGGACTGCGACCTGAACGCAGCGCCTTAGACCGCTCGGCCATCCTGACATAAGAGCTACTGGCGAAAATTAGAGTCTGCACAGATCCACTTTATAGTAATGTCAGTAGTTACTACATATTATGTAACAGCTACTTTTTTCAACAATTAATAATGACTGATGATGATGATGATGATTTCGGCCATAGCGACCACTTCGAGTCCTAGTCTACTAGTAATAATAATAACAACTAATGTTGTATTGTTTCTTTATTACATATTTACTTCTATTTACTATTCTAAATAAATTATTAATGAATTCAGGTAATTCTCTCATTCCAATGAAAATTGGGTTGGGATATATTTAGAGTTTATGGGTGAAAGGACTTATAAAGTACCGTTTATGTGCGAATAATAGAAATCAAGATTTCAAAAAAAAATTACAGGATGCTTACAACAACCTGTGTTTGCCATAAACAAAATCACCACAAAGAAGATTTAAATAAAGTTCAAATTTTTAGCGCATTACTTGAAAACGGCTGAACAGATTTGGATGAAAATTTGCACATAGACAACAAACACAATAACACATAACTCGGACTAAGACATACAATAGGCTAGGATAAATTTTATCCCGGTAACAGGTTCAAACATTCAAAATTCAAAATATTTTTTTCAGTTTAGGCACAATTAGTCTTATGAATGTCACTATGCCATCGGTTCGTAAGTCTGCTCTGGGTGGGAGAAGACCTTTTACTGAGAAGTCCCGGCAAGAAACTAAGTAAGCGTATTTCTTTTAGGCGTCAACATATTAGGACACTTTACAACACAAATTAACACAAAATATTAAAAACAATAAAAAAGAAAACTAAAACAAAAATTAAATAGCTAAGTTTGCAAAAGTTACATCAGGTACCAATTTAAATTTTTACAATG
Organism: Eudonia lacustrata; assembly: GCA_947562085.1. Classification (NCBI taxonomy): domain Eukaryota; kingdom Metazoa; phylum Arthropoda; class Insecta; order Lepidoptera; family Crambidae; genus Eudonia; species Eudonia lacustrata. The sequence goes on from OX387320.1 coordinate 19,609,372, forward strand.
TCATACAGTACTAATATAAGCCAAAAATTGTATAAGAAAAACAAAGTTAAAGTATAGTTAATAATAATAAAAATAAGATAAAGTGAGCAAGATCAGACAAGCCTCCACAGGCGGCATTCACGAGTATATGTAACGACCCGACGCATACGCCACCAGCACCGCAGAGAATAAAGAGAGCATGACACACTTAAGTTACTTTAAATAAGAACTTAATTAAATGTTTAACGCGATAATAAATATTGTTTGTTCCTGTGTGGTGTCTTTCTTCTGTGTGGGATAGTGTAGTCCACGCGAGCGAAGTCGCGGGCCACAGCTAGTTAGTAATAGTGATAGTGGACGGACTAATTGGATAAATAAGGTGATGTCAAATGTAATGTACCCGATTAATTATCTTGACAGTAGTTAGTAGGTAGGTAGCAATCGCTGGCTCGCCGCCAATCCCTGAATTCGCAGTGTCACTTAATTTATCAAGCTGCGGTTGTGCGCGCACCGAAACGAAACGCAATTAGCACGTACCGTGGAATAATTAATAACTTGCTCTATCTAACGATGTGCAAATTATTTATTACACTAAGCGGGGCGTTTAGTTATCTCTCCTCATTAGAAAATGTTAATTTTACATACCATCAGCCGTCACTCCACCAATTATCGAAACCGCAGCAATAGATGACAACATTCCAAATATTGTCATGGATGTCAATATTTCGGTCTTTTACCTTTCGTACAAAATTTCACGTTGATACTTTCAATAAACATATAATATTATACCTATACATAAATAAATTTTATATCAACATCATAAAATAATATAAATACTATGCTACAGTACTATAAATATTCTTTATACTATGCTTCAGTCTGTTCTTTATTTTTGTATATTTACAAAACGGGTGTAGCCACTAGTGTGACAGAAAAGCTGAAACGTATTGAAACTTGCAACATGGCTTGTTTGTATGTATATATGTACATTTATATATTTGAAAATAAATTATCTTACTACATTAAAGAAAAAATAAAGCAAGAGAAACATAACTTAATGAAAGACAAAAAAAGCTTATAAATAAACATTCATGCTTCGTTTTGTAAACAATTATTCATACATTTAATCCGGTTAACTAAATGGGATGTTACTAAACGGGATGTAGCAACTCTAGTGTATTTACTGTCATAAGTGGTATTGTTGTATGATTCAAAAAAAATTGTGCTTTTAGCTTTAACTGACAGTCAGACAGATAGATGGAGAGTAGTTAAACCGACCAAGGTAGAGTAGCACATGTCCAATTGTCCATATGTCCATCGTTGGCCGATTTCATTTCTTCGACAGCATTGGTTTGGACTTCTGCCAAAACGCCCGAAGGAAAGTAGAGGTCGCTACTATGAATACGGTAGAGCAGATTATAATATTTTTAATTATTTTGGGAGAACGTTATCTTACACTGGTTACTATAGTAGAAGAACTTTTATTAAAGCGTGTACCAATTCGAACTTCTTACTAAAACATAATAATTATGCTTTCTGTAGTGATTGACTTTTTTTTTTAAAGTATGCTAATGTGTATTTATCTTATCTTATCTTAGTGGGGCCTGCCGAGGTTTCCCTCTCGCATTAACACTTCGACCCATCGGGATCTTTTGTGCAACCCCATTTTTCACTCATCTTCCTCTGTAAAGATTGATGCCATAAGCTTGGCAACGTCCTTAAGAACGAAGAGCCTGAAGTCCTCCGGTTTCGGATAGGCTGATTTTGAGCCAGGGAGTGGTAGTCACACAGTAGGTGCTGCATTAACTCCGTTTCCTCTCCACATGCGCCCTACACAAGCTATTTGTTGATAGATGCATTCTGTGAAGCAATTGTTTTGTGGTATAGTGCCCTGTCAAGGCACCGATAGTTAATTGGGCCTGCCTTCTACTGCCTCCGCATATGAACTTACTCCGTCCTAAGGCGTTTTCGCCTAGGAAGGATTTGGAGTGTTTCATACCCTGCTGCTCGTTCCATTCGATGCTGTGCCTGTTTACGATGTAATCTTTTAAGGCCTTGTTAATGGTACTTGGTGCAAGTGCCACGAACGACTCAGGACCAATGAGCTGAGTCTCCGAGCCCTCCCTGGCAAGTGCATCCGCCATCTCGTTGCCCTGGATTCCCATATGGCCTGGGACCCAGATCAATCTCACCTTGTTATGTCCACCTAGCTTGTTTAGAGCTTTGGTGGTTTCTAGAACAAGGCCAGAGTCGATCTGGGGCGATATGAGTGACTTGAGCGCAGCTTGGCTGTCACTCAGAATGAATAAAATTACGCTTTTCTTTTCATAGCTAATTCTATAGTCTGCTTTGCGCATAGGAGAATTGTGAAAGTTTCTGCTTGGTAAACAGTGGCAAATGTGTGTTTAAATCAAATCTCGTTTTAAACTCTAGGATAACATAAATAAGGCAGTATAGATTTTATTATGCACGTAAAAAATAAAGCTTATATACTTAAGTATATAAGTTTTTCATCATTTGTATTATAACTCACTTACACACACGCGAGTTGCGCAAATGAATGAAAATAAGGAATTTATACACAAACAGTAGGTAGTACTGAATGACAAGGACTACATTTGGTAGCAGCTCAAGATTGTAGCAGCTATGAACTGAAACCGAAGTTTCGGAGCACTTATTCGACTTTCACATGTGAACGTGGTATAGATATTGTCAAAGTCGAAACAGTACCCCGAAACTTCGGTTTACTGTACCGTTTGTGTAACTGGCTGTCTAGTGTAAGTTTCATTTGACATTCAATCACGTTAACGAAAACGAAAATTAGTATGGCGTTGAAGCAGCGCCTTTGGCGACATACGTAAGAGATGAGTTAACATTTTGCCATACAAATTTTCGTTTTCATAATCAAATGAATACGGATAGTAAAAACGGTAGTAGTACAGTTAGCGGCAGATCAACCTACCCAAATCTGTCAAATTTCTCCAATGAATATTGATCCTTATAACCAAACAATAAAGTTCAAAATTGATTGTAGAAATTTGACAGTTTTGGGTAGGTTGATCTGCCGCCGTGTGTACGGTAGTTAAAATATTCAATTCGCCCAAAAACCCAATCAAGACTAACGCTACCCACCTCAAAACTACATCTACACGCATGCAGTCCTTTAGTGATGTGCATTAAAATATATAACAAATTATCAATTATAATTAAAAACATCCTATTAGAAAAAGCATTTTTAGGGAAATTAAAACAATTACTTACAGAAAACGGTTACTATACATTACAAGAGTATTTTAAAGACGATCTACAAAATAATAAATTAAAATAAAATGAAAAAGCACATGAAACGTCCTGCTCTCCCCTAATTTTTTGCTGTGCCAGACAGGGTCCATAGTGTTCTTGACATTATTTTAAGATCCTTGTAATACATATGGGAAAGCAATAAAGATATAATAATAATAATAAACCAAAGTCTCACTAGGCACCTTGATCGTCGTCAGTTGCTTGAAAACAAGCCAGTTTAATGTATTTTGTTGTAGTTTTCTTTGGTTTTATTTATTTATTTATTAGGTTACACAACAGACATTAATCTTAACAAAGTTATAAATAGGTACATAATAGGTTTAACAACATTTTATACTAGTCTAATGTCCCAATTGTGTTAACACAAGCAGTTTATGAGTGCTTAACATGTGTAAAATTAGATTTAGCTTTAGATTTAAAAAATAAAATAGAACTAGATTTAGAGAAGTAATATTTCCAAATATTTTAAAATTACTTAAAACTATATTTGGAAATACTACACTTGGGTCGTTAGCCATTTGGGTCAATTAATTGTCTTGTTGGTTTTGCAGGCACATAAATGTTATCTTGTATCTATGCAGGTATTATGACCTGTATTTTTGCAAACTTTTTAAATCCAAGATGCTAAAAAAACATAAACAGCAATAAAGAACAGTTGTGCTCTATCCTATTCAAATTGTCTGCACTTCATTCACAGCCCGCCTTATGTATTTAACTATATTAGAATATGATGGCTAAACCCACACCACAATTTCACGTGCTTCCTCGTCTGTATTCCCAAGACTGTCTCATGATAATTAATTTAACACCAATCCTCTGTAATGGCAATTTACGCGGCTTCGCGCCTCGGATTAGTTTAATCGCCCAGAATTTTCAGAAACAGTGGGTCATCATTTTAATTGCTATACGAATATGGCTTTTGTGTGTACACAATAAAGTTGTAATTATGAGTAAGGTTACAGGTTTGATGTGCTGTACTTTGTACCGGGATATTGTCTATAGTACGTAGGTAGTGTGTATTTATTTACATGTAGGACATACTTTTATACATAGGCAGAACTTTGTAAAATTAAATAAAACTAACTTAACACTAAAAAATATTTAAATACATAGATATAACATAGATATCCTCGACCCACTAGTCACTACTGTGCTAAAATGGGGATATAATTGTTTTTTTTTTAAATATTCTACGGAAAATCACTTGACATTCATATCACCTTACTTTGGAGTAATAATGTAATATATTAATACGTGAAGCAAAAATGTTGTACCCCTTTTTTACGAAAATTGCGCGAACGGAGGAGTATGAAATTTCGCACACTTATAGTTTATATAGAGAAGGTTATCCGAATGTTAATATTTTTAAAAATTATGCATAAAAATACATTAAATCAATAAAACAAACATTACACACACTACCATGTATTTGATACACACGCATATAAACTCTTTTCAAAAATTATAAAAATGGATAAAGGAGCGGCCGAAATCTGTCAATGCCAATCCAAACTCACATTCTATCTTTTTTAATTTTTCATTGCGATAAAATTCGTGCAGCCTTAATAAAATTACGGTCGAATTTCGACCACTGGGCGACCACTAGTGCAAAATTATTAGTGATAAGAATTTTAGTTTTCGTCGAATATCATAAAATTACCGAACTATCTTAAACTATCTTGAAACTAAACTATCCTAGTAATTAAACTTATGATATTGTTTTTAAATCCCATTTTTACTAAATTTGCAATGTAAAGTCATTTCATTTTATATTATAGAGCACAATATAATAATTATAATAAAACAAGAATAAATAAAAACAACCACTGCTCAATCAAATAACCCTCCCCGCGCCATTCCAGGTGCAAAGGTGCCCAACACACTTGCCGCGTTTCCGCGTTGAACAGCGATAGACCTTTGCATCAGGAATGACTCGGAGCGAGGGTCAAGACCCCTCTCTCGTAGACGGCGCCCCACTTCCCTGAAAAACAGTTTGGCCTCTGAACCCCAACAACTATTTGTTTCTACTGCAAGGGGTACAAACAAATAGTTTGTGAGTACCGAATACTTCTCGTGCTTTCTTTGAGCTGCCACCTCAGCAGCTGCGGCCGCCATCCTCATGGTGCGACTAACGTGTGAAGCGGCAAAAGTGCTAACACATGTGGCGTCCCAGAGCAGGCACTTTCCTTTTTGCCAAGGCACAAGGGTTAAGCCATCAGGCCTTTTGCCATCTGACCGACTAAGGCCTGGTGGCTCCAGCTCACAGGGAATGTTTGCCGAAACTAGCGCCCTCCGGATGATGTCATTGAGGGCATGATGGCGCGGAAATCTCCCTGCACAACAGCAACAGCTCAAGGCGTGGTGACCGTTGCTCTCTACCATAGTGCCACAGATGCATATATGAGGTTCACAAACATCACATCCTAGCCTATCTATTGTTTTTTGGTTTTTACTTAATTTAAACATTGGAGTAACCGCATACTTCAATGTGACTTTTCATATCAGTAATAAATAAAATGAAGCAAATCGCGGTAATTAGTTTTCGTAAAGTTATTAAAAACTACAAAATAAAACTTTGTTACCTTTTCGCCGTTGTTGTCTGGCAGTAACAGAGAGCCATGCCCGGACTTGCCCGGGCAGATTACGGTTATGTCTGCAAGTGAGATTTAGACAGGTTGTTATAAAAAAGAAAAAAAAATAGGTTTACTTTTTTAAAATCAAGAGTTAAAAAATCTATACAAAGTCAAAGTCAAAGTTTTTTATTTAAATATCTTATTTTTTGTATTGTCCAAACATTTTTGGCCTACCATTCATTCAAGTTGCTTTTATCTGTGCACTATTAATAGTGCTATAATATTATTTAAAAAAAAAATGCACTGACGAACCACTCCGAGCTTCGAAAGTCACGTAAAGCCGTTGGTCCCGGCTGCATTAGCAGTCGTTAACAACCACCAACCCGCACTGGACCCGCGTGGTGGTTTATGGCCCGTTCTCCCTATCCATCCATAGGGAAGGCTCGTGCTCCAGCAATGGGGACATAAAATGAGCTGATTGATGATGAAACCACTTCAACAGATATTTCTAATTTGCATTTTAAAAATGCATGAATTGGTAGCGACACATTGTTTTTGGAAATGTTGTTACTTCTATAAAAAGCTGCTGGTAAAAATAGATTAAAAAAAATGTTTTAATTAATGTTCAAAGGTACAGACGCCTGCGCACCAACCGATCCAAAACTGTAAAATTTCATCATTATATGTTCAACGATATGTCTTATACAGTGTGTGGCCTAGAACCGGGGATAATATTGAAAACAGAGATTCTATTGGTCATTGTAATTGAATCATTATGGTCTCAACTAATTAAAATCAAAACTTTACTTTTTGATTTTTTTCTAACAAACTTAATCGTAAAATCAATGTGCACACAGTGCCGTTCATAGTTCCGCTCAACTCGATCGATGAGTGCATTCTGACATCTCTTTGACAATATATATATTTTTTTTTTTTATTGTGACACGCCATAATGGCTTCACCCTGCCTGATGAAAAGCAGCCAGTGAAGCCCAAGAAGTGAAAGCGTTCATCACAGCACTACCACGCTATGCCGAACGCTCACACTATGGCGGCCTGCATAACTGCTTTTTCACGCTCCGCTTAAATAACCCGGGAGAGAAAGAGGAGGGAAACACGTGTGCGGGAAGCGCATTCCACATACGGGCAGTTCGGCAAAGGAACGATTGTCCAAACTTTTTGGTACGTGTCTTGATGGTCAGCACGGTATGAGGGTGGCTTCTCAGACCTGCACGCGTCGATCTGGAAAGGAATGGAGAGGGAGGAATGAGGTTATGAGGTATTTTATGGGTTGTTGTGTGCTTGTTGTGTGACACAACTTGTCAACCTCCTGTAGCACGACATTGACAACGTTTTGCATTCCATTATGAATCGTAACTTTAAATTGTTATTGTATGTAATGCATGGGTTTTGGTTAACTGAAATCTTTCAGAAAAAATACTAATACTCTAGAGAGTCTCTTTTTTCAATTATCCCCGGTTCTAGGCCACACACTGTATATAAAATTCAAAGTATATTAAGGAAATTTCTCAGTTTGTGGTTAGCTGATGTGCAGGATATTTTTGAGAGAGTTGCCTTAGGGCATTTTCAGCTTCACCGGGTTTTTTTGGGGGCGGCGAGAAACTTAAAGGGTTCTTCAAGTCATGTGAAACAAAGCACCGTCAGAAGTCTTCTTGAGGCGACGGCATCACCCACTAGTGGCTGTCCCCGTGCCCTCTAGTCTGGAGAACTAGTAGAGGCGCCCGCTAGATGCAATGTCTCCGGTTGAATAAGCCGCGTAGGATTTTGGAACTGATGAGGTGCCTGGATGGGTACTGAGAAGTGAGTGGGCTTACAACTACGCCACAAAAGAGGACATTTAGTAGTCGACTTTAGAGTTGACGACCCGAGCAGTGGAATCTGCGAGTTGTACTCTTAGTGCAACGAGAAGTGAGCGAGCTTACGGCTCCGGTAAACTATCTGGATATTAGGTAGTGGACTATACGTGTCCACGGGGCAACTAGGTCGAGACACTAGTCTTAAAAGTACCGGATGAAGGATGCGTACCGGCGCGTTCTGATATGGCGTTATGACCTGACGTATAGATGGTCTCTTGTGCTTGCGCAAGGATGTCTGACACCTAACTTTATAACCGTAAGGTTGGTGGGGGGTATCAAACTTTAAAGTCGTGTGTAGCGGGGTGTCCCCGTGCCCTATTAGATTCTCCGATGGGTTCGGATCGGATCGGGTCCTCGGAAGTGCGTTCTCTTTGGTGGTTTTACCCTATAAGTAGAATATATGTCATACTGACGCCAAATGCTCCGTTCCCCGTTGAACACGAGGTAGTCGTCGGAGGCGCTGGCGTAGCCCTCGTCCAGAGCGAAGCCAACGTTCAGCTTCTTGAAGTCCTCCGTCTTCACAAACTCGGCCATTCCCTTCTGGCCGCCTACCTCTTCATCTGTCATAGAAAATAGATTATATTTGTTAAAAGTCCTCTTATAATAATTGTAGGTTTATATTTAACAACCACTTACAATTGGAGCAGTGTTTTACGAGCAAGATTTAAACCCGATCCCTAAGACATAGGACATAGGTTGGGTACACTTCCAATTATACTGAGTACGGTTTACTCTGCACATAACGATTGATCAGGCGTTTAAGGCGACGCATTGGAAATCTACGTGGCGTGGATCTTGATTTTTCCCAACAATTACATTACAATTACAAAACATATGAAAGAGATATTTGATAACATGATTTTTTATTTAATTGACTTCATTTTGCTAGTTGCACAAACACGATTTGTAAACTTTTATAACAAAGAAAAAAATATCAAATTAACTTCTTTTAAAACATTGATTTGCATTTTACAGGCTAACCAGACCGATTTAAACATAAAAATTTTCTTAGTAGATTAACACACATTTCAATATTGTAGTTCATTTTTTTTAAATAATTTGTAGTTTTAATTTGAAGGAAAAAAACAGTTCTTCTTATGGTACGGGGCGCAACCGCTCCGTATGAGATTTATTGTTTAGCGGTGCGTCGCCTTAAGTGCATTGAGCCTACTTTACGTAATTATGATTTGTTTATATATATTATGACTAACACTAATACTTTTAAGTGTCTCTAACCCGTCTACTGTATCCTACCCAATAAACGGAAAATCTTTTACTGTGTGCTTTCTTCTCGACACTTCATCCGCTAACATCAACGTCATCTGATAAATGTATGGTGAACTGTGCCAGTGTGTTCAACTAAGCGCTGCACCGTACAACTGTCTTTTCTCTTTCAACCCGTGCAATATCAACATTATACATCTACTCTTACTTTGTAAGTCTTCTACTAGTATCAACTTTAATAGAATTGAATCCAGATCGTGGATTTTTTTTTAAAAATTCCCAAAACATCTGTGGTTTACGACATAAAGTTAAGTTTTTGTTATGAGATCGCCTGTGACAATAATACTTACATTATGATAATATTATGAGTCGTTTTATCACTCGTATTCTAGACACCTTTTAGTTATATTTATATTACTGGGCGATATTTATTATATTATTATTATAAAACAAGCAAGTGTACAAGCAGCGCATCTTGGTGACAAACGAGATGCTTTACCATACAATATATCGATAAATAAAACACTATATCCAACCAAATCGAAAACCGTCATCGATGATCGATATATTCCGTTTACGTGTAAGGTATTCTGACTTCGATTTATGCAGAAATTTTGCGAAAAAAAGATGGCGCGAACAAGAATGGGGAATAATAAATGTAATGTGTTTTTTTAGTCCCAATTTGACTGTACTCTGTTAGTTGGATAAACATTCTGTTAAATCTTGTAGAGCTTGATGGTACAGCAAATAGCGAGATTCATCACACCGGATATTCCAAATTGCTGGTTCCTCCCAATACAAGGTCTCCCGCAGAAGTCATACGAGCTGAGTGCCTGCTAGCATGAGTTTTATTTAATATTCGAGTTCTTTTTGATTTTCAATTCCAATGGAATTAAATGTATTAAGCTTTACTTATTATTGAAATAACAATGTTCTAATTAATGAGTATCTGAAAGCAGGAAGCTACCTACCTTAGCAAGTTACCTTTGGCTACTTTTTATTTTTAGTAATACTTTATTTATGGTAAAAGCTCATTATCATTAACATCAAAAGGAACAACATCACAAATATAAACCTAACTACTAATTAAATTAATATTTGAAATCAACCAACTTAAACTACTACAAATAAACTTGAAAAAAAAACTGATCTTAATATTTGTCTGTAGCCATAGATTATAATAAGTATACACGTCATAATCAAAGTATATAGCAATACTGACCAGGCACGAAGGACAGATGAATGGTCCTCTTGAGTTTGATGCCTTTCTCCTTGAGCCTTCTCACAGCTTCGATGTACTGGATGGCCACCGACTTCATATCCTGGACACCTCGCCCGTAGATCACTCCGTCAACAAGACGAGCCTCGAACGGGGGATATTTCCAGCTGTTCTGTTGGGGTAGACGTTACTTAGTAAAAAAATCGCAGTTAGTGCTTCTTCAGGCGAATCATAGCAAAATGTTTGGTGAGTGGTGACACTGCCTGTAAAGAAAAAGTATCTTTTTTGACTGACATCTCTGACTTGTCCTGACTGACTGATTCATCATCGCCGAGCCGAAACCGCTGGAGCTAATTAGATGAAATTTGGACTGTAGGTTAATTGAGTAACATAACCAGTCACTAAGAAAGGATTTTACGGAAATCATACAATAAAGGGGTCAAATAGGGGATGAAAGTTTGTATGAAAGTCCGTCAGTATTGAATAAAATACATGAAAAATTTATTTCCAAAAATGGCTTTTTCGGAAGAAATAAAGAATGACTTGTCTCAGGAATTTTGTTTATTTTCCTTTAATAGGAGGGAAATCGTTTTTTTTAACGTAAGAACTAAAAAAATGAATAATTTAATCGATCTATAGATTTTTAAATAAAAATAAAGAATAACGTGTTTTAGCTTTTATCGTGAAAGATTGGAGGAAATACTAAGGTCGACTGAATTGAAAAATATGTATGAAAAGTAGACAAAATCAACGTTTCGTAGTCCCCTGATGCCTCCTCAAAAAGTGGACCGATTTAATGACTTTTTTCATAAAAAATTAAAGAAAGGCTTTTGGCGGTATCACTGCTTCCTGTCAAGCTGAGGAGCCACAAGTGGTGGTTGAGTAGGATGTGTTCAGAGGTGTACCCCGCGCTGCAACATGAGTTTCGTGGAAATGATACTGGCCTATGGACCATCTCTTCCCATCAGCCTCAGCCCCCCAATTCTGCTATTTATTTTGATCTGAAACGAATCTGAAACGCTATAATTTCAACGTTTTCGTATTTTGCTAACTACGAAACTACAATTTGATGTGAAACATCTTTCCGCTCGCTTTCTTTAAAAGCAATTTGTGCAAGTGATTTCTTAAAATGGGACGGAAGTATGTTTAACAGTGTAACAGGAAGGAGTTGATTTCGTAGTCAGATTCGTTTCAGATCAAAACAAATAGCAGGATTGGGGGGCAGGTGGCCCGCTTGCTCGATTGCAGTTTTGACAATAATGAAAAAAATACGATCGCGTGGCTAAATATTAATATTTACCTCAAATACAGGCACGACGTCCATATGCGAGTTTAGGAGTACGCTGGGCAGACTTGGTTGCGTGCCTTCCCAGGTCATTACCAGGACGGGTTTCTTCGGCACCGGCTCGAAGACCTGCACTGGCAGACCGAGCTCGGCTGCTTGTCCGCGAAGGTAGACAAGGCATTCATCTAGAAGAAATATATTTAAACCATTATTTTTCATTTACAATTTACATAGTATTAGGGTTGCCAACTATTTTTCAAGAAATTAAAGTAAATCTACCGCTAACTAGTATAAAAAAAGGATTTGAAGAAAAAATAAAGTAGTTTCCAAATTTATTTATTTAAATGTTTAAAAACATATTTCTTTGTACTATTGGCACTATCTAATAATTTTTTATTGGTTTATAGCGCGTTCAGAAATTAGCGTTGCGTTTCGTTTCACTTCAACTGAGTTCAGAAATTAAGTCAACAGGAATATTCCGTTCAAACGCATGCATTAGTCGGAAATAAAGTATTTTCCATACTTTATTTTTATTAAAAAGAATAAAGTATGGGGATGGAAAATAACGTAGGATACGTAGGATACGTAGGATAACGTAGGATACGTTATTTTAAAGTTTGGTTGGCAACCCTACATTGACTAAATTCATCACTCTGCTTTTGATATAGTGGTTAGTTAGATTACTCGTCTACAGCCTTAGGCCACTAGGCTTTTGGTTGGGTTCTTAGGTCGATTTCTACTGAGTTTCTGGTTTCTACTGAGCGAAACCAATAATAGGTTACCTTATTGAAGGTAAAATATACACTCGGTAAGCGATATTTTTGGCAGTAGGGCTATTACATTGGGTTACCTGTAAAATCAACTACGCACACGCAGCATTTATACCATACCTATACCCATTTGAAAGATGTCATCATCATCATCATCATCAGCTCATTATATGTCTCCACTGCTGGGGCACGAGCCTTCCCTATAGACGGATAGAGAGAATGGGCCATAAACCACCACGCGGGCCACGTTGTTAACGACTGCTAATGCAGCCGGGAGCAACAGCTTAACGTGCCTTCCGAAGCACGGAGGAAATCGAGATGATAATTTTTTAGTCACTCATCCGATGACCGGCATTTGCGAAAGTTGCAATCGCAAACCGAGTGCGTTAACCACTGCGCCATCGATTTAAAGGTGTACATAGGAATAATTGACAGTTAAGCCAGATGGGCTGATGACCAGGATTAAACGGTGGGACGGAAGTGGATACGGTGGCACAAGATATGGCCATGTGGAGGGAAAATAAGATGACCTATACCTAACCATGACTAACTAAATTAAGATTGAAGAAGAAGAAGATAGAAAGTTTCTTCTGCCTAACGATGTGGGGTACGTACCGTAGTTGACGCTCGGGTGCACAGACCGTATCCTAAGGTAATTCCTAAGGTTGGTCACAGCAGGTTCCTTCTCATAGTCGACAGACATTTCGCTAGCTCGGTTAGTCGTACGAACACACAGGGACAATAACTTCCCGCCAGTATGCGGTGGTTGTTATATATAGGTATGATCGCTGTTGTTCACTGTGTGTAACCACAACCTTCCTGTGATATACTCGTAGGAGAAATATCTACCAATCATGTAACTAGGTACAGTAAATGTAATAATATGATATTACACCGAATTGAATTGCTAATATACTGCATGTACAGCAATATTGACGTGAAGACAACAATTATAGCTAATACTGCCACAATTGTACCTCGATGCTGCATGGTAAAGATATCTTCTTTTTTCTGTTCTTCAGATTAAATGTTTCTTCTTACTTTCCACTCCATAGTTCGCCTGGCAGGGTCGCCATCCAATATGATGAGTCTTACGGGAGATGAATAAAAGCAGAATTTCTCCGGAGATGTTTATTAGACCATAGTTGCAAGTAAAAGTCTTTTAGCTAAGTAAAATACAATTAAAAATAGTGTTTGTTGACCCGATTACGAAATCTTTCCTTCGTTGCAAATACAAGCGAACGTAGCTATTTTATGTAGCAGTCACTTGTAAAATATATTATGTTGTAGTCAAACTCTAAACATCGACATACTACACTATTTATTATTATTAGTGTTCGCCCAGTAATAGAAATTCGACCGTAATTTTATTAAGGCTGCACGGATTAAAGCCAAAGCCCAAGCAATGAAAAATTTAAAAAGATAGAATGTGAGTTTGGATTGGCATTGACAGATTTCGGCCGCTCCTCTTCCATATTTGAAATTTTTGAAAAGAGTATTAAAATATGCGTGTGTGTCAAATACATGGTAGTGTGTGTAATGTTTGTTTTATTGATTTAATGTATTTTATGCATAATTTAAAAAAAAAATATTAACATTTGGATAACCTTCTCTATATAAACTATAAATGTGCGAAATTACATACTCCTCCGTCCGCGCAATTTTCGTAAAAACTGGGTATAAAATTTTTGCTTCACGTATTAATATATAAATTATTTAAAAAAATAGACAACATCGCTTACATTGCTCTGACTCCAAAGGTACATTCAATGTAATAAAATGGTGATATAGCACCGAATTAAATATTTATTATTATAGTACCTGGATGACCGCGCTTTGGTCGTTTTTTTTTTCTTTCTAAAAATGAAACCTAGCTAGATTGATTTATCGCCACCAAAACCCCCTGCTTTAAATTTCATGAAAATCGTTGAAGCCGTTTCCGAGATTCAGATAATATATACATACAAGAATTGCTCGTTTAAATGTATTAGATAGATAAATATATTAGAAAACACTGCATACATTGATCTGACTCTAAAGACAGTAGTTTAAGCACACGAGTTATGGAAATCAAGCACAACGACGGTAACACAACCACCCAGACCCGAGAAACTATTGAAAAATCCAGCCGTTTAGAAGGAGTTCAAATTTCAAACACACGCGCAGAAGATTTATATTTATAAAGATTTTTATTTTACAGTTTTCTATTATTTTTTATAATTGGTATATAAATGGTATTCTGTAAAGTATCTATGTATTTTAAGGGCTTACATAATGTACTATTCTGTACATTGTTGGTTCCCTGTAATGAATTAAATTTTAAAGGCATTGTTAAATGAACTGCGCATCACGCTCGGTTTTAATTCAAAAGTTTAAAAGTGTGTAAATTTTCTTGTTGAGTTCGTAAATACATACAGTTTGTAATCCGATCCGAACCCGTTGATGTGATGCCATTCCCTCTAGAAAACTCCTGACGGTGTTTTGATTAGAACCCTTTAAGAACCCTTCAAGTTTCTCGCCGCCCGCCCCCAAAAAAGTCCGGTGACGCTGAGAATGCCGCATCAGCAGACTCTGCGAAAAGAATTCAATTTGTAGATTAAAATGGTTTAATAGTTATAAATAGAACGGATTACACGTGATTCTTCTGTATTTTTTTATAGGAAAGTAATAACTAATTTCGCTACTGTCTGATAAGTCAGGATGGCCGAGCGGTCTAAGGCGCTGCGTTCAGGTCGCAGTCCACTTCTGTGGGCGTGGGTTCGAATCCCACTTCTGACATAACTTTTCGTTTTTTTTTAGATAACGCAAATTATTAAGATATTGCTACCGTCTAAACCTCAGAATAATAACTAAAGCTATAGAAACCGGACTAAAATAGCAAAGGTGTCACCAGATTTGTGACGTCATATTTGAGGTAATATAGTGAGTGACTTTATAAAGGACTCAAGATTTTTTTGATCACCGATTATCTGATGACCGTTTGACATAACAATACAAAAAATAAAAACTAAGTGTCAACCATTTGTTGCACACCAACCTCCTTTTCTAGCCATAAGATAGAACGGAACTAAACATAGTTGCACGATTTTTATTTTAGCCATCCTTCTATAGCTTTAGTTATTGTCCTGAGGTCTAAACAATATAAATATTGAAATGGAAGAGCCTACTACTACAACTACAATTAACACTTGCTACTTGGGCCAGCGTATAAGCATAGCTATCCAACGTGGCAATGGTGCTAGCTTACTGGGCACTGCCTGATGGGGATGATTTGGGGCAATTTTTTTTATTTATAGTTAATATTAGTTATTGTTTATAGTTTTTTATAAGTAGTTTAATTTAATTGTTATTGTGGTACTATAATATTATTAGTCCATGCTATAACTTAAAAACTACCACTCGTAGTTTCTGTCATTGATTAAACTACAAAGAAACAAAAAGAAAAAAAAGGTAAGCAGACAGAAACACTGTTTAATTTGTTCTTGATAATAGTTGACACCCTGGCTGAAAATTAACTGATTTAATTTTTTTATTTAAATACGTTAATATTTTTTCTCACTTGTCTTTTGTTGCTCTGCAGTGTTTTGTCATTGAATATTGGATAATATCATACGTCAAATTTTGACAAATCGTCAAAGTAAACGATTTGACATGCCAAGATGTAGCAATTTCAATGATAAAAATGCGTGGAAATATTTAGACTCGGTACTATCAATTTATTATCACATAACCGCAAAACCAGACGGTCCTATGCGGAGAGAACAGATAAAGTTTGATTATACAATCAACCAAAACATGGTATGCAGTACACACAGACAGGCTGATAAGATTGCTGAGGTCAGTCCGCACAATCCCGAGAAGTTTAAGAAGATTTGGTTGGTCGTAAGCAGGGCTTTGAAAACCGTTAAAAAAAATAGTATCGATACTCCTGTCAAACGAAGATACTTACCGGTAAAAATAATCCCGGTATGCTTGGTATCATTACCTGTGTGGCATTTTCGGTAAATTAGCTAACCGCTCTACGCGGATTGGTTGAAATTCAATATGTAACGAAAGAAGTAGGTACAGTCAACATCAAAGGTGATGATTGGTCAAATTTCAAAATATGAAATCAGTATGAAAATCAAAACTTTTTAAACGCATATCGAAAAACTTTCCAGACTAGTACCTGCAGACTTTGACTGTAGTTATATAGAAAATACCGACTTACACTATCGAAACTTAATTTTGAAATCTAGTAAACATCATCTACTTTGCTGTTGACTGTACTTAGCGATACTTTTCTAGATAACGATACTTGGGTGCCAAGTGCGAGTTTCATTCGCCATTCGGTCACGTTAACAGAAACGAGAATTTGTATGGCAAAATTTTAACTCTCCTCGTATGCCGCCAGGAGGCGCTGATTCAATGCCATACTAATTTTCGTTTTCGTAAACGTAATCGAATGAATACGGATACTAAACAAAACTCACAGTAGGCACCCTGCATTACCGGTACACGCCTGCCCATTAGACTATCACAAACTGTCAAATCTCTTCAATAGACTTCGCTCTTTATGTCTTAGACATATGGTTGAAAATATATTGAAGAACTTTGACAATTTTGAATAGGTTGATGTGTTGGCGTCTACACCAAATTGCCTTTATAGAAATAACGTTACTTACCGGTACTTATAGTAGGAGTTTGGTAACGGTATCAAGCCTAGCCAAAGTAAAATTAAGAAAACTATAGCGAAGTTCGAAAAGAATAAAATGTATGGGATTGATCGCGCTAAATCACGTGGTCAATCTTATGTCAATTCCATACATTTTATTCTTTTCGAACTTCGCTATCGTTTTCTTAATGTTACTTTGGCTACCGCCACTGGTCGTAAGGTTTGTCTGTCTGCCTGGCTAGCTATAGCTACCACCATCTTTTCTAAATATGTCGCCATAATATGAATGTTTGTAGCATTGTTGATGAATGTCAGGCGTGATGGAGGTACTAACTGTGCTTACCCGTAACATACTTATAAAAAATATTTAAAAAATCAAAAGAATGTACTGTAAGAGCTGCAAAAAAATTACGCATACTGAGGTGTATATCTATATATTAATACGTGAAGTAAAAACTTTGTACCCCTTTTTTACGAAAATTGCGCGGGCGGAGGAGTATGAAATTTCGCACACTTATAGTTTATGTAGAGAAGGTTATCTGAATGTTAATATATTTTTTAAATTATGCATAAAAATACATTAAATCAATAAAACAAACATTATACACACGTCCATGTATTTGACACACATGTTTACTTTTTGAAAAAAATTCAAAAATAGAAGAAGAGAGCGGTTGAAATCTTAGAATGCAAATCCAAACTCACATTCTATCTTTTTTAATTTTTCATTGCTTAGGATACAATCCGTGCAGCCTTAATAAAATTACGGTAGAATTTCGACCACTGGGCGACCGTTAGTATTATATGTTTATTGAAACATTAGTAATAAATAAGTGAATGTAAAAATAAACGTGAACCGTTTTGGTTGCAACTCTCGTTTTCGTTATAAAGAAAAGTCCTGTCCTGTCCTGAAAAGTGTTTCATTTCAGTATGTACTCGTAGTTAAAGAGAAAGAATAAGAAGTATGCAATGTTCACCTACCTTATGATTACAAATATAAGTATAAAATAAAAATAAAAATAAAAATATCAGTAGAAACGTAGTATACTTATTTATAGGTTTTGCCTACCTTGCGGCATACGGACCGAATCCCGGAGAGCGCGAGGGTACTTGCATAGGCTCTTTCCCCGTCTGCGCTATTCACTTCGCTCCCTACAAATTTCTTATTCCATCCCTTCTGTTACCAACTCTCCCCGTTCTCGGGCGTGGACACCACAGTACGTGACTTCGCGTCGGGCTGCTCTAAGTGCTGTTACCTGGTCCTCATTCAAATGTACGTTGAATAGTGTGCCAGGAGTGCACGAATTCGCGTAGCGCTTCAAAGTTACTTCGGCAACTATTGAGGTCCTGAAAAAGCACTAAGAAATTATTTTTTGGAAAATTAACAGATTATTGGATCAATGGTTAGTACACGCAAAAGTCGAGGGAAGAGCTGATTCTTTATACAGAATGTTGGGATTCGGGGAGCTTGGGCATCTATCAACAAATCACAGTTGCGAGTTTTGTTGTGTTAACACCCTAACACATCGCACTACCAATACAACACTGGTGCAAGTCAAAATATACTGATATTTGAAATTGAACTGTACTGTTCTTCACGACAAAATTTCCAATGTCAGTATGTTATGAATGACTTGCACCAGTATTGTATTGGTAGTGCGACATGTTATTCGATATTAAGTAGCACTACCATTAAACTTTTTCTTCCCTCTAAAACGCGATCTGCTGTGAGAATGCCGTAATTCGTACGATTGTAGAGCCGTCCCGAAGTTTATATAGTGTTATCAGACTTTCCCGCTAGGTGTCGCTACGTGTCAGCGCCAAAGCCAAAGTCCCGGAAAACAACCGTTCAGTAGTTCCGTATATATGCTGCAGATGGCGTTCATCTTTTTCGGATACAAGCAAATGTTTATCCTACTCTGAAAAAATGTGAATTTAATAGTATATTAAGTATATTTAACCAATTAACATGTAACCAATAAAAACTATTTTATTGGCTACATGTTTAGGAGTTAACATTGTACAACATGTAATCCATAAGAGCTTTAATCTGAATAAATCATAACATAATAATAAAATAATGAAATAAGATTCAGCTAACGCTTATAATAAATTGAGAAAAAAAAATCATATAAATAACCGAATGTAATCTACCAAAATAATATCTATAATCAATAAAAAATATTTTTTCAGTAACTAAATCTGCTGGGCTTTCCATTAGCCATTTCCTTCCGGTTTTCACGGTCCTCAGCCGTCTCCGGTCTAGATAACATTTTTGCGGCTTTTCTCAACGCTCCGTGGCGCTTTTAATATTTTTATAAAATCTATAAACCCATAAAGCCATTAAATGTAGCGATGAATTGATTTTAATGATGGATGGGATGAGATAGGACAGTATACTTTGTTTTACTTTATCTTATATTTAGGTATCATAATATAAAAGTATCTGAAAAAAAAAGACAATATAAAAAATTTTGAAAAAGATTTGGTTAGACAGACATAGTATTAATATGTTATTTTCGTAGACTATTATATTTTCAAGTTATTATTTTTTGTAATATTTCACCAGTTACGTCACTTCTTGAATCAAATGGCGATATTTGATTATACGGAATGCGGAGGTAAATTCTTTTTGGACCCTCGAACTAGGAGTGTCCTTTATTAAGTGACGTGAAAAAATTCCAAGCAACGCGTACTATACCATCCCTTTTCGTCCTTTTGACATTCCTACCACATAGATTCTATAGCTTGAGTATATTTGAATTGTTTATTGGTGCGTCTAAATCAAAAGAAAATAATAAATATTCAGTAATGTAAGTTGGAGAATGTTCACGTTTCCACGCATTTCACGAATGTTCACGTCGCTCTGCATTGCGTCGTCGCGGCAGTTTATAAAGTGAGTATAACTAGACTGTTACTGTTTCTGATATTTGAAAACGACCACAAATCTTATCTTAGTTGCCTTAGAAACTGAGACCCGATTGAGAACGTTTTCAAATAGCAGAATCGAGGCTCTGGTTCACAACAAACTTACAACATGAAACAAAAAGACGAAGGTAAAAGCGTACCCCACCTATCTTATCTCTAACTGTTAGAACACATTAGTGCTAACTAACATTTGTTATGGCGACAGACTAAAGTAAAATGTTGACGTATTCGAAAATGGGCGGCACGTAGCAGTTAATTAAACATTAATTAGAACTAATGTATAAAATGCTGCATTAGCAGTCGTTAACTACCACCAACCTGCACTGGGCCCGCGTGCATAAACCACATATGGCCCGTTCTCCCTATCCATCCATAGGGAAGGCTCGTGCCCCAGCAGTGGGGACATAAAATGAGCTGATAATGATAAAAAAATAAACGCGAGTAGATCCGTAAAAGTTGTTTCATTTCAACGTAGCAGTTGTTTGTTTAGTGAACTAACAGGAATTTCTCCTATTCTGGAAAGTGTAAAAAAAACGTTTCAATTAATCATAATCAAATCATTCCTTAATGTTCCGGTAAATGTGTCCTCTGAAATATGCTAAACTCATCAAGTCATATGCACCCTAAAGTTACCATGAAGAGAAACATATGGTTTCCTCTCAGTCCAAACTAGCTAACTTTATTACACAACTGACAAATCGCCGTAATGCGTCACAGACTCGTTTAATCTGATTACGAAAACCTTCCACGGGAATTCGGTTTGAGCCTGGGACCAGACTCGGGACGGGATTGTTGATCATCATCATCATCTTTGATATCATCATTTGAAGTTTGATAGATAGATAGATAATAATTTGTTTAGTCGCATATAATGTGTAACATTTCACCTCACCATCATAACAGCTTACCTTAGTAATAAGCAATTTTAACATTATATTCTGAAAAAAATGGGTCAGGTATTACATCATTTTATAACTATAAATAAAGGGTTGAAATCAATATAACAATAGAAAATAGAACATAGAATTAACAATGACGATATATTTTTTACAAATCATATTATAGATGAGTCTCAAATAGCTTTTCTGATAAGTCTCAGATAGCCTATCTGATAAGTCACAGATAGCCTTTCTGATGAGTCCCAGATAACTAGTCCGGATTAACCTAAAGGTAAAAAAGGCCTGCCTATGGGCCACGTGTTGTTAAATTCTCAGATCGAGAGAGACAAGATTTTTTTTCTTCATTCTCCTAATAGTACAATTAATAATTCATTCAACATAAAAAATAACTTACTAAGCCTGGAATAGAAGATACAAGAAGGGCCCCGAAACATGCAGTGCCTAGGGGCCTATACAATTATACATAGCATGTTCCGGCTCTGCATGTAAGTACTTACTATGCTTAGATTATAATAATAATAATAATAGGTATATAGTTTTATATATATAGTTTATTTTTTTTTTTTTTTTTTTTGTGTTTAGAAAATATTTAAAAATGTAAATTGATATGTAAAAAAATAAATAAAGGAAATAATAATATTAAATGACTTTATTTACCTCTAACAAAAAACACAGTATAGGTACACAAGATGTGACGTGTAGGTATATGTATAATCTAATTATGTTTAAATATAATACCTACTAATTATAAATTTTGCAATGTGACCTACTTGCTGTGACACTATATTACGTGTTATCCAGAAAATCTAAAACGTAACATTAAATGTATCTGGAACGATACACGATTGATGATCGCGCGAGACGTCCTACCCTAATACCGTACCAAATGACACACTATTTCTGGATACACGCATACTATCACGGATGACCTAAATATTTGTGACCTGTTTATTTTCTATTCCGTTTCCTGATGAAACTTGCAACATATGGATGAATAATTTATTGTTGAGGGAAGAATCTCTTGCAAAGTTCTTTTCCTGGTTTAATGTTCTTTTAGGAGACCCAGATAGATTAACGCCTACATTGATTGTGAAATTAAATGTAATATTTTTATAACTTTTTAATTGCGCCCAGTAATGAACGCATTTAAAAAGTTAAAATAATAGTGCAACTGCACTGTTATTTAATATTACGTGACATTATTCCGCGGGGACTTAATATAGAAATGGTTTAATTGATCGTAATCGCCTGCGCTAGATTCACATTGAAACTGTAGGACAGAGACTTTACCTGTCGTTACGTTATTCCTCACGATTTTTAAGCACTTTTTTATGCCAATCGGTTTTTCGCACAAAGTAGATTAGCACATAAACAATTTGTGTGTGAATATGTGTGTTACCGTTAAGTATTACATAGCGTTAATAGTTTGTTCATAACCTACACAAACCTACGGGACTGTCCTTTGTAACATATTTTTTTATTTTACATCGGGGAGCGCTTGCTGGCCTTCATCGCTCCTGACACAGGCGCACTTCACATGTAATCGTAAACTAATGACATTCACATTTTATCCCTACCTATCAGGGTACAACTATGCTCCTCCCGATCCGATCCGAACCCTTCGGAGAATCTAGTAGGACACGGGGACGCGCACTTTTAAGTGTGCGATGCCGTTTTCTCTAGAAAACCTCTGAAGGTGATTCGTTTTGAGGCTTGAGGTACCCTTTACGTACCTCGCCACCCCCAAAAAAGCCCGGTGATGCTGAAAATGCCGCTAGAGGCAATCAGCAATCTCTCTCAAAAAAAAACTATGCTCCTAACGTTTTTTAATTTCGGGACAGATTTGGATAAGATGGCCTGCCACTAGCCAGGTGGACTTAAAAAAAGCCTTACCTAGTGGTAAGGCTTGTTAAGCTTAGCTAGTGCTAAACCGTGTACAATAATATGAACCACCCCGCACTGGATCTAACTAGATCGCGGACACACATCCATGTAAAATCCGTGTTTCGGAAGGTATAAAAAGCCGTTGGCCCTTGCTGCATTAGCAGTCGTTAACAACCAGCGCACCGCACTGGGCTCTCCTAGTGGTGTGTGGCCCGTTCTCTCTGTGGCGTTTTCATTCAAAAGAAAAGCTCGTTTTTTTAGAGAGTTTCATCATCATCATCTCAGCCAAAAAACGTCTACTGCTGGACAAAGGGGAGGCCTTTGTCCAGCAGTAGACGTTTTTTGGCAAGGGTATGAGGGGTGTTTGCCGTCATCGCCACGCTTGGCAGGCGGGTTGGCGATCGCAGTAGGTTGAGTTGAGGGTAACCTCAGAAAGACGCTGCTGCCCATCCTCTGAAATGGTCCCTTAGTCGGCTTTTACGACACCCACGGGAAGAAATGGGGTGGTGCAATTCTTTATCCCCGGCACCACACAGGCTTCATTTCCAGTTTCACCGGGGTTGAGGTTCATGCTAGAGGGCACGGCATCACGCACTAGTTAGTGTGTGTTCCCGTGCCCTACTAGATTCTCCGAAGGGTTCGGATCGGATCGGGGAGCGGAACAACCCGAGGGCGCCTGTAAAGGAGTCGTGGGGGGAAAGCTCGTGCTCCGGCAATGGGGACGTTAAAAGAGAATTCGTGTCAATATAACATTTCCAACACCACTTACAGCAATACGTATCAAATTTAGAACTGGCAATCCCTCGTAGCACTCATGATATTACACCGCAACATTGTAATTTATTGTCCCGCTCGTAAAACTGTCGTAAATGGTGGTACGGACGCGAGGACATCTCATGATGATCGTACCACTTCAATATAAGGAGATTACATACGTAGAGGCGCGAACTTTATGGTAGAGACTGACCGGAGCGAACATCGTAACGTATCCGTAACCGTAGCGTACCATTCGCGGTGAGCTTGATACAATAAAGCTGTAGATTAAGCTTCATGCTTCATACGCTATTGCTTTTTTTTTTGTATTGTTTTACGGCTCCGGATGAAATTCATCTAGCCTGTTCGTTCGTTCTAGACACTTCTTGTCTGTCTTTTGGACATGTCATTAGTTTCTTAATTTCATTAGTATTTTTCCCCTTCATGTATGATGATGATGAATGAGAAGTGAGAAATGATAGACCCCCCAACCCCTCGAGTATCTCAGTAAAGATGTGGGGCTTTACTAAGTCCTTTGAAAAGTGACGTTGCACTGTTTAATTTGCCAACACTCATGCACACTCACGAACACTTAACGGTTATTATTCCACCATTATTTCACATTAATATTCGACATAACACAAATTTTAGAAAATCAAACAAAACCGCAGACATGTACCTTCACTTTCCCGCCAAGAAGTCTACGCTATTGCTGACTGACCGATGACAGGGCGGAGCGAGCGGCGAGCGGCTCGGCTCACTGTAACGAGTGTCTACTGTGAGTTTTGTTTGTATGGCAAAATTTCAATTCTTCTTTCGTTAACGTAATCGAATGTCAAACAAAACATACACCCCCCCCCCCCCCCCTAAAGTATGACGCCATAGCTTAGCCATGTAGGCACCCTGACCATGCGAGTGCTCGCATCGAACATGTTAAGTTACGATGATACGCTTCGCTCAGTCTCCACCACCACTGAAGTTAGAAGTTGGTAATACTTTCACAATGAATGCGCAATTGATCGGTAAATTTTAATTAAACTTTGCATGTATCTGTAAAAAAAACTTGTCTCAAATACTCTGACGAAGTGGACTTATATGGAAACAGAAGGGTTACTAAAAATTACAAATAGAGGTTGCACGCGCGAACGCATTTACCCATCAACACATCGACGCTTAGAGCATTAAAGTTGGTTTAATGCTCTAAGCATCGATGTTAAGAGAATAAAATATCGAAACGTCAATATTTTCTTTGAAAAGGCGAAATCTCGTGTCGGAGGCCAAGATCCACTTGGGGTCCCTGACACAGCGCAGTAAGTAAGTAAGTAATATTTTCTAAGGCTTATTGGATGTATAGCCTAGCTAGATGACTATCACTGTTCAACTATTTTACACTAAATGACACTGATCAACGTAATCAGAGTAAGCCGTGCGAATAGTTATTTATTTGTATTTCCTAAGGGAAAATAGCTTTAAAATATTTGTGCTGCTCAGCGACATCCACAGCGTCAGAAAGGCTTTTTTCCAAAGCTGGCCAACTCCTGTACAGCAACGGAACAGACTAAAAAGGGAAAACACCTGACAAAGTTAATTTTTTTACAGAGTGTGTCCAAAAAATACTGGGAATGCTATTTTTTTCTTATATATATTTATTGAAAATACAATTTTCAATAAATTTATTCTATTTATTAAACACATTTAATAAATAGAATAGACCTTTTTATTTGCTACAAAAATCGATGTTTTTAGACATATCAATGTTTTTCTTTCGATGTTTATCGTACATCCAATACTTTTGAATAGATTTATTTATTTATTTTATTTTACTTTAATTATAACGATGTCAAAAAAACCAATAACATTAATTAAAAATTACACATTCTACAATCTAACATTACAATAACAATTATTAAATACAATTAAAAACAAGATGACTTAGCAATAATAAAATAAAATTTTATCAATAACATAAATATTCGCATACAATAATCGATGTTAACATCGATGTCAACATCGATGTTTTTCTAATATCGATTATTCCTAGATCACTGGTTCCTGAAAACACTGTTACCACTAACCTAATACCACAAATACCTACATGAAAAAACCTTTTAACAAAATTTTATAAATCTATATGAGTACATAATAATGTCTTGTCCTGACTGACTGATTCATTATTTATTTATTTATTTATTTATATAAGGTACACTTACAGAATACACATTATTACATTGATTACTTAATTATTTAGATTAATAGATTCTAATATGTATTCCAATTATTAGTGCACACAACATTAATAATTATTATTGACACTACAAACTACGTTTATTATTAACAAATTAAAAGATTACAAAAACAATGTCATAAAAAATAATAATAATAATAAAATAAAAATAATGAAATAATAATTACTTATTTGAAACAAAATTATATATTATTTCACATAGGTACCACAATCTATATTAATATAATAAAATCAAATAAATCGCCGAGCCGAAACATCTGAGGCTTATTAGAAGAAATTTGGACTGTAGGGTTAATTGAGTGACGTAACCAGCCACTAAGAAAGGGTTTACGGAAATCATACCTTAAAAAAGGGGTCAAATAGGTGGTGAAAGTTTGTATAAAAATCCGTCAGTTCTGAAGTAAAATACATGAAAATTGGTATTTGGCTTTTTGAAAAGAAATAAAGAATGTCATCATTTATAATAACTTTCAAGTTATTATATTATATGTGGGATATCTGTATAAAGCCTCTTATTACTTTGCCTCCCCGCGCGGATGGATCCCTGGATCTAAAATTGTAATTTAATTACAAAGTTTCACCGTTTCTTTTTCTCCTTAATTATGTCTGAAGTGGCTTTTAATATGTGGAATGAAAGATTTTCGAATCAATATTACGAGCACCGAAATTATTTTGGTTGATGTAGAAGATACTAGAAGGAATGCCTAAGATAATTTCAAACATAGTTTTAAACACTACTTAGTTTTTGTGGGAACGCAAAAGTTCAAAAATGTATAAGATCATTTTGTATTGTACGGTAAGTTCTTACGCCATGAAGACTGAAATTTGTTATTTTTTCGATTTGGTCGACTACACTTACGAAGACCTTAAACTTTAATAACTAACCAACCAACCTACATTCGGACCGCATTTACAATGCGATCGACCTTTCAATTGAACCAGAATAGTTTATTACCAATACAACACTAAAAACATTTTTAATAGCCAAACCCTTTTACAATTTGCAAGAGTTTTTTGAATATAAATGATAGGAAATCAAATATTGTATTGGTAAAATTTTACTTTTATTGTTATTATTTTATTTGTATTTTTCATTTTAAAATTTTTATATTATTTTTTATTTGTTATCGTTACTGATACTTTTATATAACCTATTGATTCTATATTTTGCTGTAAATTAGATATAATTTTCACCTTTGTATATGTCCTGTGTAACGTGTGTTTAAATGAATTTTCTTTGTAAAATAAAGGATTAATTATTAATTTTTATTTAATTTTAAACCTATTATGAATTTATTTTAAGATTTATTTTGAAATTTAATGTGTTTTGAATTATATTTTTATATGAAAAAACAGTTTATAAGATTTTGCTGTACGCTTATAGGGTTCGTGTTAGCACTCTATACCTTGTAAGACGTTTTTATACACAAGAAATGCAAATAAATGAATTTAATAGAATTAAATTGTTAAAATATTACAAGGAATATTGAGCTAACGTTGTAAAATTATTAATAGATTCTGTACGCTTAACTACAAATATTGAAATTGAGATTTAAAGTTATGGAAACTCTTTTTATAAATGAACAGCAATCTGTGGTTATTAAATAACCAAATAATTTTCATCCGCCATTGTTCCCCGCTAAGGGTTGGCGGTACAAATTCAAGTTGAACCCTGACCCGTTTGCTACGGTTTATTATCAAGATTTAAATCATCGATAGTGTATAGTGAGTGACCACGAGAAACGCCGCGAAACGTTCAGTCGTGGCGGCACGGACGCGTGCGGATCACGTCGCGCCTCCTTCCCTAAAAAACTTACGAGTCGCGACAATGCACAAACTGGCTGGACAGAAACAAAGAAAACAATTTGACAGTGACAGTTTTAGAATTCTAAATGTGTAAAAGTGGCCGCGCGAAACGCGATGCTCTCGGACGAGCGTTCGATATTTAAATATATTTTAATAAACATGACAATATTTTGCGAAAAATAAAAGTTGTGTTATAAATGTAACAGAATAACTTTGATTAAAATAAGGAGTTATTGTTACGTATTGTGTTAGTGTAAGTTTTTTAATTTGTGCTCAAATTGCGATGAAATTAATTGATACGGTAAGATTAGAGTTTAGCGAGAATAACATACTTAAATAGTGAAAAAGCCTTAGTGATAGTATTATGGCTCAAAAATGCCTGTTTTACAGCAAAGTAAAAGTTTACAAGAAAATAACTAAATATAATATATTTATTTCTAATTTGGCTTGTTTATATTTTTTATAAAATACATAAGCCGCAAAAGTAACAAACACACATTATAATAAACGTCTTTAACATTTTTAACAAAAGTTTAAGTTTTTTAACAAAAGGCTCGAAAGTACGTCAGGATAAAATAAGCCAAATCAATGTATAAAGTAAACTCGAGTACATCCATATTTTTTTTTAAAATAAATGTTCGTGTAAACTTTATAAAACAATAAGTTTAAACATGTTCATTTTTAAATCTCAAGAATGTTAAATTATGTTATGTATTGTTTTAAGCGGGCCTGTTAAAGTTATGACTGACATTTATTAAGCAAACTAAATAGGTATTAAAATAACTACCGAACTGCCAATAAAACGTTATAGCTTACTCAAAATATTACTGGAATATTGAAATAGCTCTCATATATCTTCTTTGCGTCATGAATGTATGCATAGTTTTATATGTAGTTAAAACTGATGCGTTCTGTATTTAAATATACACTAACGGTTGGTAGATGGTGTTCTGAATAATGGCATACACTAGAATCTGTGACACATACGGTGACAATTCTACTCATAAGTAAAGTAATTAGTCTATATAGGTACTGTCACACAGCTAACTTCTTATGACCAACTTCTTGTATTACCAACCATATTCTTAGCAAATAAAACATTCTAAAACATTCTAAAACATTCTAAAAACATTCTAAAACATTCTAAAACATTCTAAAAACATTCTAAAACGCAAAGTCCTCCATCGTCGAAGTTCGTTCACTCTGTCGAAATCAAGTGGGAATTTTAAAACACACTTTGCCCGAACCGGGAATTGAACTCAGGACCTCCGGATATCGGGCCGAGCGCATTGCCACTGGGCAACCAGCCTACAAACTTCCCACTGCTGGACTCAGACCTTCCCACATGAACAATAACATTTGGGGAGATGGGGCTAATCCACCTCGCTTAACCAATGCGGTTTGGTGGAATTCCACTACTGCCTTTTTAGGATACCTACTACAGAACCGGGCATTAAGTAACGTACATTATTATTCCGGCCTCATACCGAAACGTGATTCATCAGAGAAGCAAACACAGAGCCAGTCTTCTTCCTCCCAATTTCGGTGTTCGCGAGCCCATTGTAAACGGGCCCTACGATTGTGGGGTGTTATGGGTGGAACCCTCAGCGGCCTTCGGGAAAACGATTTCGGATGGTTAGGTCGCTTATAGCTTCAAGCCTGAAGTGTTGTGGAGCCTTGTGGCAAACATCATAGCGGTCTTGGTACGATTCCTTCGAGCAGTATTTTGGATGTACCGGTCTTGTCTTCAAGTGGTGATACGAGATCTTCTTCCATGTCGCTCGGCCACGCTGCCCGTGATACGATAGCGTGTTCAGAGGCGGCCTATGACAGTCGTGTAGTGCCAATGGCGGCAGCCACAGTATGTTGCCTGGAACCAGCTTCCAACACTCCAAAGACTCTTAACATCTCTTCCCTTGTCAAATGACGCCGTCGCTCTATATCGTTGCATTTTCACTTCCAGTGCAGAAATTGTACTGCTTTTGTAACATTGCCATTACGCTCTTTTATAGGAATTCAGATTGACAGTTAATTTTCCATAATTGAACAATGTAAAAAAAATATTTTCATTTATATCGTGAAATTCACTAAAAATAATCAATAACGATCCAAGAAAGTTAAAATATGAATTCTATGGCAACGATACTTTAAAATGTACTTTATCCGTAGACATTTTAAATAACTAATGTTTTTTGAGTGAAACGTTAAATTTAAAAAGTAACGGTCTAATAAATGAACTTCACATAATTACGTAACAGCCATTCCCTAATAAATTTAACGAAAACTCTCATAATTTTCAATACTACTTACTTAAAAGAGACTATACCTAGAACTATAAATTCTCAATAAAATTGTAATCTGATCCGATCGAGATTAAAAGTAATCTTTATCTTTCTGAAACGGCATCAGAAAAGAACTTTTATTGTCATCAATTCTTCTGTAGCACATCTATAAGCGAATTACCAGAATATGTCGAGGGAAAAGTCTGATAATAAGAAAGTTAGATGAATAAGTGGTTTATTCGTCCAAATCAGAATAGTGTCATTATCGGGCCTACACTTCTAATCACGTCATATATTCTATTGACTAATCTATTCCAATCAGAGGTAATAAAATAGATTATAGTTCTCAAATATATGTTCTATGTGAAACCGAAGAGATTCAATTAAGCTCGGTGACTAAACGGATGGATGCTCGTGTTGAAAGCGAAATCTTGGTTCATCTATCCCCATACCTCTGATAAAAAAAATCTAAACTTACTTCACCTTCTACTGTCATCATCATCATCATCATCAGCTCATTTTTATTTAGACTTGTGTCCCACTGCTGGAGCACGAGCCTTCCCTATGAATGGATAGGAAGAACGAGCCATAAACCAACACGTGGCCCAGTGCGGATTGTTGGTTGTTAACGACTGCTGTTGAAGCCGGAACCAACGGCTTTAAGTGCCTGAAGCACGGAGGAGTTCGAGATGATAAATTTTTGGTCACCCATCTGATGACCTGCCTTTGCGAAAGCAGCTTAACCTCAGCACTCACAGACCGGGCGCGTTAACCATTGCGCCATCGAGCTTACTTTTAGTGACCTGACCCGGTATGTCAGAAGGGTGCGGGTTCAAATCCTGCTCGTGGAAATTTTTTCAACATTTGTGTTTTTTTTTTTTTTTACTTTTAGTGCCTAAAATTAATCAAGAACTTTTATTACATATTAATAATTGGTGGATGTGTCAAAATAATAATAATCATCATCATCAGCTAATTGTATGTCCCCACTGTTGGGGCACGACCCTTCTCTATGGATGGATAGGGAGAACGGGCCATAAACCACCACGCGGGCCCAGTGCGGATTGGTGTCGCTAACGACTGCTAATGCAGCCGGAACCAACGGCTTTACGTGCCTTTCGAAGCACGGTCAAAATAATATAAAATGAAAAATATGCTACTCTCAGCTTTTAAAAAGCATAATTATACATAACATAATTGAAGAGATACTACTAGAAAATACAGAAGCTGAAGTCGCAAACCTAAATAGCAAGCCCACCTAGTGTAACAATAAACTTCATGGTCGGTCTGTCCGCCCTCACCATAACTCTCATTATCCCTGTGAAAATCAAGTCCACGCTTTTTATCGGTCCGATAGAATCGCCGGTGCGTGACTCGTCGTAACTACGGAGCTACTCGAGTTACAGACTGGAATGGAGAGTGACGAACAAAATCATCATCAGCACCAACATTTTATTTTTTATTACTCAAAGGCAAGCACTTGGCCTTGTAGAAGCGCACTTCACCCGAAATTTTTACCTGATATAATAACTAACTTATGTGTAAAAGTCAGAATAAAATACTGCTATTAACATTTATAAAATAACTAGCTGTGCTCGCTATAGTTATTCGTCTTAGGTTCATTAGTTAAAATAGTACGAACTGATGAATGAGTGTTGCTATTTTAGTCCGGTTTCTATAGCTTTAGTTATTATTCTGAGGAAAAAACGTTGAACTTCAACTTCAACTTTTTTGTTTATGGCAACTTAGTGATTCTAAAAACACCGTGGCGCTTTTGTCGTTCGTATTTAGGGACAGGGCACAAAATGTAGATGGCTTTATAGGCGTTAGAACAACATCAAACGTACATATTTTTTATAAACTAAGGAATAAAATGAACTCGGTCTCTTTAAATTCGTTTATTCATATCCGAACAGGGCTTAAAAATTTTAACAAGACTTGCCATACATTCGAAATTCCCCGAGATATTATTAATAAAATAGGCAAAAAAGAAATGTACACATTTCAATTAAAAAAGTCGGCTAAAAGTCATCGAGAACATCCATCCACTTCAACGGCGGCAGTACAAGGAGAAGAAAACACGGCAGCGAATACAAACGCTTCGTCCGCGTGGAATAGTGACTTTCGGCAGCATTTTTAATTTTTAAGGCTCTTGTTCCCGTTTTTGCAACATTTTTCACTGATGCTTCGCTCCTATTGGTCGCAGCGTGATGTTATATAATCTAAAGCCTTTCTCGATCAATGGACTATCCAACACAAAAATAATTTTTCAATTCGAACCAGTAGTTTCTGAGATTAGCGCGTTCAAACAAACAAACTCTTCAGCTTTATAATATTAATAATAATATAGATAAAGGGATTTCATAAGAGTTAAATTGTAGCCTTCGACCAATAATTATTAATCAAAGATTGTAGCAAAAGATTTTTTTAAATAAATATTTTAAAGCACGTAGTTTTACATACAATCCCAATTAATCAGACCAACAAAGTTCGTACATTACATTATGAAGCACATAGTGAATAGTCTAACACTGTTGTATATTACTGCTGCGGTTCTATCGCGTTCAATCTAATGAGTTATCGACCTAATTAAACTTGTTATTAAAGAGCAAATGCTTGTCATGTATTCACTAATCATCTAATATTATATTGGCAATTTGTTATTAGGAACATTCATAAGTACATAATAGGTATGTGGTATGTATACAAATTTAATACATTTTTAGTTACCGATTTTCCTTTGTCATCTATATAAAAAGTTAAATGCAGACTCAATCGGCATGAGAGTTGAGACCAACATATTTGGATAGCGAATTTCAAGAGACGTTTTTAGACAATAAAGATTATTTCTATTTCTAATAAAGTAAGGTTGAAAATTTTTGAATTTATTTAATCATTTATTCATTGGTTCCACAGAACACCAGCACGTTAATGCCATGCCATAAGCTGAGTGGCTACCCATCCGGTTACATTTTTTTTATATAAAATTTATATATGTCCAATATTGTCAATCTTCAACTCTATTGTAACCTTAGATATAAGATGTGTGTAAAATATACTAGAAATATTTTTAATCGAACAATTCGATAGAGTTAGTTCGTTGGCACCAATCTTATTATAGTTACACAGGAAAAATAATTTGTAAAATGATGTAAACATTTCCTTAGCCAAGAAAATAATATTCGTATTTCAAAGTGAATTGTTGGGGCTGTGATTTATGTCAACTATTAAGGTATGCGCGTCAAAGGAACTACGTCCGTCGCTACAATAATACTGGGTAATTCAAGGGCGTACACTGGAACGGGGTCATGTCTGTGCAATAAATACTTTTTGGAAATTTCACTGGATAGCAACTATTTGGTTGTTACAGCTTACTTTGTAATAGGACGTGGTTTGCACGTAACCAATTTCAAATTGGGTTAAGAGAATGCAAGAGACCGTGATTCGGCAAACTTAATGAAGGTGCCGTATCATCACAGAAAAATGTTGTCAATCTAAAACTCTAAAAAGCAAGAAATAATATTGAATTCATATTGTTAATTACTTAGATACGCATATCAGTTTTAAAGAAGGTCTATTGAAGTCGAGTGGGGATTTTACAATCAAAAAGTGGAAATAATGGAACAACTATGTAATTTCTGTAAATCATTGAGGAGTTCCCTCGACTGTCTTTCGGCTCCATCATCAGATCGACTCCAGACCTTCATTAAATAGTTGTGCTTTAAAATACTTAATAAAAAATTAACAAACGCACTAGTCGCCACTACGATTTTCGAAGGTTTCCCTCGATTTCTCTGGGATGCCATCATCAGATCCTGGTTTCCTTATCGTGATACCACCCTAGGAATAACACCTTTCCAACAAAAAAAGAATCCAAAACACAAATGTTGAAAAAAATTTTCCACGAGCAGGATTTGAACCCGCACGCACCCTTCACAAATGTTGAAAAATTTTTTCAACATTTGTGTTTTTGTAATTTGTTCGCAACAAAATTTGCGTTAAAAATTATATAAACATTTAAAAAAAAGAATCATCAAAATCGGTTCATAAACGACAAAGTAATATATACTCGTATACGGTCGAATTGAGAAACCTCTTCCTTTTCCTCCGTGCTTCGGAAGGCACGTAAAGTCATTGGTCCCGGCTGCATTAGCAGTCGTTAACAACCATCAATCTGCACTGGGCCCACGTGGTGTTTTAAGGCTCGTTCTCCCTATCCATCCATAGGAAAGGCTCGTGCCCCAGCAGTGGGGACATAAAATGAGTTGGTGATGAGGTCCAGACTGGTTTCAGTAAAATTCTCTTTGTTGGTAATGAATAGTTCGTGATAATCCGCAATCTCCTTGAGTAAAGCTGTGGAATTTACTAAGTCACCCGAACTTCTTGAAAGAATTTGAAAGTTACATGACATGCACTTCCATAGACACTAAAAATGTCTAAAAATCCAACATAGTTTCACTATAAAAAAATCGGCAAACCTCAAAACACATAAAACTGCAAACATAGCTGTTAGTCTTTCCCGCCAAGAAGTCCTCGTAACAGCATAGAGATGCCGGAATCTGTCACATTCCTGATAGGAACGTACAACACCCTGTAAATATACGCAAGCTGGCGCTGGCTTCTAATTAGTCAGACACGCATTAACACAAACGATCTCTCACATCTTGACTGTAAAAAATATTACATTACTTTGGTTGCTTGAGATCATGCAACTATTTGTAACTCTGAGTCTGGGCAAGGTTGCAAAAATTGTAGGTCAGTTCTCGATCCATTTAACCTACTTTAAATAAAACATGGTGTATCTGTGGTGTATTCTAGTTCTGTTACAGTCTGGTACAGTAGTTATTACAATATTACTCATAACTCAATAAATTGTAAATTCCAAATTTCAGCGTTTAGCGCTAAACACGTTTAAAATATCATTCCATTACTGTCATTTGTTGGAAGTTGAAAGAGACAGAATGATGCTTTAAACATCATCATCATCATCATCATCTCAGCCAAAGACGTCCACTGCTGGACAAAGGCCTCCACCAAGGGTATCATTTGGGGGTATTTGCCGTAATCGCCACGCTTGGCAGGCGGGTTGGCGATCGCAGTAGGTTGAGGGTAGGTAACCTCAGTGCAATGCTGCTGCCCATCATCTGGAATGGTCCCTTAGTCGGCTTTTATGACAGCCACAGGAAGAGATGGGGTGGTGCAATTCTTTATCCCCGGCACCACACAGGGCTTTAAACATGTTTAGCACTAAACGTATTTAGTGAGTTTTTGTGCAAGCCAGCCTAAGTAAATATACCTTACTCCAACAGAAGTTCCAATGCATAGTTAGGTAATGAATAATTGTTTAGGATAATTATATCGATTGCTGGACGACATGCGACGGAAGCCAAGGCCGACGCTATTGGTGTAGTCTTCTAGTTGGGCACTAGCTGACTATCTGTCAGATTCTGATTGCATTTATTTGCAATTTTTTGCCTTCTTGGTCGAGTGGCTTGCACACCGGTTTTCATGGTGTCGCCATCTCTGAGGTCCCGGGTTCGATCCCCGGTCGGATCAATTTAGAAATCCTACCTGTTTTTTTAAATTGTTTCGGGCCTGGGTGTTTCCTATGTGTAATAAGTATGTATTTAAGTATATAAACTATGTTTATCCGTTGTCTAGTTTACCATTTCTCGAGTTTCTTAAGAAGCTTTTCTTGGGGCTAGATAATAATTGGTGTGAGTGTAGGAAACATTTATTTATTTATTTATTATTTATATATTACGTCATATGCCACACTTTTTAACTAGAAAAAACCAAATGTTGAAAAATTTCCACGAGCGAATCCTTTGAATCCTTTGGCTTACAAAGTGAGAGTAAAAAGTCTTGATTGATTTCGGCGTGTTGGACAGAGCCACCATAGCATAGTTGGTAGTGCACCTGACCCGGCATGTCATGAGATGCGGGTTCGAATCCCGCTCGTGGAAATTTACATAATAATATTCGTCCAGACCACTTGTTCCTCTCTTCTACTGCATCTTGAAAATGAAAATATTTATTTATTTAAATAAAAACAGCTACAGAAAAAAAAACAAAAGGTATCTTATAGATCTAAGTTTTAGCTCCGATAACAGCCAGGCACAGCACTTAATAATACTGATGCGTTATAATTAGGTATATATTAATATATTTACTAATTAATTAAAATAAAACAAAAACAAATCTATGAAGCTATTCCAGTGTGAAGCCATTCCATTCCATTTCAAAACAGGCTTGTTTTTAAATATGTTTTATATAGTACTCATTTTTTTTAATATTTAGGAGTACACTTAACTCAAGAAGAGATAAGAACGAGTATCTACTCGTATTTAGATAGACAACAGCTGCGCAAAGAACTTAGAGAAATCTATATAAACTTAATCAAGAAGTTATTTTACAGTAAAATTGTAACTTCCAATATTGGAAGAAGTTATTGTATCAAAGATTGTTTCTTGTTAATCTCTCAAGGGAGTTTGGAAAATCAATTTGTTCTCACTTTCATAAGTCTTAAGAGGATTGTTCGTCGGAGTTCGTTTATGAGGGTGCTTATTCAGGGTGTAGTCGTTGAGTGAGGACACTAATTATTCCCAATATATAACTCCCTATTATTTTAAACTTTAAATTTATTACGGAACTACTTACTGCGTTGTATAAGTTATAACAGATTTCAATTATGTTTATAAAAATAAAAAAGCACACTAAATAATTGCGCTGTTTTATTATATAAGTACATGAAAATAATACCATCGCGTTTTCTTAAAGTCGGTTAAAAGTAACATCACTGAATTTCAAACAAAATAAACTTAGACAAATAATTTAAATTTACATTTGCTTCTAAAAACATGTAGAGGCTAACTTTTATTAAATTACAACCAACATTTCAGTCTCCCTGCGACCACATTAATACATAATACATAAGAAAATTCCCCGTGTGGTGCCGGGGATAAAGAATTGCACCACCCCATCTCAACCCGTGGGTGTCGTAAAAGGCGACTAAGGGACCATTCCAGAGGATGGGCAGCAGCATCTCTCTGAGGTTACCTTCAACCTACTGCGATCGCCAACCCGCCTGCCAAGCGTGGCGATTATGGCAAATACCCCCCCATGACATGCACACCAGCAAAAACCGGCCCCTAGTCCCCGGCGGCCCCGCTCGCCCTAGCTACGGTAGCGGCCAAGGCAGCGACGGGGCAGGGGGTGCTAAGAATCTCCGGCAGAGACCTGGCTACAAACAACAACGAACTCTGGCCCTGGCAACATTTAACACGCGCACATTGCGGACTGACGAGAAGATTCACGAACTGGAGGAAGAATTGAGCAAGATACGGTGGGACATAGTTGGATTATCTGAAGTCCGAAGAGAGGGGGAGGACTCGATAATCCTCAAGTCCGGTAACTTGCTCTATTTCCGGGAGGGCGAACAACTGTCCCAAGGTGGTGTCGGGTTCATCGTCCACAAGTCCCTCGTGAACAACGTTGTCGAGACCGGGAGTGTGTCGCCTAGGGTAGCGTACCTTATACTCAGAATAACCAAACGGTATTCGTTGAAGGTCATACAGGTTTATGCTCCTACTACGACACACCCTGACGATGAGGTGGAAGCTACGTATGAGGACATCTCTAGAGCCATACAAGCCTCCAAAACTCATTACACCGTTGTCATGGGAGACTTTAACGCAAAACTGGGCAAACGAAGCGGCGATGAGATGAGAGTGGGACGATTTGGGGTTGGTAATTGGAACTCCCGGGGCCAACTGCTGGCGGACTTTCTTGAGAGGGAGAGCCTCTTTATGATGAACTCCTTTTTCAGGAAAGCTGAACACCGCAAGTGGACCTGGATGAGTCCCGATGGTGCAACCAAAAACGAGATTGACTTTATCATGTCGACGAGGAAGCAAATATTCAATGATGTCACTGTGATCAATGCGTTTAAAACTGGCAGCGATCACCGGTTGGTAAGAGGCACATTGAATATCAACGTTAAGCTGGAAAGACGTCGATTGGTAAGGTCTACGCTCCGTCCTGCACCCATCCAAATCCAAAACCCCGAAAGCTTTCAGCTCGAATTGCAGAATCGCTTCGAGCGCCTAAATGATTGCGAAAATGTGGACGAATACAGCAACAGGTTTGTGGAAACTGTCCAAACGGTTGGGTCCAAGTTCTTTAAAACCCACCGTGCAAAAGGAACCAAAAAGTTCTCAGACCATACTCTCAAACTAATGGAAGAGCGGCGCGCAATGGTTCTGCTTTCCTCAGGTGATGCGTCTCAGTTTCGGCGGCTAAATAGGCAGATCTCGAAGTCTATGACTCGCGACACGCGCCAATTTAATACTAACCGTATTAAAGAGGCCATTGAGCGGAACAAAGGCTCAAAAGTGTTCGCAAGAGATCTGGGTATTGGGCAGTGCCAACTGACGACGCTGAAAACCGATGACGGCAGAACTGTCACGACCAGGTCCGATGTTATGGGAGAGGTCGAGGTTCTATGGACAGCTTTACACATTCACACGGCCATCTGTACAAAGCTTAGCTAAAGACCCTAGAGCTAAGTTAACCCGGCACTTTACCGAAGACATCCCGGACATCAGCCTATACGAGATTAGTATGGCTCTCAAACAGCTCAAAAACGGCAGGGCACCAGGTGCTGACGGAATTACGGCCGAGCTTCTGAAAGCAGGCGGAAGACCGATACTCGTAGCTCTTCAGAAGCTATTTAATTCCGTCGTACTAGGGGGCAGAACGCCAGAGACGTGGCACGAAGGTATGGTGGTACTGTTTTTCAAAAAGGGCGATAAAACCCTGCTGAAGAACTACAGGCCCATCTCACTTCTAAGCCACGTCTACAAGCTGTTTTCGAGAGTCATAACGAATCGTCTCGCACGCAGGTTTGATGACTTCCAGCCTATCGAACAAGCCGGTTTCCGAAAAGGCTTCAGCACCATAGACCACATACATACGCTGCGGCAGGTTATACAGAAGACCGAAGAGTATAACCAGCCTCTTTGCTTAGCGTTTGTGGACTATGAAAAAGCCTTCGATTCGATTGAGACATGGGCCGTGCTACAGTCTCTCCAGCGGTGCCAAATTGACTATCGGTACATCGAAGTGTTGAGGTGTTTGTATGAAAGCGCCACTATGTCAGTCCGTCTTCAGGACCAGAGCTCGAAACCTATACAGTTGCAGCGAGGAGTGCGACAGGGAGATGTGATTTCTCCGAAACTGTTCACTGCTGCACTGGAAGATGTTTTCAAGCTTCTGGACTGGAAAGGACTCGGCATCAACGTCAACGGCGTATACATCACTCACCTTTGGTTTGCTGACGATATAGTGGTCATGGCTGAGACCCTGGAAGACCTCGGCGCAATGCTCGGTGACCTCAACAGAGTCTCTCAACAAGTGGGTCTTAAAATGAACATGGAGAAGACGAAAGTTATGTCGAACTCACGTGTCGTACCTACTCCTCTGAAGGTTGGGGACTCTGCCCTTGAAGTTGTGGACAATTATGTTTACCTGGGACAAACGGTCCAGCTAGGTAGGTCCAACTTCAGCAAAGAGGTCAATCGTCGAATCCAATTAGGCTGGGCAGCGTTCGGTAAGCTACGAAATATCTTCTCGTCCGATATACCGCAGTGTCTCAAGACGAAAGTCTTTGACCAGTGTGTGTTGCCAGTGATAACATACGGGACTGAGACGTGGTCGCTCACTATGGGCCTCATAAAAAGGCTCAAGGTCACACAAAGAGCAATGGAGAGGGCTATGCTCGGGGTTTCTCTGCGTGATCGAATCAGAAATGAGGAGATCCGCAGAAGAACAAAGGTAACCGACATCGCCCGAAGAGTTGCTAAGCTCAAGTGGCAGTGGGCAGGTCACATTGCTCGCAGGACTGATGGCCGCTGGGGCGGGATAGTCCTGGAGTGGCGACCGCGTACCGGAAAGCGCAGTGTGGGCAGGCCTCCAACAAGGTGGACCGACGATTTGGTGAAGGTCGCGGGAAGCCGCTGGATGCGAGCAGCACAAAACCGGTCGTTGTGGAGATTCTTGGGGGAGGCCTTTGTCCAGCAGTGGACGTCTTTTGGCTGAGATGATGATGATGACATAAGAAAATGCATTGCGCAACCATTGCACCCGGGGAGACGCAAATGAATATGTGGGACACTCCCCCCGACCCCCTCAAGTGGAAAGGAGAGTATACCTAACTACAAACTCCTGCACTTCCCTCCGGGCCTCCAGGGTAATCCGGGAGTTAACACGAACCCTGCAAAAGGTTCAAACGTCAACTCAGGATACAGTAATCATGTTTGTATACCATGAGTATAATAATCTCGTCCAATTTTTACAGTTACTTATGGCAAAGGTCAAAGTTAAACTCATGTTGGATATACATTAATATCATACGTTATACAATATTATACTCGTATAAAATCCCGTTTTTTTTGTTAGATATTTTAGACATGACATTCATATAATGCTTTAAAATAATCGGTTCAAACAACTCAGACGCAATCAACTTGATGTGAGAGTTGTTAATAATATTGATAACTTTGCTGCGCCCTTGCAAGGGTTAATGTTTGATGTAACGCGACCTATGTTGTTACATGAGAGCCATAAATAATGTTGAATTTGAACCGTACTGCTATTATAATAAATAAGTGAGCTCAAGGTGACACTTGTCAACAAGTTTGGTATACCAATTTGTCTGAAGCCGTTTAAAAGTTTGATTATTTAGGGTTGAACCAACTCAAAATTCAAAATCATTTATTCAGTTTAGGCTACAAGTAGCTCTTGTGAATGTCACTATGCCATCGGTTCGTAAGTCTACACAGGGCGGGTGACCTTGTACCTACTGAGAAGAACCGGCGAGAAACTGCCAAGCTCTTTTTTTCCCTTACAGCGTCAAAAATATTAGAAAATGCCCTATCATGCAGGACACTTTCAACCACAACGTGTCATCATCATCATCGGCCTATCTTAGTCCACTGCTGGACATAGGCCTCCCCTAATGAGCGCCATAGCGCCCTGTCCTCAGCTTGACCATCCAGCATCTGCTTGCAGTCTTTCGCAGGTCATCATCCCACCTGGCCGGAGGGCGTCCTACACTACATTTACAGAGTCATGGTTTCCACTCAAGAATACGTTTACCCCAGCGGTTGTCGGTTCTTCGCCAGATATGGCCGGCCCACTGCCACTTCAACTTGCAAATTCTTAGAGCTATGTCGATGACTTTGGTTCTCTGTCGGATGTATTCGTTACGAATTCTATCCTTCAGAGAAACTCCGAGCATAGCTGTTTCCATAACTCGCTAAGCGTCTTTAAATTGGTGGACCAGCCTTACCGTGAGTGTCCACAACGTCCACAACGTGTAAAAAATCAAAATAAAAAACAAACAAATTTAAATCAGGTAAAAGTTTCAATATCTAAAATGTCATACAGTACCTACCACTACAGCACGTTATGAATAATTCATAGCTAATGAATTGTAGAGATTTCATAAGCTTCAATGTCAAAATGTTATTATTACTAACCTTTCTCAACATTCTAGGATAAAATGAACAGGACTCTTTAGGAGTAACCTCACGTAATGACGCTCAGTCGTCTGTGTACGAGTACGCGCGATGTTTCGCAGACTCCAAATCCATAAACTTCACTGAAGACTTACAAAGAAAGATAAATAAATAAACTGACTATTGTCGACACTAGTAGCTGTAGTGTAATATAACTTTGCATCAATTTCTAGTCTAGTAAAGTAGTGACTTTATATATATTTTTATGTGTTATTTTAAGTGACTTTCCTTTAATACATAATATATACGTGCTTCGGAAGGTACATAGGCGTTAGCCTAATCTCCGCATATTATTATTTTTGGCTTATACTATTTGTCTTATCTTTATATACTTATTATATCTTAGATAGGCTTATAATAATAATAATGTAATTAGCTTATAAGGATGACTTAGCTAAATGACTTAACCTAAACTAAGTACAGTAAACCCGATTGCAAACATAATTTGTCTCCTTGCAACTTTTGCTTGTATGATCATGATTGGAGATCATGACAACAAAATAAGTTTCTTTTTTAAATTTATTACCACATAAAAAATAGTAACATTTTATATCTAAATAATAAATAACATTAAAAACCACGAAGGCTTGTAACAATGCTATTCATAGCTTAGTCGGAAACAATCTATAAATTTAAATAAGCATAA
This sequence comes from Eudonia lacustrata, assembly GCA_947562085.1. Classification (NCBI taxonomy): domain Eukaryota; kingdom Metazoa; phylum Arthropoda; class Insecta; order Lepidoptera; family Crambidae; genus Eudonia; species Eudonia lacustrata. The sequence goes on from OX387320.1 coordinate 19,651,277, forward strand.
AGTAATGGGTTACAATGTAGGGGCGAGTTAGGTACATTATGTTTTGAAATTAAGATAAACATATCTAAGTAACTGGCGTTCTCAACTATGAGCATTAAAGTTCTATTTTCTCCATAAATTATGCCCTAATTACTTGCACGTTTATGTAAAAGAAAGGTTACAATATTAGTTACTTTAATAGCCTATAACTATTCCACTACTGGACGTGTGTAGGCTGATGATGATGATGATGATGATGATGATGATGATGATGATGATGATGATGATGATGATGATGATGATGATGATGATGATTCCACTACTGGGCAATGCCCTCCATAATTGAAATCAAGTCATCGCTACTATTCATGGTAATGGTAATTAATCACCACGCTTGCCAAATGCGGGTTGGTGATCACAAACCCGGGCAATGCATCGAACAATCAGAAACATACTTTGTCCGTCCTGAACCCAGGGCCTTCGAGTATAGGACCGAGCACTTTGCTACTCAGCCACCAAGCCAGGTATAAAGATACTTGGTATGACAACATAAATAATATAGACGCAGAATTCCTTGTTACAGTTCCATTGTGGCATTGGATGTTTTGCATTTCTGGCCGACCTGCCTTGAGGCTATTGTGCTGAAGTGAAGTGATGCTCCGCTGTCCCCGAGACGGGTTGCCGTTATAATGACACTATTGTAACTTATCTTATTCATCTAAGAACGTAGGCATTTGCGAACCAGGTCTTCGATATTGATACCTACTTTAAAACGTCCGATTAAGTAGCAGTTGACAAATTTTTGAACTACATAGAGAGCAAAAATTAAAATTTAACGCATTAAATTTAGGTTCAAAAGTGTATGTGTAAAAATGTCAGAGCCTTGCGCCACTAAGGGCTGATTTTTCAATCGTCAGCTAAAGCTTATTCATTGAATAATTTTGGCATAATGACGGATTCTCTATAGGAAATATGTCACAATGACAATGTTATTCGTTGGATAAAACCTTAGATGAATGATTGGTCTCGCTGCGAGCGCAGCGAGACCAATCATTCATCATCATTCATCACTCAGACTAAGTCTCGTCTAGACTATTCACAACGGAGGACCTAAATTCTATTGTCACCATTATTTTTCAATTTCTAAGCATTTTGTCTAACAACAATGATTTTTGTCTTCCTTCATCTGTCCCGGGAAGTAGTAATCTAACTTTAATAGCGTGATCTATGAATAATTTTATCGATAAAAATACCTCAAATCAGGGGTCTGACCCGCCTCTCGCCAAATTACAAAAACTTAAGTTTTTTTCTTTTTAATATTGACCTTTTCCTTAAAAAAAGCAATAACATGGGCACCTTGACACTGATTAGCAAATATTTGATATCATTCGATAGCTAACAAGATTACCTATTAGTAGAAGTAGCAAACATACACGGGCCCTATACATTTCGAGAAAGTAAGGATTGATTTAAGTAAAAAAACATGTAATTTTTTCACGTTTTTTTCGGTTATTTTAAAATATCATAAAAACAAGGTCATTAAAGTATATTTTATTTGCACCGTACTACTAGTATTTCATCTATTCTACAAAACAAGGGTAAATTTATTACTCTACGTCTAATAGTTCTGATGCTACCGTTGAACAAAAAGGGTCCATTTTTTAATCTTATTTTTTTACACAGATCGATGATAAGAAAGGTAAACAAATAATAAAATCCATATATTTTTAAAGCTTTTATTTGAAACTTAAGTAGAAGTAAGCCGTAGTAAGTAGTAACAACTAACAACATGAGCAAAAATTTAAAGTAAATGTTCAAAATGACCCCCTCCATTTGTAATGCACATAGTCGCTCTTATAGCTACTTGATTAGTCGCTTTGCGCAACATACGATGATTCTGTCGTATCTCATCGCTGATAAGCATAATTCTGAGTAGTAATTCCTCTCGGGAGTTTACCGGTTCGAAGTAGACTTGCTGCTTCATATGACCCCAAAGAAAAAAATCTAAAGGGGTCATGTCAGGCGAACGCGGAGGCCAACTAACAGGACCTTCACGACCCACCCACTGTCCTGGGAATCTTTCATTTAAATGTCGACGCACATCTCTAGCAAAATGGGCCGGAGCACCATCCATCTGCAGCCACATCCTACGCCGATAAATGAGTGGTAGCTCAATCAAAGCTTCGGTGAACTCGTTCCTCAAAAACTTCAAAAATCTTGCTCCGTTCAGCGATGGTGGCAGCTCAATGGGTCCGATTAATTGATCGTCGATTATTGCAGCCCAAACGTTCACGGAAAACTCGTGTTGAAAGCTTGCAGGACGTTTTGCGTGTGGATTTTCCTCAGCCCACGCATGCAAATTGCGAAAATTAGTAATTCCTGTACGTGTAAATTTAGCTTCGTCTGTCCACATGATTTTCCTCATAAAATGTGGATCTTCCCGGATTTTTCTGCCGATCCATGCACAAAAAACTGATCGAAGCCGGTAATCCGGATCTAAAACATTTTGTACTTTTCGAAAATGATAAGGATGAAGTCCATTTTTCTTTAAAATTTTCCACACGTTTGTTTTCGGTAAGCCCAAACGTATACCAAGTCTACGGACGCTCAATCTTGGCTCTCTAGTTATTGCTAACAATATTTCTTCTTCAACATCGTGCCTCGGAAGGCGTACCACGGGAGATCACTCAACTGGCCTTAAGCTTATCCCCTGTTCTGCAATCCTGCTGTGCACATTGATAAACGTGCGAAAGTTCGGCGTTCGTCGTGTCGGGTATCTTCTTGCATATTCACGTACTGCGACTCTAGAGTTGCCATTGCAAAATCCGTAAATAAAATGGATGTCTGCTAATTCTGCATTAGAATACTCGTATCCTCCACGCGGCATAGCGAAAAACGTTCAAAACTTGTTCAAAACAGAAATAACAAAACAAGATAACGGGATGCGCACGATTGAATTGACAGTGTAAAACAGACTAAAGACACACTGGTTTCAACACTAATTCTCACCGATGCGATGTAGTCAACGCCCTTTTCTTTCATAAGTATCATCTGTCTCTTTCTAACAACAATTACAAAAGAATTCCAAAAACTAATCCGGCTACCTGACTAGCCGCGCTACGCGACTGCTCTGTGAAGGGGTCTCTTTGTTCAACGATAGCATCGGAACTAATAGACGTAGAGCAATAAATTTACCCTTGTTTTGTAGAATAGATGAAATACTAGTAGTACGGTGCAAATAAAACATACTATAATGACCTTGTTTTTATGATATTTTAAAATAACCGAAAAAAACGTGAAAAAATTACATGTTTTTTTACTTAAATCAATCCTTACTTTCTCGAAATGTATAGGGCCCGTGTATGTTTGCTACTTCCACTAATAGGTAATTTTGTTAGCTATCGAATGATATCAAATATTTGCTAATCAGTGTCAAGGTGCCCATGTTATCGCTTTTTTTAAGGAAAAGGTCAATATTAAAAAGAAAAAAACTTAAATTTTTGTAATTTGGCGAGAGGCGGGTCAGACCCCTGATTTGAGGTATTTTTATCGATAAAATTATCCATAGATCACGCTATTAAAGTTAGATTACTACTTCCCGGGACAGATTGTATATTGGCTTGATTTTTTATTTATTTTCCTATGAATTATACTCTTAATTATTGAATATTGTTATAAGTTAATTATACGATACTCTATTTTCAAACAAGCTTATCCTATATCCGTAAACTTCTTAAATGAGTAGTAGTCAGTGAAGGTCCGTCTGTACTTTACTTTATTATTATATTAAAAAAAACACAAGCAACTGAAAAACTCAGACGTCAATTATCGTTAATGGTTACTTAGCACCTATGAATTCCATTAAAATAAAAAGTCTAATAAAAACGTCAAAAGCACTTTTTCGAAATAAGAATTTATAGATACTAAATAAATGTAAAAAATTAAGGTATATAGTAAGGTTCATAGTGAGTAAGCTTTTTGAATCGCGGCTTTTTTGTGAAACCTTTTACACCTGAAATTCTTTCAGGCTTTTCCACGCCAATTTACTTTTTATAAACCCTATGTTAACTCAAGCTTGCTCTCGCTCCGAGTTATGGCAATGAAAGTTGTTATGGCCGTTCATAATAACCGGGGGATGGTAATGAGGATGTTTGTCGCCGGAAGGTCTGCGGGTCTGGGCTCTGAAAACAAAGGAATCTACATAAGTAGTTCCTTTATGAGCATCTTCTAGTACCTATTTGATTAGGCGTAAACATTTTGCCTTCATTATGTAAACTATCTGATTTTTTGCTCTATAGTATCATCTGTTTGTTTTATTTACGTATTGATTTGCCATTAGATGACGTAATTAATCAGATGTCATAAGTAATAAGGTTAACCCAATGAAAATCTTATATAGGGTTTTACAAGAAATCCCGATATGTCGAAGCGCTACTGGGAAAGGGAACCTTAGGGCCGACTGAGATAAGATAACAAAAAGCCCTAAACTTAAAACCTCAGGTTTAGGAACTGTAATATTAGATCAAATTTATTAAAAATACAATTAATCAAGAAAACTAGTATATTAATTGTAATTGGTTGGGGAAAAAGTTTCTTCGCATTTTTTAAGAAAATTCAAAACATTTTTTAATATAGTTTATTTACATTTAACTAAAGTATGTAGGTGCCATTTTGTTCGATAACTTTTTGCCATCTTGTAGGTAGGGACATGATCCCATTGTTATAGAAATTTTGGGGCTTCTAATCAAAATACCGCGACAAGTGGTTTTGGCAGTCCTCTCGTGATGTTATCCTTACACTGCCTAAAGAATTTTAAAGAGACCGAAAAAGGTGAAAATCTGAAGGTGCAAGGTGTCCTGACCTTTACGGCGGATGCATTAACACCTCCCAGCCAAGCTCTCTTAATTTTTGCTGAGTGGCCAAAGATGTGGGAGGTCTAGCGTTATCATGATTAAAACCGGTGTGGTTTTAATCATGATAACGCTAGACCTCCCTTTCTGTTGATTAATTCAGGCCGCTTTCACTCAACTTCTTGCTTTAATCTCATCAGTTGTTCGCAGTGGAGTTCAGAATCGATGGTCCTGCCTGGTGGTAACAACTCATAATGAATAATGCCCTTCCAATCCCACCACACACACAGCATCACCTTGTTGCCAGTTAACCCGTGTTTCGTCACGGTCTGTGAAGCCTGACCAGCTTTTGACCACGACCTTTTTTGCACGTTCTTGTCGTACGTGATCCACTTTTCATCACCAGTTATCAGCTTCTTCGAAAATGGTTCGGTTTCATTACGTCGTAATAAAGAATCACAAATGAGTACACGGTTCATTAGGTTTGTTTCAGTGAGCTCGTGAGGAACCCAAATATCGAGTTTTTTTGTATACCCAGTTTTTTTCAAATGCGCCAAAACTGTTTTGTGATCAATTCCCAGCTCTTCAGCTACGTCGTAACTACTGATATGCCGATCTTGCTCCACTTTATCAAAAATGGCATCCATTTTATCCGTAATAGGGCGACCAGAGTGACGTGCATCTTTGACATCAAAATTTCCGGATTGAAAACGCTTAAACCAAAATTGTGCTACTCTCACAGACACTGCACTAGGTCCATAAACATCGCAATTGTTTTTCGCGGCTTGCGTTGCATTTTTACCTTTTTTGTAGTTAAATTTTAAAATGTATCGAATTTCTTCATTATATTCACTCATCTTGACAGTAAGAAAAACAAATAAAAATCACACATTTTCCTAATTTGAATTTATCTTCTTTAAAATTTAAACTTTTAATGATACCAAAACCAGCCAGATACAAATAGTATAGCCAAAGAGATTTTATTACAAGTTCATACACACTATATACGAAAAAACTTTTCCCCCAACCTAAAAAAAAAAAACACAACCTAACCTATTAAATACCAAAACGAAGTCGAACAATAGCAACAAAATTAATACGATTAAATAGTCATCCTCAATTCCTCTCTTTTAAATTCATAGATATGACAATGATATAAATACCAATATTTCAATAAAAAAATGGGTGTGAATATCAACAACGTTGAATATCTAATCTACTTAACTATTAAAAGCTGAATTAGAAACACGCACTTCGGCACTTACTACAAGCAAAACAATACTAATTAAATTAATAGCATTGAATTGTCAACTGTCATGAAAAATATATTTTTTACATTTAAAGGCCCACCCACGTCCGATAATCGGTGTCATATTTTTAGTCGGTGTAAATGAAACGTATGGAATTCTATGTTGCAACGCACACGACTGACAAAAAGTCGGTCACAAAAAGCTGATAAAACTCGGCGAAAAAAATCGGTCCGATTGTCGGTCCTACAAAAAGTCGGTCGTGGGCGGGCACAGTAAACTAGCAGCTTATAAAAATATGTAAAAGGCACGTGAGATATATAATATCAGCCTGCCCATACGGGCCTTACTATTTCTAAGGAGTCTACATTAAACGCGTTAATCTTTTTTTTATAAGGCTACGGGTAAATTTTAAAAGTTACATTTTTTTTTCCTACATATTTCTTCAAAATGTTCTTCCGGTTTTTGAATAGATGACGAATAGCCACCCATTACTTTATAGGCGCACGCACCAAACAATCTTATCAGTTAACACAGGGCCTGTTTTGTTCTCATCGTTATTCCTCGCCATTTGTTTCTTCTTTAATGATAACAAAATTACGTAGTTTATCATTTTTACTATATTTTCTTGTATTAATTTACCGTCTCAACTTTTCGCTTTGAGAATTCGTATCATACGTAATAATACTACTAGTAACTTAACAATCCTTCCCTCCATTAGTACTATCGGTTATTCTGTGCAAAGCAATAATCATGAGGGAACTAACTACCACAGGAAAACCGTTGTTTATTTTTCCATGGCTTACAAAATCCGTAGTAACATATCCCACCAAAAACATTTTCATGTAAAATGTTGCCAAGACGAGACCATAAAGCTCGCACTGTCTCAGTAGAGCCAAGTTATCAGATCTCATGTAGAGCCAAGCTCCTAACTCTACACGCTCTAACTCTACAAGCCCTTATACTTCATAAACTCTACACCTTAGTCAAAATATGTGACTTGGCCGTTTCGCTACCGTCATATTGGCGTAAGCTGAAAAATTTATTCAGTGTTCATTACTAGTTATTGCAGTAACGAAACGGCCACGTCACATATTTTGACTAGAGAGTAGAGTATGCTCTAAGACATGACTGCTCCAGTATACGTGCTCTAATGAGCTTATCAAAGTCAAGGTCAAAGAATTAATCTTATCTCAGCCTAGACGAAATGTACGGCTGGAAGTGATTGGGTAAAAGAGCATGCAAGTTAATTCTTGGCGGCGCAGGCCGACGACGCGATGCTAAGACTTTACCGACAAACATAGTTTACTGCGACATTATACGAGATTGGTCATAAGCCGGCTTGTCTATGGTATTACATGTTTCTATATCACTAGGGAAGGACGAGACGGTAATATCAGAGTAACACAGTTTAGTAAAATAACCTTTTTACAGTTATAAGTATTATGCCTAATAATTAGGCACAATATATTGAAATGAAACCACTTTTACGGATCTACTTGCGTTTATTTTACACATTACGTTTAATGTTTATCCTGACGTTTCGAAACCCTTTGCAGGGTCCGTGGTCACAAGGAGACTGAGGTGTTGGTCGTCTCATAATTAGTTAGTAGCTTGTATACCCTCATTTAAATTTAATCAGGTGCGTCCCGTTTTACGCAGAAAGAGCTTACAGTATCTTTTGGTCTGGCAGTATGGTGGTGGTAGATTCCAACCATCTTCTCTATTGAAATTAGGATGTTTTTTAATTTCAATAGCCTCGCGTATCATCCTAGGGAATGTGTAGTGTTCGCGTAAACTTTAGAAAACAATATAGGCACAATATAATTATTCACAATAATAGAAAATACGGGTATAAAATACATTTATATTTAACATTACATATATATAACATTAGTTATTTAATACAAAAAAAAACACTAGGGCAGTGTGACACCAGTGGTGTTGGACGGGAACCAGTGATCAACCGTTTTTATGATATCACAATCGAGGACCTACATCATAATTAAACCATTATTTTTCAATTTCTAAGCATTTTGTCTAACAACAATGATAATTTGAAAAAAGACAAAGTGTTGAAAAAATTCCACAAGCGGGATACGAACCCGCACCCCATGACATGCCGGGTCAGGTGCACTACCAACTATGCTATCGTGGCTCAATCCAACTCGCCGAAACTAATCAACACTCTCTACTCCAACTCTAAGGCCAAAGGAGCCCTATTCAAAGTCGACAACTACGTCATCAACATATGAATTATACTTTTATTTATTAATATTGTTATGAGTTCATTGTACATTAATCTACTTCCAAACAAGCTTATCCTATAACTGTAAACTTTCTAACTAACAGTCAATGTCACTAGTAGTCCGTACCTCAGTCTTTTCTTGGGTTTATTGTATTATACCACTATCACCGATCCGATCCGAACCCTTCGGAGAATCTAGTAGGGCACGGGGACGCGCACTTTTAAGTGTGCGATGCCATTCCCTCTAGAAAACCTCCGAAGGTGATTCGTTTCAACACGGCTTGAGGTACCGTTTACGTACCTCGCCGCCCCCTAAAAAGCCCGGTGACGCTGTAAATGCCGTCTGAGGCAATCAGCAATCTCTCTCAAAAAAAAAATACCACTACCAGTGATCACAACTTTTTTTGTTGGCAACAACAATTGAAAACAGACAAATTACCTTCCTAACTGTCATGTAGTAAAAATCCAATGAAATCTATGTTATTTTATTGTCGACGAAAACTGGTTATTGGGTTACTGTATCGAACTACTACAATGATACTTACAAAAAATTTAATGTCGTACATTTTATTGTTGCAAATTAAGATATTACGATTACCAAATGACAGAGAACAGTTCCCCTAATTCGGAGTTTCCCCCCTAATGGCAACCTTGACCACCCGTAATGGACAACCTTGTGCTGTGGCCATGTACGCTGAATAAAATTTAATCTTTACACTGTAACAACAAAGACTAAACTAGTGCGCATGGTGATAGCTATCGATTGTTACACAACACTTTACTGTGTCTTCTGAGCTTTTATGACGCTTTTTAAAGGGTTTTTTTACACAGCAACGTGGACAACTATTGACCTTGATCCCACTCCCACCTGACTGTGTGACGATACAGACGATGTATCTATCCTCTTTAAACAACTACGAAATAACACAATGGTGTTTATTAAAAAAGAGATTTTGGTGCAAACATCTTACTCCATGTTAAAATATATATAAAAATACTAATTACGATCTCTTAATATAAAGCACTGCAAATAAAGCTAGTTGGATATCTTATCAGGTTCTGAACTTTTCCATTAGACTCCACAAAAGTAGCCAAGTTCTAATTGAGCAGCATTAATGAAAATAGAGGGGCGACGACGACCCGTTGACTCTTCGGCAAACTACATTGTAAGAACCATTGCCGCGTAAAACTAGATTATTGAATGCTGTTCTAGTTATATTATACATTGCATAACTCTTTGTTTGTTTCAATTTAGTTGTGATATGCTGAACACAGCACGACGGCGACGATAATAATCATACTAATTTTATAAAAAGGAAAACTTTGTATTTTGTATGTTTGCAACGAATAAACTCAAAAACTACTGGACCGATTTAAAAAATTCTTTCACCATTAGAATGGTACGTTAGCGCTGAGTAACTAGGCTATATTAAAAACCGGCCAAGTGCGTGTCGGGCCACAGTAATGTGGATCTTCTACTTCTCCTGTGGGGAGGCTAAAAGAATAAAAGAAACGCTCCACACATAACAATAATATATAGTATTTTAATAACAATTTTAAACAATACAATAAGTATGGACTTACTTAGTTTTAGTGAATACAGTATGATTAAATATATATTTTATTTTTTTTATACTTAGCTCGGCAAATGACTCCATCCCACCTGATGTTAAATGGAAATGAAGTCCAGACGCGAAGACAACTGGTGCAGCGTGGAAACAAACGAAGCATCTGAAGAGTGAAGAACTTCACTCTGCCGGCCCACAAGGTGCTTCTTCACGCCTCTCTTGAAGGACCCCATATCATAGAAAGGAGGGAAAAGGTAGACTATTCCATCTTTTGGAGGTGCGACAAAGAAACGAGTCTCCAAATTTCTTTGTGCGCGATGGGATATTTGAGACAGTGAAGTGGTGACTCCGAAAAGCAGCACGTGTACTCCTATGAAGAAAGGGAGAAGGTGGGATGAGGTCAAAGAGCTCTTCAGAGCACTCGCCATGGTATAAGCGGTAAAACACGCTGAGTGACGCAACATCTCTACTAAATAACACTATTGCTAAGACAATAAGGGTACCAGGAGTCCTATGGTCAGTTTGGTCGACAAAAGTAACTACTTGATAAAGAAAAACATAAAAACAATAATAAAATGAGGGGGTAAATAAAAATGGTTGGTTAGTAAGTGAAATATCTGTAATGTTAGTAGTGGATCCTTGATGTTAGCTCGTACAGAATACCTCTAACGGGTCTGGGGGTCGAAAGGTAAGGAATCTGTCGCTGAAGAGTCCGGACTACGTTATTTCGTCAGCCTAGCTCCTTCTGTATTTTACGATACTATTAATACACCCGTCTCTATTGATCAGAGATAATGACATGACATAACCTGTCACTTGTCACCATTTATTATTTATTATTGATAACTCGTAAAAACAACATTACACCACGCGCAGTGTAGCGAAGCCCATCTCAATAAAGCGGACTCTGAGAAGAGGGCTTTTATGAACATTTATTTAATGTAGATATTACCGGTTTCACACGCACCTGACAACGTTATTTACTTAAGTAGTTCCCAATGAGAAATTTGTACTGCGCCAAGTACATTTTATAAGTTGGTTGACTGTTACTCGTAAACTTGTAAAGCCTTTTTAGCTGAGATAGTTTTCCTTTTAACTTCGTCATATATACGACTACCGTGAATTTTTTCACGTATCCAAAAACAACCATTTGGCTGGCAGGGGGGGTGGGGACACTTGACTCTGACAAAATTTTGCACTTTAAAGCTCAATATGTAGTTCACAAACGGATGCCTCAATCAAAAAACTGTTTCCACAAACCCAATTAAACAGGAAAAAAAAATTCATCCTGACTTCACGTGTACTTCACCGCTTTGTGGGCGTGATTAATATGTAATATATCCATGCCAAATTGCAGCTTTCTAGTATTAAGAGTCTATGAGCTAGGCTGGGGACGGACAGACAGACAGACAGACAGACATGGTGAAACTATAAGGGTTCCTTGTTGACTATGGAACCCTAAAAAGAAATGTCCACCTGTACGTAGCCGGGACGGGCCGCTAGTAATATAATTATACAATTAGGTATTGAAACTTAATAGGTATGTAAACACGCCTGCACATCAACCTACCACAAACTAACAAATTTCCTCAATAGACTTTAAACTTTATTCCTTAATAATATGGTTGAAAATGTATTGAAGAAATTTGACAGTTTTGGCTAGATCGATGTGTGATGACTGCGTTAATTTTATTCAGCAAAGTTGGAATACATATTTTTATGTAATTGTCAGTAAGTGAATTCTCCCTTTTATAGCGTGACAAAATGTCGGTCAGCATATTACAATAAAACGTTTGGAACACGGACATCGTGCCCAAATTAAACACGTATTACTATATACTTACATATTTATATAAAACGGACTCCTCTTTATTCGCTTGCAGTTTTACCAAGAATTTATTCAAAGAGATAGAAAGTGAATCAAAAAAAAAAGAAAAAAGTTGCTTCTTCAAGTTAGCTGCTTCCATAGCTAATATTATGACAACGCGATGTGTCATAATATTAGCTATGGAAGCAGCTAACTTGAAGAAGCAACTTTTTTCTTTTTTTTTTAATTTGGGATAACAAACAATTGACCAATATATATTACAAAGTGAATACATTAACAGGTAAATAATCGGACAATCAACACCGTTATCCACAAAGACAAATAATAGAAAAAGTATCATTTAATCATAGACATACATAAACGTACAGTTACGAGCATAAACATACATACTCTTTTGAATAGTTTTGTCTCTTATTACATTGTATTAAGAGTTACATTGTTTACATGATGCCTGCGACTGAACATACACAACACACTAAAAAGCAAACGAAAACTGCTTGGCATAAGCAAGCTATGCATCAATTAACGACGATGGAATCGAGTAATATGTTCCTTTACTACCTCGTTCAACAAACAACATTTCAAACCTATACCTACAATAGTATACCCACTTACATATTATACCCATGAGATACACAACTATAAATACTATTTCATAGAGAATTTTTAGTATTCAAAAATATTGATTGATTAAAATGACATTATATCAATCACAAAAAATTACTAATGTGTTTGCATTAAAGTTATGTATCTATCTACTTATTAACTTCCTCCTCAATAATATAATAATCCTTTTCAACTTGCGGGCAAGGTGAGAATGGTAGTGAGGCACAATCCTGCTTTACCTACGTATCTGGACTCCACTTTTGCTAAGCATCACGAAGAGCGAAGTCACTTGTCTTATAAAAATACAACAATTACAATACAAAATATATGAAAACATATGAATAATACAACGTCTGTTACATAAACCAGTGTTCCAAGCTGTCAATAACTGAACCATATTTTCGCATAGACTGATCATCCTTCTAACAAACGGTTTGCATAAATATCTTCTAAGAGCCTTCTAAGGCTAGACTTTCGCGAAAACAAGATCCGTTGCCAAAACTTCGAACTACACACTGTTTTAATCCATTTTAGTTGAACATGTTAGGATGTAAATATTGGGATTTGCATGATTCCTCGTAGTTTTTGTATGAAACACTTGCTTCCGTTGCCTCCGCTTAATACGGCCGACGTCCAATATGACTTGTCGCCGCATTGTTTTCAAACTTTTAACCGGTCCATATGTTGTTCACCTCTCTGTCTCTTTCATAAATGTAGACAGAGAGGCTGTATGCGGACGGTCTAGAGAAACCGCTCAAACTGACTGCACCTGAGCTGGGCTAATATTGTAGCACTTAATAAATCGTCGGAATTAGTCTGGGGAATGGAAGCGCAGATTTTGCGTTTATATTTTTAGAAGACTTTTTTCGCGAAAATATTTATAAATAAATTTTTAGCCAACGGACATTATTAAATATTTTTTTTATTAAAGGAAGTTTCTTTAGATATAATGTTATGTTAATGTATGCAATACATCGATATTAATAGAGATTGAACATTTTAAATATAATTGATGTGCTTAGATCAGCTGTTTTATTAGACAGATGTCTAACAACAATATAGCCTTATTTGTGTTGGTAACATTATTATGAAAAAGTTAACCTATGAAAAATGGTAAATTTAGAAATAAAACACTTCTTAGACTTCTTTTACTTTGCCGTTACAAATATATAATTAAAACTAATGACGTAACCTATGTTTCAACGTAGGAGTCTTGGTGCGTATACGTCATCATTACGGTGACGTAATCTCGCAATGGCAGAACGTAATCAGAACTATTATCGCGTAAGAACTAATCTCTGCCTTAAATGAACTTCATTGAGTGAAACCCAACGAAGTTTCATGCCAGTGCAATTGTAATAATATCCAAACCTTCTCTTAATTCTCCCTTTACAGATAGCGTGACAGAATAGAGGTCAGAGATAAATGTAACGTTCGTTAGATACCTAATCGACCTCTGGCAAAACACAAACCTACCAAATTTTTCATATGAGTGTAGTAGGTACATAATCAATAATCATCATCTCGATTGAAATTCATGTAGTTTGCATAAAGGTTAGGAAGCTTCGTTACCAAAACGTAGTCGTGACACTTAGATAGATGACCTATATTAAATATTAATTTATTATTTTGGGCTGTAACATTTAAATAATATCTCCTTTTTCTCAGTTCGTCATTCTTATAACGTACTTTTTATTAGTCTTATTTAGGGCTTTTATGTAGGTAACAAAGTAATGACATACCAACCTTCGTAGAACTTGTAATAGCTGAAATGACGCGACATAGTCCAGACAGGAAATAACGAAACATTAGCTGGCGCCCACCGTGGGGCATACCACGCGATCAATGCATTTAAATTTTTACACACCCCTTAGTACTATAACTAGGAACGGTTATTTTTTTAATTATGCATTGAAATAGAGCTAATAATTGTTTTTAAAAGATATCGTGATATACTGGTCATGTTAAATTATTATAATTTAACATGAAAAACAATGGTGTTTTAATAACAGCTCCAATAGACAGTATTTGTATTTACTGACCCTAGTTAGCAGTCATTTATTAGACAGAATTTTTATTTCGACTACATTATTTAAATGCTACCTTTATCTAACAATCACTTAATGAAAGATAGTAAAGCTTAACAAGGATATGATTGGATTGAATTTAAAAAATATGTTCTTCAGAGCCGTATTAGACTGCTGACGTGAACCCATTCCTAACACAAGCATAGCGTCATCCATAAGCGTAGCTTTCTGGATGAGTTTGAGGTGTATTTATAGTATGTTAACACATATATAATAAGCTTTACAATAGATATTGGAAAACTATATTTCCGCAATAAATTATCAGAGCGATCACTAGTACTATTTATATATATTTCTCAGATCAAGGATATTTATGTCAATGTCATAATAGTAGTTTATGCAACTGTCATATAATGAAGGGTATTAAAACACGAGTGTGAGTTTATGAAACGAGCGCAGCGAGTTTCATAATAGTAACGAGTGTTTTAATACCCGTGTTATATGCAGTTGCATACACTACTTTATCTTCACTAATGCAATTAGTCAAACAACAAAAGTAAAAGCTGACAATAGTTTATTTATAATAATTGTTCAAATTTTGGATGGTACAATTTTGAAAGTTAATGTTAATTATTGATCCAGCAGCTGTAGCGGTCGCGGGGCAAGCAGTAGAGCTCGTAGACGGAGTTGGAATATTTATAATTACTTCATTCGTCTTGTTTTCTATACTGTTCAAGATCGTATTTGAGACTTGAATTTTATTAATTAAAGACTCATCAATGTAGCTTTCAGCCACAGTAGAAGACTTCCACCCCCCGTGTCGTTTCAGTGCGGTCAAATCACCACCGCTATCTATGAGAAGCGTCGCCGAGGTGCGCCGGAAGCAATGCCCCGTGTACAACGCTGGGTTAGGCAGATTCAAAAAACTTGCGATAGTTTTTCCCAGAGCACCAAATTTATTAATACCAGTTCTTTGATCGACGCACTTCCCCGATCTATAGCTCAAGAAAAAGGCAGGGTTTCGACAGGGGGTGGGTCGAAGTTCCATGTATTTTTTACATACGGCATAGCAGTTGCCCGTCACAACGAAAGAACGATCTATTTTCGTTTTTGTTTTCGAAACTTTCACCATGATTGTACTGTCGTCTATGTTAGAGACTTCATCGAACTGGATGTTGTATAGCTCTTGCCTTCGGCATGCCCCCATTATGCCGAAGATTAGTGCAACCTGTAACAATAAACGATATAATAAGCTTGAGGTACATAGCCAAGGCAAAAACTATGATTTATGAAGTAGTAAAGTGTAGGTACCTACTACCTAATTTATACACAAAGCGCTTAAACGGAGTGTCTAGATAACTTGCGTGTGTAGTACGTAAGTACTAGGTAGATTAAATAACAGAACTAAAATACACTTACCTTTTCAAAAAGATACAAAATATCTGGTGAATCTTTCAGGAACATCTTTATTTGACCTGATGTAAACGTCAAGGACTTTTTTTCCTTGTGTCCTTCTGAACTGCGTTTCAGGAACGCTATGACTTTTGAATACTTCGTGATATCAATATTGTTGTAGATACTCAGTGTGGACTTGAGCATAGAATATTTAGCCCACATAGAAGATGGCTTGAATTTGTCGGAGAGGTAGTTTTCTTTTCGATCTTCCATGCCAAAAAGTTATTATATTCTTTTTCATATAATTTTCTAGATTTTTCTGGCAAAAGATTGTGAGTTACTTTTGTTGCCAATTCCAGAATATCCGGAGGCGTACAAATATCATCGTCGCTGTCCATTTTTAACTTTTAATTTGTATTTTAAAAACAAAACACATTGCGAAACATTAAATTCACGCGTACGTGTATTGTCACAGTGAACTTGCCGCCATTAAAATCTAACCAATGAGAGCGCAGCTGCGCGCGCATGGCCAATCAGGAGCGAGCGCGCGCTGTTCTTTTTTTATTTAATTGGCACAAGATCTTACCAAAAAGTTTTGTGTATGTAAGTTTAGTAGTTTCGACGAAGTTTTCACGTATAACCCAACTGTTTCAAAAGCCAGCCTAATATCAAAATTTTATACAACTTGTATGAGGATTTTGACATAAGGCTCGCCAGGTTAATTGGTCGCGTTTTATTGATGTTATAATGAGATTTTACGATATCGATGTGGATATTATACCATCATGTGAAATTGCTTAAATTGAGTGTTTTGTTGTCTGCGCTATAACAGTAGTAATTATAAGTCAAGTATTGGAAACATAAGTAGAATGTTACAACATTAGTGTAGATAAAACTATTATTATTTACTATATCTTAATTTATACGGCTTTGCGTTTAGCATTAAGCCAGTATCATGTCGTATTATTAATGTTATGGACCAAGTGATTAATAGGGCATTATAAAAAATGCCTGCGCAGTTTGAAAAATGCCCAATATAAGAGGGCATTGTGATTACAACTATTGAAATAAACAAATCGTCCGGGAATTATATATAATGTTTATCACTTTTATTACTGTTTTTTAAAAGACAATGATCTGTTAATCAATTTTAATTTAATATAATAGTTGACACGTCAGTTTATCTTTTAAAATAAAACAAAATGATGTTTTATAAAATAACAGCTTGCCATTTGAATGTTTATGTTTTGATGAGCAATAGTTTGTGAAATGAAACATTCACATAATTTTGCGTGTGGAATGAAAATTGGCTAATTAATTGTGTACAAAACATTATAAAACCCCTTGTTCTCCTCCCCGCAATAAAATAATATAAAATATACTAATAGGTTCAAATTATAATTATTTACTTCGCCCTAAGTAGCTTGTCATTATTCATAATGCCCGGGCATTATGAAAAATGCCCCAATTTATTACTTGGTCCATAACATTAATATAAACTAAGAATTGTAAGAATTGTAGTTTAAATTTGTAAGAAAAATAATATTGTTAAACTGTGGATAACGATGTGGATTTTTTATTTACTCTATATTTACTTATATTACCTAACTACCTTGATGTAAAACCGTTTATTGTTTAAGTAAAATAGAACAAAAAAAAGGAATCTCACAACACTTGTTATTACGATAAGAACTCGGCTGAAACTCGTCGTAAGACTAAGATCGTAGCGATGAAATGTCTGTGAGACGCCATCAATACCCAGTGTCAGATGGCGGCATATTGGAATCGCTCCAAGTGCAAAACTCGCGAACAAATAAACATAACAATTTAGACCTTCCTGCGATGCATCAATTTGGCTTTAGCGACGGTAGTTTGCGCAAGTACTTCAGACAGATATGAGAAATAAGATTGGAGTTGGGATACGTTTGCGTCTTGCGATGTCTTCTCTTGATAGCTTTAATTATTCTTTATATTTTTGACAAACCATTTAATGTAACATATTATTTTAATAAACATTGTTATGCCGTCATAAAAAGTGCCAGAACAAAGAAAACAATAAAACGAATACAACAAGTTTTTCACGTTATCTGTATGTACGACTAAGCTAATGGATTATATAACATAACGTTATTAAAGTCTATCATCGTGGCCAATGACACATTAATCGTGATCGAAACACTATAATTATCTCTTCTATATTAAAATTCTCGTGTCACATGTTAGTTGCCATACTCCTCCGAAACGGCTCGATCGAATTTTATGAAATTTTTTATGAAATTTTATATGTATGGTGTGTAGGTCTGACAATCGGTCGCAATCTATTTTTTATACCTCTAAGTGATAAGGGTGGTCCACCCTAATTTTTTGTTTAATTTTCCAATACAAAATATTCCTAACTGTGAACATACGATTTGTTTGTTTTGTTGTCATAGAAACGATGTGATTGTATTGTTGACATGGAAACTGTCAAAGCGATACGAAGTCCGCCGGGTCAGCTAGTAACACTATAATCTTAGATAAATGATTGGTCTCGCTGCGCTCGGCAGCGAGACCAATCATTTATCTAAGACTATAATATTATCACATTGAATATATATTTTTAAGTTTGTCCAGCTACCACCATCATATATGTCTATGATTATCGTTATATAGAATTTTACGTAAATAGGCTCTAGCACGCCACGATAGCATAGTGGTAGTGCACCTGACCCGGCATGTCATGGGGTGCGGGATCGAATCTCGCTCGTCCATTTTTTTCAACACTTTGTGTTTTTCCTCAATGACGAAGACGACCTCCTTGGTCGAGTGGCTTGTACACAAGTTTTCATGGTGTCGCCATCTCTGAGGTCCCGGGTTCGATCCCCATTCGGATCAATTTAGAAATACCTGTATTTTTAAATTTTTTCGGGTCTGGGTGTTTCGTATGTATAATAAGAGTATGTATTTAAGTATATTAAGTATGTTTATCCGTTGTCTAGTTAAACATTTCTCGAGTTTCTTAAGGAAGCTTTTCTTGGGGCTAGATAATTGGTGTGAGTGGTGGGAAACATTTATTATTATTCATTATTTCAATTCATAATATATTAGCAACAACGTTAGTAGTATTTCACTTTGTCTTTCGACAGTATGAGATAAGATAGCCATTTCCCGAGTAGTAAGGATTCCTAGTTAAGTGCGCTAATAAGTTCTTACGCTTTTTTTTGTCCGTCTGTTCTTAAGTTTTTTTTTTTGGAGAATCTTTGCTGATTAACTCAGACGGTATTTTTAGCTTCACCGGTCTTGTTTATGGGCTGCGAGAAACTTAAAGGGTTCCTCAAGCCGTGTGAAACGAATCACCTTCGGAGGTTTTCTAGAGGGAACGGCATCACGCACTAGTGCGTGTCCCCGTGCCCTACTAGATTCTCCGAAGGGTTCGGATCGGATCGGTTCTTACGCTGTGCTTCTACCTTCAGCTTTATTATCTTACAATCAGACGAGATGAAGGCCACGCGTTTCCCCGTCATAGAATTTAAAATATTGTGTAGCCGAATATGTCTAAGCACATTATTTACAACTCTATCAGATATACAACACAGGCGCGGTCGGAAGCACCCGTCATTCACTCAGTACGTCGGGTGGTCGTCTGTGGCCCTACCATAAGTTTTCGCTCACATTTCTCGCTAGCGACGGTGTAAATGTTTCGCACAGGAGGTTACGCAACTTTCGCAAAGGCCGGTCATTGGATGAGTGACCAAAAATGTATCATCTAGAGCTCCTCCGTGCTTCGGAAGGCACGTAAAACCGATGGTCCCGGCTGCATTAGCAGTCTTTAACAACCACCAATCCGCACTGGGCCCGCGTGGTGGTTTATGGCCCGTTCTCCATCCATAGGGAAGGCTCGTGCCCCAGCAGTGGGGACATAAAAATGAGCTGATGATGAGGAGAACGCCTCGGTAGCAAAATGGCAAGAGTGCTTGGTCCGATAGGGCAAGACCCTGGTTTTATTCCCAGGCCGGGTAATGTTAAAGTAAGCATATATGTGTGTTTTGAAATTCGTTTCATACAAAATCCGGGTTTGTGATCACCAACCTGCTTTTGACAAACGTGATGATTACAGTAACGAAGACTTGTTTTTAGTAATGGATACCTTAATGAAAATGAAGAATATCAATATAAAAAACAACGTAGTAGGGCTTTTGAATACCGAAGTGGGTCGGATTGATTTCCACAACAAAAAGCAACTCAACACAAAAATAGATCACGGGAGCGCTCCCTTTGTGTCTCCGTTTATACCGCATCATCGAGGATCCGTCGCGTTTGCGAAAGGGAAAGTGATTCCTATTGGGCTATCCTAGAGCTCGTACTAACAGAAATTGTACTTTACATGACATGCTTGTTAGTCTATTGTAAATTATGATTATTAAATTTTGTATTTTAATGATATAATTTAATTCTTTTTTATTTTTATTAAATTTTGTATTTTAATGATATAATTTAATTCTTTTTTATTTTTATTAGTTATTTGATTTTTTTATGTAAACAGTCATTTAAGTATCAATTTAATTTTGTAATTTTCTCTGATATATGTGTTATACCTACTTAGTTTACTCGCTCATTTTTATTGCATATAGTCCTCACCTGTAATTGCAGTGACATTTGGATTGTGTTGTCAAAGGTGCATTTTTGTTGTGTGAATTGTATTGGTGTTCACTGTGTTAGTGTCCGATCAAATAAATAAATAAATAAATATACTTACCTACAAATAAAATATATGCACTGTATTTCTTCTGTTCTTTCTGATAGTAAATGTCTTATAAATATTGAATGTCCGAAATGGGCACACTGTTGTGTCCAAAAATACTATTAAGACACAGACACAGTGAACAATAATCAATTATTCTATTCTAATCTAACAAGGATGTCAAATACAATTTTTTTGGAACACGGCCACCGAACAGTTTTCAATGGGGTTTGTGATCACCAAACCGCATTTGCCATCGTGTTGATCCAGTCAATCTAAACCCCATCAATGAAAATTGACTAATTGATTTCAATGATGTAGGCCTTTACCTGGCCTTGGCCTTTGCCAATGGGACAGTATATAGGCTATCCACTTACCGTACATTTACATTAAGTATACTCCTACGCATTTAAAACTAGGCTTCACAGTTTAGCTCACCGCCGCGCAGTTGCCTGCTTATCGGTCTTTTACAGGCTATAGTTCGGAGAGTGTGCTGTTGAGCTGCATGAGCTCATTCCACCTTCCCCATTTTACCATCGGGAATCCAGACGTACGGCTGGCTACCACCCTTACCTAGTTGATATTCCACTTCTGCGCACTAAGCGTTTTGCTTCTACATTTATACCTAATGCGTGCAACCAAAGAGGGGTTTCCCTACCGGCGTCTGTGTTCCCGAATGCCTATAACCCTAAAGTTTTTAAAGCCCGAGTGTATAGGCTATTTCTGGGCAAGCTTGTTCCATCGTCGGCCTCTTCTTAGCCCTAGGGATAAGAGTGAGGCCAAGAGCAAGCCCAACTCACAATTTAAAAAAAATTATGCTCCACACAGCCGCCCTTCATTCGAAATCCTCAACCGCTGCTTGGAATCGAGTCTGGGATCTCTGAGACTGTAACCAGTGGTCATGGCACAAGACCAGAGAGGTTGTTTTTAAAACTTATGCAGTTGTTGGTATAAATTGTGAGGTTTAATTTTATATGAGACTAGCACGTATTTTTCCGTACAAAAAATTATTATTACTTACTTATTTTTTTATCAAAATAAAATATAGCCTATGTTACCTGCAAGGACTGTATCGTTCTATCAGTAAAATATTAAGAATTGGACCAGTAGTTCCAGAGATTACCCTCCGCCAACAAACAAACAAACAAAGTCACAAACTTTCAACGTTTTTTTCAAAAAGTTTTTTTCACACTTTCCAGAATAGGAGAAATTCCTGTTAGTTCCATATACAAACAACTGCTACGTTGAAATGAAACAACTTTTACGGATCTACTCGCGTTTATTTTTTCATCATCATCAGCTCATTTTATGTCCCCACTGCTGGGGCACGAGCCTTCCCTATGGATGGATAGAGAGAACGGGCCATAAACCACCACGCGGGCCCAGTGCGGATTGGCGGTTGTTAGCGACTGCTAATGCAGCCGCGACCAACGGCTTTACGTGCCTTCCGAAGCACGAAGGAGCTCGAGATGATACATTTTTGGTCACCCATCCGATGACCGGCCTTTGCGAAAGTTGCTTAACCTCAGCACTCGCAGACCCGGCGCGTTAACCACTGCGCCAGCGAGCTCCTTATTATAGACACAAACTTCACCTATTCATTAATAGTACAGCAAAAGACTTAAAGTTATATTACATAAATTGTTTCTTTTAATACTTACCTATGCGACTATAGAAAAAAATCTACATTTAATTAATTCTGAGGCTCCATAAAGTAAATTATGTTAATAAAAAGGTCAAATTTTATGCGTACCTATGATAAAATACAAGGGTGCGTGTTAACTGTTAGTATTTGTGTGATCCACGCTGACGGGCGGTTGTTAAACTACGCGTTATCAGTCATTAACCTGCGTTCTTTAATTATACATAACTCTTGTTCTTAGTCTGACGCATTATTTAATCAATAATAAACATATAAGACAGTGATGATGACTATCTGTACGATTAAATACTTACAGTTACTTCCTTGAGTGCGATTTTTAAATCTTACTGGTAAGTTTGATATTAAAAAATGACAAAAAACATTTCGATATAATATGTTATATATTCATCATTTAAATATAGATATTTCTAGAAATATTTTGAAGCCTTTACTTAAAAATACACATTCGCTTATGCTCAAGAATTCGAAGCACAGAATAAAGATGTAGTCCTTTCAAGTATGTAGTATAAAGAAATGCTGAAAATTATACCGGTTGGCCCCAAACGCTTCCCTCTTGAAATATTGCTTCCTAAATGTTGTATGTTTCCTCGATATGGAACCCGAACTCTAGTGATAACAACATACCGAATATGTAGGAACGAAAATGAATCACAAATTATTTTTATGAGGAGCTTGATGGCGCAGTGATTTGTGCGTTCGGGTTACAAGCAAAAACATTTTATAAACTTAGGTAAGTAAGTTGCCGCGTCAACTAATGCGAATGAATAATTTTAAGCAGAATCGGCGTCCACCAGATGTGTAGACAGCTAGAGAAGCATTATTGTGTCACATTAGCCGTGCTCACCTTAAAAACCTGCAAGTTGCTTCTTCACAACTTTGTAGAAAGAAGGTAAAACGTAGGAAATACGGAGGCTGGGAGAACATTCAATTTTTTGGTGGTGCGACAAAAATCACGACAAGAGTCATGATTTGAAATATATCCATCACTTCCGTTTTCCGGAAGTACTTTGGTCCTGGCTCTAATAGCACATGAGCAAGTATTCTAATAGTAAGATAGTAAACCCAACCAACCCGCATTGGTATAGCCGGGTGGGATATGTAGTTATTACTTACTTCCGTTATCCGGAAGTACTTTGGTCCTGGCTCTAATAGCACATGAGCAAGTATTCTAATAGTAAGATAGTAAACCCAACCAACCCGCATTGGTATAGCCGGGTGGGGAATGTAGTTATTACTTACTTCCGTTTTCCGGAAGTACTTTGGTCCTGGCTCTAATAGCACATGAGCAAGTATTCTAATAGTAAGATAGTAAACCCAACCAACCCGCATTGGTATAGCCGGGTGGGTTATGTAGTTATTACTTACTTCCGTTTTCCGGAAGTACTTTGGTCCTGGCTCTAATAGCACATGAGCAAGTATTCTAATAGTAAGATAGTAAACCCAACCAACCCGCATTGGTATAGCCGGGTGGGATATGTAGTTATTACTTACTTCCGTTTTCCGGAAGTACTTTTGTCCTGGCTCTAATAGCACATGAGCAAGTATCTAATAGTAAGATAGTAAACCCAACCAACCCGCATTGGTATAGCCGGGTGGGTGATGTAGTTATTCGGTTGTATTCCGATAGTTAATGGTAAGATAACCAGCAATGTGTTAAAGATCCCGGGTGAAGAGGCTTCACGTTCGACCTTATGACGTACGATGAAAACCAAGCGCTTATTTTTATACCGCAACTTTTCCCCAAATAATATAAAAATCGATTACTTTAAATAATCCATTAGTTACCTTATTCAGACTTATCATTTCAACACCGCCTCAAACTCAATAACGAGATGTGACAAAGCTGTATGTATTACAATTCATCCATAAACAAAAAATCCCTTCAAGTATATTTACCAGCTTACATTTATGTAGGTGAATATCAACACATGTGTCATCGTTATAAAGCAGAATGCAAAAGTGTTTTAGGTCAGTGGGGCTACTACGAAGGTTAGCCGGTACCCCTCCCTTAAGCCACGGGCCCTTACAAGGACAAACCAAAGTGGACGGAACACAAAGCCCTTCATTACAAATACCTACAAGAATGTTGAACTTTAGTGTCAAAAGATATTTCAAACGAATCGATGTAAAACAAACTAAAGAAAAAAGTGATAACAAAATATCAAAAATGTTGGAAGTAACTCCTTTATCCTACAGGTAATGTAAGGTAAGGTGATTGTGATTAAATTTATTCAAAATTAAATTCAAAATTCAAAATTATTCATTCAGTTAATTAATTATCTTAATTAATGGCTTCGCGTTTAGCATTTAGCCAATTTCAAGTATTTTTAAGTAAGTATAACGGTACAATTGGTACAATACAGTCATAGAATATATTCAGATGACAAAACAGCCTAGTTATAATAAGAAAATCCACGTTTATTTTATTGGGACCAATCTTCAATTTAATAATATCTTAGCGCTGATATGATTACCTTTATCAGCAAACAACATTAACATGATTTTTAAAACCTATCTAAAGATAAATCTTGTACAGTACTAGGTATTTTATTATAGTAGTGTATACCTACCTGATACTTTTACAGAATACAGTAATTAAGTAATACACTGTGGTAATCGCGGTGGTGAAATAAATGCGAACTTGTTAACACTTAAATAGTTTATTACGTTCACAATACGTACTTACATACACGATAGATCAGTACAAAATAGAAGGAGACGTGAGTAGACTAACGGAAAAGTAGATAATATACAAACAACTATAAAGCGAGGCTAAGCAACATACAATAGCGGGAGCACATGAGTAGATATATGTATGTATTTATATCTACTCATGTGGCGGGAGCGCATACGACATGCATTCAGTCGAATATCGAATTTTACGTTTATTTCACCACCGTGATTACCACAACACCAATATTACACACTGCTAAGCAAAGGCCTACACAGCATTGAAATAAAGTCACCGCTAGGTAATCTTCTGTGTCGCTATAAGTATCGGCTTAATTTCCACGCATGCCGAATGTGGGTTGGTGATCACAAACCCGGGCTATGCATTACTATTTATTATTCTGGCATCCGAAATACACTTTAACCGACCCGGTGATTGAACCCAGCACCAGATATCGGGTCAAACGAGTTGCCACACGGCCGCCAAGGCGTTTGGAAGGTGAAACGCTTCCAATTCCCTCAATATGTCGTCGAGCGCCGTCGTTGTCGCGTGTAGTGAGGGTCTATCAATCACGGTGCGATGTCATCGGTCGTAGGCTTAGAGCATTAATGCTTTTTTTTAAAATATTTTATGGGTAAGCACAGTGCCTTGATCTCACCTGATGTAAAGTGATGATAAGGCCAATGATGGAAGCGCATGTCATCCGGGAACCTCAACTAGTGAGGCACTGGCTATCTTATCTCTAGCTGCCGGAACACAACAATGAATGCTACAAACATTGATGTTATGGCGACATATTTAGATAAGATGGTGGTAGCTAGCCAGGCGGACTAACAAACCCTACCACCAACCAAACCGAGTACACAAACATGTACCCCCCGCTGGGAATCGAACCCGGGACCTCTGGGTCTAAACCGGTGGTCTTAGCCACTAGACCACAGAGGCGGTTAAAAGGCGGCTCTGAGGTCGTAGGATTAAATAAATTTATGCGTTATTAATTTCATTCATGAGTACCTTCGAGTGTTTTATTATATTGATAATATTCTATTGAGATACATTATTTGTCTTCACTACCACTTAACAATTAAATTTTTGTTTAGTCACCACTATAATAACAATAAAAACTGTTTATTTTTCACACAAATATAAATACAGGTACACTTATTTAAAGGGAACATCAAGACGTGTGAACTGGCGCCTAATAAAGGGCGACCCTGTATTTCAGGACTCCAAGGCAAGATAACACCACATTATAGTTGATACAATAATAAAGCTATATATATTTTAAAAGCCAATCACACAAATGATGATCAAAATCAGAATAAATTATTGTAAGTACGCTAATAAAAAATGTATTCTACAAATTGTGCTACGAAGCTACGATGTAGCAGCTGTAGCAGTAGCAGATGTAGTGGCATGAATGTTTCATTGTTTTTTTGTTGCTGTATGCGTTTGGATACCGAAGAAGTGTCGAAATTCGCCATGTTAAGCGCCAAAAAATGTAAGCTACAAGTTAACTTCAAAACAATCAACGGGTAATAGAACTCCGCAGCGAAAGTTTGAAATCCAAGATGGCCGGACACAAATAGAATGTGTGTCCATTTCAAAATGCCCACGAAACTCTTCGTCGCGATTAATAGTTGGCACGCATGCAACACGAAAATTAACGTTTGCCGGACTAAATAATCACCGCGCCCAATTTCATATTCGCACACACATTACCTACTCCTACCTATATTTAGTAGCTTAAAAATTGTAATTATAAACTTTGCTATAGCAAACATTTTATAAATTATTTTTTTTTTATTAGGTACTTCTTTTTCGGTATTTTTACTAATTTTGTCTTTAATAGATTAAAAAGCCGCGTTTTTCATTGCTTCATCCACCTGCGTACAGATAATATGAAGGACTTTATTAAGCTTTTTTTTTCTTTACCTACTTTTTTAAAAATTCTATAAAGCCAAGTATTTGACCGCGATCTCACCTGATGGTACGTGATGATGCGGCCTAGGATGTAGCATACATTTAAATCATAAAACTATATAACAATCATAAATATATAAAACCATTTAACTTAAAAAAAAATACTTTTTTTTACACAAATAAACTTTTTTTTTAATTTGCCAAATAGTAGGCGTATTTAGTGTTGCCAAAACACAAAATCTAAAATCGGTAGAAATTACCTTTCAAATTCGGTAAATGATAGAAAAAGCGGCAAATTAAAAAAAAAACAGTTTATTTGTGTTAAAAACGGATAATACTATTAGGTGCTACTATATTGTTACACTAATGTTTTTTTAAATAATAGTTTTTTACAACCAACATAAAATTTCGTATTAAAATAATTAATATAATCCAAGAAACTATATTATTAAATACTACAAAAATCGGTAGGTTCGGCAACACTGCGCGTCTTTATTGTACATATTTCCAGAATCAGGTTTACATTAGTTACTTCGTCAATCGACTGTCCCGGACTACTGGAAAAAATCATGTTCTACATAATATCAATTTAATCCTTTCGCAGCAGCTCTCTCTTCTATTTTCCTAAAGTTATCAATTATCGTCAAAATTGTTTTATTTACAGGGCAACTAAAACCTTCAACATTGATCTTTTCAATACCAGCTTACCTTCATTGAGAAGGCAACTTAGTAAAGGCTTCTTCATAAAATTAATTATTTAGTATGTAAGAAGGATATAAAAAAGAAAAATCGATGCATATTTTTTTGTATATAAGATTAAATATAAAAATATAATTAAATATAGTGCACATGAGTATACCCGAAATTTACTCATAGGGGCCTTATTACATTTTGACCGTGATTTTTGCATAAAATGCCAAATTTCGGCGTTCTTGGTCAGAGAAACTGAAACCCTTAGACAATTTTGAGTTATTGTATGGTGGAGAATAGTTATTAGTATAGCCAAAATTCCGAAGCTAGTTTTTAATTAAATACGCTGACGGCAATTTTCAAACTCATGGATTGAACTACTGTACTAAGCAAACGATATGAAAAATATATAATAATATCTCTTAAATAGTGGTTAAGTTCGTAGCGGCCTCGGAATTTCGAAATATGAATGGAATTTCTACAAAAAAAATCCCATTCAAAGCCATAAAACGTTCAGAATTAGCTGTAAATATCTCCTTACTCCATTAATATTATTAAGTTAAATGTACACCAGAATTAACGTTAGTTTATAAGATTTCAAATTATATCCTTTTTTTGAACGATAAAATATTATTAAACATCAAATAAATGTAATTACAACTGCACAAAATACCACTTTTGCCATGCGTCAGCCGCTCGTAGTACTGTGAAAGCATTTTGTGATAGGCCTCTTTACGTTAAACATTTTTTACAACTGTGCTTTGGTCTATAGTTATAGTAGTATTGCTCTTTTGTTATTTATTTAAGTCGTTTCTAACAGTGGAGACATTTTAATGAATGACTTTTCTGTTTTAC
Source organism: Eudonia lacustrata (assembly GCA_947562085.1). Classification (NCBI taxonomy): domain Eukaryota; kingdom Metazoa; phylum Arthropoda; class Insecta; order Lepidoptera; family Crambidae; genus Eudonia; species Eudonia lacustrata. The sequence goes on from OX387320.1 coordinate 19,679,547, forward strand.
CTATAAGTTTGTAGCTATTCATTTATTGCATAAGTCAATCTAAGAAAATGAATAAATAAATAAAACATGTAGAAAACAATTTTAGAGAACAGAAGCTGAGATTAATGTTACACTGATACAAAAATATCCAAAGTACGACCATCTGCCGGTTGAAAACGAAGACATTTAGTCATATCTAAAACTTTATTAGTATTGAACAGATGCGTTTTCATAGCATTTGGCATCATTACCTACAATAAACACATTGCCTTGCCAGATAATTCAAACAGCGAAATAGTTTGCACAAAACTGTATGGTAGTTACCGTCTATGTCGAAACAAATTCTTTTGAATTTGTTAAATAAATAGATATATACTTCGTGCGTATATTAATGTTCTTACACACACATTTTTTTAAAGTATATATTTACAAAAGTTTGATCTTATAACTGTAGTAGCGTACCTATGTTATTTACTGACATTGGAGGAATTACAATAAATTCTTGAGACAACTATATGGCACTACGTATCGTATAGGTCATAAGATACGATAATGAACAGCATTTGATTCGATTATTGTACCTACTTCTCGTAACATCACCACTTTAAAAAAACAATTGCCGGCCAGTGACGGTGCTTTGCTAAAAATAAACTAATTTATTTACAGAAATAGCGAAATAAATTGTGCACGGAAAAAGCAGCAGAGTAGGTGCGTACCGCCAGCACTGGCTCGATGCCAAGCGTGGCCGGGGCAAGTTCAAGATTGTCATCACACTTTTCAATAAGTGTCTGCGTATGACATGTCAATGAAAAAGTTTCTAAACTACTTTGCATGACAGTTTAAAAGAGATTTTTAGATTACTGAAGTTAAGCAACTGTCATCGGATAGGTGACCAAACATTTACCATCTCAAGGTTACCTCCATGCTTCGTAAGGCACATAACCGTTGGTCCCGGCTGCAGTAGCAGTCGTCAAGAATTACCAAACTGCACCCGAGCTGCGTAGTGGTCAATGGCCCTATCTCCATGTGGTTTTCATCCTTAGAGCCGCCGCCGTCCGTCCGTCTGTCCGTCTGTCACCAGGCTGTATCTCATGAACCGTGATAGTTAGACAATTGAAATTTTCACAGATGATGTATTTCTGTTGCAAATACCAAAAAACAGAATATAATAAATATTTAAAGGGGCTCCCATACAACAGACATGATTTTTTGCCCTTTCTATAAATAATGGTACGGAACGCTTCGTGCGCGAGTCCACTTTTGCACTTGGCCGGTTTTATTTATTCAATCTTCACCACCAGCTCAGTCTATGTTGTACAGCTGGAGCACAAGCTTTCCCTATTACCCACTGCGTCATCAAACTCAAATCTATCAGTTGTGGCTATAATAGTTACACTCAAATGTCGTTAGTAGTAACAACCCCCTATCGGCCAATCGGCTCGCATGTCACTATCGCAATGTCGCACATCGAAGTCATATTTTATGATTTGTCAACAATTGACTGAGTAAGTAATCATAATAGGAAAATAATTTGAATGGTCGAAAATGACCTTTTTAATCAACTTATTAGATCTACTGCTGTTAATAAATATTTAAGCATCGTTAGACTTACTTACTTAGAACAAAAACGTTTAGTTTAATTTTGTTACATTAAGAACGGGATACTTAAAATAATTTTTGTAATTTATATAAAGAAAATCATTGTAATATGTTAGACATAATTATTATTTACTACTCATTTATAGTTAGTCATGGGTTCACGTCAGTCAGAATGGAACGGCACTATTTGAAAAATGACTTATTGTTCTGAGGTTAACTGCAAACTCTAGAAAGGTCTATCCGCCTCTGTGGTCTAGCTAAGACCACCGGTTTAGACCCAGAGGTCCCGGGTTCGATTCCCAGCGGAGGGTAACCGAGTAGGTACACAAAAAATGTTTTTGTGTACCTACTCGGTTTGGTTGGTGGTAGGGCTTCTTTGTCCGCCTGGCTAGCTGCCACCATCTTATCTAAACATGTCGCCATAACATCAATGTTTATAGAATTGTAGCATTGTTGTGTTCCAGCAGCTAGAGATAAGATAACCAGTACCTCACTAGTTGAGGATCCCGAGTGAAGTGCGCTTCCATCATTGGCCTTATCATCACTTAACATCAGGTGAGATCAAGGCACTGTGCTTACCCGTTAATATAATATATATAAAAAAGGTAGGAAAAACACAGACCAAACACAGATCTGAGGGAAAACAATATATTGACGTCAACTACAGAAGTCTGGTTAGAAAACTAAAGAGAACTAATTGATACCTTGTTGCCAATACCTATGCTCGGGGTTTCTCTGCGTGATCGAATCAGAAATGAGGAGATCCGCAGAAGAACAAAGGTAACCGACATAGCCCGAAGAGTTGCTAAGCTCAAGTGGCAGTGGGCAGAGCACATTGCTCGCAGAACTGATGGCCGCTGGGGCGGGATAGTCCTTGAGTGGCGACCGCGTACCGGAAGGCGCAGTGTGGGCAAGCCTCCAACAAGGTGGACCGACGATCTGGTGAAGGTCGCGGGAAGCCGCTGGATGCGAGCAGCACAAAACCGGTCGTTGTGGAGATCCTTGGGGGAGACCTTTGTCCAGCAGTGGACGTCTTTTGGCTGAGATGATGATGATGCCAATACCTATGGTGATTGTATGGGTAAGGTTCCACTGGCAAGTAGCTATGGAACGCTTCCTTAGGTTATAAAATAAAGCCTAAGGGGTGGATCACTTATTGAGCTGTAGTTTAACTAATTATTTTTACTAGATGAAATATGATATATGAGTGGACTGTATTTTTTAAGAGGTTTGGTTCAGCTCGGATCCACAACTAAGGTAATTAAGCCTCGTTCAGTAAAACCTGAGATCAATTAGAAAACACAAAAAAAACATCATGGGCAAGGCACTTGTACCAAGATTTAAGGGAAGGTTATATGGGAAAAACACTCACTGTTGCTGCAGATGAGATCCAGTTCACAACTCTTCACAATTACCACAATCACAAGCAGGCCTGCTGTATTTAGTGTATCGATATATCCAATTATAAGAATAAAGTGTTTTTGGAAGAAGATTAGCTTGATTTACTTAGATTTTTAAAACACTGTCGCGTAGGCGAGGTCAGCCATTGCAATCTGTTGCACACGGAGCGACGAACCGAGACGTTCTTTTATCAGGAGAGGGTAGGAAGAACCTCATACAAGTGCGTAGTATCAAAATATAATTAAAAATGACGGTATGCTAAGTAATTTATAAACGAGACTCAACAGTGATTGACCCCTGATTTCTCGTATTCAACCCGAGCATACCATTCGGCCACCAACGACGCTTTAAATGAATAAACCCGACGATGACGCGCCGAGATGGGCCGCGAAACGTTGGCGCGATGATCTTTTCGTGGATCTCCATCCAGATTGGCCGGAGACAGTTGAAGATGGATAGATAATTGAGTCCTTTACTCAGCAGTGGTGGGACTTTATAGCTTCCAAACAATGGAACATAATGAGTAATTAATTATCCTATACACTGTCCCATAACTGGGCAAAGGCCTACGCGTATTGGCTTTATTAACACGCTTGTCAAAATAAAGGCGGGTTAGGCAATACAAACCAAAATACAAAGGACTATGTATGGAAAATAAAAAATAAATAAATAAAATAAAAAATAAAAATCATTTATTTCGGACAAGGTCCATATAGTGTTAGTAACAATAATCTTAAAAGCTACGTTAGTACAAAAATAGGTTAAATGTAATTTTACTGTCTTTGACGAACTGGACGCGAGTCCAGTGCTGCATTATAGCACTGTTTACGTCCAATCTCGCCGCGACGGTCTTCAGGAAGCTGTTGGTGCTGCCACGCACACGCCGCATCAGGGACGCATTGCGCTTTCTGTGATGATAGCAGAGAGGCTATCAACCTCTGCTGTAGCTAGCATTCCTGACGCGCTGCAGTGTCGCGGCAGCCCCATCAGCCCCCTGAACGCATTATTATACTGGGTACGTAGGGCCCTGTACGCTCCTTGGGTGTAATTTGTCCACAAGCTGCATGTGTACAGGGTATGGCAATATGCTTTGAAAAGCGTAATTTTTACACTCTTCGTGCAACGCGCAAACCTCCGGGAAAGCATGTTAGCCCTAACGCACAGCGCCCTACGTTCCCTTTCTAAGTCTAGGTCATCCTTTAATGACTCAGTGACCCAATGTCCCAGGTACTTAAAGCTCTGTACTTGTCTAAGAGGAGTGCCATTGAGCTTTACAGGAGGAACTTTATAAGTTTTACTCTTAGCTTTAAAAACCAGCAACTCACTTTTAGCGCAGTTGTAGCTGAGACCGTGGGTCAGCACATATCTCTCACAGATGCCAAGCAGCCTGTTAAACGCACTGAAAAATCTGTGACACGCTGTCCCCCCTGTGCACCCTGTCTTGGAGTAGAACCTCGGTCCTCCGAACAGCGTTTTGCCACTCAACCACCGAGGCGTATATACGAGTAGTTATTGTGGGGATTTTAAAAATGAGAACACAAAATAACTAGAATTCTGTTCTTTATCGAGAGACGAATAACAATTCAGCCTTAGTTTGCTGTCACAAAATCAATAATCCAAATTTCTTCACTTGTTCTTTTTCTTCCTTTTTCCTAACCTTCTACGTTTAAACTCAGGTCACGTCGTATGTCCACAGAGCTGCTTGAAGTAAGGTGTCCCGATCACTACAGTATACACATATTACTCGTACATACCTAGTTGAAAAAACTTATTTATACAAGGAGGGTGACAAACTATAAGATACAAAACATATTACCACCCGAACCCGCCGTAGATATATGGGACATCGGTGGACTGCAGTTCCTCGATATAGCACGTTTTTGTAGAAATTACAGTACCCCGGGTGCCCGGGGCCGCCCGATGGGCGTTAGGGCCCTAAATCAAATGTTTTATGAGGTTTCAAGCCGCCATTGACCTACAGCACCCCACCTTGGAACCGCAATTTCAACATATCAATACTAGAGTCATTATTCATGGGATTACTACTAGAGATTACTCGGGATGTTGAAAACAACAATAGAACGTATAAATCAAATCACGTAACAGTTCTTATTTTTTATTTGACCTAAGCATGAATTTTTATATCTTTTTTTTTAATTTTTTTTATTAATAAACATTGAATTGACGGAACAAAATAATGACGTGTCATAGTAAGCCACTCTCATACAATTTCTATTAAAATCGTTTTGACAGTTTATTAATACGTGAAGCAAAAACTTTGTAGCCCTTTTTTACGAAATGGCGCGGACGGTGGAGTATTTATAGTTTGTATAGAGAAGGTTATCCGAATGTTAATATTTTTTTAAATTATTCATAAAAATACATTACATCAATAAAACAAACATTACACACACTACCTTGTATTTGACACACACGCATATGTATTTGACACACACGTATATGTACTCTTTTCAAAATTAGAAGAGGAGCGGCCAAAATCTGTCAATGCCAATCCAAACTCACATTCTATCTTTTTTAATTTTTCATTGCTTAAGATAATTTCAATCCGTGCAGCCTTAATAAAATTACGGTCGAATTTCGACCACTGGGCGACCACTAGTCTATTTAATTACGTTAATACTTACTTAAGAATTTATCTGCATTGAAGAGAAAACGAAAATTAGTATGGCATTGAAGCAGCGCCCCTGGCGACATACGAGAACAGTAAAATTTTTGCCATACAAATTCTCGTTTTCGTTAAAGTGATCGAATTGCGAATGAAACTCGTACTAGGCACCTAGTTGCAGTTCTCGTTTTCGTGATCGAGTGGTAAAAATACAACTCTCACTAAAAACGATAAATAAGTTTCGACAACTTCCAACTAAACTAAGGGTAAAACAAAAATAAACAAGTGACTAATTTAAAAATAATAAAACATTCATACTACTAGATAGATACTGTAAGGCCGCATTTCCACCTGCAAGAAAATTTCCGCGAGAAATGTCCGACGGTCTATCCGACAGCAGCTTACAAGTGTATAGACAGTACTTGCTACTGAGTATACACTTGCAAGCTGCTGTCGGACAGACTATCTGTGGAAATGTGGCCTAGAGCGGTCGCCAAAGTTAAAAAGGTTGTGAGTTCGTGTCATCTTTGCAACAGCTATTTTCAGTTTTAATATAAATACGAGCAGTGTGTGCAAAATATCAGTTTAAAAATAATATTAATGTTTCCACACATCGCTGGGACAGACGTCTGGAAGTCTACTCCGAGTTTATTGACCCGAAATGTTTAAAATCGCTTTAACTTATTAGCTAGAGCATTCCGAGATTCTTCGAGATCTGCTTAAAAGCATTAGCCTGCAGAATTTAAGCGTCTCTATCATAGTTATGTTTAATGATGCGTCGGTTTGGAGCTTACACTAAAAGCAAGAAAGCTTTTTCTCGTAAAAGCTTATACTTGGTTTTTAACTTTTTAACTTTTTAGGGCGCCAGGCGCAAAATGTATGTTTTTGAGACAGTGGGTATTTTTTTCTTTTTGTAGTCCTCCTATGAAAAATCATTAAACATGTCATCGACCTTGTTTAAATTTTTTTAAGTAAATATACACAATTACATACTTACTAATTATCTTTCTTACCCTTAATCCGATTGGTTGTCTAGAAGAAACCGCTTTAAAGCGCTAAAAAGCAAGATCGCAAATTGTAACTACCTATGTATTACAAAAACATAAATATTGAAAAAATTTCCACGAGCAGGATTTGAATATTATGATCGGATGTTAATGACGGTAGTTGTTGACATTGAATGGGCGCCTTTGGCTTTCAAAGTAAAAAAGTAAATAGTGTTGAATAATTTCGGCGGGCTGGTTAGAAGCACGATAGCTCAATTAGGAGAGCACCTGACCCGGTATGTCAGAAGCGAGGGCCGTAGATGAGTCACGAGCAAGTGAAGGATTCTAATGATTGAATTCAACTGTTAGAATCCTGAACGACGCGAGTGATTCATGGCCCTCGATATAAATTCGTACTTTATTCAGGAGTTGCATACTATACTTTATACCATGACTACGAGAAAAGACAATTTAAGCGAAAATAGAAATTTAATCAAGAAATAAGAATTGTTACATTAATTGAAATGGACATTAAAATTAGAGCAATGACTGAAATTAAGCGTAATTTTCTTATTATTATCATTAGAGTGGTCAACTTGTGAATCAATATTTATTAATCTAATGCCAAACTCCTTGTCGCAAATATCGACCAATCAAATCTCGAGAATTTATTTGCACCAAAGAGTTTTGAATTTCGAATCTTAGCGCAAGGAGTTTGTGTAAGCATTGAAATAGAGACCGGATATATTTTTGTGTTCCAAATTCAAACACCAAAATAGTGAATAAAAACAAAACAGTGAATAAAAGGCCTTTTTATTCACTGTTTTGCGTGAATAAAATAAGCTTTTTAGAGTAGGTATGGTATAAATGTATTTTATTTTTTCTTCTTCTTCTTCTTCAAAATGTACGAAACCAAAAACCAGATATTATACAACGATTTTCAAAGTTCTATAGAGACGGGGTGTTTTATCCTCTTTTTAGGCACGAAATATCCGGTAGACCAATCTTTTTCCACACCTTATAAGGTTAGACATAAGGTAGGTAATGCCAAGCCGCGTCCTTTCAGAAATCCAGTCGGCCGTGGTGCCCACATAGATTTGCATTTCAAAGGCTAACCAGACTGATTTAAGCTTCTAAATTTTCTTAGTAGATTAGTCTTAACACACACTTCAATATTGTAGTTCATTTTTTTAAAATAATTTGTAGTTTTAATTTGATGGAAAAAAAGCAGTTTTTCTTATGGTACAAATGGGCGCAAACGCTCCGTATGAGATTTATTGTTTAGCGGTGCGTCGCCTTAAGAGGAAATACTACGGTCGACTGAATTGAAAAATATGTATGAAAAGTAGACAAAATCAACGTTTCGTAGTCCCCTGATTTCTCCTCCAAAACTGGACCGATTTAATTACTTTTTTCATTAAAAACTGAAGAAAGGCTTTGGCTGTGTCCCTATGTTTTGCTTTTTTTTATATAATCTCGTCAAATTGGGGGAAACACAGTGGAAAATCTGGCGAATTTTTAAGGTTTTTAAAGGTTTATATCTTTTTTAATAATTAATTTATGAAAAAAAGAAAAACATAGGGACACGGCCAAAGCCTTTCTTTGATTTTTAATGAAAAAGTAATTAAATCGGTCTAGTTTTGGAGGAGGAATCAGGGGACTACGAAACGTTGATTTTGTCTACTTTTCATACATATTTTTTAATTCAGTCGACCTTAGTGTTTCCTCTTAATGAATTCATGAACTTCTTGAATGACTTAGTTTGGTTTTTCTATTTGTTTTATTTTAAGTTCTAACGACACGTAGGTATATAGTTATTTAACGTCCGCTAAATCCCAATAAAGAGCCATACATGTTAAAGTTAACTAAATCACAATACAGAAGCTATACATGTTATAGTTAACTAGGAAGCAAATAGATTGTATCGTGAATATTACATACCTACGAGTAAGAATAGAAAAAGATAGTCGATCGGTTTCATTGAGAATTCATACACATGTAGGTATTCTGAGAATTTCGCAGAAAGCGAAATGAAAATAACTTTCTTACAAAACGGTTAAAAAAACTGACCTACATTTTTCTCGAGATTTTCATTGTACTTTTTGAGAAAAGTTTGATATAAAATAATCTTCGTAAAATTATAAAACAGGCATAATATATTTCATAAACACACATATATTTCACTTTTTTCACAGTTTAATACCTACTTCCCGTATCAGTTAAACCTAAACTTAAAGCGTTTTCATCCAGTTTGAGCCAAACAGCGTTAACAGCACTAAAACAACTGTTCGCAGTATCTCATTAGACAGAAAGAGACGAAAAACCTCTGAATATAGCCGGGCTTAATTTCTTGGCGGGCACGAGTGGACTAATTACTGTGTTAGACATAACATTAGAGAGAACCGACCTATACCGGGTCTAGGAGTGCGAGTGAAATAGAAGAGTCCGTGGCAAACTTCCAAGATGAATTTGATGTTTCGGAAGAACTTCAGCGGGGAGAAGAGTATGAGTAGCAGCGGGGGTGGGGGGAAGGCGCGCGGGGCGCTCGGTGCAGGGAGGAATGCGAAGCGACGCGAGCGCGACCGGTACTCCTTCATGGAGGATAACCATTACAAGACGCTGAAGACCCACCTGTTTCTGTCGGCGGCCCCGCGCTCCAGCGCCCAGTACAACGATGGCACAGGTAACGCAAAGTAACTGTCAGACGGCGCGGAAAACGACCACTTGTTTGTTTATGACATGTGCGGTGACGACGATGACGTTCCGAAAGCTTGTCTTTTGTTTTTCCTATAAACTTTACCGGAATTGTTACACGTCCGTCAATCTGTGATGTATTTTTAACAACTTCGGAACACATATCCGCTTAACCTTCCCATTAGTTTAATTTCTAACAGGTGCGACGCCGTCGAAAGTTATAAATACGTAACATGACAGGCTAACTGACATCTTGTGTAAGCGTGATTATGAATAGTTGGTAATGTGAAATATTCGGCAATGAATTTTAAAGCGGCAATAACCAGAGCAGGCCGGATCAAACTGCTTGTGTATATTTGGCGCTATAATCTTCAACACTTCTATTTCAGTGAAGCAGAAGGGAAACATAAACACACCACGCACAAACATACGTAAATATGGTTTATTATTAAGAATATGCAACTTCGTTTGCAACTATCAACTTTTGTCAGTCGCTGTTTAAAGTTTATATGAAAGTTTACAACCAGCGACCTAACCTCTTAAAAGTGATTAATGTATTATTTGTTGTTGTTAGTGTTGAGTTCCATCTACTTTCAGTGTATCACGTCGTAACGCAGGTGGTGAAATGTTACCATCGTCTTTCAACAAGACTGAACCACCAATCTGTTTAATATCGCTTCTTCCTTCTCTATCGTAAACTTGTTTATATCATTTGATGTTTAAAATAAGTCGGAGAGTAGAGTTTGACAAAGTTCATAAGTATCTAGTACGATCATCAAGAAATACTTATTTATGCGAAAAAATACCTAATGATATAGGTAAACTATCAAAACTCTTAGATGTGGTAGAATTGTTTTGGAAGGAATACTATCCATTAGTTTATTTTACAAATTATCATCAGTAGCGTAGAAGAATCAATAACATTATTTAGCGAAACTATCCTCTACATTATAAGATCAAAGATCAGAGCAATTATAAACAGGATTATTTACATGCCTTTTTTGTTCTTGAGTATCCGATATTTCGATACAGTTGCGCATGCGCACTGATCACGATACCCAGAAGCAACGAAGAATATGGTAATTATTCTAATTAAAAGATGCCAAGATAAAGAGAGAAAAACAAGATCGTTTTGTAAGGTGTCCTGTTCTCTAATTCCAGAGCGATGTGGCCCCGTGCTGGGCGGGGGCATCGGGGCTGACCCGGAGCCGCCGCAGCCGCTCGTCAATCGCGAGCCGTCCGTCTCGCTCATGCGCTGGGACCGGCCCACGTCGCACGCCACCACTGACCGGCGCCGCACCGAGCCCGTGTCACTAGCCACACTCGAGCGGGATTGCTTCGTGATACCTGCCCATGCCCTCGACCGCTTCCTGCCTGATGGCGTGCCCGTAAGTCTGTCTCGCTCATATGCTGGGATTGGACCTCGTCGCACGCCACCACTGACCGGCGGCGGCGCCACACTGAACTCGTGTCACTAGCCACGCTCGAAAGGGACTGCTTCGTGAGCTTAATCGACCTGCCCATGTCCTCCACCGTTTCCTGCCTGATGGCGTGCCGGTACGTCTGTCTCATTCATGCGCTGGGATTAGAACTCGTCACATGCCGCACTGAGCCGTGTCACTAGCCACGCTCGAGCACTTCGTAATACCTGCCCATGCCCTCGACCGCTTCCTGCCAGATGGCGTATCAGTACGTCTGTCTCGCTCATACGCTGGAATTGGACCTCGTCGCAAGCCACCACCGACAGTCGCCGCACCAAACCTGTGTCTTTACACATGCCATCCGTTTCGCTCATCAACCTGGGACCAGCCTACCTCGCGTCTCCGACTTGCGCGAGTATACGGTGTGAGTATACGGGACGCCTGATGGAAGCAGCCATCGCAGTCCTCGCACGCTAAAGACTCTAAGAGCACCTACGCTCACACTGCTGACCCTAAAGCCTAGTTCCTATCCAACGTCTGTACGTCCAAAAGCGTACAGTCTAATGAGCAAAATTGTCAAGCACTTTTTTTTTATATTAGGAGGCAAACGAGCAGGCGGGTCACTTTCTAGATAAGGTCGCTCCAACGTCGACCCCACCTTGACCTATCGCTTCATTAAGGTCAATAGTATACCTTAGGATTTTACATTTCCATTTTTATAGAAAATATGATTATTGTTTGTTCTTCCTTTTCGTAAAAATGAGTAAACAGCGGCTCTCTCACATGATTTTTTGCACTATGATATATGGAAGGCCTGCCTGAGATTGCTATAGGCTACTTTTTACTAATGGAAATGTCTAATTTGTAGTGGAAGCTTGTCTACTATTTTAAAAGAGTGTATCCCAGTATTCCCCTCTGGCGTTTGTCCCCTTGGGGGACAACTGGGATGTTGTGAGCATGATTCCTCACAAGTCGGAATAATTCAAAAATATAAATAGAAGTTACTGTTAAAACTTGGAATTTATTTGCAAAATTCCCCCAAGGGGACAAACGCCAGAGGGGACTACTGGGATACACCCTTTTAAAAAACCAGCTAAAAGGCTTATTCATAGTAATTTCTTCAAGTTCAAGCGTAAACATTTATGACTACAGTGGTAAAATGTAATTTAACAATAACTTTTTCAATTTCAGCTCCCAGTGCCACCACCGACACCCGAAAAGGGGGTACTGACCAAGACAGTGCACGGTGCTTTGAGCATTCTCGAAGTAGCTGATCCTAAGCTTTGCATATTAGCTCATCTCATGAGCCCTTTGGAACCAATAGAGCCCATACTCGAATCACCACTCGCAAAACCTATCATAAGGCAGAAAATGGCAGCAGGTGAACTACTGAGTGGCGTAGCGCAAGCTAACACAGCTGTAGGAGGTATGCTGCTAGCCAATATGGAGAAGAATGCCGAATTCCCATTCATATCGTACTATGTGATAAACACAACGCAAACGGATCCTTTACTGTTCTACAACAACATGCGAAGTGCTTCCTTGAGCAAGTTCGACCCGAAGACGATAAGGTACTCCGCGGCGCACACTCTGGACTTGTACAGTGAGGTGGCGATGATATGCCGGCCACCGTTCAACGATCTGGCGGGCGGACCGAAGAAATCTCACACGCCTTCCACCGGATTTATCATTAGTGTTTATAAGGTACGCTATACTTTTTTGTGTAATTGAATAACTAGCGACCCGCCCCGGCTTCGCACGGGTGCTATGCTGATACACGCAACCGCGATGTCCCTGCATTTAAAATCTGTAATATCTTCGAAAATATTCATTTAAATTACATGCTGTAAAGGGCCATATTGATCTATATTAAATGCACAATGTATTTAAGGTACTTAATTGGGTAAGGATTAATGCTGTATTGCTTAAAATCGCTTCGTAAATAAGCCATTATTTCTCGTAAAAAGTAAAGGATAAAAAATGATTATTGTGCGTTATCCCTAAGAGATAGACATATACCATCGCGGATTTTTTTTTAGACCTTTTTAAGGTGTACAATATCGTAGTACATTATTTTGATCTATCTCGTAGGGTTCAGACAGCGTTTGCAATGTAAGCGCAAAAAAAAGTGAAACCTCTAAAATTATCAGTGTTTCTCTACTATATTATGCATGTATTTATACATATAAACCTTCCTATTGAATCACTCTACCTATTAAAAAAAACCGCATCAAAATCCGTTGCGTAATTTTAAAGATCTAAGCATACATACATAGGGACAACGAGAAGCGACTTTGTTTTATACTGTAGTGATGATGATGATGGATGATACCTAGCAAAAAGTACGGTAACTTTGCGGTCTATACTATTTAAACTATCATGATCACTTGCATTAGAGTAATTATTAACAGGATTCTTACCATGTTTAGTATTTGTAAGTCTTCGATATTTAGGCACAGTTGCATGCGTCATGATCCTGATCCTGATGTTGGTGAGATTTACAAATAATAAAAATATAAAGAAAAAAATAATTATTATTCTTGGACGAAAACTATTAAAAGTTTAGGCTTTAACACATATCGTTGGCGTAAATACCAGACACAATAGAATTTTAATTGTTTGGCGCTTACATGCTAGCGCTCGGCCAACGATGGGTTAATGGTCTAAAAATTGCAGTAAAAGCTCAAATTGCCAAATCTGTATGTTTTCTAGAACATTTATGCTTTCCTATTTAAGGTGTTCGAAGGTGACGATGGTGAGCGTTTTGAAAGAAACTGGCTGTACTGGACCGGTGCGCGAATGCTCTACCGACACCTGCCCCACTCAGTGGGCATGCGGAAGATCGCGCTGCACAAGTCCGTCGCCTCGCACGGAGACAAGATGTACTTACTGGTCTGCGAATGTGCCAACTTGCTGGACGACTTGTCGGGCGCATCCATGCTGGTTACGGCGCTGCGGGCCCGCCTGTGCGGGTACACCGGCCTCTACCGGCCGATACAGACTTTCTAGTAGAAGGACGCGGGCCGGGTAGGCCTCTGTGTTGTTCTGTAGATTGGGGGTTCCACAGGGATCTCTAATGGGGACCGTGTTTAATTTGCTTTTTTGTACTTTTGTCGAATGTTTACACAATTTATAAAAGTAAATCGTGTACTAACACTTAATTAACAAGATATAGCAGGTCTAATAAATTTTACAGTATATCGTAAGTATCGAAAGAGGCTAAGCACTATTAAAAGTACTGCTACCACATATTGAATTAAAAAATTGCTATGCAAATAATTCATGTGAATGCAAATTCACATGAATTATTTGCATAGCAATTTTAGGATTGTTTCTGTTTAGTTTATAAACTAAGTTATGTACTATTTCAATATAAATGCCTCAATCGTTAAAACATATTTTTTTGCTGAGCGACTGTGTTACTCATAAGAACGTAAACATCGACTTCATTGGACTATCAACGGGCGGGATATATTTTATTAAAGCTTACTAACAATGGGCTCTCACATAATGGTCCTGTAAACCTCCCAAGAATGCTAACACGCTTAGCTACGTCAGTATCCTTGTGGCTGTAGGGTTTGAAGAGATTGAGCTCGCATTCAACCCGAGCATCTCCCAGTATGACTAACGACATCGAAGCTTTGAAATGAAGGTAATCTAGTGTTCTTGTAAGTAACGCACTCGCCCTGCCCGGTCCAGAGATCCTCTGTGTGTAACTCAAAATTTATAATGTTCATTGGACAGCACAAGTTGTGAACAAAATGGACCAAACTAATATATTTAATGGTAAGAGCGCGGCAAATGTTTGATTGGACGCGAGCGTGTAGTCGACGCCAAGTCGACGTGTTCTTCAACTTATTAGGTTCACTGTCGAAAAATATAACAATAGCTTATAAATATGGGTACATACCTACTTAAAAATTTTACGCAAAATTTTGTTGCGAATAATATTACAATTCGGAAAGTGTTTGAAAATTTTGAAAGTGTACCTGACCCAGTCGTGTTTTTAAAAAAACAGTAAGAGGATTCCACGCTACGCTCTTGTTGGCGTAGCATTTTCTATCCATCAGTAGATGGACAAGAATGTGGCTCTTGAAGAAAAATCCCGAACCGAAATCCCATCGTGAAAATTTTTCAAAAACTTTTTCAAACAACAACACTTTTAAGTGGTCTGTGACAGTGAACCGGATAGACCATCTGATTTTGTGATCACGTGTTCATTAACAGTAATTTCCGTTCGGTGCGGTATCGGTAGAATTGCTTTCATATTTGAATCTTTTTGAGATTTTAGATGTGTAGCTAATGTTCCAACATTTTGGTCACACCATATTCGAGAACAATTACGTGGTATCTTTAAGCGTGGTATTAGAATATAAAGAATGGACAGGCCAATACGTCATTGAAAAAGATACTAAATTTAATAGATGTGTGATAAGAAGAAAAAATATTCGAAGTGAGATTTAAGTAGTTATAAAAATAAGGCACATTATTATAACACTGATAATTTATTACTTTTTGTTAATGAAGTTTTATATTACATTATTTATTATTGCATATTTTTTATCATACACTGCCATAACTATTTAAACTGTGTACCTACGACCAACGATAAACATTTTAAGCATTCTTGTTACTGAATTAACTATTATTGATGACAATAATTTTCTGCTTTATGTGAAAGCTGATGCTTAATTATGTTATACTATAATTTCTATGAATGTATTAATTAATCTCTTATTGTAAAATTAATAACATTTAAACACAAGTTATACAGGACATAAACAAAGGTGAGCTTATCTCTAGAAGAGATCTCTTCCAGCCAACTCTAGCTGTGTAATAAACAAGTATGCGGAACTATTAAATGTATCGTCGTTAAAATGTTATTTCTGTTATGAAAGATTTATTTATTAATATTATTTGGTGCAGGTCTTTCCGTTGTTATTTGTAGATGTTAGTTGTTGTATCAAATTAGGGAATGGGGTCTTCCAGTTGTGAAGAGTATTTGTGCTAATAATATTATCTCTTTCCCCACTCCGATCTATCTCGTAGTTCCTTACATATCGTGTTAAACATATCATGAAGGTATTTTTCCTTTCCGAACAAATTATATATTTTTAACTTTTTCTTAGGACAACCAGATGTTGTTTTGTTTTTCTTAGTATTTGTACTGGTATCAGCATACCAAACGCAGCATCTTATAATGAGAGACGTTGTAAAAAAGATACTACTTATGTTATGCTTGGCGTTTTGTAGGTACCTAACATTTACCTACAGAAGTTTTGTGGAAATTATCACAAATGGGTATTTTGTCAACTGTACCTACTATATATAATTATATTGCTGTATTTAATTTCCACGTTTTATATAATATACCTATATGTATATAATACTGACAACAATATTGGTAGCTAACATTAAATCGAACACAAACACAAAACAAATACAGCCAACAATTTATATATTGTACTAGCCACGGAATAATTTACTGTTCTATGGTACTAGCCCCCTCGAACCGTACTCGGCCCAAAAGTTCCCATCACGCTTGCAGCGTTACCCCGCTGTATGGCTAAGGAAACTCTTTGGACCAGGTACGCTCCGGAGCGGGGGTCGTAGCCCTTGTCCCTGCAACGCCGACCCAGCTCCGAAACAAATAATTTGGCACGTACCTCCTGTTTCCACAGCAAACGGCACAAATACGTATGTGTGGCATAAATATTTATATATTTGTGCTTCTTATTCCTTGCTGCGGTTTCAGCAGCCTAACGGATGCTCGAATACTTCCATTTAAATGAGACGCCGCAAAGGTACTAACACAAGTGGCGTCCCATAAGAGACGACCTCTTCGCCATGGGGCTAACGTCATGCCATCCGGTCTTTTACCATCAGTTCGGCTTAGACCAGGCGGCTCTAAAACACAAGGCATGTTTATTGAGATCAAGGCCCGTCGAATAATTTCATTGAGCCCGTCGAATAATGTCGCGGAATTCTACCACTCCTTACGCAACTTAATCCGTGGTGACCATTTGCTTCGACCCATGCGCCACAAACACAACGATGAGGCTCGTATACGTTACAGCCTAATCTTAATGCCGCCGCTATTCTCAGTGTATTATCATCAAGAAGCGTTCCTAACTGCGGAGATGGTAAAGCGTGTAACCATGCACCTGACTCATGCACAATTATATTGTAATTGTCAACCCACAAATAATTTTTTTAAGTTGTAATGGTGATAAAATTATGGGATATAATAATTTATTTGAAATATGTATATTACCAATTTTATGGATAAATTTAAATATATAAAACGACCATGGTATTATTATAATATAGGTATATTAAATGTTTATTTAAGGTGACAAGCAAATTTAGTGATTTAAATGCCCTTAAGATACAATACATGTTCCATTATACTCGTACTCAAACACAATATATTATACAATGAAATGGACATTTCAATCAAGTTGCAAATTACTTTGTATGTAACACGTCAAAAATTTAATTTTGAGAACATATTTTTTTATTAAAAACGTGTATCCCGAAATTATCTTAAACTTAGCAGTTTATATTTTTTTATTTTAACTTTGTTTTGTATTTTCGTTATTTCAATTCCGAATAATATTTATTCATTTGTATGTATTACAAGACCAAAGTTATAGGTAGGTAAGTACTTTTTAATTATGGGTTTAACGCACATAAATATAAATCGTGTTGGCTTATAAATTATATACTTACGTAGTAAGATAAAGTAAATATCAAAATTAATTATAATTATATTATGTATAACTGCAAGTGCCACAACAATATTACTATCGCTAGGTCGCCATACTTTACATTTAGTTAGTCGTAGAATAGACACGGTATATTTAGTTTTAGATAGATACCTATACGAGAAAAGTAGCAAGAGCACATGTAAGCAAGGCAATGTTTCCCAAAGCATTTGATCATAATAAATAAATAAATAATTATTATATTAATTATTTATTATAATGATCTAATAAAAAATTATATTAATTTAATTATTATTAGTTTTCACTTAGTGTGTTCCTATTTCCTTTACATTTAAAGTGAATGGACTTTTGTCTGAAATTAATGCTTTGAATTGAATTTAAATTAAGAACGACGACCCCTTAAACAGCTACATAAATAAACTAGCTTAATTTACTTGGTGGGGGTTAAATGCTCTGCAGTACTGAAATTGGGGACTCTGTGCAACAGGCAATTAGAACAACGATATACCTAGACTACGCCCCAAGGTAACCTTTAGTACCTAACTCCTACCTTTTAGTAAATGATCTAGCACATGCCCAACCCAATGATGTTGTAATACAGATGTATGTAAAAGCTAACTACTTTTCTCAAAGGGCATGCATAGTTATTTTGCTACGGTGCTAATTCTAGTCAATTTAAATTTAGATTACATAATAAGCTTGCAATAAATATTTTCTCTTTAGAGTCCAATTAATGATTGCTTTATTTAAATACCTAACACATTTTAATGTTTATTGTAAATTAGTATGTAGAGAATAGTTTTGTGATTTTCACCTTTTCCTAAAAAATATTTTACTAAAAATCCTAGGACGAAATACTTTAAGATTATATTAGATTAATTACTTACTCATGTATTTTCTAAATCAATTATTAAAAATACGACATTTAAATTTAAGAAGTGCTTCAATAATTTAATCTTACCTTGTTTAAAATGTAAAGAATGAAGTTTAAAATATTTACCGGGAATATCAAAGCATTGTGGATACAAATACGAAGATTTACATTTATTTTGTACAACTGGACAAAGGAAAAGTTTTTATATACCTACTGAAACATGTACCTTGGATACAAGACTTTATACAATGAATGTGGGAACCACAAACAATTAAAAACAACTCTATACTATGTAATACAAAATCAATGTTATAAATAAAAGAATAACATGTACATACCTACATTGTATAAACTTTGTATGATAAAATAGGTGTTATATAAAATAAAATACATATTATGAAAGTTGGGAACGCGAGATGTAGCAAATGAAAGATAGAAATTAAGAATTTTGTTAATATTATGCTAATAAAAAACTTAGGTACAAGTAATTTCATTGTTGGCTTGAAAAGCTAGTTTGCAATACGAGCTGAGCTCATAGATCATAGAGAGTTTAATTGAATTTCAATTATTTTTATAATAAAAATTAAATGTATTACCTATGCCTTTTTTATTTTTACCTACACCCTACACACACAGCGATAGTAACAGTTTTTTTGTAACCCATAATGTAAACACGCCTTTGTATGGCACAATTTAACCTTGTATCCAAGTGCCTAGTGCAAGTTTTTATTACTATTCAATCACTTTAACGAAAAAATTCTCGTTTTCGTTAACGTGATCCAGTGGCAAATAAAACTCGCACTACTCATCCTGGAGGCGGTGCTTAAATGCCATACAAATAGTCGTTTTTGTTAGCGTGATACAATATTTAAATTTTTTTAAATTTTGCATTTACAACGCTATACTTACTTAAATATATACATATACACATTACAAGATAAATAGAAAAAATCAACCAGCCTATGAAAGCTCAAGTGGGAATCGAACCCACGAACTTTGGATAACCGGCCTTATGCTCTGACCGCTGAGCTACCGAGGCCTCGGTATTTTTTTTTACTGTGATACAATGTCAAATACTCAAATATAACACGGGCTAGGCACTCACTAGTGCTGCCGTGAAAATAGGTTGTATGTAATTGTTTATCACTAATTGCCTTGAAACTCCACAAGTCAAATAAATCGGCGTCGGCGTCGCATTGAATTGATTTTGCTAGCTACCTAAATGGACACCGTCGATCTTTTTGCACAAAAGATGCCGATGAGTCGAAGTGTTACTGCGAGAGGGGGAAACCTCGGCAGGCTCCACTAAGATATCTAAACGAAGAACTCAATGCGTTAAGGTTGGTTCAGACATATAAGCGGCCAAAAGACAATGTCCTACGGTGTCCCTCAGGGGAGTATACTAGGGCCTTCCTTATTCTTAGCTTTTATATCAATGGAATTGCGTCTTTGCCATTACCCACGTCAGCCGTTATCTGTTACGCTGATGACACCGCTCTACTCTTTCCGGGTAGCACTTGGCGCGAGTGTCCACGGAGTGTGGAGGAGGGTTTAGCAGTCATATCAGACTGATTAAATATCAGTTTACTAACCCTAAATGTAACAAAAACTAAATTACTCTGCTTCCACGAAGCGGCTGCATCAGCTCCAACTGCATTTCCTCCTGTTAAGTTTCACTCCTGTGCAACGCATAACACCTTCGCTCCAACAACTGTTTCTTGCCACTGTGAGGAATTAGTAGATCACCAACTATCCGCTATTTAGGGGTTACCTTAGACGAAAAGCTTTCCTTCGCGGCTCACCTTGAGATTACCGGTGCCAGGGTGCGCAAGTTGATCCACACCATCAAACTTCTTAGAGAAGTCGCTGTCAAGCCGCTCTTAAAAACTGTCTATATGGCTTTGTTTGAATCTGTGATCACATACTGTATCGTGGTGTGGGGTAAATCTGCGTCCTGCCACTTGATCAAGCTTGAAAGAGCTCAAAGAGCTGTTCTAAAGGTAATGTTACGAAGGCCTTCTTATTTGCCCGCTGATTCGCTGTACTATGAGGCGTAGGCACTCAGTGTTCGCAAACTTTGTATTCTAAAAGTGGCAACGACTATGCACAAACCTGTTATCAGTTCTCGAGAATATCATGCGATGCAGTATTTAGGGTACGATCGGTATTAGTTAAAGCCACCTTTGCCCAACAGTTTAAATGCTTCGCTTTCCCATTCATCTACAACCGCATTTTAGAGCTATGCGAAATTAAGAGATGCTCTTTGAGAATTGTGAGGCTCAAGATTCGCTCACTTCTTTTGATGTGGAGCTATAAATTTATGGAGACATTCATGGAGGTACTAAAGTAGATATATGAGAATGTAATGAACCTTTTACATCAATTAATTTATAACTCTATTTTTATTTTTTATTTTATTAATTACTGCTGGCACCTGTTTAACTTTTGAAAACGTATTACTTGACCACCACAGGTTAGGCAGTGCCTAGTGTGGGGTTATAGAAAATCTCAGCTTCCTTAAGTAACACTATTTCCATTGTATTTTAAGTTTATAAGTAAGCATTTATCAAATACATTTATTTGTATATGTAAAATAAGAATCAATTGCTAACCAATATTATTTATTTAAACCACTTATTATTATTTACAATAAAATAAAAACATTAACAGTAAGATAATAAGACTAATTGTTTCACTAGTGAATTCTCAGCCATCTCAGTAACCTTTGTGACCACGGAATCTTCGTCTATTATCAAGCTGAAATAAAAATAAATAAGTTAAGTATTTACACAAAATTATAAAATATAATTAAACACTGGGGTGTTTTTTGAATTTCCTCCAATATATAATCCACCAAATAATACCTATATATACAGCAGTTTCTGTTACTTGCAATAACAGCATGCATTTTTGAATGAAATACAATTTTAAGACCAATCATTAAAAAAATTACTTAACTTAGATGTGAACCTCATTAATACTTTAAAAAAGATAAAGTTGATTCTCTCAAATGAATCATATAAGTATGATCTAGCTACACATTCTATTTAATACAGCTTTGAACCTGAGCACTGATCTAGTGTTATATTGAGAATAAGACACGCTGGCTATATTATGTAAGTAATAAGTAAACTTCACCCCAAATTCATAACTAAGGAGAGTCTAAGTTCCCAGATATAATTTTGTGCAAAAAGTTGAGAAAAAAAAGGCATGTTTTGACAGTCTGCAAGGGGCTTTAAGAGGTATTGAGCTATTCTATCCATATAACTCAACAATTTGTTTGTCAATAAGCTGAATATAAAATTTTTTGTAACTTTTTAATTCGTTTTAAATTCTAATTAGTATATAAATTTTTTTCTTAGGTGTTGCAATAAAAACATCACAAAAGGCGTGCTGTGCTGGCGACTTAAGGATAAAAACTATAAATTGGCATGTTCGAACTACAATAACACGTTATTTTCAATGCTAGATTTTGAACTTAAAAATGATATTAAATCTTATTCACTTACCAAGGATCTTTTACATTCAAAGAAAGACTGACGTAGTTGGGTGCACTCATCTGGCACATTACCATCTCTAAGGCATTCTCGGGGTGTCATCTTGTCCTGTAATTATTTACTTACCTACATTAAATTTCTATGGTCATCATAGCATTAAATTAATACTAACATTCATCTTTAACAACCTAGATAGATAAGTAAGTAACCTTTTTGCAGCAGGGACTATTCAGTAAACATGTCTTAAGATCAGCTCTTATACCTGCACACGGTGACTTGTCTACTAAGCCAACTTCATCAGGGGCAAAAGTTACCATTTTTAATATGTACTACCTATTTCTAAAATGTGGAACTATGAAAAATAACTTATTCCTCATGAAATTTGTCTGTTTGTTTTTGTTTGACACTTTGTTTGACAGTGATATGACATGCAGGGTTGCCAGATGAGATTTCTGAATTTTCCCCTGATTCAAAATGATTTTTCCCCAAAATGATACTTTTTTAGAAAAATTCGCCAAACCTGATTTGACGTAATTTACAAATAAAAACAGCATTAATATGTTATTTATATACAAAACTTTTCAGTGAAACCGGATCAAACTTTAATGACTCTAATGACGCAACGAACGACGCTTTCAACTATCAATCAACAAACAATTTCCACTTTGCTTAGACTAGACTTCGTTGAGTTATTCGTTCGGAAACAGTCAACCTCAAAGTTGAAATTACTTCCCCAAAAATTTCCTCTAAAATATCATTTCCCCAAAACTTCTCCAAATGCCAATTTTTCCCCCAAAATGGGGAAAAAAACCCCCAATCTGGCAACGCTGATGACATGACTGGCTGACTATTTAAATACTTTTTACTTGTTAAATTAAGTATAGCAAAGGCACTTAGCCATTACATCCATTTTTTCCTAAATTACTATCTTTATTTAAATAAATCTTAATAAATATAAATCTTCTGTGCGTGTGTATGTTATTGAACTCCTTCTAAACGGCTGGACCGATTTGGATGAAATTTTCTGTGTTCAAGTGGATTCGAGAATGGTTTAGATTTACAATTGGACCCGGTAGGTGGCGCTGCTATAGGGTCCATCATGGGATACTACGGGTGTTCTTATGCGGACGAATAATTTGTTTGTTGTTATGGAAGCTATCAACGTTTTGTTTGTTTTGTTGTCATGGAAATTGTCAAAGCGGTACGAAGTCCGCCGGCGCGGCGCCGGCGCCACCGGTAAGCTAGTTTATTATAATTTTACAAGTTAAAAATCTCATTCCTAAGAAAGTAACGTTTCACACAGTTAGTTCCATAAATATTTTTGTTCATTCATCCATAGAAGTTATTAATTAATATTTCGAAATAAATCATTATCATCCATCACCATGAAGCTTTTATGAAGTAAAAAATAATGATAAAGAACTTAAATTACTGGGCTGTAAAGTGCTAGATTCCCAATGCTTTAATATGAGAAAAGAAAGTTATCTATAAATTATGTATGACATTGACGTTTCCTAACTCATATTCATATTTAACAAGAAGGGGAGAACAAGAAATTGAATTGAATTTTAGGGATCAGCTGCGGGCTGCGGTGCGGTAAATAAATCAAAAAGAAATAGATTTTAATACCTAATACACTTGTATTTAAAAAATGTAAAAATTACATTAAGCAAGATGATCAAAACTTTGGCAGTATTTAATAGAAAACTTTCCCATGTCTGTAGTTTGAAACCTTTCAAGGAAACCAGATGGCTTATGCCGAATGGTAATCCGACTGGAGTGTTCGTCTATAACTGTGTAGCCGACCAGAAAGTTCCCGTGATCCTGAGCGATCCCCACATAGCAACATGGTATTCCTGTGGTCCTACCGTGTATGACTCTTCACATATCGGCCATGCAAGTTGCTACGTAAAGCTAGACATTGTCCAAAGGGTACTGAAGTCATTTTTCAACATAAAACTCGTCACAGCAATGGGAATAACTGACATTGACGATAAGATAATTAAAAAGGGAATAGAAACTAACACTGATTTCAGGACTATTGCTAAACAATATGAACATGAGTTTTGGCTTGATATGGCAAGTCTTAATGTCGAAAAGCCTTTAATTATCACTAGGGTGTCAGAACATATTGCTTCAATAGAGCAGTTTGTCAAAACAATCATAGATTCTGATATGGCTTATGTAACAACAGATGGATCAGTGTACTTTGATACAAGTAAGTTCCCATCATATGGAAAATTACAGAAAATGCAGGAGTCAGGAGAATCTTCAAATGACTTTAAGAAGAATAAGATGGACTTTGCTCTCTGGAAAGGCCAAAAGGCAGGTGAACCATCATGGGCTGTGTCGTGGGGTGAGGGCAGGCCTGGCTGGCACATAGAGTGCTCTGCAATGGTCAGCAAAGTCTTTGGATCACAACTTGACTTCCATGCAGGAGGCATTGACCTCCAGTTCCCACATCATGAAAATGAAGAAGCTCAGTCCTGCGCCTTCCACAATACTAAGCAGTGGGCAAACTATTGGATACATGTTGGCCATTTACATGTCAAAGGAGACACAAAGATGTCAAAATCGTTAAAGAACACTATCTCAATACCTCAAATTTTAGAGACATACAATGCTGATACATTTAGGATGGCATGCCTTATGTCCAATTACAGGTACCCAATGGAATACAGTGATGAAATGATGAAGACAGCTGAAGAAAACCTTAAGAAGTTCAAATTTTTCTTGAAAGACGTTTCTGTTTATGCCAACAACAATGCCGTTCAAAATGGAGATTATAAAGACAAATTACTGGATGACCTACAAAAAGTGGAGCATCAAAATTTGAAATATCTAAAATCTGACTTTGATACAGCATCTTGTATCAACAATTTATTAAGTTTAATATCTAACACAACTAAAGTAATAAAAGCTGATACCGGTGAATATTATCCAGTACCTATAATATTAATAGCAGAATATGTGTCCAATGTTTTATTAAAGTTTGGCTTAACACTAAAGGAAGCATCTCAAGACAACGTTTCAGACTCTATAATAGATACTTTGGTAGAATTTCGTCATATGGTGAGGTTAAATGCGTTAACAAGAAAGGACAAGGATCTACTCAGTGCATGTGACGTTGTAAGAGATAAAATGAAGTTGGTCAAAGTTCAAATCAATGACAGTAACAAAGCATCTTCTTGGGTGTTAACAAAATAGAACAATGTGTGTACAAATGCTAATATTTAAGTTCTAATAATTATTAACCTTTTCACCACCAACAACTTCTATAGAAGTTCGAGATTTTCGTGCCGTCCAAGCCAGCACTTCTATAGAAGTTCTTCTTTGTACCTACTTTGTTAAAATACATTTATACGTTGGCGTACAGCGGGACATCGCGTGCAGGATAGTTGGGCGGTGAAAAGGTTAAATGACAAATATTTTAATAGGTATATAAGTGTAAATAAAATTTACCTACTTTGTCTTTGTTGCTATTTGCTATTACATATTTATTTTTATTAGTTATGTTAAGTTTCCATTAATGTTAGCACAACATTCATGAATTAGATTAAGCTAATACTTACCTTTGTTTTTTTTTTGGAGAGAGGTTGCTGATTGGCTCAGATGGCATTTTCAGCTTCACCGGGCTCGTTTCGGGGCGGCGAGAAACTTAAAGGGTTCCTCAAGCCGTGTGAAACGAATCACCTTCGGAGATTTTGTAGAGGGAATGGCATCACGCACTTAAGTGCGTGTCCCCGTGTCCTACTAGATTCTCCGAAGGGTTCGGATCGGATCGGATTACTTATTTGGTGTATACCTATAAACATACCTAGAAAGTAATATAGATATAACAATTTTAATCTTCGAAAGAGGTTTTCAGTGACACAAGAAGTTTAAGTTAAAGCTATAAGAGACAGGGATTGTTTTTGTAATTGCATGTCTTAATTTTATCAATCTTCTAAGTTGTTAAAGAAACTAGCATGTCTAACATCGAATTAATCTTGGTTGATAAAATTTTGAATTTGTCAGTCGTCACTTACAAAATGTTATAAACTATTTTAATTGTAGAATTTTCCATTTAAATGTGATAGTAGAGGATCCGCACTAGAAACGACCTTCACCCATCTGTTTAATGGATGATGAAAAGTATTTAATGTTAAATTTAATAGGTATATTAGAAAATATATCTCGAGTGGGTTGTCTATAAAATTCCTGGCCAGACTATGGTTAATGGTTAATGGTTGGTTAAAATTGAAAAATGACTTTATTAAATATTGCATGCAGTTTGTTCTAACATCGTCTATTGTCTAAACATCCTGCTAGCGCCATCTATTAGCGTGCGGCGAAAACGACCACTGGTGTCCTAATCGTCCTTATCGTCATAAGCGTTAACCTTTTTAAATTAACATTGTATTCATCATTGGAAATATACGTTATATCATAAATTTTTAAATAAATCAGAATAGACGAAGCATCAACACAGTTTAACAAATAAATTTAATACCAACCAAAAGTATGAAGCCTATTTATTATACAAATGTTGGGTTGTCTATTTTTTTCTCCTGGCACAACTACTGGGTTGGCAGGTATAAACAGTTAAATCCATCGATATAGGCACAGTATTACCATTTCATACAGTAAGGCATCGCCTTTGACGTGGAGCGATGCCGCCGCCCGCGTAGGTATCTACGCAATCGTTCGCCGATATGCAATGGTTGTCACAAAATTCGAAATCAAATAATCGTTAATATTTTTATAACATAATAATGTATTATCAAGAATAAACTATATACATATTTTCAAATGTTGCACTGCTAAATTAACGTGAAGGTTTATTTTTAGATTTCAATTTTATATTATCAAAACAATATATTGAATTCGCATTCGGATTGCTTAAAAAATGAAAAAAAAGAAACAAGCCAAAATAAGCTAAATCTTAAATATAAAACCTAAAAAATAGGTGAATATAAAACCTCCTCTTTTTCTGTTGGTTTAAATAAATCATAACAGTTGGATATTAGACAAATACCTACTCCTTCTGTGTCCGACGTCCCAACTACTCCAATAAGTTGTAAACATAATGATTACACTTTGCGCAAGAGCTTGCGCCGTAAAGAATACATATACTTGCCCGTTGTGCAACTGTGATAAAGATGCTATCGATACCATCTTACATCTAATAACAGAATGCCCAATAAACACCAAGGCGAAACAAAAACTAGAGCAAAAGATAGATAGTCTCGTTAACGAAAATTCGCTTCAATTTATAATTGAGAATAAAAAACACAGAAATAGCCTAATAAAATATATGGAGGTTGTTGTAGATATACGAAATAAAAACAAGTGAAAATTGTAGTGTTTGTGATGAATTAGAATTTGATATTTGTAATTGTATTTGTTAATAGTTATGGTTGTAAAAACGTTAATTATTAATCAATGAGAAGTTGGCAAAATAAATAAAAGAAAAAAGAAACTATTTAGTCATCTAAATCTATGAAATTTTAAATTCTTGTTGTGTTTCGACGTCGACTTACAACCGTATACAGAACAACGTGTATGCAGCATTATATTCAATAGGAATCACTGAACGTAAATTCTAAAAACGTTTAAAATATGCAGTACGCGCACGTGGCTGCACTTCACGGTAGCTACCACAAACTGCGCTTGTTTGTGGTACACTTGCCGCAGCGCCCGCTTCCCCTCGGGTTCCCCTCCCTTGCTCTGCGAAAGTACCTTCGATGCGCAACTGTATGCTTGCTAAACTGTGATATAGGTATGTAAATCGATAATAGTTATTTTCAGCTATTTGTTTAATAAATAAATCTTAAATCAAAATGAGCGCTATTTAAAGATGCGGGGGGTTTAGGCGAATGCTTGAATCCCCCAGAGGTAGCGAATTTTGTGATCACCCCTTCCCAAAGGCCAAAATGAATGTTCTCATGATTGGAGACCGACAGGTCTATAGCCACGAACAGTAGCGAGAAGTTTTCACGCAATCGAAGGAAAATTATATGTAAAAGTTGCAATAAAAGAAAACTGAGCAGAAAAGGTCATGGACAGAACATTTTAGATTCAGACTCAACTACTGCACTGACCTAGGTTTTGACCTTCCGAAAGAGATATTATGGAAATTGTCAAATACAGTGTCACTTATTATACCGATATTATAAATCCTTAGAACATACTATAAATCAGGTAATCAGACAGAGGTCCGATTTTTTAATCCTCAGATAAGTTTTATCCAACGAATAATATTGTCATAATGTGTCATGTCAAAATAATTAATCAATGAATTAAATTTTAAGTGACGATTGGCTTCTTGGCGGGAAACTGAAGAGGCATGTCTGCGGTTTTGTTTCATTTTCTAAAATTTGTGTAATGTCGAATATTAATGTGAAATAATAACAGTTAAGTGTTCGTAAGTGCGCATGAGTGTTGGCAAATAAAACTAAATAAAAAAAAAGTGCAACTTCACTTTTCAAATTCTCTCAAGAAGTCCGCCCGAGAACTTATAAAACCCCACATCTTTACTGAGATACTCGAGGGATTGGAGGGTATATCATTTCTCACTTCTCATTTCT
Organism: Eudonia lacustrata; assembly: GCA_947562085.1. Lineage (NCBI taxonomy): Eukaryota > Metazoa > Arthropoda > Insecta > Lepidoptera > Crambidae > Eudonia > Eudonia lacustrata. Next base: position 19,707,921 of record OX387320.1, read on the forward strand.
ATTATCATTCATCATCATCATCATCTGGAAGGTAATGTTTATTTATGTATTACTTCTAAGAAAAATTACTTTGACACTGGCTAAAAGTGCTAATCGCACGAAGCCATCAAATAAAGGAAAAAAAATAAAAACTGACGATTGAAAAATCAGCCCTACCTACCCCTACTAGTCAAATAAAACTATTTTGAATTTATGGCAAGTTTTTATTACATATTATTATATTGTTCACGTTTTCTTATCTGATGATTCTGAGAAAAAACAAACTGAATAGGTATCCAAGTAAAAATGGCCTAACACATAGATAAGAGAAGAAATGGACATATTAAAAAACGAAATAGGGCCTTAGTTAATGTCAGTCTTATATAATTTCACAATCAATTCATTTAACATAATTCGAGTTTCTTTGTTCGGACTAAATACTTAATAAGAGGCGTATTTTTAAACAACATTAAGTACAATAAATAGGTTTGCACAAACTATGTTAAACAATGGAATGTCCACTAACTGTTTGAAAATGGAGCATTGTGCAAGTAGACATTGGAAGCCATTCTGGGTCATCAAATATACCAATTAAGAAGCAACCTAATAACCCAGCTCGCACATGTTTGCTAAGCACTTAACAACCCTTTTTAACAGACTTAAAAAAGGAGGTTTTAAATCTTCTAAAGCATGGCTACTTGAAACGCGAGAGAAATTCACATAAACAGTTCTGTATTGACATTTGGAATTAATTCACCGTTTGTGCTGCGTTGTTTTTGTCTTGTATCATATTCTCTGCTTTGTATACTTTCCACGCTATGAGGTAGTCTCTCAGCATCTTGAATAGAGTGTAGTAATTGATGAATAGTAAGATGACTATTGAAACGAAGTTGTGCCACGCTATCAAACTGAATATTAGGCACAACTCCAAGACAATTAGTGAGAGCTGCATGACAAGTAGGAGGCACAGCAACGTTGATGGGTTTATAAACACCGCCTGTGAACAAAAAGATTTAAATTAAAACCATTAGCAGTGGACGCCTTTTGGCTAAGATGATGATAATGATGATGATGATGATGATGATAATGATGATGATGATGATGATGATGAAATGTGAAAGCACTTCGCTTTCGGCCGAAGGTGGAAGTGCAATTCACCCAGAATCCTCAACTACTGAGGCACTGGCTGTTTTTCTCTAGCTGCCGGAACTCAACAATGAACGCTACCAACATTGATGTTACGGCGACATAGAAGCCCTACCACCAACCAAACCGAATACACAAACGTGTACCTACCGCTGGGAATCGAACCCTCATCAATGGAGGTGGACATGGATGGATATTTACATTGTGGCGGTTGGAGTCTCGCCACAATGTGAATTTTAATTCATTTGTGGTGAGAGTACCGACCGACCATCTGTCGACCTTCATGGAAGAGGACTATTGGCCGTAAGGTGTCATATTCCGGCGGTTCCAAGGCCGGCTACCGGACACCACGCTGCGTCGCACGTCGCCGTTTTTACGTGTAGCATAGTTTTTAATTTATATAAGTATATTATTTGTATGTATGTTAGTCTGTAAGGTATCTATTCTATGGGCCTCTTTGTATTTTACCATCTTGTGCCAGAAATAAATAAATCTATTCTATTCTATTTCATCAATCGATCTCTAACCCAGAGGGGTTTAAGACCGGTCCTAGCTACTAGGACGATTCAAAATTGCTTAGCAAATAACTTTATTTGAACAAAGATATAGAGGGTAGCTGCTGGATGCGAGCAGCACTAAACCGATCGTTGTGGAGATCCTTGGGGGAGGCCTTTGTCCAGCCGTGGACGTCTTTCGGCTAAAATGATGATGATGATGATTAACAAAGATATTTTAACTTAGTCTAATTAATAACCAATGATCAGAACAAAGATGGCTACCTAAAGTTGCCGACAAAAGAGAACTGAGAGTAAAACCACCAAATTGTTTTTATCGAATCCCGGATCCCGGAATTATTTTAACATCTTTGTATAATACACATTTAAGAGCGTTTACGCCGCACACTAGCGCCGCCAATGAAAAAAAAACATATCTAGTAATTAGAGATAGAAAATTAAATTATGCTCAACAAACTATCTGAATGAAGTAATTTAGCTTTTTTACGTCACCTAATGAACACCTGACATGATATGGTTTAGTTAAATATGGCGTTATAGTTAAAAGTGGCCGTAACGTCTTATTTAACTAAACCTTACCATGTGAGGTGTTCATTAGGTGACGTAAAAATGCAAAATTACTTTATTCAAATAGTTTGTTGAGCATAATTTGATTTTCTATCTCTAATTACAAGATATGTTTTTTTTTCATTAGTGGCGCTAGTGTGCGGCGTAAACGCTCTTAACTCCTATTGTTGTATTTTACAACAATTGCAACATCCGCAATTTGAAATAAAATAAGATTTTAAACTAGCTAAGAATATAATAAACATTATGTTCTTAGACTTAGACATAGGTACGTTTTCTATTCAAAATCATTATATTTTTTATATGCAGACCTTGAAATTGCTATAAAACATAACACCAGTAATATCATGTTAGTACAGACTACTAAGTAAATTATTTTTGAGATATTATCTGGGGTTTGACAAAAATTGTTAACAAGCTTTTAGTGGTTTTATTTAACCACTCTAGGCAACTTTTTCATTTGTTTTTAATTTTTCTTTATTTGGGAAACAAACAATTTATAATACTTAAAACTACAAAAAAGGCACATCAAAGATCTGACGTATAAATCAGTAAAATTTCCACTAAAAAAAAATACATAGACATATCAAAAATTTGGAGTAATAATGCAAATGAAAAAGTCTTGTCGGCGACTCTAGGTAAATTAGTCCCTTCCATTATCCACCTATTGCTATGGTACAGCGGGTCCTCTTGCAACAGGTATTATTACATTATATACTTACTAGGATCGTCCCAACCTTAGATTATTGTTTGTACTGATTTTGTATGAAATAAACAATTAATTTTCCATTCCGATCACTGCTAATAACGTTTGGTGGACTCACGTGGAACCTCGCGTGCGCGGCGTGGCCGGGCTCGGCGGCGGCGGCGGCGGCGGCCGCGTACGCGCCCTCCCGCCAGCGCACGCGCACGCCCCGCGCCCACAGCTTGTTGGCAGCCCACGGCGGCAATTCCGACTCTGAACACGGAAATACTGTTTCATAGCCAAAGTCAATTCTTTAATTCAAATAAACTTATGAAAAGTGCTATTGAATCATCCAAACTTTATTTTACCCACTACCCATTTAGGACGTCTATTTTTTAGCTGTGGAGAAGAATGAAGAGAAGATGAGAAGTGTCCTTTTATGATAGGGCATTTTCTAATATTTATGACGCTGTAAGGGAGAAAAGAGCTGGACACTTGCTGAGTTTCTTGCCGGTTCTTCTCAGTACAAGATCTCCCGCCCAGAGTAGATAGACTTACGAATCGATGGTATAATGACGTTCATAAGAGCTATTTGTAGCCTAAACTGTATAAATGATTTTGAATTTTGAATCGGCGCAAGCAACTTCACAGTAAACTGCAAGTTCGGGGAGAAATGGGATGCCACAGCAGCCCAAGACGGCACTTCGTTGTTTTCTTTATTTCAATTATTTTACGACACTCATGGTGTTGCGAGCACCCATGAGCAGCGCCACCTATTGCCAAGTTAATATTCACCAACTCATCATTAGGTTGCGCTGTTTTGATTCCATAGAAATTGTAATTACCTTTACCTCAAACGAATAGAAAAAAAAAATCCCACTAAACTGAATGGAACTCCTGGAACAAGCAGCAGCTGGCCGCGCGCTGCCACAGAGCTACACACTCACGCGAGGCGGCGGCAGCGCACAGTGGTCCCGATTTAATAAAACATGGACATTAACGCTAGAAGCGCGAAAATTTTATTGGTGATTGACACCAAGATAACTAATAAAACAAAAAAATATTATTATCCCACCACGACTATTTCGTAGTAAAAAAAATAAAATGTTTTTTTTTGTATGGAAATAATTACATTTCTGTTAATTTCTCAAAATTCTTAAAAGATGTCAAGATGGCGATCACACATGTTATAAAACAAGTGATTCTGAGTATTTCATGCGAAGATACTTTTTACTTATCTCTGCGTACTTTTGAGTTATTGTGGGTTGAAAAATCGTATTTTTTAATATTAAATATGTCCTTACTTTTGAATTACTTTGTAACTAAAATACTTACAATGTTTGAAAATTTTAAATTCAGTAATAGTTTTTAAGATTAGTTCGAAAAAAGAAGAAGTTTGAAGAAATACAAACTCAATGCAGCGGAGGACCTTCATTTATGAGTAGTAGTCTAGCTAGTTCATTAGAAACAAAAATCACATAATATTTGGGTCAACGTTTTCTTGAGTCTCTGTTTCCTCTGAATCTATCTATATATCTAATTCATTGTTTAAGATCACTGCGGTGGCTTCTGAGAATAATTGTTTTTGCGATCGGAAAAATTTTGGTTTAATATGAGTGATGTAGGGATCTGAGCTAATTAGAAAGTTGTGGATTATGTCCAAATTAGTTTGAACTCTACCGATTTTTCATGTGTGGGCCAGTCTAACATTCCGGAAATCTTTATTTCGCGCTTCGGATGCTTCTTCGGAAAGCATGCCTATGGGAATAAATGATAAACTTTCACAAATGTCTGCACCATGAAGCAACAGTTTATGGAAACTTGAAGGCATATAATACCATGGGTATAGGTTAGTATAAAGTATTGCTGTTTCTCTGCAATATTCCCTAAAAAGGCTAGCATCAATGAGTTGCCCAGACGAAATAGCTTGTAAGATAACTGCAAATCTTTTGATTAAATAAGGATGAATGCCTGTTATTTTAGCAGATACTTCAAAATTCGTGAAAAACCTTCGTGCTGTATTACCGTCGTTTGTGGTGCCAAATTCCTGTTTAACTATGTTAATATCGAAATTGGCCGGTAAACTCAGTTCTGCTGCTTATGCCATTAGAAAAATTAGGCAGTTAACAGACGTTGAAACTGCTAGAACAGTTTATTTTAGTTATTTTCATAGTGTCATGTCGTATGGCGTCCTACTGTGGGGAACAGCGGCTGATATTGAAACTATATTCATTTTACAGAAACGAGCAATAAGAGCAATCTATAAACTAGGATCACGAACTTCCCTAAGAAATCTTTTTAAGGAGATTGGTGTCCTGACAGTTGCATCTCAATATATTTATAATTGTATAGTTTTTGTACGTTGCAACATCAACTCCTTTACTAAACACGGTGACGTACACAATTTCAATACTAGAAATAAGACAAAACTTGTAATGCCACTGTTCAGGTTACAGAAGGTACTTGGTTCTTTCTTGGGGCAAGGTATACACTATTACAATAAAATACCAAATTCTGTACTAGATTTACCTTTAGATAAGTTTAAAAAACATGTGAAGTCTTTATTACTTATAAAAGGTTATTATACAGTCAAAGAATATTTAGATGATAAAACAGCCTGGTTATAATAAAAATCACATATTATATTTGAATCAATTTATTAAAATTAATTTTTATACTGATATGACAGCCTTTATCAGCATTGTCCTACAGATAACAAACAGCGTTGCATTAAATAGATCATTAAGTTTTTATTTAGAGTATCTTGAGTGTGTCATACTCTCTTTACTGTCTCTGCGGTGGTGGCGTGTGCGTCGGGTCGTTACGTTCCCTAAAATATGGTTGAGCGAAGCGATGGCTGATTCATATGTCATGCTCGTGAACGGGTGCCGCCTGTGGAGGCTGGTCTGCTCTTGCATACTTATCTTATTTTTAGTATTATTCATTATAGTTTGACTTTGTTTTACCTAAACAATTTTTGACTTTTACTAGAGTACTGTAGTGGTGCTGTATGACATTGTGGAAATTGAAACCTTTACATAATTATCTGATGTAAATTTGTTAACTTACATTTTTTATTTTGTTTTTTACATGTTGTGGTTGTCTTATACTATATATTTTTTGTGTTTATTTGTAATGGAAAGTGTTCTGCTATGATAGGGCATTTTCCAATATTTTTGACGCTGTAAGGGAGAAAAGAGCTGGACACTTGCTGAGTTTCTTGCCGGTTCTTCTCAGTACAAGATCTCCCGCCCAGAGTAGATTTACGAACCGATGGCATAATGACATTCACAAGAGCTACTTGTAGCCTAAACTGAATAAATGATTTTGAGTTTTGAATTTTGAATTTTGAATTAATTAACAAACCAGTTCTTTCCCGGAATTCGTCTTGGGTATTTTTTTGTTTTCTTTTAACAATTTGTCATCATTTCGTGCTGCTCACTTTTTAAAGTCCAAGTTGTAGGAAATATGTAAAATACATTCCATTCATCTTATCCACATATGAAATGAGGACAAACCATATTTGTACATGTCATCTCTGATAGGTTGTTTGGACATAAAGTCCAAGTCATTCATTCTACTCGGTGGAGTACCACATATATTATAAACCGCTGCAGAAGAAGTATTAGAAACCATAGTGGAAATTTTCCCGTCAATCATAGTCATATACAAATCATGATGTATCTCAAGATTTTGTACAATTGTCGGGACAAAATTGCAGATTTCTTCATTTATGGAAGCACTTTCTTTTTGGATCAAATCATTTGTTTCTTTTGAAAACCGATTGGACGACAGTAATTTGTTAAAATGGAGTAGGATTCTGCCATAAGATAGTACCAGTATCTTCTACCAAACGAAGCGGAACTAAACTGATCATAAACACTGAAGAATCGTCAATTTTTATGTCAGACTGTGACTTTAGTTTATAGTTACTTTGAGAAGATGACCCATCAAACCCCCATTTACTCATCAATTTTAATGACTTTGTGACTGCAGAATCAAGCTGAATTACTTTTATGATCCTGTTAAGAGTCAAAGCCAGATTTTTGTTTCTAATGAACTAGACTACTACTCATAAATGAAGGTTCCCCGCTGCATTGAGTTTGTATTTCTTCAAACTTCTTCTTTTTTCGAACTAATCTCAAAAACTATTATTAAATTTAAAACTTTCAAACATTGTAAGCATTTCAGTTACTATGTTATTCAAAAGTAAGGACATATTTAATATTAAAAAATACGATTTTACAACCCGCAATAACTCAAAAGTACGCAGAGATAAGTAAAAAGTATCTTCGCATGAAATACTCAGAATCACTTGTTTTCTAACATGTGTGATCGTCATCGTCATCTTTAAGAATTTTGAGAAATTAACAGAAATGTAATAACTTCCATACAAAAAAAAAAAAATTTTTTTACTACGAAATAGTCGTTGTGGGATAATAGTATTTTTTGTCTAATAAGACAAAAAAATACTATTATCCCACAACGACTTAGTTATCTTGGTGTTAATCACCAATAAAATTTTCGCGCTTCTAGCATCAATGACTATGTTTTATTAAATCGGGACCACTGTGCGGCGGGCAGCAGCTAGCCGCGCGCTGCCATAGAGCTACACACTCACGCGAGGCGGCGGGGTCGCGCCGCCAGCGGCCCAGGTGCAGCGCGGCGCGGTGCGGCACGTCGCAATAGGCGGCGGGCAGCAGTTGGCCTGCGTACCGCCCGAGCAGGCCGCAGCACACGAACGCCACTTGCTGCGACGACGCGTACACGTCGTAGAACAGGTAAGTCTGGCACGGAAACAAGAAAGTGACAAGTTACAAGTTAGTTCCACAAGTTTTACACTGACGTTTTTTCGATTCCATGGAAATTGAAGTTATACCTATTTAATTCGGACGAAATAAAGGAAACTTTCACTACGTAAAACGATAAGAAAGATGAAAGATGCACTTATCAGGTGAAATATAAAAGATACACTTGTCTACTTGGACAGATTGCTGGTGTTTTACGTTAAACGTAATACGCGTAAAGGCAAAGATTACGTAGTAGGTCTAGCACTAAAATTCACCAAACTTGTGTTGTCACATTTTGTGTGGAAACCAGAACAGTGACAAAAAATCTATGTAGGTATCTAATAAATAATCCGAAAACATAAATATCACCATTTAGAAAAATAATGAGTAAGTATATTATTAACTTAAGAGTTACCGATCCTAAAATGTAAATAGATTGCAAGCTAAAATATGCACGCTTTACAATCATTAACTCACCTGTGCAAAACAGCATGGTATAAAACTTGTATAATATGCCCCTATGACTGAGTTGAAGATGATCTTCTTGACCCTCAGGTTGAAGTCCTGCCGGAGTACATCTACCTCGGACCTGATTTGTTCAGGATCGTGGGAACAGCAATGGAGAGGAGGAGTTTCCGAGTTGCTTAACTCTAAGAATGAACTCGATTGGAAGCCAAATAGTAGGAAGAATATCACTGCGCTGTAAAAATAAAATAACAATATACAGGATGTCCCAAAATTAGCACGTCACACTGACACACACTGGTCCACTTTGGCAAAATACGGGACATTCGCATATAAGTCAATATTTAGAGTTCATATTTTTTTACGTACTTCTCTTTTGATTGTAAATCACTTTTGCTGATTACAATTTTTCAAATAAACCTATGATTTTCGAGAAAAAAAATATCGATTATTTTTTTGTATGGAGGAAAAGTGATTGACGTATCATCATCATCATCATCATCTCAGCCAAAAGACGTCCACTGCTGGACTCCCCCAAGAATATAAGGGGTATTTGCCGTAATCGCCACGCTTGGCAGGCGGGTTGGCGATCGCAGTAGGTTGAGGGTAACCTCAGAGAGATGCTGCTGCCCATCCTCTGGAATGGTCCCTTAGTCGGCTTTTACGACACCCAAGGGAAGAGATGGAGTGGTGCAATTTTTACCCCCCGCACCACACAGGGAATTGACGTATATAACTCAGTAATGAGCTAGGGATTTGCGTTGAAACTTGGTGGATTTAAAAAATTTATCATTCTCTATGATAAATGTTAACAACTTTTTTTTGTATCCTTGCAGTATTCGAAGCTACAGGCGCTTCAAGATTTGAAAATTAACAGTATCTTTTTATACATAAAAAAGCCCGGAATGAATTAAATTTAAATCATAAGCACGTTGCAGCACCCACATTCTTTGAAATTATTACTAATTTATGATGCGGTTAAAACGCAGAAAAGTCACGATTTTTTGTTTAAAAATCAACCAACTAATCCTTGCTAGAAACTGAAACCTTGGCTTTTTTTAATGAAATAAATATTTTAAAATAGCAGTATTAAGAAAAACCTTAATTGAAAAAGACATTTCTCAATTGCCATCTTATCACCACATTTTAAAAGCCAAGTAATCGTGTTTTCTATAAATCCTGATAATATAATAGTTACAGACACTAGTGATAAAGTAAAACTGCAAGCACTTTTAGATTCGACTGTTGAGAGCCTTATAAAAGTAACTGGTGTTTATTCGACTCGCCAGTTTTAAAACTAATATGCAAATGGGGCTGCGAATGCGATGGGTCTTCATCAAATAGCACTTTTAAACAAAAACATAACGCTGGGGATTTTTTTTAAAGAATTATCTGTTTTATGGTTAGTCTAGTCCCATTGCGGTTAATGTGTGGCGATGTATTTGTTTAGGAAAATCCTCGTCCATCATCGACTGCCTATTGACCGTATTGTAGACCAGTAATGTTGAAAATAAAAGAAACTGAAGAGATCATTTTACATACAGATTTAATTAATGGAGAAATATCAAAAAACTGTATCTAAAAAACAAGATTCAGAAGATATTTACAGTCACGAGCACTGATATGAATACACTTTGACTCTTATTCCATTGCATGAAGAGTTACAATTGTTTACAAATGTTTGCTCGTAACCGTACCAGTACGGTTTTACTTCGCTTCATATGTGGATTAGGAGCTTGGAATGCATTTTACATATTTCATATAGTTAATATTTTAAACAGTTCGAGGGGAAAATCAGTTGAAAGAATAGCAAAAGACTTAAGTCAACGAGAACTCTTTCAACGGATGGGTCTTTTGGTGGATATTGTAAAACAAGGTTTCAGCACTACCAATGATGGTAATACTGCAAGAAAGTTTTTTAGAGATTACAAGAAGTCTGCAGAAATAACAAAGGTGGATGAAAATTTAATTAAAAGATTTCTTTTGGCAAAAATATTAATATAAATAGTTTAGTGACTATTGTTACATTTCACATCTCATACCAATATAAAAACACAAATGATTATTTTTCCTGAAGCCAACCATTTACTGCTAGAAGAGATAGATCTTCTTATCATATCCTTTTGGGGCCTGCTTAGGTTTCCCTTTCCCAGTACTACTTTGACCCATCAGGATCTTTTGTGCAACCCCATCCTTTCACTCTTTTTCCTCTGCAAAGATAGGGGTCAGCCTCTCAAGGTAAGCTAGTTAGTCCAAGCTGGTCTAAGTTGGAGTCATCCCGAATTGCATCAATTGTCAATTACCAAGAGATAGATATCTCTTGTAATTGTCTTGTAATTGACAATTGATCTAATAAAGATCATGAAACGCCAGAAGATGACGATGAAGCTTGCATAGACTTGAAATCTAACTTTAGCACAGATCCTTTAAGTTTTTAAAGTAATAAGTACACTAAATTGCAAGATCCCAAACCTAAGTTTCTTGCGCCCATTCTTCTCCACAGCTAAAAAATAGACGTCCTGAATGGGTAGTAGGTAAAAAAATTATGGACGATTCAAAAGCACTTTTCTAAAGTTTATTTGGTTAAAGAATATTTGACTTTGACTTTAAACCCTACCAAACAGTGTAGTGTAAACCCTATAGTGTAATTAACAATTTTTCCCTATTTGTGTTTTGGAACTTGTGGAACTTCGTGTACTTGGAATTTAGCGACCTATTCTTAAAAATACAGGTAGTAATAACTTTAATGAATGTTAGGTGCTGCAACATACTCATTATTTAAATTTAATTCATACCGGGCGATAGCAAAAGCTTTCTTATATATAAAAGATATTGTTAATTTTTAAATGATAAGCGCCTGTAGCTTCGAAGACTGCAAGGATACAAAAAAAGTTTTAAACATTTATCATAGAGAATGATAAGATCTTTAAACCCACCAAGTTTCAACGCAAATTCCCAGGTCGTTACGTCATTACGAGTTATTGCGTCAATCACTTGTCCTCCATACAAAAAAATAATCGATATTTTTTCTCTCGTAAATTATAGGTTTATAAGAAAAGTTGTAATCAGTAAAAGTGATTTACAATCAGAAGAGAAGTTCGTAAAAAAATATGAACTCTAAATATTGAGTTTGATGCGAATGTGTCACACACTGGTCCACTTTGGCAAAATACGGGATTTTACCAAAGTGGACCAGTGTGTGACACCGGAGGTAGGTGGGCTTCAGATGCGCCGTACAAGCATAACTTGTCCATAGAAAAGTTTCAGAGTTTAGAGATATGACCAAATTCAGGTATTTTAAAAAATCACCAACTTTACATAATTTTTAGAGAGCCCTTTATTTAACATTTTTTATGTCTACGTTTTTGAGAAGAATTACTGATGAAACAACATTATTTAGTAGAAAGTCATGTGCATAAAAGTCATCACTTAAAAGTAATATAATTTGTTGTGCGAATCAAAAGAGCCCTTATAGCGGTGGTAGACGCATGCGTCTGAACATTAAACTTTTATACACAAATGCTTAGAAAATTACGTAATTCAGACAGCCACATAAATAGTAATAGATGAATGTAGTGCATAATGCAAATGGAGAGGTTGGGTCATAACCCACCATCTAATACAGATTGATGGGTTTTAATGAATGCCATTTTATTTTTAGAATAAGAAACAAGCATACTTTCATATTTCGGTATTCCATACAGATGTGAAATGGCACTTGTTGACTTGCAGTATCGCAATAATACACTAGCCACTGTCCTATCAAACTACATATACTCCCACTCCTCCACACCATTAAACATTTTAAGTAAAAAATTATTTGAATTTAAATGTTACTTACGGATAACACAAATAGAATATTTGTAGGAGTGAATGTTTGAGCACTATGAAGTATGTGCACCATGTGAGAGCACCCAGCACCACGCCCAATATGAACATCCTACAACAGAAACGTTTTGTTACTAACAACAGATAGGTAATACCAGTACATAGTAAAATTATAAATTCAAACATGACAATAATTGTGCGTTTGTTTGACAAGAATTATTCGATTTGGTAGCAGTTACAAGGGATTTGAATATTCATCACCAGCTCATGTCTGAGTCACAAGTCTTCCCTATGGATGGATAGGGAGAATGGGCCATAAACCACCAGGCGTGCCCAATGTATATTATTGGTTGTTAACAATAGCTAATACAGCCAGGACCGATATTACGTGCTTTCCGAAGCCCAGAGGAGCTCGAGATGATATACTTTTAGTCGCCTATCCGATGACCAGTTTTTGCTTCAGAAGTTTTTCAAAGTTTTTCAAAAGTTCCTTAATCTTATTACCTTAGCAATCAAAGACCGGGCGCGTTAACCACTGCGCCATCGAGCTTCTCCTCCTATTTGAATATTGTGGCCTAGTAAATGAAGTCCTAACTTGGTATAATTGGATGCTATTATTAATGGTATTATAAACGAATGTGGCAGCATGCGGCATCTACACGAAAGTTTTCGCATTATCTGACTGCAGCCTAATTTTTCTGTCTCTTATGTGCCACCTGTTTAAAGACTTACCTAGCAGCTATGGTTGCATGCGGCATCAGCTTTGGAGCCACAAATGACTTCAGAACAGCCAATGTGACAGCCAACAAAAACCTTCTGGATACTATTGTTACGATGAAGGCAACCAAATGTGGATCTATCAAGTAGAAGTGCTGAAAATATAAAAATTATTAAGTTACAATATCTATTCACTAAATTAACATAAAATAATGAGCAGTCTTTGTAAAGGTAGACAAAATTGCTTACTGTCACTCACTGCCTTATCAAAATATCAAGAACAATAAATTTATTTATTTATTTAATTAAAACGGTAAAAAAACCAATTACATTAATTAACAGCATAATTACATATTATCAACACAATTCATAAACACAAAAATATATATATATAGAAACAAATAAATTCAATTATACAATAAAATATTACGAAGAAATATTATGAATATTATAAAGAAGATATATACTACATGCCAAAGATTATCCATACAGTCTGGTCCTAACAAAAGAAGTTTTGCCTAGGTAGGCATATGCCTGAGTTTGTGATCACCACATCACATCACATTTGGCAAAGAATGGTGATTAAACTCACACACATTAATAAGAAAAACTTGATTTCAATGAAACGAATGAACGAACGAATGAAACGATGGCGGTCTTAGCTCACATTAAATAGATTATATAGATTATTTACTTACTTCATTTCATACAAATCATATACAAACTCACCATTGCCTGGTTTGTGTGCGAATGTGGGAGCCACCAAGCAGTTCTGTACAAGTTCAGAAACTGCAGCCCAGTGGCAACCAGATTGAACACAAACGTCATACATTCAAACAAGAGATTCCCATCTTGTGGGATATATGGAAACGGTATGTGCTTCGGAGGAACTGGTACTTCTATTAACTTGACTTCAGGCACCACTACTGTGGGCGCCGGTGCAGCAGAAGTTCGGGCAGGCCGACCTACTTTTTTACTGTTTCCTCCACCATTGCTATCGTCTTCTGGGACCGCAAAGCTTCCCTAAAAATGGTACAAACTTATTTGAGTGGTGTATCAGAGTTGAAATTACACTTGAAGTAAAAGTAAAAGCAAGAGTTGTGATAATAAGCCTGTGTCATCCAAGCAAGGTGTGGGAAGAATTCGCCTAAGATCATGCTCAATGCGCCATTAGCACCTATCATTAAAGTCTAGCAGTGGACTGCAAAAGGCACTTGATTGATGATGGCTTTGGGTATCTTTAACTTACAAGGCAGTTAATAATTGTTCTTCTCTATTTACTCACATTACCCTAACATGTACTTTGTAATGGTAGAGACTTGGGGGAGACCTAGTAAATTGTGAAACCAGGTCCGATAGATAACTACATATCTGTGATTATATAAGGATTTTTGTTGTTGCACTTGTTTGCACATTATTTAAATATTTATTTATTAGGATTTTTAAATAAACAGAATAAGTACCTTCTTCGCTGCACCAGAAGACGACTTAGAACTTGGCGCCACCATTTTACAAGCGATTGGTGGTAATGTTCGCTTGACGAGGGGGTCTTTTATGATCTTCCGCCGCCTTGAGACGGCAGTCGAAGATGTGCTGCTAACTTGTGAGTTTGCCCAGCGTCTAGCCAGGAGTATGGTCAGACAGCCGACGACTGCTGGCAAGAAGAATACGACAAAAGGTCCACTTTCATTTTCCGTACAACTCATCACTCACATGTTAAAATATTTTATAATTTGTCACAATATTGCTTTAATTCGATTTCTGTACACAGACAGCACGAACAAAACTACAATTTTTTTTTTTATTAGTGGCGTTCACATTTCTCTATGCAAAACTACTAGTAATATGTCAAATGAATGAAATGTGACAATCTCAATTTTTTTTTGTGTAATGTTTTACAGCTCCGGATGAAATCTATCAAGCCTATTCGTCTGTTTTTTATTGTACTTATTGTTATGAATATGAAATGGTGAATAAATGAATATGAATATCTCATTAAAGATGTGGGGCTTTACTAAGTCCTCGGGCGGATTTCTTGAGAGAATTGAAAGTGAAGTTGCACTGTTTTGTTGCCAACACTCATGCGCACTCACGAACACTTAACGGTTAATAATCCACCATTATTTCACATTATTATTCGACATAACACAAATTTTAGAAAATAAAGCAAAACCGCAGACATGACTCTTCACTTTCCCGCCAAGAAGTCTGACACTCTCAGCTCTCAACCTAAGAACTCTTGGTTGGGTGGGCGATAATACTAATGAAATTAAACATGTTTAGGAAGATAGAACGGACGAATAGACTTGATGGATTCCATCCGAAGCCGTAAAACAACACACAAAAAAAGCAGCTGTGTGTCAATGTCAAAATTATCATTGTTCTCGGTTCTCGTTCTCGTCAAAGAAAAATCCATATTTTACCGGCTTCATCCGTTACCGTGCTTTACTATAATGGCTAATGGCTAGTTATGTTTCAAATACTTATCAGTTCTCACATTAAAATCATAAAAAATGTCTTTTACAGTACTCTGTTCGTTTGTCGTAGCATTCTATGTAGTTATTTGGTTCTTCGATTCATTCTTCAAGGTACCTACCTATCAAAATATTTTTGCATATTTACTACTTTAAAAACTAAAGTAGTGTTCGTGTCCCATTAATTGATAACGACTATTTCTTTAATTTCAGAGTTGTATGCATTATCCTTACTACGCATTTCTGGAAGGGACCGGCTTAAAAGTTGGACTTTTCAACTTTTCATGGACAACCTCAGCATTCAATAGATGCATATACCGATGGAGCAAAAACATGTCACGTATTTTGAAGAAATGGTTCACGTGCGGCTATGTATTGACTATATTTTTATTCCTACCATTTGCAATCTGGACTTTAGTGTCATTTATATATGAACATTTCTATGAAACCATCCAGTTCGATAGTGTTCCTGAGGTCAAAGCTGTACTGCCTGGAGTAAATATTCCAATTTCAGACTTTTGGGTATACTTCTTATCAATAGGTTTGTGCAGCACATTTCATGAGCTTGGTCACGCATTGGCAGCTGCCCAAGAAGATGTACAGTTAATTTCTGTCGGGGTCTATGTGTTTACAATCATACCAGTAGCTTTTGTGCAACTGAATACTGAGCATTTGAACAACCTACCAGTAACTAAAAGACTGAGAATATACTGTGCGGGGGTGTGGCACAATATAGCAACAGCTTTAGTTGCTTTGCTATTGTTTTTCTCTGCACCAATTCTATTTAATATTGCTTATGAGACTGGTATTGGTGTAAGAGTGACGGATTTTACAAATGATTCTCCACTAAAGCATGTAAGAGGACTGGAAATTGATGATGTTTTAACATCAATCAATGGATGTGAAATAAAAAATTCAAATGACTGGTCATACTGCTTACATATGGCCTATAATCGCTTTGGTATTTGCACAAGTGCTGAATTTATTGCCAAACATGATGAAATAATGATGGAAACTGTCAAAGAGAATGATGTTGTGGAATGTTGTAGGAATGATGACTTGTACAGCTTTTGTTTTGAGTATATGGAGCCAAAAGTAGTTGCTGATTCAGTTTTACCAGGCCAATACTCCTGTCTCAGGCCTAGAGATATGATCAAAAAAAAGTTTGTAAAATGTACTGAACATGAAGGATTCTCATGTCCCAGGAATTATCATTGTCTCAAGCCATCCATGAATAACCACACTTACTTGTTGATAATTGAAAGGCAGGAAAATAATCCTGTTCTTTATTTAGGCTTACCATATGATTTGCACAAAACTGTTTTTATTGATCAATATTTTCCTAGGATTGGCTTTTTTTCTTTCTTCTCTCCGTCACAGTTTGAGAAACTTCTGCGGTACATTTTCATATTTTCAATGGGTATTGGGTTTTTGAATGTAGTGCCTTGCTATGGAGCTGATGGACACCATATCGCAAGAAATCTAATACAAGTTTTAGCAAAGTCCTTGAATAAAAATGGTGATTTTGTGACTTTCTTTACAGTATTTACAGTAGTTGTGGGTACAGGCATCACTGGGCCTATGCTATTATATTTGTTTTACAAAGCCATTGTAGATAATTAGAAATTAATACCATTTAGTTTTGTTCAATGAGAGATACTTAAAATGGTTTTATTTAAGTCAGATCCGCCTAGATGTTTAATTTGCTAAATGAACATTTGTATTGTTATAATAATTTATTCATTTGGTAACTCTTTCTTTGCTTCAGACTTCTCATCACAATGTAAAGCTTATTACAATGCATAGTTTATTGTTAACCTTTTTGTCTTAAGAGTAGTGCCATGATGGAAACCTTTGATTTAATACCTAATGAATAAAATATGTTACCTTTCATGCCTATTATTAAGTAAAATAAAGGTTGTAATACCGAAGTTAAAAATCTTTTAAACATTTAATTACCTACATTATTATGTACATATTATTTCAACTATACAAATATAATATTTATAGGATTGACAACTATTGTTTCACTGGACCCAACTCGTAAATTATCCTTTGCTTAATGCTGCAGAGCTTTGTAAGTCTTTTAATGATTTCTTGCCGTAATGTAACATTGCTTTTATGGTAGCTTCTTCTTTGTGATGCATGTTGTTTTTGAAGTCAGCTCGGGCCCATTCTTTTAACTCTTTCTGTGTAACTTTGTCTGGTACTAGTTTGATGGTACGAAAAATCTCTCGATATAACTTGAGGACTTCTTGACGTAGCATAAACTGAAATATTAATAAGTTTCTTTAAATACCTAAGCCTTCAAATAACCTTTTAACTACTTTTCATCAACCAATGCTAGTCATGTGTAAGAAGTTAATATGCGTTCATCATAAAGCTTTCGGAGTTTTGCTGATGAGGTTAGTTCTCTAGTAATCATGTTAACGATAACGTAAAGGATATAAACCAATACATAAAATTAAAACTAATGAGCACCTGCTTTAAACTCAATGCAGTCCCTGGTATTCTTGATGACATTTTGCAAAAATAAATAAGTATTTAATTGGAAGTCCTCATGTTCAAATGATTTCAAATATCCAATGAAATGTTTATAGTAAAAATACGCGCAAATATCAAATTAGACTGAAATAAGTGAACGTCTTACGTCTGTTTAGAAAAATAATATTACAACAAACAAACAGAAACAGCTGTATAAAAATTAAAACGTATGACCAGTGTTTCCACTTTAATGATTTCTTTTCCCCACGCCTCAATTGAAATTTCCCCTTCTCAGGACTTTTTTCCCCTCAAAAATTATTCCGCTATAGTTTTAGCACTAGTAACTAGTAGTAAAAATCTGGGTTAAAATTTAGAAATCACCCCCTACCAATTTCGTTTTTTTTTTATAAAAAAATTTTCTACCTCACCTCAAAATGTATTTTGCACTAAGAGAATTAAAAAACTTGAGACTTCTGAGTGTCTTCGGCACTGCGGGAAGTGCAGCCCCTCCGCCCTTGCGTGGCAAACCGCAGGCACTTCACTGTCTGTGCTGTGGTTTGTCACAGCGGGCGGGGGCTGCCCTCCCTCTGTGCCTCCAGCTTTATATATACACTAGTACTGCCTTACAAATAAACAAAGAATAAGCTCCGAATAGTTGTTCCGTGTTTTGTTCCTATCATGTAAACGTCATTTCAAATTAGAGCGAAAGAGACAAAACACGGAATAACTATTTGAACCTTATTCTTTGTTTATTTGTAAGGCACTAGGGGTAGGGCAGACTAATACCACGTGGAGTCGGGGTTGACATACAATTCTGTCACTATTTGTCATAAATATAATAATAATCAGTGTCCAGAAAATGTAGCCAAGTCGTAGAAAATAAACAAAAAGAAACAGCAGGGCCCATTCACATAAATTTGAACGGAATGACGCAATTTGACGCTGTCAAAAATGTCAAAGCTACGTTCAAAATGGCGGATTGGCGTATCGTTTCACGCGTTTTAATAGGTACTTCAAAAATTTCAAAAACATAGCTTAGACTAAAAAAGTATCGAAAATACGTTTTGTTTCACGCATTCACAGTACATTTCATATGAATTTTAAAAATTAATTCAATCGTAACTCCGGCAGCCGAAATTGTTTTACGGGATCTTTGACGAGCTTTCCTGAGCCCCCATACATATTCAGTTTCCTCAGATTCAGGCGACTTGTTTCTAAATCCAACCCAAAATCTGCTCAATGGTCACTCATATCATAAAGATTATCGTATCATTTTTATTTGTCTTATCTTGTTCCATGCATACTAATAATCTGCCTACCTACATCCGTAGTCTGTGGTTCGCTCATTGTTCCGTTAGATTTGAAATTAAAATCAGTTTGAAATACCACACCTCAAGTTTGTACAGGATAAATGCAACTGCAAGCAAATCCAAAAAAATTAGACTAAGCATAAATAAAGTATAATTCAACATTCGTATTCTTATTTATAGCCTGACCAGTTATATATTAAATCTGCATTGGTGTCGCCACTGTATCTTTTTTTTTAACACATAGTATTCCACACAGAAATTAATTCCGAAATTTTCCGCCTTATGGCGAGGCATTTTTATTTTTTTGGTTAGGCTTTACCTTAGAGCATTAAGCCATGATTTCCCCTTTTCATCTCTTTCCCCTTTTTCTTCCCCTCTGGACCCTAATTTCCCCTCAAAAGGGAAATTTCCCCTCATTGTGGAAACACTGCGTATGACATTCTTTGCTTTTTTTTCTACAAGATGGCAGAGAGATCTAGCACGTACAGCCTAATGTCCAGTTAGTTTTCTTTGTGATTAAGATAGATGATACCCTCAAGGGGAAGGGCATACCCACTAAAATCTCATGCTTTCCTATCGGTATATGCCACTATGATGATCCGGGATCACCATAACCGAGTGCCTACTGCAAGTTATTGCAGCGAAAAATGCCACAGCCACCATTATTAAACTCGTAGTGACAATTTGACTCTAAAAGTTAGTTGCATAACTTGTCTATACAGAAAGTTAGTTGCTAGGTAGCGATGCTTGAATTTTATTTCAAACAATATGACAAGACAATATCAGCAAATAGTTAATAAACCGCACATAGCAATTTGTGATGTGATGTCGTATGCATATCCCAAAATCTGTGCAAAAAGTTAGTGTAATTAATGTAAGTAAAGCTTACCTAACTCTCAAGGTACCTATTTATTTTACATTTGCATTGTAAGCAGACCAATATTGTGACAAGTACTGAACAATGGACTGAACTGATGTGGGAAGGAAGAGCCGTTCCCTGAGGTGGCTGCACTTCGATATTAATCGGCATTTTACAACTTTGAAATATTTTCACAATTATTTACTTTTCACTGTTTTAAAGCATGACATGATCCATTATTAACTCATCATCAGCTCATTTTATGTCCCAATGCTGAAGCACGAGCCTTCCCTATGGATGGATAGGGAGAACGGGCCATAAAAAGCAGTATTATAAGAAAAAAGTTAATAATTCATTGTTTAACAATATATGAGAATATATTTTCAAAATGTGAGGGGTTTACATACTAAAACTAACGAAGTTTTTAAAAGTGTCAATTGTTGCGATTTTGACGTAATTATCTTTGTCGAGACGTGGTTGAATAACAGTGTCTATGATGCTGAGCTGTTTTCTGATAATTATGTCGTTTTTAGGAGAGATCGTGCACAAGCGTCTTAGAGCGCAAAGAGTAGTAGATTTTGAAAGCGAATGCGAAGATCTGTGGATCTCAATAGACATTTTGATTAGAAACAAAATTGAAAAGTTATATATTTGCGCTGCTTATCTTCCGCCGCCCATTCAATTAAACATGTTAGAGCATTTTATGGACAACGTCAATCGAATAATGCCCTTACAAAAGTTTTCCTTAATAACAGGTAACTTTAATCAGAATAGTATCATTTGGGATAATAATGTAGGCACTCCACCAATTAGAACTGGTTGATTGCAAACTCCTTTTACGATTTTGTGGCTTTCAATAATTTGTCCCAGTGGAATAATGTTTTAAACCATAAAGACTAAATCTTGGACCTCATCTTAACCTCCAATGTTGACGTCGAAAATTTAAATTGTAGCCGGTCGTCCTTGTGTAACATAGACCCTTATCATTCCCCGCTAGAGTTCACCATAACTGCATCGGCTTACTGCCAAAACCTGTCCGAAAAAGTGCTACCCAGGCCCAACTTTCATAAAGCGAATTACGACTCAATAAATAAAAATAAATAAAAAAATAATGATCTGGATTCTGTTTGCTGGGAGGATGAGTTTGAATTTTGTACGTCGATTGATGAGATGGTTAAGGTTTTTTACGGAATACTCAGAACTAGTATTAGAAAACACGTTCCTCAGTGCGTAGCGAAATCAAATGGCTACCCTCCCTGGTATAGTAAGGAGCTTATAAAGCTCTTACGTGAGAAAAATATCATGAGAGTAGTAAAAACTATAAAAACCCGTTAGATGGCATAAGTCTAGTGACGTTACAGAACAGATGTAAAACCCTAATTAAGCTAAGCTATAAGAGATATCTGTCACTCGTGGAACAGTCAATTGCATCTGACCCGAAATATTTTTGGACATTTCTGAAACAAAAAAGAAAAAAGAGCAACTCTTATCCTTCCAAAATGAGCTATTTCAATGATACAGCCACGAACGGTAATGAAGTCTGCAACCTGTTTGCGAAATTCTTTTCCTCCGTGTATCATACTGACCAACCCCCACCAAAGCCATCCCAGAGCGACAATTTTCTTGCTACAAACTATATTCAGACTCCGTATTTACTTCCTTAGAAATATTTAATAAATTAAAAAGACTTAATCGTCATAAAGGTCCAGGGGCTGACGGAATTCCTTCCAAATTTGTTGCAGAATGCGCTAAAGGTTCTTGCTCACCCTTTGGCTATTATTTTTAATAAATCGTTTTCTGCTGGCGTATTTCCTAGACTCTGCAAAGAAGCTCGCATCGTACCCGTACATAAATCAGGTGATGCATCTGTTGTAGGTAATTATAGGCCGATCTCTATACTACCAGTATTTGGAAAAGTGCTCGAGTCGCTGCTTTTTCGTATTCTGTGCTGGCACGTGAAACATGATATCTCCAAATCAGCATGGCTTCCTTTCTGGCCGATCCACTGCTACCAACTTGGTGTCCTTTCTTGCTGACGTGGAACGAGCTGTAGACTCGCGCATCTGTGTGGACGTAATCTACACCGACTTTAGCAAAGCATTTGATAGGGTAGACCACACTATTCTTTTACAAAAGCTTTCACACTATGGCGTCGCTGGGAGTCTCCTGTCTTGGTGCGAGTCTTACCTCACTGGTCGGATGTCTAGGGTAGTGCTGAACGGTTTCTGTTCGAATGTAATCCTGGCAAAATCTGGCGTACCTCAGGGCTCTCATCTGGGTCCAATATTTTTTAATATTTTTATAAACGACATTGCATCATCTTTTTGGCACTCCAAAATATTTATGTTTGCAGATGACTTGAAGGTGATGAAATCAACAGTAACCACCCATGATACTAATCTACTACAGGAAGATCTAAACAGATTTACTAAGTGGTGTGTCGACAATCGTATGACTCTGAACGAAGGTAAATGCAAGTGCATCCAGTTCACTCGCAACAAAACCTCTCCCCCAATGGCATATACGATTAATGATACGGTTCTTGAAGAAGTAAGGACTATAAAAGACCTTGGAGTACATCTGGATGTTAAATTACAATTTCACATTCACATAGACAAAATAGTTACTCATGGTTTTAAGATGTTGGTTTTTGTTCTAAGAAGTACTAAGGACTTCAAAAGTCCCACTGCTATTTTGGCTATTTATAACAGTCTCGTGAGGTCTGGACTAGAATACTGTAGTACTGTTTGGTCACCGCAATACGACATTCATATAAAACGCCTCGAAAGTGTCCAGAGAAGGTTTATGTGGCACCTGTCGTTTCGATTCTTCCTCGTCAAAAGTCTCACTTCCTACTCGAGTCGCCTTGAACATTTAAACTTAAGCCGCTAAGGGAAAGGAGACTCCTCCTGGATGACATGTTCCTATATAAGTTGATGCGTGGTGACCTCGATTGTTTGAATCTTCTAGGGCAAATCAATATTAACGCACCAAGAAAATTGCCACGCATCAGTAGATTTAATCTGTTTTCGGAGCAGCTCTCTAAGAGTAACTTGGGTCACCATTCTACACTTAATAGGCTACAGCGACATTATAATTTTGTGTCACGATCCAACGCTGACATTGACATATTTCATTTAAGTGCCCACAAATTTAGAAAACTGATGTCCGAGAGCTGCGTAAACCCTATGTAATTCTTACGAGCATTTGAAATGAGTTGTTGTATATGTTTTGCTCTTATTTACATTGTTAAGTTTGTTATTACTGATTACTTAAAAAATTTATGTAGTTTTTCTTCTTTTAAAATTTACACAATCTCCACATTTGCATGCCGTGGCGGGCAATAATAAGAGGCTGTTTAGCATGTAAAATGTTATTGTATGTTACATAATTTTTTGTGTTAGTACAAGTTTTTGCTGACTGTCCTTAATAAATAAATAAATAAATAAATAAATAAATAAACCACCACGCATGCCCGGTGCGGATTGGTGGTTGTTAACGACTGCTAATGCAGCCGGGACCAACGGCTTTACGTGCCTTCCAAAGCACGGAGGAACTCGAGAATATAAATTTTTGTTCCCTCATCCGATGACCATAACCTTTGCGAAAGTTGCTTAAGGCGACGCATTGGAAATTTACGTGGCGGGATCTTGATTTTTCCCAACAATTACAAAACATAAGAAAGTGATATTTGATGACATGATTTTTCATTTTATTGACTTCATTTTGCTAGTTGCAGAAACACGATTTGTCAACTTTTATAACAGAGAAAAAATATCAAAGTAACCTCTTTTAAAACATAGATTTGCATTTTACAGGCTAACCAGACCGATTTAAGCATCTAAATTTTCGTTTAGTAAGTAAGTAAGTATTTAGTAGATTAGTCTTAACACACACTTCAATATGCTAGTTATTTTTTTTTAAATAATTTGTAGTTTAAATTTGAAGGAAAATAAACAGTTTTTCTTATGGTACGGGGCGGGCGCAAACGCTCCGTTAGCGGTGCGTCGCCTAACCTCAGCACTCGCAGACCGGGCGCGTTAAAGGCCCTATTAGATCTTGATTGTGATTTTTACGTAAAATGGCCAATTTTGGCGTTCTCGATCTCAGAAACGAAAATACATTAACAATTTTGACTTATTGAATATCTAGTGTAGAATAGCTATTGGCATAGTTCTTAGCTGCCTCGCTTTTTGTAAATTTTGCTTAACTTTTTAATGAAAACCAAAATAGCAGAGAAAGATTTTCATAAAAGATCGCTGTGAATTTCTCCTATCTACGATAATATTATTGAGCAAAATGTATACCAGAATAATTGTTACTACATGAGGACTAAATATTTTATTGAATTTATTATCCTATTTCGATAAAAACGATAAATAAAACTGCAAAATTACTACAAAATGCGATGCGCCGGCCGTCCGAACTCAGCTTTTTTTCGCAGAATGGAAATTTGTAATACTAAGCATGAATTTATTATCCTATTTGGATTAAAACGATAAATACAACTGGAAAACTACTACAAAATGCGAAAATGGGCATTTTACGCAAAAATCACAGTCGAGATGTAATAGGCCTCTTAACCACTACGTCATCCAGCTCCTCTACTGACTCACATAGTCCTAAATGTTGCAATAATATTCATCGAAAGGAAAGGATTAAGGCAACAGATAGATTACTAAAACTGAATTAACAGACCCGTCTTTATGTCAGCATAGTTTCATGATATTTATAAAACTTATTTTAAAATTAATCGCCTCTGTGATCTAATAGTGACAGACCCCAGAGGTCCCGGGTTCGATTGCCAGCGGGGGGGTAGATGTTGGTATACTCTTTTTGGTTGGTGGTTGGGCTTGTATATACTTCCGCTTGGCTAGCTACCACCATCTATCGAAATATGACGTCATAATATCAATGTTTGTAATTGCATCATTGTTGCGTTTCGAGATAACATAGCCAGTGCCTCAGTAGTTGAGGATTTCGGGTGAAGTGCGCTTCTACCATCCACCACCACCAACAATTTTGACAAAAGAAAAAACATTCACAGTTTTATAACATTGAGCCACATTTTCCCATGCAACAATTTATCGACGTGTAGCGTTTTTCATGCGTTTTTCAGTTTCCTATTTTCTTCTTCTTCTGCCTCTTCAACGATGAAGGTTTTCCGTAACCGTTAATCAGGTTCGTATTTTCCTTCTTGATAATGGGGCGTGACGTAGTAGGCGTAGTAGAGACGTAGCAGTTGTAGCAGTTGTTCGGCCGAGGTAATGCCGGTCGGTCCACTCCCGGATGTTCCGTACTCAGAACAATAATTACGGCCACACTATCGCGGTATCGCGAACATTTTCCGAAGTAGGGCCAAGCAATAGTCACATTTCAGAACACGGTCAAAAATGTCATTATTGCTTGTCGTGAAAACGGCAAATGTTCGCGATAGCGCGATAGTGTGGCCGTAGCATAATAGTGTTAAGTTCTTTTTGTTAAAGGTCCGATTTTTAAATCCTCAGATAAGTTTTATCTTATGGTTTTAACTTGTGAATAATATTATCATTTTGCCATATTTTCTAAAGAGAATCTGTCATTATGTCAAAATTATTCAATGAATAAAATCTGACGATTGAAAAATCAGCCCTAAAACTTATAGTTATTATTCTGAGGTTCCGTAGCTACGGTTTCTTCCACAGACAACGTTTTCATAAAACCTTAGCAAAATGCTTTATTATTATTTTTTTACCTCATGCGATATTTTTTACCTCCTTTCTGGGCTACTGTGAATAGGGTCAAAATGGTTATGATGTTTCAGAGAAGAGGAATGCTAAGAAGAAGAAGTTGTACCTAAGTAGGTTGTAGGTGTCTTGAGACTTTTGGATATGTAAAAGATATTCCTTAAATTTACGTTTGAAAACTGGAACGCTACACGAACTTCTAATCGGTGGAGGAATGTTATTCCAACATTTCGTGGCCGCGTAGCGAAAGCTGCCACGAAATGCGGCTGTGCCAGTTTTGTTACACCACAAACTGTCCGATTACCTCAACAGACTTTGAACTCTATCATCATCATCATCAACTCAGCCAAAAGACGTCCACTGCTGGACAAAGGCCTCCCTTCAAGGATCTGCCAACGACCGGTTTTTTGCTGCTCTCATCCAGCGGCTTCCCGCGACCTTCACCAGATCGTCGGTCCACCTTGTTGGAGGCCTGCCCACACTACGCTTTTTTGAACTCTATACTTATGAATTATGGTTGAACTTTTATTTTAACGCCGCGGTGGCCGAGTGGCTGAGCGCTCGGCCCGATACCCGAAGGTCCCGGGTTCAATTCCCACAAAATGTATTTGGGATTTTTCGATGCATAGCCTAGTACGCTTAGCCAAAGTAACATTAAGAAAACGATAGCGAAGTTCGAAAAGAATAAAACGTTTGGAATTGACATAAGCCGCGCTAAATCACGTGATCAATCTTAAGTCAATCCCATACATTTTATTATTTTCGAACTTCGCTATCGTTACTTAATGTTACTTTGGCTACCGCCACTGGTGTGTGATCACCACCGCATTTGGCAAGCGTGGTGTTTAAGCCATTACCCATCACTTGTAGCGATGACTTGGTTTCAATCATGGAGGCCTTTGCCCAGCAGTAGGACAGTTATAGGCTGTTTACTTACTTACTTTTGACAGTTTTGGATAGGTTGAAGTGCAAGGCGTCTGTGTATTCGACGCTAGGCCCAGAGTTCTATATACTTACTCAATTTTCGCCGCCAAAAGGCCTAAGTGCAGGAACATACTATGCCGAAATTACGCGACTGAAGTTCGGCATGATTACGCCTGCAATGCTATTTGAATTACTGACGACACATATACCGAAATTACTTTGCTTTATAGCGTACAGCCTATCTTCGGTCGGGCGTAAGTTCAGCGGCAACTTATTCTATAGAGCACACATTATACGCGACCGAAGTTCGTTTCGATTGCCTACGAAGATCCGGGGGCGGGGCGTAAGTTCGGCACTTATAGATAGATAGATAGATAATACTTTTATTGTTTAATTTGATTTGTCGTCATAGTGACACTATTTTATATTTTGATATAAATAAATTTATTAATAGCTTTAGTTTGACGTCAGATACTATGTATCTTTCTACGAAATGTAGGACCCAAATAGCTAAATTGTTAGCTTATAATATACAGGATACAGTTATAAATGGTATAACTAAGTCTTTAAGTCATAACAACGTAACCATTAGTAGTTCTACTAATGCAACATCTACAACTAGTAATAAGGTAACAACAACCTCATGTTTAAACTGAGGTCTAAGACAAAAGCCAAGTCCTCATTAATTACTATTATACATCAAAATATTCAAGGTTTGGCTGGCAAAGACTTAGAGTTAGAATTATTTGCAAAAAGTCAGGCAATTCATATATTTTGTTTAACTGAGCATTGGCTAAGAAGTCATGACACATCATTCTATGTAAATAATTTCCAATTAGCAAGCGCGTACGTGCGAAGCTCAGCTATTCACGGTGGTTCTTTAATACTAGTAAGAAGTAATATAAAATATAAAGATCGCAACGATATTGTAGGCTTATCAGTGGAGCGTAATATTGAGCTATCATGTGTGGAGTTTAATAGCTTTGTAATAGTGTGTGTATACCGACCCCCATCGGGCAATTTCGGTATTTTCGAATCTGTAATGGAAGACGTACTAAGAAAATTAAAATTAAAAAATAAATTTGTTTTTGTATGTGGCGTTTTAATATAAATATTCTAGAAAGCACTTCAATGAGTGTTCGTCTTGTTGCCTTGTTTAAATGTTTTAATCTCATTAATCTATTTCTCGAACCCACTAGAATAACTTCACATTCAGCCACTTGTCTTGATAATGTTTTTACAGACTATGACCCTGTTTCTAAGTCAGTCATTAGTAAGCTTACGTCTGACCATTGCGGTTTAAAGGTGACCTATGATTTTAATGTTAAGGATGAGCTAAAAATAGTGAACTGTAAACCAGTTACAAAGGAGCGAGTAGAGCGTTTTAAAAATAATATATCGAGTAAAATTAATGCATTGCCATTTGGACAAGATGATCCAGATGTATTATATACTAATCTTTTTAACTTCATAAAGACTGAATATGACCAAGTGTTTACACAAAGAACAATCAAAATAACTCATAAACTTAAGTTCTGTGACTGGGCCACGACTGGTATATATAAAAGTAGAAATAAATTGTATGATTTATATAGTCTAAAACAATATAACCAAAATTCTAATTTTACGGAATATGTAAAGAATTATTCGAAAATATTTAAGAAAGTATGTAAAGTAGCAAAATCTAATTATATTAAAGAAAAAATTAAAAAGTCCAACAATAAAATTAAAGCCACTTGGGACATTATAAACCGTGAAACAGGTAAATTTAAACCACGGGATAATACTTTCACTTTAAAAGTAAACGACAACTTAGTCAATTCAGATTCACATATTGCTAATATTTTTAATGATTTTTTTGTAAATATACCTGTGCTGACAACCTCAAATTTGGATTCATCACCAGAAGCTGCACAAGCATTACTCCAAAAATATGTACCAAAATGTAATGTTTCTTTTCAATTTAAATATATTGATTCAATGGATATTATAAAAACATTTAAATCACTGAAAATGAAAAACACAAGTGATTTGTGGGGCATCTCTATAAAAGTAATTAAGAATATTATACATTCTATTGCACCATATCTTGCTGAAATTTTTAATAACTGTGTGAATAAAGGTATCTTTCCCGATCTTATGAAGTTTAGTAAGGTCATACCTTTGTTCAAATCGGGAAACAAAGAAGACCCCAGTAACTATCGACCCATTTCAATACTACCAACTCTAAGCAAAACTTATGAAAAAGTTATATTGGAACAGTTGATGTCGTATTTTAACAAAAACAACCTTTTACATAATAAACAATATGGATTTACAAAGGGTCGTTCTACTACTTATGCAGGTGTTGCTCTATTAAAACATATATTTGATGCCTGGGAGAAGTCTCAAAACGCCCTTGGAGTGTTTTGCGACTTGTCCAAGGGTTTCGATTGCGTTGAGCACAAAACTCTGGTGATGAAGCTAAATTACTACGGTCTCAAAGATTTCGCACTAAATTTAATTCAGTCGTATCTTAGCTCTCGAACACAAACTGTCGATATTAATGGAACTAAATCATCTGGTTCTCATGTTAAAATGGGAGTTCCACAAGGGTCCATTCTTGGTCCTTTTCTGTTTTTGATTTATATTAATGACTTGCCATTCTTTGTAGAGAACTTCTGTGAAATCGTATTATTTGCAGATGATACTTCACTCATTTTTAATGTAAGTAGGTGTAAGAATAATTACGACGATGTAAACAAAGCACTCTCTGATGTACTCAGTTGGTTTACTATTAATAATTTGCAGCTTAATGCTAAAAAAACAAAATGTATTAATTTTAAATTACCAAATGTCAAAAATGAACCAACCGATATAAGAATAAACGGTGATCGATTAGATTTGGTAGACTCAACAGTTTTCTTAGGTATAACCCTTGACTCAAAACTTCAATGGAATCCTCACATTTCGAAATTGGCCGGCAAACTCAGTTCTGCTGCTTATGCCATTAGAAAAATAAGGCAGTTAACAGACGTTGAAACTGCTAGAACAGTTTACTTTAGTTATTTTCATAGTGTCATGTCGTATGGCCTCTTACTGTGGGGAACAGCGGCTGATATTGAAACTATATTCATTTTACAGAAACGAGCAGTAAGAAGAATCTATAGACTAGGTTCACGAACTTCTTTAAGAAATCTCTTTAAAGAAATTGATGTCTTGACAGTGGCGTCTCAATTGATTTATAATTGTATAGTTCTTGTACGTTGTAATATCAATTCATTTACTAAACACAGTGATGTACACAATTTTAATACTAGAAGTAAGTCAAAACTTGTAATGCCACTGTTCAGGTTACAGAAGGTGCTTGGTTCTTTCTTGGGGCAAGGTATACACTATTACAATAAAATACCAAATACTGTACTAGATTTACCTTTAGATAAGTTTAAAAACCATGTAAAGTCTTCTTTACTTAAAAAAGGTTATTATACAGTCAAAGAATATTTAGAAGATAAAACAGCCTGGCTATAATAAAAAAACATATACATAATACTACTTATAAACAGTGTCCTGCAGATAACAAAATAGCGTTGCAT
Organism: Eudonia lacustrata; assembly: GCA_947562085.1. Taxonomy (NCBI): domain Eukaryota; kingdom Metazoa; phylum Arthropoda; class Insecta; order Lepidoptera; family Crambidae; genus Eudonia; species Eudonia lacustrata. The sequence continues at coordinate 19,737,965 of OX387320.1, forward strand.
TGAACATTACAATTAGTTTTATTTTTATTATTATTAACTGTAGTTTTTTTGACTTTTACTAGTACTGTATGATATTGTAAAAAATTAAACTGGTAAATTATGTTTTTGCAGACTTAAATATTTTATTTAGTTATTTTTTATTTTTTGTGTTTTTTTACATGTTGTGATTGTCCTTTACATTTTGTGTTTTTATTTGTGATGGAAAGTATCCTTTTATGATAGGGCATTTTCCAATATTTATGACGCTGTAAGGGAGAAAAGAGCTAGACACTTGCTGAGTTTCTTGCCGGTTCTTCTCAGTACAAGATCTCCCGCCCAGAGTAGATAGACTTACGAACCGATGTCATAAAATGACGTTCATAAGAGCTATTTGTAGCCTAAACTGAATAAATGATTTTGAATTTTGAATTTTGCAACACTATAAAACATAAACACGAACAAAAGAAAAACAATAATAATATTACAAAGTTACAATTTGGCGGTCTTATCGCTTTCAAGCGATTTCTTCCAGACAACCAGTCGGATGGAGAGAGCTAATTAACTTTAAGATCAGAGGTGAAACTATGAAACATACTAGATTAAAGTGTATTTTATAAATGAAGCAAAATAATAATAATAATGATAATAATGATAAACATATACTATACCTATATAAATATCATCCAAATAAATAAACCTACTTAAACATAATAGTAGTCTTAGGTAGGAAAGTAGCGGATATGGCAGTTTTACAGCAGGACAGGGTTAATCGGAAAGGTAGAATTTTTCACAAGCTCTTTAAATATGTGAATCGATTTCGCACGCCTGATCGCAACTGGAAGCGAATTCCAGAGACGAACAGCTTGGACGGTAAAAGAATAATCATAAAAGGTGGTGCTGTCTGGGGGAGTTTTAAGGCTTAAGTTTTCTGATGACCTTAAAGAGCGCGAACCTGAACAATTAATACTTATGGTGTGTCATATCAGCCGAATACGTCGGAACGTAAAATCAGCCGCGGAACTTCGGTCGCGTACCTTCGGCATACTGTGTTTTTACACTAATGGAAGAAACGCCAGGAAACAGGTGGTCTGTGTTTAATTGTTTTTTTTTTTTAGTTGATGGCTTCGTGCGATTAGCACATTTAGCCAGTGTCAAAGTAATTTTTCTTACAAGTAATACATAAATAGACAATATTTCCTTATATGATTTGATGATGATGAATGATATTAGAAATGGAAAGTGAGAAATGATATACCCCCAACCCCTCGAGGTTCTCAGTAAAGATGTGGGGCTTTACTAAGTCTTCACGCGAGCTTCTTGAGAGAATTTGAAAAGTAACGTTGCACTATTTTGTTTCATTTGCCAACACTCATGCACACTCACGAACACTTAACGTTTAATAATCCACCATTATTTCACATTAATATTCGACATATCACAAATTTTAGAAAATAAAACAAAACCGCAGACATGACTCTTCACTTTCCCGCCAAGAAGCCTGTTTAATTGTTGTTAAAGACTAACATTTGTTGCTGACCCCTTTCTTTAATGATTATTAGAAGGAAGTGTAGATCACTGGTTCCTGTCCAAAACTGGTTCCACTACGCGTAGTGGCACAGATTCAGTGGGATAAATATCTCGGCCTACTTCGATGTTATTGCAAGAAAAGAAAAAAAAGAAAAATACGAAAAAAAACATATTTCGCTTTTCACTGAGAGTTGATTATTACAAATTGTTGACATAATATGTATGTTGATATGGGGACATTTATCAGGACTAATTATAACAGCACCAAGTATTTTAGTTTATTTTTTTTAAATATTTTTTTCATTTTCGGACTTTCGGAAATATCCAAAGTTTGATATTGTTTTTTCTTTAAAACTACAACTCGTATCGGAGTCGGGTTTGGACTGCAGTGCTTAGAATGATGTCAACTAACAGTTTTACCAAAAAAAGTAGGTACATGACACATAAAAGGGTTTCTTACCGCACTGTGCTACTACTACGCTAGAATATATAAATTTCTCTAAAAGCGTAAATTTTGATGTATTCTATCGTATATAGTTAAACTCGCTCAACTACTCAAATAATATAAATATTTCTGTTTGTTTTTTTTAAAGTAATTTATAATAAACATTGCATGCCGTGGCAACCTGTAATTAAAATTACACTTAGTTTAAGTTTATGCTAGTTTCTATAATTTTTGCTTGTGTACCAGTAGTGTTTATCTTATTGGTTGTCCTAATAAATAAATAAATAACGCCGAATATACTTACACAAAATTTATTTGTTCAAAAAACTAATGCCCGATTTCACCAACGACTCTTAACATTTAGGTAACCCTTTATCCAAGTTAGGTGACCGTTTTACTCCGGCAACCGTCACCTAACTGGTCTAAGGGGTTACCTAAATGGCCTTGGTGAAATCGTGCATAAGTCCCTCTTTCAAACTATACCTACAAACTACAAATGGGTATGACATGTAATTTAAATTTTCTTTAAATTATTTGTCTGATTTAGCATTAGTTAGGTTACCTTTTAGGCTTTTTTTATTTATTTATATTTATTGGGAAACAAACAGCATTTTATAGAGGTAATAACAAAATATATGTTTCACATTTGTCAAAGCAGTTTCCACTTATAATTAAGATAACTACGTTTAATACATACTTACTTTAAAAAAAATATATTTCTTATATAAAAATATAACCTCAAATACAGAGTTTTTTTTTTTGAGTCTACAATTAAATAAATAATACAACATACAAGATACTACTGTAGAACTACAAACTTAAGCTTTTTATATCTGATTTAAATTGAGATAGTTTTAGATTGAAGATATCGATGTGACCATAACGCCCATTATAAATATTCAAAGTTCTGGCAGCGAACCTATTTTTTAGCAAAATTTATGCAACACCAAGGCACAGAAAAAGTGTTAAGTACTCACAGAACACAAGAAAGAGGTGTTACTCGATCGCCGGGTCGATCTCGAGCATTTCAAAGAAACTCTACTTAATAAGTACGGGGACTCCACATTGTTAATAATTTTATACAAAAAAACTACGTCTCTGTAATTTCTTCGCAAACTCAAGGGGATAATATCATCGGTAATTAAATTATTGTGTTTATATTCAAGACGCTTAATGAACTTGTTTTGTATTTTCTGAATAGAATCTGTAAGTATATACCGCATATATTGAGGGTTCCACACAGTAGAAGCATAATCAACCTGGGACCTAACTAAACAATTATAAAGCAAAATCAGAGTTTTAGCATCTCGAAAATCAGTACTATGACGGAAGATAAACCCCAGCATTTTATACGCCTTACTTGTAATTTTGTTAGTATGAGAAGAAAATGATGATAAAATCTCTTTTTAGTTGTTTATTGTTGAGTTGATAATCAAAAGTAATTGGCTTTCTTTTTCTACTATAAGTTATGGTACAACATTTGTCTATATTTAGGAAAAGCCTGTTATTATTACAGAAATTACTGAGTCTAACTAAATCCTCTTGTAAGTTAATGCAATCATCAACTGATTTTACAATTGTAAATATTTTGGTGTCATCAGCAAATAGTAAAAATTAGAGTTTTTGAAGCAGTTAACAACATCATTTATAAAAATGTTGAAAACCAGGGGTCCGAGATGAGAACCCTGGGGTACACTAAATGGAATTGTTATAAAATTTGAAAATAAAGCCCTCAATGGTAACTGCTTGAGTTCTGTTACGAAGGTACGATTCCAACCACCTCAGAAGGTCACCATGTATACCGACATACTCCATTTTTTTAACTAAAATAGAATGTGAAATTTTATCAAAACATTTCGAGTAGTCAGTATACACAGCATCCACCTGGATACCCATGTCCATATCCACAAGTACCTGATCAACAAGTTCGCACAGATTCGTTTCAGTTGACCGCTTGTCAATAAAACTATGTTGCTGTGTTATTATTATTAGTAATGGTCTCAACACCAAAAAGGTATAGGCTTTTAGGTATTTTTAAATAAAACTTACATTACATAAGGACTAAGTTATTCTGTGCTAAGACACAGATTACTTACGTCACAGAATAATAAATAGTTCTACCTTACGTATAGATAGGCAATAAGTTGCATCTGCCCAGCGTGCCTGAAGCTCCGCCCAAACGCGCGGGAAAATGAGCTTTCACAAAGCACACACTATTTGCCGTCCAATGGCGGCCGCCAGTTCAGACCAGTCGCGCCTCGGCAGTCGCGCGGGTTACTTGTATGGTGGAGCATCATCGTCTGTGCTATAAAAATGTTTACGCGAACAACAAACTTGCGCTGCGTTACAGAAAACTTTTAAAGATATTTCTTGAATTGACGCTTTTATGTGTTGATGAACTGAGTGCATTAAAAGTTCGGTACAATGGACAACAAAACGCCAAAGGACTTGTCGTCGCCACCGCTCAGGGCTCAAGTGAAAAAGGAGAATGAAGAAGAAATCAAGGTGAGTCATTCCCTAGCGGCTGACGTGGATTTCCGTCGGAACACCATCATCGTGTTACGTCTCAGTCCTATTGGCAACTGGCCTGTTTTATCTCGTCTCGTAACATTAGAAGCCGGAGTCGTATTTTTAAATTCGATATTTTATTCGCGCCGATCCGTGTTGGGCCTCTGCGAAGCCCGATTCAGGGTTACGCCGAATAAATTATCTAGTATACGGTACCCGTATTAATTACATTTCGCGATACACAATAAAACGCATGTAATATCACGTTTTCGAGGCCTTTTCCAGCCATTAAAGTGTGTAATGCGATATCTGAAGCGCGCTCGGATCGCTGTAACCAGAGTCGCTGGATGTTTTGATAATAGATATAGGCGGCGCCGCTGTGTGCGTGTGTTTGTACGCCGGCGGCGCTGTGTGCGTGCGGGTAATTTTAGACGTTCCTTTGCTCAAAACGTAACTCGAGACCGTCCCAGGCCACAAGCCGACGACTCTTCAATTTATTGTTTTCATGTGATTATCTTAGTAGTTAGCTTTGTCGCGATCTAGCGCTAGCGATTGTATTTTGTTTGGAACGCCCGTCGTCGCCTCGCGGGCGCGGGCTTTATTTTGGCGCCACAGAAATAGTTTGATATGTCAATAACCCTATTGGCGGTGTCCACGCGTCGTGACGTCACGGGACACCCGCGACGATTTGTGCGCGAGAGTTTGAGGTCGATTTAATTTATAATATTACCCACGTAGACGACCTAGATAGTTGAGTGCGTGTAATTTGGATATTTTTACGCGTTACGAAAAAATAGTCAGTTGAAAGAAATAATTTAATTTGAGCTTCATCGGTAGGTACCTAGGTACTATAATAAATTGAGAACGAACTTTTTTAATAAGACCTATATAAAAATACAGTAGAATTAGCTTGAAAATGTAAAATATTGCTGTTGTATTACACAATCATTCCTTCTCGAACATTCAATCAGTCCTTGCGACGCACGCTGTTGCGAAAAAGTTTTCAATTGGTACCTACGCCCTTTCGAAAAGTCGTTTTATCGAATGACGGATTCGCGAACACGCTATTACGAAAATCCTTATAAATGTGGTACGCTAAATCGATGGTCACGATATCGAAATCTTTTGTTGCGAAATCTATTGTATGGGAATCGAGCTCCCGGCCCCGATGAGACACAGCAACTTACGATGGGATTGATTAGTATTTGGAAGGAAGAGAAGTGAAAAATAATATTATTAGTTAACTTTTTATTGTTGTACTATAAGTAAAGAAAACAAATCTAATTTGTAAAGCAATATTCGACTTTTTTTTGTACATTTTTATAATAATAACAATAACACCCGAAATAAAAAAGGAAAAAAAAACCTTCTTTTATATAGTTACAACTCTCTTTGCTCATAATATTGTAGGTATGTCACATGCTGGCACATCAAGTTCAGGAAGGAACATAGGAATCCAAAATAATGGCAGATTAAAGAGGGTAGTTTAACAAAATTGGCCGTATAGGAAAAACAAATAAATTTTAGCCAACCTTCATTAATTTATATCTAATAGCAGCAATGGATTTCGATATCGTGCCCATTGATTTAGCGTACTACATATAAAAGGATTTTCGTTACAGAGTGTTCGCGAATCCGTCATTCGATACAACGGTTTTTCGAAAGGGCGTACCACTTGAATTTTTTTTCGTAACAGCGTGCGTCGCAAGGACAACTTTCGAACCTACATAATCAGACCCAACAACAGATCGAGCATGGGATTTAAAATATTTAGTTACAAGATAGATTCAAGATATATAGATTCAAATCTTTTTACATGATACTGTTATTAACCTAGAGATTCGTCTCACTGCAACGCCTCCTTGGGATAATGCGCTATTTTCCCTGTCCCTGAACAAAAAAGATATTTGAAACCACATTTTCCCCCAAATTGAAACTCTATAATAGGTATCAAAAACTTTTTTTTTGTATTACAAGTAGGTACAAGTACAGTTCAAATCTTCTTTAACACAATCTAACTACTTAAATTATCTATGTATATTAATACATGAAGTCAAAACTTTGTACCCCTTTTTACGAAAATTGCGCGGAAGGAGGAGTATGAAATTTCGACACACAATTTTGCACACAGTTTATATAGAAAGAGTACAGAATGTTATTTTTTTTTTAAATATGCATAAAAAATACATTAAATCAATAAAACAAACATTACACACACTACCAATATTTCACACACAACACGCATATGTATTTAACACACACGCATTTTAAAAAATACATTGAATCAATAAAACAAACATTACACACACTACCAATATTTCACACACAACAGTATTTAACACACACGCATATAATACTCTTTTAAAAAATTTCAGAAATGGAAGAGGAGCGGCCTTAGAGCATTAAACCAACGCTCTAAGGGAGCGGCCGAAATCTGTCAATGTCAATCCAAACTCACATTCTATCTTTTTTAATTTTTCATAGCTAAGATACAACCCGTGCAGCCCTAAATTAGGGCCCCTAATAAAATCACATGCATTGGGAGAGGCCTATGTCCAGCAGTGGACTGATGTGGGCTGATTATGATGATGATGATGATGATGATGAATAAAATTACGGTCGAATTTCGACCACTGGGCGACCACTAGTTATACTTAATAAGTGAAGTAAGAACTACGTCCCCTTTTTAAGCACAATCCGCGCACGGAGGAGTGTAAGATCTTAGATTAATTGTAAGATTAAGATTAATATATTATTATTATTTATTAAATTCATCATCATCATCATCATCATCTCAGCCAAAAGACGTCCACTGCTGGACAAAGGCCTCCCCCAAGGATCTCCACAACGACCGGTTTTGTGCTGCTCGCATCCAAAAATAAAATTATTAAATTAAGATTAATTAATTAATTGGTAGTTAAAGTTTTATGGAGAACGAGTTACGAAAGATAAAATTTATTTACAATATAAATGTTACATTACATTGTATAAACATTGTATATTTTGTAAATTTTGGTCGAATTTCGACCACTGGGTGACCAACCAGTAATAAATCGGGGGGAAAATGTGGATTTAACGATTGACAGATTTATTTATTTAATTAACCAATAACTCAATACCCACTCGTCGTCTTACCCCGTTGTTACCTATGTTGCCGTAAATAACTTAAATATTAATTGACGTCGCAACTGCAATAAGGATACGGAAAAAATTTGAACAACAGAATTAGTTTACCTACTCTTACAGTCACAAGCTGTCTCAAATATCCCATCGCGCACAAAGAAATTTGGTGACTCGTTTCTTTGTCGCACTTCCAAAAGATGGAATAGTCTACCAGCACACGTTTTCCCTCCTTCCTATGATATGGGGTCCTTCAAGAGAGGCGTGAAGAAGCACCTTGTGGGCCGGCAGAGTGAAGTTGACTGATGCTACGTTTGTTTCCGCGCTGCACCAGTTGTCGTCGCGTCTGGACTTCATTTCCACTTAACATCAGGTGGGATGGAGTCATTTGCCGAGCTAAGTATAAAAACAAGCATATTTATATGTTACAATTGGACAAGTTTTCCTCATAATTTTTCGCTTCAAGTCACATATTATTGAGGCTAGAATTACAAGCCTGTAATTTTGCTACAATCTTGTAGTTAGGAAGAAATTGTAGAATACTTTCTGGTGCAGATAGTGTTGTGGAAATGCCCATAGTTATTAAAATATATGCTGGTGTCTATACATGCGATGTTAAAACTACTAAACACCCGAATGGTATTCAGCAAAGAGTTTCCTCATGCCAGGCAAATGCACTTTTCGCAAGACAATCGGTTCTAAATCGTTCTAAATGCAAATTTTGTAATGCATTGACGTATTAATATTAGCGATAGCATTCAGACCCGAACTGTAGTGAAATATGGCGATGGGAAATCATCTATCCGTTTTAGGGATACACCAAATGCAACACGCGACCGACAATGCATTTATGTGTATTGTTATGTAAATGTGCGGATGCAACCACTGAAAATGTAAACTTAATACTAATAGAAATGAGATCACTTTGACGTAGCCGTGTCTAGCAAAGACGTCAACGTTTTCTGGAGGTTATCTTTCTATTCACTCTCTTTCTGTTTGCTTAAAAAATACTAAAGAAAATAACTTATGAGCATGGAATTCATTTGACAACAGATTGCGTTGGCAATTTCAACAAAGGGTGTGTCAGACGATTCGTATGTTTGAAAAACTGTTGTGTTTCGTCATTTGATGTTTCAGAATTAATAGTTTTTGTTGTTGTCGGTAAAATTATTAAAATTCTTCTATTAAGATTTTAGCAGGGTCTTAGTCATAGGTACTTGGACCAGCGCAAAATGGTACCATTTATTTTTCCTCTTTAAGTGTAGGTAATTTTAAGATTTTATTTAAAAACTTATGTAAGGTCACACGGATGTATATTTGTGATTTTGGAAAAAGCTGTGACTAGCAAACAGGACAAAGGAAAATCAAAACGTGTTCTAAAGTTTCTAACAAAATTGTTAATTTGCTACGGATCTTAGTAGCCTACGAGTAGCGTGCAAAAATAATGCAGCAAGTTGATACCTCGATATTTCCGGATAGCCTTTTGAATTAGCATCGTTGCAGTTAAACTCACTGTTTTATCAGGCCAAGGTCTGGAATCTTAATCTTGTAAAATATAAATTTGAGTCCTCATCCACGCAATTAAGACTTATAATGGTGTGTCGTGTGATGTAATTTTGGCATGCACTGCGCCGTCGGATCATCAGTTTATTTACGATTGTGTACTTAGTAATGTCTCACTCGTTTGATGCAGTCGTTTTATCACTGAGCTCGGCTCATTCAATGTCAAGGAGATGCTGTTTATTTAAAAACAGAATTGTGTGTAAAATTTTCAAGACTGAGACTATAATGAGTTAAGGATTTGTAAGAAATTGTTTATTTATTCGAAAAAAAAACCTATTCACGCTACACAGCCTCTTATGTAGGGTTTCTTCAAAAGGTGCAGTTTCAAATCCCTCTTATGAAAATATTTTTCATAAGCAGGATACATTTTTCAGTTTTAACATTTGTTGAAAATTTAAAAAAAAAATACCGTTTTGGTATGTTAATGTAGAGATTTCGCAACGCTTGATAATTGTAGAATCCCGCTTTTCAACACGGGATTGCTATTGACCTCACATTGGGCCGATAGAGACAAAATCTATGATGAAGCAAGCTTGTCCAGAAGATGCCTATTCATTCACTCTTAACGTCTTAATTTGAAAGGCACGGTGTTTTGAGCGAGCAGCTCGTTGGCGCAGTGGTTAATGCGCCTGGTCTGCGATTGTTGAGATTAATTTATAAGATTATCGGATGGGTGACCAATATCATCTCGAGCTCCTCCGTGCTTCGGAAGGCAGGTAAATCCGTTGGTCCCGGCTGCATTAGCAGTTAGTCGTTAACAACCACCAATCTAACGATCTAAAATTAAAATCAAAATCAAAAATGTTTATTCAGTAACAGAGGGGTTACAAAACTATTACAATGGCAAAGATCTCCAGTTAAGTATCATAAACTACCCCGCTCTCCCCGATCTTGTACTGAAGAAGAAGAACCGGCAAGAAATTCAGCAAGTGGCCAAACATTAGTCATCCGAAAAAACTGTTTAATATTTGGACTACATGACCACAGCGGAAAAACTAACGATGTGACATCGCCTTCGAAATCTTGCGAAATGCCAATACCCATATTGACTTTATAAAAAATCACGTCCTCCATTTGGGTCTCAAAACGGAAGTCAATCACAATCGGCACCCAAGAAAGCCTTAAAAAAAGGATAAGCACCTACTCATATTATTTTTTTTTAAATCACGTCTGCTATCTTGGATCTCAAAATAGATGTCATATTTATAATAATTGGCACTCACTAAAACCTTAAAAACTACCCATATTGACTTTTTAAAAAAAGATTACGACCGCTTGGATCTTGGATCTTGAAATAGAAATAATGTTCATAATTGGCATACACGATAACCATAAAAACAATACCCCTAATGACTTTATTTATTTATTTACTTATTTATCTTGGATCTCAAGTCACAATAGATGTCATATTCATATTTGGCATCCACGAAAACCTTAAAACGATACGCAATATTTACTTTAAAAAAAAATAACATCCGCCATCTTGGATCTCGAAATAGATGTCATATTCTTAATTGGCACCCACAAATACTTTAAAAACTATACCCATATTGACTTTTAAAAAAAGATCACGTCCGCCATCTTAAATCTCGAAATATATATAATATTAATAATCGGCACCCACGACAAAAGCGATACACATTTCGATTTTTTTTAAAGTTATCAAAGACGAACGACGAACAGAGCCTCAGAACAATAACTAAAGCTAAAATATTGTTTCGAGGATAGAGTTAATAAAAAAAGCCCCGCCTTCTTGGACTTCCAAATGTAGATGTCATAATTATTCATTAACAGCACCTCCGATTTTAATACGAAAAAAAACATTAATTAATATAGTTTTTTTCATTAACCCTTGTAGGTACTTAGTTTTCTCCGATTCCATTTTTGAAACAATATTTTATTAGGGCTGCACGGATTGTATCCTAAGCAATGAAAAATTAAAAAAGATAGAATGTGAGATTGACAGATTTCGGCCGCTCCTCTTCCATTTTTGAAATTTTTGAAAAATGTATGTAACAATGTTTATATATAATCAAAGTTAATTTAATGTATTTTTATGCATTCTGCACTCCTTCTGCAACTATAAGTGTGCAAAATTTCATACTTCTCCGTCAGCGCAATTTTCGTAAAAAGGTGTACAAAGTTTTTGCTTTACGTATTAATAGATTTATTTCTTTATTTATTTATAAGAACATACACAATCCTTACAGGCTAAACCTAATGCGATGTGCAGTTATTTACAATTTCATTCCCATTCTCCCTATCCCAGCCCCAGCTGCGGGGATATAAAATGAGCTGATGATGTACTGTTGTAGGTTTTTGACAAAACAGCACTGCCTAACGCATTCCATTTCTCAGCAGTGTGCAATAAAATGATGACTCAAAGCGCAGTGGTTCTTATTTAGGAATGTCGACCAAGCGTGGTGACAATTTGCTGTAGGATCCGATGGATAAAAGTGCCCGAGCTTTTTTTATTGAGCGACGTTACGAATTAATTATCCTTGATCTTCCTTCCTTATTGTCCCTAAGTCTATTTATTGTAACGTATCAATGTGTTGAAGTGTTGAGATGAGCAAAATTACGTACCTAAACATTATGGTCCTTTATGTCAAAACACTGCATAAATCTTTATTTTCTTAATATCTCCCCTTTTCAAATCCAAATTATTACAGTAATTACTCCATAAATATAAATAGGTATAACAAACTAATTACAATAACATTTAGTCGCTTGGCAAAAACGACTACTTACCTTTTATTGTTAAGAGACTTCACAAAGCTTGATTACCATAAGATCACCCCCTCTTCGTCCCACTCCCAAAGCCCATCCATGTTATTATAATAATTACGCCAACAATATAACATAACACGGATAAACACGGCACCGAGCACGTGGATGCCATACACCCGTATTAATAAACAAAGTGTGAGCTTGGAGTAGTTCCTCCGTGTTTTGTTCCCGCCATGTAAACTTCATTTCAAATTAGAGTAAAAGAGACAAAACACGGAGTAACTACTCCAAGCTTACACTTTGTTTATTAATAAACCCCATAGAGTATAATAATAATCGGTTGAAGTGTTGGGATAAACCTAGTTCTATCGATTGAAATTTAATATATTTTTCTATCGTGTGACTTCAAAAGCTTGATTATCATAAGATCTCCCTCTATAGAACCACCCCCTTTTTCCCACTCCCAAAGCCCAAGTTATTACAATAATTACGCCAACAATATAACATAACACGGACTAACCGAACGCGGGGCGCGATGGGAGCGCCACCCGATACCCGGCCGTAACCGACACCGGCCATGCGATGCGCCGCATTGTACGTCTTTGTGCAAAGAGTTGGGATGCGCAGACCGGTTGGTGCTTTGAGAAACACTAAGGCGGTTGGATTATTTAGGTTTGGAGTCACGACTCTGACGCTCTTTCTCACAACTTGGATAGTGGCACTTGACTGAGGTTCGACATTTTTTGTCCTATAATCATAAAAAAATGTGGTCAGCCTCTGATTTTTGACATTAGCAACATTTTAATACAGCTGCTTTCTAGTTGTCATCCAGAAAAATGGCAATGACATCTATGTTATTTTTATGGCGACGAAAATTTGGTGTGGCTCATTTTGGCACGGCCACCATCACCAACCTGAAATCTGAGTTTACAGATAATTAGTGGATAATTAGTGGGAATTAGTGGATAAATCTCAGAATTAGTGGGGCCATGGTTCAAAAGTTATAAGGGATACAAGGTGGCCGTGCCAAAATGAGGCTCATTTTGGCACGGCCACCTTGTATCTCTGAAACCACGGTTCGAAGCGAAGATCTGATTACACCAATAATTAGTGGATAATTAGTGGGAATTAGTGGATAAATCTCAGAATTAGTGGGGCCATGGTTCAAAAGTTATAAGGGATACAAGGTGGCCGTGCCAAAATGAGCGCTCATTTTGGCACGGCCACCATGTATCTCTGAACCCACGGGTCGTAGCGAAGATCTGATTACACCAATAATTAGTGGATAATTAGTGGGAATTAGTGGATAAATCTCAGAATTAGTGGGGCGATGGTTCAAAAGTTATAGCAACTTCTTTTTTCCATACAAAAACAACATGTGCAGTCGCGCACATAAGCATTTAGTTATTACTTGAATTAACTAAATTGTGAATGAACGACGAAACTTTGATATGTGTGTACGTATGTTTAATTCTGTATCGATACAAAAAGGCGCCATTAAATGCTTAAAATATGTATTACCAGATTTTTCGATTTTTCAATCCGCAGATAACATTTATTAGCCCGATAGATTATACAAGCCATTTTAAAAGTGTGTTGGTATCCCGTTGACTCTTGTGTTATAAGCAAAATTAATAATTAATAATTAATAGTAAAAAAGAACCTCATCTTTTCTTTGAAGTCGGTTAATAATTAAATTCTACCATATACCAACTAGTTTTATTTTTTTTGGTTTCCGACATTAAATTAATGTCATGTACAATTTACATCCATACATGTATCCGATTCTCTCTCTCATTTACTTACTTTCACTCTATATACCTAGATTCTTTATACCTTTCAATTTTAAGTTGTTAATTCAAATTATCAATAAGCTTCATGTACGCGATTGTACATCTACTATGGGAAAATGAAAAATTGATATAACTTTTCATAGAAGCTCCCACTAAATCTGAGATTTATCCACTAATTCCCACTAATTATCCACTAATGTATACTCATTGGTGTAATCAGATCTTCGCTACGACCCGTGGTTTCAGAGATACAAGGTGGCCGTGCCAAAATCAGCGCTCATTCTGGCACGGCCACCTTGTATCCCTTATAACTTTTGAACCATGGCCCCACTAATTCTAAGATTTATCCACTAATTCCCACCAATTATCCACTAATTATCTGTAAACTCAGATTTCGGGTTAGTGATGGTGGCCGTGCCAAAATGAGCCACACGAAAATTTGGGTCAAACACTGGTTTTCTTACATTAAGCTTCAGACCCCACGCACTGCAACTGCAGACCAATAGATACTGTAAGTTCATCATCATCATCATCTCAGCCAAAAGACGTCCACTGCTGGACAAAGGCCTCCCCCAAGTATCTCCACAACGACCGGTTTTGTGCTGCTCGCATCCAGCGGCTTCCCGCGATCTTCACCAGATCGTCGATCCACTTTGTTGGAGGCTTGCCAACACTGCGCCTTCCGGTACGCGGTCGCCAGAACTATCCCTGGACTGTAAGTTCATTTAGCATGAAATGGAACACACCGATAAAAGTAGGTGACTATTACACTGAAAAAATCCTTCAAGTTTCATTTCAATGAAAACGTATCTGCCCCTGTGGTCTAGTGGTAAGGACCACTCAGGCCCAGAAATCCCTGGTTCAATTCCCAGCGAGGAAGTACTTGTTTGTATTCGGTTTGGTTAGGGCTTGTTTTAAGTTTGCCTGGACAGCACCTGCGCCGATGACGTGATACGCAATGTGCCAAAAAATTTTTTTTTTAAAATAAATATAAAATAGAAAACACACAGAGAATAAAGTTGTTGGGGGGTTTGAGTGTAGCAAATTTACTCTAGTTTGTTTATAGCGAAACTTCTTCATACAAAAGTAGACTCTAAATAAACTACATTTAAGTTTTAAGTCGCGTGGGGAGCGCGCTCGAATTCGATCGCTTAGGGATTGACCGAATATTGCCGGGCTCGAACTCGAGCTTCCGGGGATTGACAGGAATATCAACGTCATTAGCTTGTGTTCCGACAGATACAGATAAGATAGCCAGTGCCTTATTAGCTGAGAAATCCGGATGAAGTATGCTTCCATCTTTGGTCTTATTATCATTTAACATCAGCTGATATAAAGGCCAAGCCTAGTGCTTAACCATGAGGTATAAACAAAACCCCAAACCCCGTAAGGTATAAATAAAACCCCAAGCATAAACCGCTGTAGGTATCTCTTCTTCTCGCTCTCTATACTCTATGGCGAAGGGGGTGCAAACACCACCTCACAGGCGGAGGCGTGCGTGAGAGCGTCAAATATCCAGCGTCCAGTAAAACAGCCTGAAATCACAATATCAACTTTATATGCACTAGGATAAGGTTGACGTTGTCCAACACTAAAATTCTAAAAGATAAATCTAGCTCAGTGTTTACATGGACATTGTGTCTTGTTAGGTAATATCATCGTATTGTCGTCATCAGCGTATAAATGTACCACTTCTGAAGTCAGATTTTCTACAAGCTTATAGGGAGATCAGGGGGCCGATTTTTGGCCGGCCAAATTTTAAAACCGGATACAAATTTGCTTGCGTTGTAAAATTCAAAGCCGGGAAAAGCCGGGAAACTTAACAAAACTGCTCATATATATAAAAAAACACTCTTAAATATTTCTTTAATCTGCTTGTATTTCTATAAAAAAATAATTGCTTACACATTATATCAATAAAAAACTAAGAAAGTATGCATAGTTACCTGGTTCATCACAATCTGTTTCACTTTGATTTGTTGGCTTAGAATTTAAAAATTAAATTTTTAAATTAAAATTAAAAATAAAATTTTGTTGGCTTAGAATTTAAAAATTAAATTTTTAAATTAAAATTAAAAATTAAATTTTTTAATTAAAATTAAAAATTAAATTTTTTAATTAAAATTAAAAATTAAATTTTTAAATTCTAAGCCAACAAATCAAAGTGAAACATTGTTTCATAAAAACTTTCACATGCACTCCAACGAACGATCAAGTTTAGACTGAGCGCAGAGGGTATAATTCTAAGTATGGACAGAATGAAGTAGTGTATTATGAATTATGATGCATTGAACATTCACCTACCTGCGATTTGATTTATTTTACCTCCGTTCAATTCTAAGAATTCGAGTTTTGGTCGGCCAGATTGCTGAAATACTCGTATGTGCGGTGATTAGTTATCACACGCTTTGATATCAACAAATTTGTACAAATGCTTCTCATTCTCTTATTCAAGGAAACGGTACCTTATTTTTAACTCTGAAAATTCTTGAACGATATTGATCATAATGTGGTGTAAGGGGTCCCAACCTACACCATTTGGGGCCTAAGCCAACCTCTCCTGCGCGTGGTGCACCCTGCCGACCAACAAACGAGGCTCTGGCGATCGACCGATGGTGGGATACCCATCACAGCCCGAACGTAGCTGATAAAGTGCACAGACTGGTGTCGGGCAGCAGCGACACTGGTGCGATTAGCTACGCACTGCGATTGCCAACCCGCATGCCCATTGTGGCAATTATGGGCAAACCTTTCAAATGGCGACACGAAACAGACCACGGCCCCCAGTTCCCGGCCACCCTGCTATTCCTGATCACGGCAGCGGTCACGATAATGGCAGGGCAAGGGGTGCGAAGAATCCCCGGGTTACGTTAAATGAAGTCCAAAGAGAGGGGGTAACCGTAACCCTTGAATCAGGTCACCTTATGTACTACCGAGAGGGAGACCAGCTATCCCAGGGTGGCGTAGGGTTCCTCGTAAACAAAGCCCTTTGTGACAACGTAGTAGAAGTGTCGAGTGTGTCGAATAGGGTTGCGTACTTTTGTACCTCGTAATTAAGCTAACCGAGAGGTATAGCCTCAAGGTAGTGCAGGTTTACGCACCGACCTCAACACCCTCGGACGATGAAGTGGAAGATATGTATTGAGACATATCTAAGGCCTTACACTTCGCCACCAAGGCCCACTACAACGTTGTCATGGGGGACTTTGACGCTAAAGTGGGAGTACAGAATCGCCATGAATCGGTAGTAAGATCACATGGTTTTGAAATCAGGGGGCATATGCTTGTCAACTTCCTCGAAAAAGAGCTTTTCTTGATGAATTCTTTCTTTAAGAAACAGCCCCAAAGAAAGTGAACATGGCAGAGCCCCGACACTATAACTAAAAATGAGATCGACTTTATAATGACGGACAAAAAGCGAATATTCAGTGACGTCTCAGTGATCAACAGGTTTAATACCGGCAGTGATCACCGACTTGTCCGAGGCTCACTGAATATCAATTTTAAGTTTGAACGTGTCCGCCTGATGAAGTCCAGGCTCCGTCCTAACTTCAAACTATCGTAGGATCTGAAACGTTCCAGTCAAACCTGGAGAACCGATTCATTGCCGTGGAAACCACAAATGCAGTTGATGTCAACCAGGCCCTCGAAAATGTGATCGGAATCCTCAGGGATGAAGGTATGAGACTTTGCGAGATACAGCGAAAAGTCGAAGTTTTCGGAAGAAACCCTTAGGCTCATTACTAGGAAACGACGCAAGGACCCACCTGTAACTTCGTCCGAACAACGGGCTCTTAACAAGAAGATTAGTAAACTGGTGCGCTACGACCTCCGATGCTCCAATACACGCTCGATTGAACGAGCAATTGAATAAAACCGGGGGTCGAAAGTGTTTGTCCAGTCTCTTGAGAGAAGCCACTTGACGAAGTTGAGTTACGGCCAGTGGAGTAGTCGTTGCCTCGAGGCCAGAGGTTCTTTCGGAAATCGAAACTTCTAAGGCTAGTTATACGCATCACATGCATCTCAACCTGATCCCGAAAATGAAGATACCAGAGTCACATTGACCCGCCACTTTACCGAAGACTTGCCAGAAATCAGCCTAGGTGAAATTGAGATGGCTCTTAGGCAGCTTAAAAAACGGAAAAGCCCCTGGCAAAGACAGTGTTACATCTAAGCTCCTCAAATCAGGCGGTAAACCTGTATTAAAGGAACTCCAAAACATCTTTAACGCCGTTCTTTTCGATGGGAGAACTCCGGAGGCGTGGAGTAGGAGTGTCGTCGTACTGTTCTTCAAAAAAGAAGACAAGACCCTACTAAAGAACTACCGATCCATTTCGCTCCTAAGCCACGTCTATAAGCTGTTTTCAAGAGTCATCACAAACCGCCTTGCACGCCGACTCGACGAATTTCAACCACCAGAGCAAGCCGGGTTTCGAGGAGGATACGGAACCATAGACCACATCTTCACAGTGCAGCAGATAATATAGAAGACCGAAGAGTATAATCAGCCCCTGTTCTTAGCATTTGTGGACTATGAGAAGGCATTCAACTGTATCGAAACCTGGGTAAAATCCCTGCAACGATGCCAAGTCGATTGGCGATATATGCAAGTGTTGAGGTGTCTGTACAATACTGCCACCATGGCCGTCTAATTACAGAACCAGCAGACTAAGCATATCCCCTTGCATCGAGGTGTGAGACAAGGGGATGTGATATCTCCCAAATTGTTCACAAATGCATTAGAGGATGTGTTTAAAGCGCTGGAGTGGAAAGGACGTGGCATAAACATCAACGGTGAACACATCTCACACTTGCGATTCGCGGACAAAACGTTGCAGGATTTACGGTTCATGCTGAACAGCCTAGCTGATTCTTCACAACGCATCGGTCTCCGGATGTACTTGGACAAAACCAAGGTTATGTTCAACGAACATGCCATTCCGGGACCGATTGCAGTACAAGGCGGTGCTCTCGAAGTTGTTAAGGAATATGTCTACCTCGGGCAAAGTTTGCAATTGGGTAAAAATAACTTCGAGAAAGAGGCTAAGTTGTTTGTAGCTGTAGCTAGGCTGGGCAGCATATGGGAAATTACGTCGAGTCTTTGCGTCGCCTATTCCACAAAGTCTAAAGACGAAAGTCTTCAATCAGTGCGTTCTACCGGTCATGACATACGGAGCCGAAACGTGGACACTCACGGTTGGGCTGGTTCACAAATGCTCGGAGTTTCTCTGAAGGATCGACTTCGGAATGAGGTTATCCGACAGAGAACGAAAGTAATCGACATAGCCCATCGGATCAGCAAGCTGAAGTGGCAATGGGCCGGTCATATTAGTACTTGAGTGGAGACCGCGTATCGGCAAACGTAGTGTAGGCCGCCCTCAGACTAGGTGGAGCGACGATTTTTGCAAGGTGGCTGGCAAGAGCTGGATGAGAGTAGCCGCAGATCGTGCTTGGTGGCGTGCACTTGGGAGGCCTATGTCCAGCAGTGGACTAGTATAGGCTGATGATGATGATAATGATTGATCATAATAATCAAATTGTAAAATAAGCAAAAAATTTTATATTTACTAGTGTATTTCATGTTACTTTTATTTCAAAATCAGCGGGTGATATTCAAAGATCGCCCCCCAGGTCATAATAAACACCACGTCACCAAGCAATGCGTGTTGGAGGGTTTTGACGACTATCATAATAAGGGAGCAAAAACGGACAGACAGACCAACGTCTAAAGTACCTTCCGATGCACAGGCACAGAAGAGCTCGAGATATTTTCATTTGATCACCCGCCCAACTGGCGACATTGCAAAAGTTGATAAACTTGCAAGATCGCAACCCGAATCTGCATGCGAGCTCTTAAGATTATTACTGGCTTCGAACTATATTCATTATTTTTTATTATTTATTTAAGTTCATTTGCTTAATTACATAAGTCTGTGTTTTCTAAAGTTACTCGCTAAGGGTTCGAAACGTTAGGATAAAATCAACTAGGTAAATGTAACAATTTAAACACGAGTAGATTTGAAACGCTTCGTCCGTCGCCGCCGGCTGGGCCGGTGGCGGCGCTGCCTATTTTCTTGCTGCCTGGGAGCCGTACGGATAGATGATCGGGTTGAATGCGAGACATCATGGTTCTCCTGACATCCCTATAGCTCCGAAAACTACTGGCAGTGACGTGAGTGTGGGTTGATAAAACTGATTGATGTGTTGACACTCGCATTCATCTAACAACAAAATCGGGACTTCTTGGCGGGAAAGTGAAGAGTCATGTCTGCGGTTTTGTTTTATTTTATAAAATTGGTGTTATGTAGAATATTAATGTCAAATAATGGTGGATTATTTACTGTTAAGTATTCGTGAGTGTGCATGAGTGTTGGCAAATGAAACAAAACAGTGTAACTGCACTTTTCAAATTCTCTCAAGAAGTCCACCCGAGGACTTAGTATAGCCCCACATCTTTACTGAGATACTCGAGGGATTGGGGGGTATATCATTTCTCACTTCTCATTTCTATTATCTATCATTCATCATCATCATACAGGAAGGAAATATTGTTTATTTATGTATCACTTGTAAGAAAAATTACTTTGACACTGGCTAAATGTGCTAATCGCACGAAGCCATCAACTAAAGAAAAAAAAACAATATATTGTAGTGGCTCCATTGTTCGACACTTTAGGCCCAGTGTTCAACACAGTTTTCATCGCTAAAAAATTATAAGTAGGTAATTACAGAATATAATTGAAATTCTACTTTAACTTGATGACAGACAGCTAAGTCGCAGGTGGTCTGTTGGTATTCAATTGTCGCTAAAGTCAAAAATCAGTTGCTGAACCCCATTTCCAAAAAAAAAGTATCGATCACAGGTTTCTGTCAAATACTGGTGCCAATCATGAATCTGTATCTACAGCTTCATGGTGCCAATAGGTACAGTCAAGTTCATTAATATGTATACACTTTTGACAGTTAGTAACCTTTACTTACCTTGTAATAAGAATCAACATCTGTCAAAAGTGTATACATATTATTGAACTTGACTGTACCATATACCTACATATTTTTTGTAATAAAAAAACGTTATTGAAATGTAAAAAGTTTTTCATTATATTTTTTACTTACTTTTTTATCACAACTAAGTATCTTTGTATACCTACACGTACGTACATATATACGTAATACGTTAACTATAATCAAATCAATAATTAAACAATAAAATAAAACATTTTTCGTAACTCTGTTGTGTTGGTTTGTTTGACGTAAAAAAAACAAGCTCACTGAATATCAAATGGCAGTCATACGACACCGCGGCTGGCCGTAGATTTATTAATGGGTGCGCTGCCTGTGGATACTAAGGTACAGCTTTTTTTAAGGGGGAGGCTCCTGTCTCCTGACTAACCTTTAAAAAAACACCTGTGCTCGGTGGAAGTTTTTTTTATACCATTCAATAGATTTTTTTAAATTGCGACTTAAGTACCTCGTTTGTCTTAAGAGACGCTGCTTCTACGCCATACGGATTCTCATTAGTTTTGAACTAGGGTAGTGGTACCAGTGTTTGTGTTCGACATTTTTGTCCTTTCATCATCATCATCAGCTCATTTTATGTCCCACTGCTGGGGCACGAGCCTTCCCAATGGATGGATAGGCAGAACGGGCCATTAACCACCACGCAGGCACAGTGCGGGTTGGTGGTTGTTAACGACTGCTAATGCAGCCGGGACCAACGGCTTTATGTGCCTCCCGAAGCACAGAGGAGCTCGAGATGATAAATGTTTGGTCACCCAACCGATGACCGACCTTTGCGAAAGTTGCTTAACCTCAGCACTCGCAGACCGGGCGCGTTAACCACTGCGCCATCGAGCTCCTCTATGTTTTATCCTTTAACAGTTAAATAGGGGCTAGCAACTGATTTTAGTCTTCAGCATCAATTTAATACCAACCAATTGCTTCGTTGCCATCATCCCGTAAAATTTTAATGAAAATCATATTTTTTTTTGTTTTAAAAACTTTGTCGAAAACTGGGTGTTAGGGTGTCGTACACTGGTGCTCCTCTTACAATTCTAGACCAACCAACCAACCGTCTCTCTGTTCTAGCGGTAGAACCACCGAAGGTCCCTAGTTCCGAGTTAGTGGTAGGGTTTGTTCTAAGTTCCACTGGCTTAGTTCTTATCTAATTCTATCGCCATAACAACTATTTTAGTAGCAACGTTGTGTTGCTCAGACCAAGGTATGATTTTTTTTTTTTTTTTTTTTTTATTGTGACACGCCATAATGGCTTCACCCTGCCTGATGAAAAGCAGCCAGGTGGCAGTTTACTTAATTAATGGAATCAGGCGTTATTTTGCAGAAATCCATAATACAAAAAAAATTGTTGAAATAATATGTATTACTTACAAGTAATTTAATGGAATCAGGCGTTATTTTGCGGAAATCCATAATACAAAAAAAAATATTGAAATAATATGTATTACGAGTAATTTAGCGGAATTAACACTACATAATATTTCAATTACAAATATGGAACCCTTGCTGGGAATCGAACCGGTTGAAGGCGCATGGGATCGGTGTGGCATACTTTCTAAGGTTGCGTTTAAATGCGTGTGGTGATGTGGGTGATTGATTTAACCGATTCTGTCATTGGTCTATAAAAAATATTAGACTACATATTTTTTTTATTTAAAAGTAGAAAATAATTAGAAGCTTTACAGGACGTTTGGTAATAAATAATCCCGAAACATAGCCATGTAACTAAGTACACAGAACACCGTTACAATGTGCAAAATCATATTTCCGTCGATTTATTTTTCCATACAAAAACTTTAATTTATTTTATTTAACATTATTTTTGTTCAACCCTAATATGTTTTGACTTCTGAATTTTTGGTTGACCATCAAGAACAATGTGTCAGTTGGGCCTACGATTGCTACTTTGCAATTTGAGGTTTTTTGTTACTAAAAAAAAAAAAAATCTGAAGTGATTTTATAATCATATTTATGTTCATAATTTTCCCGGGGTTCTATACTTTCTGCTATATTCGGGATTATACAGGCATTACCAAACACCATGTACATATTATTATGCCATCATGAAGGTCGGTCTGCCAAAATATACCCCGGTTTTTTTTCTCCAAAATATTAAAATCTACCTAAACTAACCTATAAACCGCTGTTTTTAAAATGATCTTCACATTATAATATGATAATGTAGAACCCAAATAAGTTTATTGCGAGTATAACCATTGTTATGATAACATGTTTTTTTCTGCCATTATAAAACTTATTTACAAATAGTCCATCAGATATCAAATCGACCACATAAAACTGATCAGAGACGTTTTTTTATTAGCACAGTTGGGCCCGTGGTTGGACCTACATTTATATGTGTGTGTGTACTCATTAATGCCCATCCTCCTTTCGTCTTTATGATGTCTTTACTAAATTTTGACAACACTTAGGTATAACCCCATCTTCTTACTTCACTTCTAAAATATTTACACGAAATTCAATCTTCGCAACAATAAAATGAATGCTTGCGCTAAATGACACCTAAGCCTGGGTGTTACCGAACAACAATGCGGCTTACCCTTTACACAACACTAGTAACTTAATATACCTATGTGGTATGAATGATGTATGTATATAGAAAATTTGGACGGTTGGCTTTTAGTTCGGGATCGGGTTACGGGTCGTTGTGTCGCCGTCTCAGGTTTCAAGTTGACCGGTCCGTGCAAACGAAACTGGAATTCATATATTACTATATTATCTATATATCGACTACTGACAAACTAATGGCTTTATTCTTAAAGCTTATAAACGGTGAAAGTTGTAAAAGTTGCAGCGATTTCTGTGCTAGCCGTTGGTCCCACCTGTATAAAGTCTGTAGCCGTTTACTCCCACGTATTCGTTATAGGGTTAAATAATTTTATTTTGTGTTTTGAAGTGTGAGCACTTCGAAGACTTTTAACTTACAAAAAGGTATTTCCCAAGCTGTAACATTTTGCTGCTATTAATCTGCTAAAGAAAACGAATAGAAAACATTGAATGTACCTATAGATTTTTTAACCTACGAGTATACAATATATCAATGCGAAAATCTCCTATCGACATCTTGTCCAAAATAACAATGTTAATTTCGTTTTATGTAGATTTGTTTATTTACGGTAGCTGTAAAATATACAATTCGAAGGATTTAGTAAATCATGCGAAAATGACCATTATTTTATAGAATGTTTCGCTAATTTCTGTGATTAATTTGTATGCAGTAAAAAAATTGAAGACGTAAATTAGATATTTAAGTATAATTTATTATTTTATTTTATTTTCAAGTGTAAAGTTAAATTATTATCGATAATATACCTATATATTTCCGTTATAGGATAGAAATATATACAATATTTCAGCTGTGTCAAAACACCCGCGCTGAATTATTCTAATCTAAACGAAGCCCACAAAATATCTACCTCCACTCGGGAGTGAAACTAAAAACTCTCGCAGCGAATATTGTAGGTAATATATTTTTTTATTGCTTGCCTGTAATTAAAATAATTTTAAATAGCGTACAATTTGAGAAGATCGGCCGGCATCATTGGGCGGAGGTTTCAATCGCGTTTTAATTATTTTAAGTCGCTGACATCCGACGCCCGTATCGCCGTTAATTTCGCTGTAAGCCGATACGGCGTGTTCCCGTTTTTATGTGAAAACAATTTGTTTTTTGCTTTCCGTTTTTTCGTTCGTGGATGTGAGATATTTCCCTATGAAATAATTAGGTTTTATGTATTGATTTAGCTAGGAAAAGACTATTATTTCTCGGATAGGCCGATCCAAGGATCCCATGATCCTGGGATCAGCTTATTTGAGACCAGAAGACTTCAGGCTCTTCGCTCTTTAAGACGTTGCCATCTTATGACATCTTTTTACAGAGGAAGAAGAGTGAAAGGATAGGGTTGCACAAAAGATCTCGATGGGTCGCACGAAGTGATACTGGGAGAGGGAAACCTCGGCAGGCCACCCACTATACGATAAAGAAACCCATTAAGATAAGATAAGATGTATTTATTTTTGCGATAAACACTAGATGCGCTGGTAGTTTGGGGCTTCGAAAGGCACGTAAAGCTGTTGGTTCCGGCTGCATTAACAATCGTAGACAATTACAATCCGCACTGGGCCCGTGGTAGTTTATTGCTTGTTCTCCTATCCACCCATAGGGGAGGCTCGTGTCCCAGCAGTGGGGACATAAGCTATGACTATGAGCTGATGATGATGAAACATATCAAACAGTAAACATACATTGGTCTTGTAGGCCTTTTCCTCCTGTGCTGTTTCCATCCATATCGAATATAAAAATAAGCTGGTCATGATAATTCGGAGACCTAGTCACTTCGGATAAAAACCCAAAATGCAAATAATAATCACAAAAAGACTGCAAGGTTTATAATTTTTATATAAAATGTTTATATATTTTTTATCGCAAATTTTGTTGCGAACAAATTACAAAAATACAAATGTTGAAAAAATTTCCACGAGCAGGATTTGAACCCGCACCCTTCTGGCATACCTGGTCAGGTGCTCTCCCAATTGAGCTATCGCGGTTCTAACCAGCCCGCCGAAATTATTCAACACTATTTACTTTTTTACTTTGAAAGCCAAAGGCGCCCATTCAATGTCAACAACTACCGTCATTAACATTTGATCATAATATTTTTACAAATACTAAAGATCAGTTAAGAAGTAGGCAAGCTATTTATAAAATGTTTATATAATTTTATGTCAGAAGGGTGCGGGTTCAAATCCTGCTCGTGAAAATTTTTTCAACATTTGTGTTTTTGTAATTTTTATATAAGTTTTTAAAAGTCGTTTTTTTATCAACTTTCGTCTAAGAAGGACACAATAGTTTAATATTTAGACTAAAGACTCGAGTCTACTAAAGAATTGGTGGGTTGTGCTTTTAGAATTAACTACTTTTAGTAGCTTTGTTCACGATATTAAAATCAGGGTAGGTCACGTAGCTCTCTGTATGTATGTGGGTGCTCAGATTATAAATAAAATAGCTATTCTCTTTTAAAAAGAGTTTGCTAGTTTATCTATAGTTGGTTTATTGACATTTCAATTAGATCCTACATACCGCAATCAATGCTGTTGACTTATAACTAGTATCAGTCATCCGTACGGGTTATTTGCGGAAACCATAGTTCAGTCAGTCACCAGCTAAAACATTCTCATATACCTATATTTTTATTATTATTCACATCGATCCACGTTAATTAAAGCGCGTCTCACTCAATCCACCGCCGCGTTATCTGACGCCGATTCACGTCATCCCCTCCGCCTGACGTTCGTTTTCGTGCAAGGTGATCTGTCTGGGAGTACTGTCTCGTCTCGATTCTATATTATGAACATAGGTAGTACACTAACAAGAGAATGATGAGATATGAATTCTAACTTTATGATAATAGCAATGTCAATAGCAAGAATAGTTAAATGAATAATAGATAAAAGTTTATTTGGCACAAATATACAACAACATACATACATGAAGCACAAGAAGAGTCAGTGTATGAGGATAATGATGGCCTGATCTTCCCATATTCTTGTTTGATGATTTTTATTGTATGAGTTTCTGAAGCAAACTGTGGAACTTTTTTAAGCTGCTGGTAATGTTGAATAATTATCATACGGTGGATGAAAAAATTATAAGTAGCAGGCAATCAAAATTTTATGTTATTAGATAAGTTTAGTTTTTATTTGAATTAAATGTTTTCTTATTGTTATTTTTAACATTCAAATATTCCAATATGATTACTTAATAATCTTTATATATCATTTCTACGTAAAAAACCCAATTGCTGTTAATTTTGTTATAAACTTTAGATATGATTACATTTTTTACAAATGTTGCCATGCTATATTAAGAAATTCATATTAGCTCATCATTATTTGCCTGCCCTGTTCCCAGTATGATTTGGGGTCGGTGCAACATGTTTTCTTCTACCATTCTACTCTCATCTCAACATACTATCTACCACATGTATTAGCGTAACCAACCCCAAGTTTGCTGCCTTTAAATGCACATTGTGTAAAGGCTTTTGTAAGCGGAACCCCAGCCCGGCTCAGTTGCCGAACACGAGCCGGGAATAATTAACGCTCGTCTCAACCGGCCGGCGTCACCCGACGCCTTTTCGCGTCAGTCACTGACGTTAATTTTAGTGTAACGTAACCCTACGCTGTTTTAGCGTCAATTCATAATCCATGTTCAGTTTCACATCGAATATGTTGATATTAATGATACGAATGGATAGAATAGAAATATTTAGTTGAGGTTTAGGAAAAAAATATAAATAATAAAATAGTTTGATATGTACACAGGTATGTGAAAAATAAAACTATAAAATTGATATCAATTACTAAAGCCAAAATAAGCGTTAATTGTGCTTTTGATAGTAAATGACAAATACTCGTATAGTAATATAAATATACTAAAATAAGTATACTATACAGAATAGAAAAAGTGAACTTTTCCCTTTCTTAGTTGTTAATGTCGCTATATATAAAAACAAAAAAAAACAAGACTTTTTTTTAAATTAGCTAATTCTACAGAACTTCTAACAGAACTAAAAACTACGTTCCTTTTTGTACTTTTTGCCGCGTGTACCCATTTCACCATTATAAAGGATTATTGGTTAAATGGGTACACGCGGCAGCTTGTAACACGATGCGGATCACCACCCGAGCCCGTATGTGTAGATGGAGATATTTAGAGACAATAGCAGATTTCTCAGAAAACGAGGAATCCGGGAGAAGGACGTCACCACTTACTTGAGATAAGGTGATGAAAGCCGAGCCCTACCGCGTCGAAGAATAACAAAAAGAAATACATATAAAAATTAATTGATTAACCTAATATGACCGCAAACAAAACGAAATATTACACATCTTTTTTTTTCACTTTTAACCCTTTAAAATGGTGAAATGGGCACACGCGGCCGCTTGCAACACGATGCGGCGCGCGGCCATCCGACCCCGTATCTCCGAAATCTCGAAATCGGACACCGCGCCGCCGCGCCGCCGCCGCACCGCTTTTATTTTTGTTTCGTACGTCAAGTATGTTTGTGTCTGTCACCATGAAATAAGGAGACTGCAGAAAGTGGTTCGAGCGCGGTTGAGCAACGTATACATATATACAACATCTCACGGATACGGAATACTCGCAACAGCTGCGCTCGAACTGGGTGCCAAGTGCGAGTTTCATTCGCCATTTGATCACGTTAATCGATCGAATGTCAAAAACAACTGACACTAGGCCCTCGGAGCTGTTCCGAGATCCGTGTGCGAAGGGTCCTAAATCCGTAGAAGTCCGAAGATTGCCTCTACAAAAATCCGTAGATCTACAGACATTTTTAAAGCTAAACCTGACTATTTAGAGATGGACTGACTTTAAGCCAATTTGCCGGCAAAGAAATTGAAAAAAATTATAGGAAAATCGCCAAGATAAAGAAAAAGACAATATTTTTATAGTAGTTTTTAAATATTTATTTAAATTGTACAACCTAAAATAAGTTGACATTGACAGTAGTAGTTGTAATATACGAAGGGAAAGGCAATGATACAGAGCCATACAGCCAAATCTTGAGAAATCATTACAGACAAAATAACAAAAAACGAAACGCAAGTCGCAGGTCTTCCTTTTTTTTGAGTTAAGTTTCGTTTAACGAAAAATTTCATTTAATTTGAAATTTTATACTTATTGTTTAGGTCGGGTGGATGAAATCCAAAAAAATCCGTAGCTTTGGGACTAAACTCCGTATGTCCATAGACAAGACCTAAAGTCCGTAGATCTACGGACAAATCTGTAGGTCTGGCAACGCTGAGTCTATGTGTGAGTTGCTCCAGCGCGGTATGTGTTAAGCCTTCCTACTGGGACCCCTTATTTTGTGCTGTCACCGTTTAATGGTTGGGTTTTCGTTTGTCGGTAGCTCCTGTATAGTGTTGAACATTGATCTAGCATTACGCTAGTAAAACATGAGTTTTGACATATGAAAAAATTTGCTTATATTCAGCAGTCAACTGGCAAGGCTCTTGGTCAGATACCCAAGGTTCAAACCCTGGTCGGGCTAAAGAGTTTACAGAATTTAAAAAAAAACTTCGATCCGGCCTTTCGTTTTGACGTGTTATACTATAAAAACAATTTCGCATTCAAAATCCAAGTCAAAATTATTTTATTAAAATAAACTTAATTAATAAATACTTTTAAATCGTCAAAAAACTACTGTAGTTAGTTTGTATCAATTAGTTTAAGTTAGGAGCCACGGCAAATTGAAATTGCAATCCTTCCTCGTGGAAAAAACTTTCAATACTTTCAAACAGGTTATAATTAATTAGTATATTAAAAAGTTAATAATTAACAGTAGTTAACAGTAGTTATTAATTAGTTAAAATAGGCTAAGTGTGTAAACAGTAAAGTAATTAACGTATCAATGACATCCAGTTAAAGATGGGCGAGTTGACTCTTGACTCATCGCAGTCACACGGGTATCGCTGACTACGGTGCCGTACGTACCCAATATTGGTATACGCCATCTTTATCTATCTGGGTGCCTACTAGTGCAAATTTTATTAATCATTTGATCACGTTAATGAAAACGAAAATGATTATGGCATTGATGCAGTTGATTGTCGAGGAGCTCGATGGCGCAGTGGATAACGCCCGGTCTGCGAGTGCTGAGTGCTTTCGCAAAGGCCGGTCATCGGATGGGTGACCAAAAATGTATCATCTCGAACTCCTCCGTGCTTTGGAAGGCACGTAAAGCCGTTGGTCCCGGCTGCATTAGTAGTCGTTAACAACCACCAAT
The DNA here is from genome assembly GCA_947562085.1 of Eudonia lacustrata. Taxonomy (NCBI): domain Eukaryota; kingdom Metazoa; phylum Arthropoda; class Insecta; order Lepidoptera; family Crambidae; genus Eudonia; species Eudonia lacustrata. The sequence continues at coordinate 19,767,469 of OX387320.1, forward strand.
CCACACTGGGCCCGCGTGGCGGTTTATGGCCCGTTCTCCCTATCCATCCATAGGGAAGGCTCGTGCCCCAGCAGTGGGGACATAAAAATGAGCTAATGATGAAGATGATGATTGATGCAGTGCCTGTGGTGACAAACGGTGGTGAAAAACTTCACAAACTCTACACCTTAGTCAAAATATGTGGCATGGCAATTTCGTTACTGCAAGAACTATTGTATAACAGACAATTAATGAACAGTGAATACATTTTTCACCTAAGCCAGTGTGACGTTAGCGAAATGGCCAAGCCACACATTTTTACTAAGGTGTAGAGTTTGTGAAGGCTTGTAGAGTTAGAAGTTTGGCTCTGAGATCTGATAACTTTTTGACAGTGCGAGTCATATTTATGGTCTCGTCTTAGCAACATTTTTCATATAAATGTTTTGGTGGGTTAGCTTAACTAATTTGTCGAAATTTTGTAATCAAATGGAGTGAAATTTACATCGTCTAAGTCACAAACGTGACGTGTAAGTCGGCAACTGATAAGTTACATATCCGAGTAATAATGACCTAAAGCGTCACCTGCTTTCAACCACCTAGTAAAAATGACCAGATAGTAAGTATAGTAAGTTTTTCTGACCTATTTTTATAACCAAAATATGACAATCAGGGGCTCACATTATTAGTTGTATAAATTGGTCGAAATTACAATTTTTTTACTTAGATATTGTCGCTGTTAGTTAAAACTTCTATAAAGTTTAAAAATAGGCAAATAATTCGTCATTTCGACTAAAATAGGTTAATATGTTCGAAGCTTAGAAAAAATAACATTAAGAGCGTTTACGACGCACACTAGCGCCGCCAATAAAAAAAAAAACATATCTAGTAATTAGAGATAGAAAATCAAATTATGCTCAACAAACTATCTGAATGAAGTAATTTTGCATTTTTACGTCACCTAATGAACACCTGACATGTTATGGTTTAGTTAAATATGGCGTTATAGTTAAAAGTGGCCGTAACGTCTTATTTAACTAAACCATAACATGTGAGGTGTTCATGAGGTGCTGTAAAAATGCTAAATTACTGCATTCAAATAGTTTGTTGAGCATAATTTGATTTTCTATCTCTAATTACTAGATATGTTTGTTTTTTCATTAGTGGCGCTAGTGTGCGGCGTAAACGCTCTTAAATGTTTGCTGGGAAGCATTTAACGCTTCGAAATAGTTTTCTTGTATGATTTGATTGTTTAAGCGTAAATTAGTATTATTTAGTTAGCTTATTAGTTAGTTAGCTTAGTTATATTTATGAGCTTTTAGCGTTAAATACTAAGAAATACTTAATTGTGTCTTTTATTGATTAAAAACCGTATTCATCGTTTAACACAAAGCTAAATTACCGTATTTGTTGACACGGTAATAAAAATAATAATATATAAAATAATTTGAATAAGAAGTATTACGAGTATAATCTTTACAAAAAGCACCTGAGTAAACCTGAAAACATGAGATAAAACTATGCGTAAAAGTTAACAACAAAATGACAGTAGCGTCTATAGAAATAAAATATTACTAGAAAAGCGGAGCAGAGCATTTCGTCTGCACTGTTGTATTGTATGTAACCCAAACCCAACACGGTAACGTACAGAATTTAATATCCCACGTAACTATGTACGAACTAATAAATCAAAGCTCGAGCTTAGGGCTGCCATACGTCCTGGTTTTTCTCGGATATGTCCTAGTTTGTAAGGCGTCCATGGAGTGTCCGGACGAAGTTTTGACTAGAAAGAAAAAAGAAAACATGTTAGAATTTTTTTTATTTGCTAAGAATAGAATATTTTTATTTGGAAATGGTTGTTATTAAAATAAGTTGGTCATATTTTTATAGTTTCACATATTCTGCCATGTAGACATGCAAAATTTACAATACAGTTCTTACATTAATTTACATACGTTTATTGTCAACACATAATAATTAGAAACAATATATTTGTTGGCCTTTTTTTGTAGGTATAAATATTATAATTAAGAGAAATTAAAAAAAAATTAGAAATATACACAAAATTTTTACAAATAAAAAAGGGACTCCAAATCGCTGCCAAGCGGGAGAGTGCCCAAGACGCTGGCGGCGTTGCCTCTTTGGATGACCAAACTTAGGCGTTGGCCAAAATACGCACCAGCTCGAGGGTCATCAGTGGTCTCTATAAGGCGAGCGGAATTTTCTTGAAAAAGTTTTCGAGCTGCCGGTCCCCATGGTCCCAAAGTTTCAACCTCAAACGACGCAAATATGTGCCCAAGGCTTAGAGAACTATATTTGCGCCGTTTGAGGTCCTCAGCCGCTGCAGCTGAATTAAAAACAATTAGGTACATAAAATAAGTTATTTATTATTTATTGCTAAAGAAATATTTTTTTTAATGTTAAAATTTTGTGTAGGTAGCTAATATTGTTAGTCCTCGCTATGCCAAAGGACCTCTGTCTGCAGCATAATGTATAAAAGTATGCGGATGAATGTAGGTACTGTCCGGATTTTAAAGTTTTGTTGAACAAACAATAAATAGTTGAATTTAGATGGTTTCTTTTTCGGCATTTCCTTCACTGCATTACAGAAGCACAGAGTAGATAAAATGTAGCAGAAGCGTGGGACCGTATCACAGTATTACGGAAGGCAAATTATTCTTTTTTGCTGTTCATTTAATGACCTACCTATTAAATTGTTAACGTCAATAGATTTTTACAAAACTGGCCAGTGTATTCAGGTTTCTTTGTCTCTTTTTTATTTGTGTGTCCTAGCTTATTGATTTTATATAATGGCAACCCTACTAACCTCATCTCTCGATGCGTAACCCTCGCAGAGGCGTCGAACAAAAACCCGGTGGCGTTACGTTACGTCTCGCGTAGCCGTCAATCGATTACGTTCACATGTTTCTCATTACGCGCGTCTGAAACAAAGAGAGCTCAGGTTCCATGCGTCGGTCGTCGCCAGCTCTCCGAAGCGAGGGCTCATGAGAAAAGACCGCTTTCAGAGAAACGGAACGCTACGCCACCAGCACCAGCCGACTAATTATGCTCGCTTCAAACGTATATTCAATGAGTAGACGAGACGTGGTACAACTGTGCCGAAGCTTCTTTGAAGATATTATTGTTGCATGGGACCGCACAGGAAGTTGTGTGTACTGACTGAAATGAAACAACTTTTACGGATCTACTCGCGTTTATTTTACACATTATTTTATTTGCAGGGTCCGTGGTCACAGGGAGACTGAGGTGTTGGTCGTCTCATAATTAGTTAAGAGCTTACAGTATCTTTTGGTCTGGCTGAATGTTGTTGGGGCTAGGATTTAATATATTGTATGATGCGATCCCAGGCTGGTGGTAGATTCCAACCGTCTTCTCTATTGAAATTAGGATGTTTTTTAATTTCAATAGCCTTGCGTATCATCCTAGGGATGAATCGTTGTTCCTATGCTATGGTTGCGCCTATGCTTGACGTCAGCTATATGTTCTTTACCGCGGGTTCCTACACTTCTCTTTGTTTGCCCGATGTACCTAAATGTAATGTTGTGTGCACTGATCTCCAAATTTTAGTATGATGGCACTAAATGATGAGGATTATTGCTTAGAAAAGTAAGTAAATAGCTTATAACTGCCCCACTGCTGTGTAAAGACTTCTACCATTGATCAAGTCATCACACAGACCATATCTACAATTGATGGGTAATGGCTTAATCACCACGTTTGCATTGCATAGAAAAAATCCGAAACACAATTTGCCCGACCTGGGAATTGAACCCGGGACCTTCGGATATCGGGCCGAGTGCTTTGCCACGCTTCCGCCGAGGCGTTATTGCTATTATTATTGCTTGCGCATCAAATCCACGCTGCGTCGCACTCGCACGTCGCCGTCCATAAGTGTAGCAAAGTTTTAGTTTTATATATAAACTAGCGGCCGCTCGCGGTTTCACCCGCGCGGTTCCCGTTCTCGTGGAAATATCGGGATAAAAAGTATTCTTTGTTTTAAACCAGGTTATAAACTATCTGAATTTCATCCAAATCCATTCAGTAGTTTTTACGTGAAAGAGTAACAAACATCCATCCATACTTATAAACTTTCGCGTTTATAATATTAGTAGGATTGTATGTATGTTAGTCTGTAAGGTATTTATAATATGGGCCTTTATGTAAATTATCATCTGTACATAATTTGTTGCCTGAATTAAATGATTTCTATTTCTAAATGATAGTCGTGTTAACCCACCTAGATAACTAATTATTGCTTGGTAAGGTATGGATTCACACCAATAAAGGCTAGCCGAGCTCTGGAGAATGAACCACAACTTCTCGCATTCAACCCGAGCATTGGGTGATACTTAGGTACTACTTTTGACTGAGTATATACTATACCCCAAGTGCCTTACAAGTAAACAAAGAATAAGGTCCGAATAGTTATGCCGTGTTTAGTGCCTGTCATGTAAACGTCATTTCAAATTAGAGTAAAAGAGACAAAACATGGAATAACTATTCAGACCTTACCTATTCTTTGTTTATTTGCACCAAGAGTTCAGTAAACCAGGCTTAGAAAACAAGTGAAGTGCACGCACGCACTATAACACGCACTAACAGCTATTTTTTGCTTCATTTGAAGTAGGTAGGTATGTAAAAAAATAAAATAAAAATACCTGTAAAAATTTAATTAAAATGAACTTTTACGGATCTACATTAGGTATTACATTATCTTATCTATTTATTTTACAAGATTTTGGTTTTATCCTGACATTTTGAACCCTTTGTGGTCTCCTTCACGTTTTCTTTGTGTACTACCTACTATTTTTTTATACAACCTAAATACATTTTTTATCTAACAGCAGTTAGCTTTGGTTTAATGTTGTAAGGCTAATAATAATGAAATTATATTTTTAAATGCATAGACAACAGAGTCTGAAACCCATACCAGTTCCTCAGAAGGCGTTTAAACCTCGGCGCTAAGCAAGTTTGCTTTGTAAGCCGAGATGGCCGAGTACATGTTTGTAACATGATATCTACTTGAAACTTTGAATCCTACGCAAGGGAAATAATTCATACGATTTGTAGTGACAGCGGTACACTCTACCGTGTACATTAATTACTAATATTTTATGGAGGTATTAATATTTTCTTGAAGACTTCCGCTTTATTTAATGACAAAAAACCACAAACCTAAAAAAAATATTTTCACATTTCATCACTATTATAGCAGCCAATTATGTAACAATAAATAAAAATATTATAAAGTAGAGTATGTGCGGTGTGTAGTTATCGAAAATAAAGATGGCGAGGATAAACTGCGTTACCTACCGACACGTAACTAAAAAAAAATGGATAAGCTATCTCATCAAATAAATAAATAATGAACTTTAGAATATTTGACTGAATAAATGATTTTGAATTTTGAATTTTTCTTTTTTATTTTTGCCAGATTACTTTTTTGTTTGTGTAAATAAAACGTAGGTTGTACTTTACGTTATGTTTTTTGTTTTGCAACCCGTTGCCACCCCCAGAAGCAGTTCTGAGTATGCTAAGCAACGAGCTGCTAAGCCACGAGCTTTCCCCATGGATGGATAGGGAGAACGGGCCATAAACCTCCACGCGTGCCTAGTGGTGGTGCGGTTGTTGTTGACGACTGCTAATGCAGCCGGGACCAACGGCTTTATGTGCCTTCCTTACGGAGGAACTCGTGATGATATATTTTTGGTCACCCATCGATGACCGGCCTTCGCGAAAGTTGCTTAACCTCAGCAATCGCAGACCGGGTGCGTTAATCACTGCGCCATCGAGCTCCTCAGTCCTCCTAGCAAGCCTTACTGTCAACCAAACTCAGAAAAATAATAACCCCTGCTGGGAATCGAACCATGGATCTCTCTCTACGTCTGAGATCGGTTGTGTAACCACTGTACCATATTATGCGTTTAGTTATTGTTTTTAAACGTGAGCTCCGGAGTTAGACTTTAGTTTAGACTAATGAGTTTCTAGCATATTAACCACGGGCACGGTACGAGTCCCGTGATCGTGACTCATTTATTTCGGTACAAACGTTAGGAGCGTGCGTGCGCTGTAGCTGTAATGTAATCCAACACCAGATGCTTATTCGGTATTTTTAGCTGCAGAACCCGACACCGGCCGGTGCTCCGTCGATAGTTTAGATTTGCCCTTGAATCAGACTTTGGATGCTCGAATTACAATGTCCGCGATGATTGGGAAGCAAATGTGGGTAATGCAATACTGTGGAGACTGTCGACGAAGACTGGAACTTGAATTGGAACGTGTAGTACTTAAAATAGGATCATTGTGGAAAAACTGGCGTCAGGGACAAAGTACATGTTTTCATTTCAGGACAAGTAAAACACAAAAAAATAAATCAAAACTTTAATATACAGGAATGTAAGGGTTGAAGTGATGTCCTCTCCAATGTCGGGCGACCAATATTGGTTACTTTCAAAATAGCCCACACTGTCGAGTGACCAATATTGGTCACTTTTTCCTCTTCGTCTTTATGCTTCGACAGTTACGTGAATACTATGCCGTTCCCGTTAAATACAGAAAGATAAGGAGAAAAAATGAAGTACAATCATAATGGTGCTGTGTAGTCGTCCGACGCCTTACACCAATTGAATTTATGAAATAGTTATGAAACCAACTAACTACACTAAAGAGTTGCTTAAATACAAAATTTCTGTTCAATTTAATGAAACTTATCATAACAAATAACAATTAATTGTTTACTAAAAGTAAGAGCGTCCAAAAAAAAATTAAGTGTACCTACCTATCTGAAAAAGTTAAAAACTTACCGTACTTATAAGTAATTTAAAAATATGAGATTTTGGGAGCGAGCGTTATTTCAATAATGTAACATAGTTACATGATAAAATACTCGAACTCGACCAAAAGGTAGTAAGTATTCCAATCGACAGGAGTACTAAGCTTGCACCGAACGTAGAAATATTACACTTTGTTGTTACGACATTTCATCTTAGTATCATATATTATTCGTGAGGGAAAGGTTTTTTTTTTGCTCAGCCAGCAGATATCCTCGGACGGCATTTTCAGCTTCACCGGGCTTGTTTGGGGGTGGCGAGAAACTTAAAGGGTTCCTCAAGCGGTGTGAAACGAATCAAATTTTAAGGTTTTCTAGAGGGAACGGCATCACGCACTTAAGTGCGTGTCCCCGTGCCCTACTAGATTCTCCGAAGGGTTCTTAGTAACAAGACACTATAGGCGCAAATTCTTTTGTAGGTTGGGTTGACGTTAATCCGACTTGTTTAAATCAGAACATGACTGGGCATGCCACGCTCATGAAGCCCCGATCCGATCAGAACCCCTCGGTGAATCTAGAGGGCGCGGGGACACGCACTTAAGTGCGTGATGCCGTACCAGTTGTGTTCTAGAAAACCTCCGAAGGTGATTCGTTTCACACGGCTTGAGGAACCCTTTAAATTTCTTGCCGCCCCCTAAAAAGCCCGACTAAAAATGCCGTCTGAGGAAATCAGCAAAATCTCTTCAAAAAAAACGCTCATAAAGAGGGATATCCATAGCTGCCCCGGAGAATCTGGTAAGATTACGCTCTCGTGCGAACTTTTCTATCATAGGTACTAATATTATAAAGAGGAAAGCTTTGTACTTTTGTATGTTTGTAACGAATAAACTCATAAACTACTGGACCGATTTAAAAAAATCTTTCTTCATTAGAATGCTACATTAGCGCTGAGTAACATAGGCTATTTAAAAAAAGAAATGTCCACTCGTGCGAAGTCGGGATGGGCCGCTAGTTATTTTATAATGTGGAAGCACTCAGCCACAAAATAACTAGGCCTACATCCACAGACCATAAAGACTGTGCCTACATCTTACCTTATGGTACAGAGTACAGGCGACTGCACATCAGCTTACTACTAATGTCCGATTAACCATCGGTGCCACAAAACAAATGCTTCACAGAATGCACCTTTCAACAAATAGTTTGTGTAGGGCATGTGGAGAGAAAACGGAGTCAATGCAGCACCTACTGTGTGACTGCGACTCTTTGGCTAGGAAAAGAATGGGACTCCTGGGGTCGGCCTATCCGATACCGGAGGACTTCAGGCTCTTCGATCTTAAGGACGTTGCCAGACTTATGGCATCTATCTTTACAGAGGAGGTAGAGTGAAAGGATAGGGTTGCACAAAAGATCCCAATGGGTCGAAGTGTTACTGGGAGGTGGAAACATCAGCAGGCCCCACTAAGATAAGATAAGATAAGGTGAGGTAATTGCATAAATATAATTGCATGGTAAATGTTACACATCATATGCGACTATGGTAAGGCTCGCTTGTTTTTTTTAAAGTGCTAATTGCTGCACTGAAGCTGAATTAAATATTTATAAAATCTATGGAGGAAACCTGAAAGTTTCTGGTAGTTTGATGTGCCGCTACTCGAATTACTTACCAATCTTGTAAACAAGACAGCAGACGTGACAAATCTGATCTAAACCGGGCCACATTTCAGATTGACACAGATTTAAAGTGCGAACTAATTGGTTCTTACAAAGCCTTTTATTTTATTTAAAAGAATTCACACGTCATCGAAATTGAGAACAATACTTAGTAACAGTAATCGATACTCTTAATACAGTTGGTGTTTGATCGTATACGGGACCAGTCCATTACAGGGCCTTAACTGTTACCAAAATTTTTGTTGATATAATGTGTTCTGTTTATGAGATACCCCGTGAGAATCAAACTGGAAGGCGTTCGGTAAGTTTTTTTGCGATTTATAGTATCGTCATTACTAGCTTATTTTGTGTACCTGCTGCTTCCCTATGGATGGATGGGGAGAACGGGACACAAACTACCACGCGGCCGGGCGCGGGCCCAGTGCGGTTATTGGTGATTGTTAACAGCTAATGCAGCCGGGACCAACGGCTTACGTGCCTTCCGAAGCACGGAGATTCATAGTACATTAAGTATATTGTGATTAAGTAAAACGGTGGGTGCGTTTTCGGATTCCGTAGTGAAAAAGGAAGCTTTAGACAGTTTCTAAGATACCTTACTACATCATTTAACTATAAGTATTTTAGTGTTCCCGCGACCAGTAAATTCAAAGATCTTGACGCTTAATAGAAAACATTAAAAAAAAGGAATAGGTACTTTGTATAACTGATTTTAAATTTTCATTAAAATTGTCTTATTGATAAAAAGAATTCATCAATGTCAAAGTCAAAGTCAAAGTAATTTTTTTTTATTTAAATAAACTTACGAAAAGTGCTTTTGAATCGTCCATACATTTTTTACCTACTACCCATTCAGGACATCTAATTTTTAGCTGTGGAGAAGAATGGGCGCAAGAAACTCCACAGCTTTAATAGAAGTAACGAAATTTACAAAAAAAAAAGTATGGCGTTACCAAATCATACAATATTTACAATTAAAAACTTCCAAGAGCCCGGAATTACAAATAATGCTTACCTCTATACATTTACTTAACATTATACACTTTATTCTAAAAAAAAACGTACACAGCCACAGATCAACCTACCCAAAACTGTCATTTTTCTACAATCAATTTTGAACTTTATGTTTGGTTATAAGGATGAATATTCATTGGAGAAATTTGACAAATTTGGGTAGGTTGATCCGCCGCCGACTGTACTTATAATGAATGACCTTTGCTACTATTACAGATGGCTCACTCGTTTTGTTTGAGAGACATCGTTTTTTAAAGAGTCAGAACTTTAAAATTTGTTGGATACCGAAACGTAAAATGTCTAAAGCGAAAATCATAATTTGCATCACTAACCCATAACTTTGTCATTAACACCATAATTCCGGCGATAATGATCAAAGCCAATAGTCACAGACTGCATAATTGCGAGCTACACACAGTAGGTATATCGGCGGGCGTTTTGAAACCGTCTATATTTGTTTCCGCGTACATTAGCGCTGGTATCGGTTTACGCGGCATTAGGTAAATTATAAGCTCCACTAGTCGCCGGAACCTGATATGTTTGCAGTCGGTGCCGTCTCGACTTCACCGCCACATGCTAAATACGATGACGGTGTGCCAAAACCTGCCTGCGAATTGTATAGCTTTTTTGTTGCGTGGCGGTGGGAATCTGTGTGTAGAGTCAAGAAAGATAAGCAAAATAGTTATACATTATACATGCAAACTTCAAGTGCCTTATAAATAAACGAAGAATAAGCCCCGAATAGTTATTCCGTGTTTTGTTCCTGTCATGTAAACGTCATTTCAAATTAGAGTAAAAAAGACAAAACACTTTATTCTTTGTTTATTTGTAAGACCCTTGCCCCCTTACAATAAACAAAGAATAAGGTCCGAATAGTTATTCCGTGTTTTGTCTTTTTTACTCTAATTTGAAATGACGTTTACATGACAGGAATAAAACACGGAATAACTATTCGGGGCTTATTCTTCGTTTATTTAGAAGGCACCAAAGGTATAATTTTCACCAACCAATAAGGCAATTTTAATTAGACTTTCTTTGCATAAGGGAATACCATAGATCTTGACAGTTAAAAGAAATATATAAAAAAGTTTGTAGGTATAACTAATTTATACGATTTAAAGTTAATTATGGAAAATTTCAAATCGCATAAAATAAAATGGACAGTGAAATGGATTTCAAATAACATAATTGTGGTAGAGTTGTTCATTTGTTTAAAATAAGAAATAATCTAATTATTACTGTTGAAACAATTTGCTAGCAAATGTAGGTACTTATAGTATGTAATGTATGCCATGATGTTTGTAGGTCTATATTAGGAATACCAATTTCTGTTGAGCAATTGCAAGATTTGCAAGCAATATTGTCGAAGGCTGTATTCGTTGTATCGTATAGTCTGTTGTCATTCATGTTTGTAGGCTAAGTATGCAGTCAAACCGGTGAAATATTAAAGACTGTTTGTCAGGAATCCTTCGTTTATATGTACCTACGCTAACTTTCTTTGTTCTAAATAGTTTAGCATTTTATTATTAAAATTCATGCTAAAAAGATATTTTAAAAACCGAGTAAGTACATCCGTATAGTTTTTAATTTCAAATAGGTAGTCGTAATAACAATGTTTTTACAATATAACATAAAAAATGATATGCGCCAAAAAAAACAACATACAGTAACACTTTTTTTTTAATTAACCCTCACTTTCGTTGTGCAATTAGGTTTTTTAGTCATCCCTAGGTACCTATATAGTTTCCTAAAGTTAAGTTACGCAAACACTACCTACACATTAAAAAAAACATTTTTTTTTACTAAATTCGGTTTAACATGCCACATAAAGACTGATTTATCATGTCATGATAATGATTAAGTATAAGTATAAGGTGACTATTATCATTTAAATGAAAAAAATGTAAAAAATAAACTATAATAAGAATTAAGATTCGTAAAAGTAGTATCATTTCAATGTTTTGTATACTGTTTTTCCTGCTCTACTCCAGAACCCTAACTTGTTCTAATTAATGACGCGCTGTCCCGGGGCGTGACGTCACGTGTGGGTTGATCTCTATGCGGCGGTCATCGGGTCGACGTCATAACACTATTGTTTTAGTCTCAAGGTCCCCTTTAATTTTTCATACGGACTGGGAATATTAAATCCTGATCCGATCCGATCCGAACCCCTCGGTTCTCTAGTAGAGAACGGGGACTCGCACTATGTTAGTGCGTGATGCCTTTCCCTCTAGAAAACTTAAGAGGTTTTCTAGACGGTGCTTCGTTGCACACGGCTTGAGGAACCCTTTATGTTTCTCGCCGCCGCGCCGGCGGTCGGCGCCGCCCCCAAAAAAGTTCGGTGCCGCTAAAAATCCGCCAGAGGCAATCGGCGATCTCTCTCTAATAAAAGGGGAATATTGAAAATCCGAACTGTCCAGGTAAATACTGGACTCTTTGGTCACGCCGCAGAAGAAATGTAACGCTGCGCGCGCGCATGATTTTTTTATAAGAGATATTGTAGGTGGCTAACGAGCAAGTCGATCTTTTGATGGTTTTGTCATTTATTGAAACAAATAAAGATAAATGAATGCTTTGCTTGGAAAATAATAATATAGTTAGTGCATGATTCTTTTTTTAGTTATTAATGTTATATATAATTCAAGTTTAATTCGTTACTTCTAGGAAATTTATGTTTGAAAATAATAATTTTCCCTTTTGATAAAAGACAAATTGTTGAAAAGACCACGGTAGCATAGTTGGTAGTGCACCTGAGCCGGCATGTTATGGGGTGCGGGTTCGAATCCAGCTAGTGGATTTTTTTCAAAACTTTGTTTTTCTTCAAATTGTAATTTGTTCGCAACAATATTTGCGTAAAATTATATGTATGTAAATAATCATAAATTTTCCAATTATACTAATTTCTTAAGGTCCCAGTAAGCTACAGACCGAGAATGTTGGAAAAAGGGAAGGGAGGCCTTTTACCCTGCAGTGGGACGATATAGGCTGAAAATAATAAATAATTATATAATAGTAATATTAATATAAACTAACGCAAACACCACACTCAACTTACAAATATGTAACATCTTATTTTTACCCTGACGTTTGGAAGTTTTTGCAGCGTCCGTCCGAGCTTAAGTACGGGGAGACTGAAATAGTTATTTTTACAAAATAATGTTAAGCTACCGTAGTCGGGTCCCACACAAAACAAGCTTACAATATGGTCCATTTGTTAGAATTTCAACATTTTATTAAAAACTCTTTGATCCGTAGAAAGAGTTTTATTCCGAAAAGTGTTTATATAAACACCGCGACAATCGTCCAAAAACCTTTAAAAAGTTCATTACACCAATTTGAAAAAAAAAAGTTAGCTGGCAACTTTTGTAAGATCAAGCTTTATTATTACGTAACCTACTACGAGTATAATGTTGCGTCGCAAGCAAGCTCACATTCAACAGCCATTTTATTATGACCCATATAATGTTACCGATGCTCAGTAAACGCAGCGCAGGTCAATATTTCCTTTAGCTACCAGTTTATTTCAAGTGCTTTTTAAGAAACTTCTTTAAAAAATACTTTTTATTATTTTTTAGTTTAACTACACTTGCTTTATATAAAAACGTTGAGGTACTTACCTATTAATAACTAATGTAGAAAGAAGCTCAAACTGTTAAAATGCGGAAGAAGTATTGTTTTTATTTAAAAAAAAAGAGTTTTAAAATAATATTACCGGAGTGCGGAACGGACGTAATAAAAGCAGTTTTTGTTTTGTTTTTGTCACAGACAAGAACAGACACCACAAAAATCGAAATAGGACTGCTTAGCAGGAAAGTGAAATGTTATATTAGCGGCTTTATTATAAATGTTTATTATAAATTATTATAAATTGAACAAATAAAAATCAATTTTATAATCTTTTTCTAACTCCGACATTGGGTAAAAGTGCACACCGCACCAAGCCCTTAAAAAAACATAAAAGCACTATGGAACAAACTATAAAGTGTAGTAGAACCTCGGTAGCTCCACGTTGGTAAGTTTCTCTGCTGGCAACACTGGCGTGCGTAGGTCGCGCGGTGTCGGGTTGCGAACGCTCCTAAATTTACCTTAGCCCGGCTGCCATTAAAAGCATTTATGTTATATTGGATATCACAATATTATCGACAAGCGCGGCTAACGTTACGCGAGCGCGCTGACCGGGACACCTCTTTGTTTAACTTTGTACACATATAGCTTTAAAAAAACATGAATGCAATGCAAGGAAGTGTAGAACGAAACGTTTTAAATTTTAATAGTTAACAACTAGAAAGGATGCAGTACCTACCTACCTATAGAACGAAACTTTTACAAATCTAAACTAAGTAAAATGGGAAAACAGTATAAATAACATATTCCAACGTAAATTGATATTTCGGATGTTTCATTAAAAATGTGTATTGGGAAATATGCTGTTATGAAATTGAACCAAATTATAATGAACTAACGCTCAAAAAGTGCTAAGTGCTAGTTTTATTCAACATTATTATTGTTATTATTAATATTAATTAATTTATTAATCATATAAATGTTTATATAATTTTTAACGCAAATTTTGTTGCGAACAAATTACAAAAAAACAAATGTTGAAAAATTTTTGTCGTTGTTGTTTTTTTTTATTTTATTAATCTACTTACATAATTAAAAATAAGTAACCTACATCTCGTTTAACCTAGTCTAAGGTTGATTGACCAAAACGATAATAATTTATCATAAATAATAGTTTAATAATTATTTCATTTAATTCTCATTTGATCACGATAATGAAAATGAGAATTTTAATGGCTTTAAAGCAGTGCCTCCTTGACAAGTGATTTTAAATTGGCCATAGAAGTCCTCGTTTTTGTTAACGTGATCAAATGTCGAATAAAACTCGAACTCAGCACTCAAATGGTGTGAAATTAGCCTGTTCTCACCGTTTCTTAATCTGATTATTATTTCTTAATATTAATATTAATTACTAATAAGCCAATGACTTTACCATACTTCATGATATGAACCTTAACCTTTTTACCGCCAAAAACTTCTATAGAAGTTCGAGATTTTCGTGCCGCCCACGCCAGCACTTCTATAGAAGTTCTTCTTTGTACCTACTTAATTACTTACATTAATATTAATTATTGTTTCTTAATATGTCGCCATAACACCAATGTTTGTAGCATTGTGTTCCGACAGCTAGAGATAAGTTATGAGTACCTCACTAGTTGAGGATCCCGGGTGAAGTACGCTTCCATCATTGGCCTTATCATAACTAACAATCAGGTGAGATCAATCGCCAATCCCATATCTTTGGATTTGAGACTCTTTTCGCTTTTGTTTTTTCGAAAATGTCTGTCAAAATTTGCAGGATTTTTTCCCAAATATTAATTACCGAACACGCGCCGTATTTAAAGCTCAACTAATTGATATGCAACATCAATATACTTGATACTCTCTGTATTTTCAATGCATGCAAGCGAACCGAACGGTTTGATCCGGCAAAATCCGAATAATGGGCGTTCGTTTTACGTTACCCAACCTTCTACAGCACTTTCAGCATACGCTCGCTCGACATATCGTGTTTTTAGTGATAATTATTAAGCAACACTACACTGGCAACACTGGCGGGAAATCGAAACAAAAGATAGCACGGCTCCCGAACGCACAAACGTTAATTTTGTATTAGAAATTCACTGCGTTGTTGTATTTAACGCTCATTTATGGATGTATGAAATTTCTACGTTATTATGGTGTTCGGTTTAGTTTGGATCGGTTACTGGTTAATGAGTTGAGATTAACAATGTTCTCCAAGAAAACAATAATCTAGAATAGTATCTAACAAAATAAAATAACGAGTAGATCTGTAAAAGTTATTGTTTCATTTCAATGGAAAGAAACTCATCAAAGCAGCGCAAGGATTACATGAGCTGCTAAACAAATTCGTTGAACACCGCACAGCTGAGGCATGGCCTTCCATGGATTGAGTGCCACGCGGGGACAGTGCAGATTGAGGGTTGTTGACTGCTAATACAGTTGGGACCAGTGGCTTTATGTGCCTTCCGAAGCACGAAAGAGCTCGAGATGATAAATACTTGGCCACCCATTCGACGAGTGGCCTTAGCGAAAGGTACTTGCTCAACTTCAGCAATCGCACTCCGAGCGCGTTCAGCACTTGGACATCGAGATTTTTGACTAGACTCCAAACGACTGACTAAACAACGGTGGAAAAAACAGTGGGGTCCAAATCAAAGGAGTGTTTAAGTTCATGCAAATATCAGTTGGCGACACTGTCTGTAACGGGAGCCCAATTATAAAGGCTGGTCATCCTGCCCTGAAACGTGACCTGTCTCCAGAACGCTGTCACCGTAGATCCTTGTGCTCAGCAGATTAATTAAATCGGGTTATTTAGATACTCGTGTGTCAAAGAGATATACGGTTTCTGGAATAATGAAGGCATCTTTAGATACCGTGTCAGACTGTACGTGCGCGTCTATGTTTCGCAAACGAGCTTCGTGTGTTCTTTGATGGCGAGAATGAGGATTTAATAATGTTTCTAAAGAGGTTTTGTTGTGAAATCTCACGTTGTTGGGTTGTTGGTGCGCCTCGTGGGCTTGTATTACGAAATAAAGCGGGTTCTTTATTATATAGGTAGCTTATGAATGGGTGATGAATGGGTTGCTCCTAAAATGTTTCGTGTCCTAGCGTAGCTTCTCAAGAAAAATATACAACAAATAGATAACTGAATCTATACATTGGTCTGTGTTTCTATGCCTGAGATGGATAATTACTTAGTAATATTATAATTTCTTGATTACGTAATAAATCTTTACAGATGCTCGATGGCGCAGTGGTTAACGCGCCCGGTCTGCGAGTGCTGAGGTTAAGCAACTTTCGCAAAGGCCGGTCATTGGATGGGTGACCAAAAATGTATCATCTCGAGCTCCTCCGTGCTTCGGAAGGCACGTAAAGCCGTTGGTCCCGGCTGCATTAGCAGTCGTTAACAACCACCATTCCGCACTGGGTACACGTGGTGGTTTATGGCCCGTTCTCCTTATCCATCCATAGGGAAGGCTCGTGCCCCAGCAGTGGGGACATAAAATGAGCTGATGATGATGATGACATCTTTACAGAGTTCGTAATAAAATCGCCTTTTACATAGAGCCAGGCAACGAACTCGATACCTCGATACCTACTAAAATAAAACGATTCTTACTTAACATTTGCAAAATTTTACTTGTACACATATTTTACACTAGCGGCCGCTCGCTGTTTCACCCGCGTGGTTCCCGTTCCCGTGGGAATATCTGGATAAAAACTATCTGTATGCCGAATTTCATGCAAATCCATCCATCCGTTGCAGCGTGAAGAAGCAACAAATATCCGAACATACATACACACAAACTTTCGCATTTATAATATTAGTAGGATTAACGCTGCATTATCTATCTTGTGTGAAGGAATTGGAGGAATATCAATCATGCATTTGATCATCTACAGATTAATAATAGCCAATCAATTCGTAAAGCGGTTGGGGGTATTCAATAGTAAAATTTTCATTAAAAAATACTAACAGCGCGTGATGTTATAATTTTTCTAAAAATTTTAATGCAAAAAGTTTTTATTTCGTTTGCGATACAACGCTTTAATTTTTTCTTTTCATTTGTCTATATTGCATACGGCACACTTACGACATTCGCAAGCCTCACCCGCTACCAGCTAGCCCGCTAGGACATTGAATAACCAATATCTTTTTTTAAACGGCACAGATTCTCTTGAATTACGTCTCGTAGGCAGTTACGATGCGACACTCTGTGTATTCTCGTGAATTTATGAACGTAATCGTTGGCAATAAAACGTTGCGTGTTAAGGGGTCAACCGGGGGCAGTTTATTTAATTTCGCGTTTTATTTTTAAAGACGCCTACGAGCTATAAATATCGTGTCGACTTTCGCAAATACAATTAAAGTTTTCTTCTTCAATATTGTGTGTACAACACCTTCTTTATCTATTCCGTGGGTACACCCTAGTTAACATTGCACGATTGATGACGATTTTGTAAACAATGACGTTACTTAAAATGATTGTATTGTATTTTATAGGTACCTATACTTACTTGTATTTTTATTAAAGTTAGTCTATCTTTAGCTTTAGTAAGAGTTGTTAAAAACTGATAAGTCATTGATTTCTATTTACCTATCTAGTAAATTAGCAGGCCTAGCTACCATCGTATGTATTCTTGTTGTCAGTCGCCATAACAAAGATGTCAGCAGTTTTGGTGGCAAGTTAGAGATAGCCTGTGGAGATAACGATTGCTAGGATATCTATACTAATATTATAAAGAGGAAAGCTTTGTATGTATGTATGTATGTATGTATGTATGTATGTATGTATGTATGTATGCAACGAATAAACTCAAAAATTACTGGACCGATTAAAAAAATCTTTCACTATTAAAATGCTACATTAACGCTGAGTACGCCCGTGCGAAGCCGGGGCGGGCCGCTAGTCAATATTAAAGGCAAAGGTCTCGCCACCAGTGGCGGTAGCCAAAGTAACATTAATGTTACTTTGGCTAAGCCATGGTGTGTAAGGATGGTCAAACGCTTCCCAGAAGTAAAAAAATACTTGGGAGCCCGTTACAGCTTGAATTCGGCTACTTAAGTGCGGCCGGTTATGTCACTTTCCAATCATCATGCTACTTTTTATAAAGTTTGATGGCGCTGCGAGCGGTTTGCACGAGAAAGTGCCAGCCATTTTTAAATAAGCCGATGTTGATAATGATCCTAGTGTACCGTTTTGTATTTATGGAACTTTTATTTTCAAATTCCAGGAATTCGCAGAGACAGCTATGAACGAGCTCCTGGGATGGTATGGCTACGAGAGGCTGGAGCTGCGACGGTGGGCGGCATCGCGCGCTCGGGACGCCAGCCCAGAGCAGACTGACCAGAAGAATAAAGGTGCATTGCTATTTATACTCTTTTTCAATTTGGGCATCTTTTTCTTGCAGCGGTGATAGGTGACCTTTAATGGATAAGATGACAGTCGTTAACACAACAACTACTCAACCCGACCCTTATCTCTCATTTAAAGCGAGAGTTTTATCAAATTCCTTCAATTTACTACCAAAATATAGTTCAAAATTCAAAATCATTTATTCAGTTTAGGCTACAAGTAGCTCTTGTGAATGTCATTATGCCATCGGTTCGTAAATCTACTCTGGGCGGGAGATCTTGTACTGAGAAGAACCGGCAAGAAACTCAGCAAGTGTCCAGCTCTTTTCTCCCTTACAGCGTCAAAAATATTGGAAAATGCCCTATCATAGCAGAACACTTTCCATTACAAATAAACACAAAAAATATATAGTATAAGACAACCACAACATGTAAAAAACAAAATAAAAAATGTAAGTTAACAAATTTACATCAGATAATTATGTAAAGGTTTCAATTTCCACAATGTCATACAGCACCACTACAGTACTCTAGTAAAAGTCAAAAATTGTTTAGGTAAAACAAAGTCAAACTATAATGAATAATACTAAAAATAAGATAAGTATGCAAGCCAGCCTCCACAGGCGGCACCCGTTCACGAGCATGACATATGAATCAGCCATCGCTTCGCTCAACCATATTTTAGGGAACGTAACGACCCAACGCACACGCCACCACCGCAGAGACAATTAAGAGAGCATGACACACTCAAGATACTCTAAATAAAAACTTAATGATCTATTTAACGCAACGCTGTTTGTTATCTGTAGGACAATGCTGTTAAAATAAAAAATGTAAGTTAACAAATTTACATCAGATAGTATAGGTAGATGTCCAGCAGAGGACGTATATAGGCCGATGATGATGATGATGATGATGATGATGATGATGATGATGATGATGATGATGATGATGATGATAATGATGATGATGATGATGATAATGATGATGATGATGATGATGAAAGTAAGTGATTGATTTCTAAAGTTTACGCGAACACTACACATTGAAATGAAACAACTTTACAACCAAAATATACTGTAAGCTCATTTTGCGTAAAACGGAACGAACTAAATTAAAATAAAGTACCTACCTATCAGTATGAAAGTTACAAAACAATATGAGACGACTAACACTGACTCAGTCTGTGTCTGTGCCTGTAACATACAGTAGTTACATACGGTGATCAACTCGCATACAATTGTACCAAAACATGGCCCTCCGGAACTATCGGTCTACTTTCCCGATCGGTCAACTTGTACCAACCGTCTACTTTCCCGATCGGTCAACTTGTTCAAACCGTCTACTTTCCTGATCGGTCAACTTCTACAAACCGTCTACTTTCCCGATCGGTCAACTTGTACAAACCGTCTACTTTCCCGATCGGTCCATATGAGCAAACGAGCGAAACTTACATGAGGCGGTGATCCTCCCTAGAAATTTTAACACGCAATACTTACTGAAAAATAATAAACATGGTAAGAATTCCGTTATTACTCTTTCGCTGTAACCGTGTTCGAAACATCAATTATGTAAAATTGAAAGGCAGTAGTAGATTCAAAAAGTATTTTATTTCATTATTTAAGTTTTCTATAAACGAATATCACCTATTATTGGATTGGGTGCCAATGCCAAGTGCAAGTTTCATTCGCCATTCGTTAACGTTTACGTAAACCAGAATTTGTATGGCAAAATGTTGTTAACTCTTCTCGTATGCTGCCAGGAGGCGCTGCTTCAATGCCATACTAATTTTCGTTTTCGTAAACGTAATCGAATGAATACAAAACTCACACTAGGCACCCTGATTGAAATTGGTTTTCGCCGAAATCCAAACCCCCTGGTTGCAGCTTTAGTTCCATGAACTAGAGGCTCTCAACACTTCGCCCCTTTTATAACGAAAGCGCCTAAATTAAACCATCGCTTTGAAGGGGACCGAGAGAGAATAACCCAGTGATCCCCATGATACGGTTGTTTCTTGGAAAATTAAACAGTTACGACGCTGCATGACTTGTGCAATGAATGCATTTGTCTACTTAGCTTTACCCAATTTTATTAAACGAAAGTAGGGGCAGGTAAAGCGATCAGAGATAAGCGATTCTCGGTAACGAAATTATTGGGAGCATATATAGGTATAACCATATGTTAATTTGGTTTTGTTTTTATAAAATAGTTAGGAATCTAAATCTAATGGTTTAATAATAATATGTGCAACATGTCATTATTATTTTTACAGTTATGTTATTAGCATTAATTCTGGGGAGCGGTTTTTCTATCTCACCGGTGATCGTGAAGTAAAAATTGATAAAACACTACTTATGAAATATAATGTTTTTGCATTATTTACAAATAGAAGAAGAAGAATAAAAAACATTTAATAACACAATCAAGAGACAATAGGAAACAGAAAGGAAAAATTTATTAGGATAACTACCTACTCAATAATGTTGAGTCTTGTCAAAAGTCTAGTTAAATCTAGTCAAATAATGTTGAGTTTCCATTGATTTTAAATAAGAGTGAGAAGAGCAATCGAGACGTCACACATTTTCCAATTTCATGCATCTATTTAAAAATAATCAAAAGAAAAAAGTTTTTTTTTTTTATATTTATTAAATAATTTTTAATAAAATCAACATTACTTAGGTCAAATATCTAGAGTAGGTACAGAGACGCCGAAGAGGATCATACAGAGGATCGCTTTATGAAATAATTTCGAATTTTAACATGTGACGTCACAAAACTATATACCTACCGATACCGATACGATCCCCCCCCCCCCCCTTTAAGTTGTGATGTAATTTATGGATGGCCCCTTAGTCCAAATATCGCATCCCTGTATTAATTAAAATCCCAGAACTAACACAACGTGAAGATAAATTACATACATTTTAATATGTGGAGGTTAATGTACAATGTAGGCGTAAACGAAAATGATCAACGAATTTGATCCCGAAGCGGGTTTACTATTTCTAATGAACGCGCGATACGCGTAGGCTCTGCAGGCAGGAATGTCAGAAAATGTTTGCCCGCACAATGGCAGATAATTTATCATGCCAACACGGAACGTAAATGAATTTTTTTAGAACTTATACAGTTATATGATTTAGTTATAAATCTATACTAATAATATTATAATGCTGAAGAGTTTGTTTGTTTGTATGGTTGAACGTGCTAATCTCGGGAACTACTGGTACGAATTGAAAAAATATTTTTGTGTTGAATAGTCCATTTATTGAGAAAGGCTATAGGCTATATTGATATCACGCTATGGCTAATAGAAGTGGAGCAGCAATGAAAAATGTTGCAGAATCGGGAAAATATATTTTTTGAAAGCTAATTAACGCGGGTGAAACCGCGGGGCATAGCACAGCTAGTAAAATATACATGTTGTTTGGTAATACCTGTATAATCCCGAATATAGCAGATAGAGTACCGTGTATAGAACCCCGGAAAATTATGAACATACCTACCTGATAATCACCACTTTGCATAGTGGCAATCCTAGGT
This sequence comes from Eudonia lacustrata, assembly GCA_947562085.1. Taxonomy (NCBI): domain Eukaryota; kingdom Metazoa; phylum Arthropoda; class Insecta; order Lepidoptera; family Crambidae; genus Eudonia; species Eudonia lacustrata. The sequence goes on from OX387320.1 coordinate 19,789,407, forward strand.
CCAACTGATACATAGTTCATGGTCGTCAATAGGGTTGCCAACCCTACTATATAATATAGTATCCTACTATTTTAAGTGTCTAACTTTTATTATTTTAAAAATATATTATAGTAGGCGAAACTACTATATTTCACTATAGTTTTCTGTGATGAAAAAGTGGAAAGATGAGCGCAACAGTGCCAGTATCGGTCTGATAAAAGCAGAGTTAATAGTGTTTTGTAACCTAAAATAAGATTGTAATAATAGTCACGAAGCGTTCGTTATAAATAAAAACCTATTAATAAAAGCTCAAAGCAGCAAAAAATAATCATAATTAAGAAATAAAATAAATATTTTTTAATATAGGCTTACTAAATTTTACCATATTTTAATGGGTACTGAATCCAAAAATACTATCTTTGGTCTTAAAAAAAGTTGGCAACCCTAGTCTTCAAACTCATGATTTAAAAAAAAACAGAAGTCAAAACATGTCAAGGGTTGAACAAAAGTACTTAATGTTATAAAATAAATAAAAGTTTTTGTATGGAAAAATAAATCGACGTACAGAATGATTTTGCACATTATCCACGGTGTTCTTTGTATGTACTTAGTTGCATGGCTATTGTGTCGGGATTATACACCTATTACCAAACATCCTGTAGTTATGCTATTTACAGTCTACGACCTATGGAAAGTTTGGCGGCTGGGGCGGATAATTTCTCGAGTGGCGACCGCGTAACGCAAAACGCAGTGTGGGCAGGCCTCCAATAAGGTGGACCGACGATCTGGTGAAGGTCGCGGGAAGCCGCTGGGTGCGAGCACTACAATACCGGCCGTTGTGGAGATCCTTTGGGAGGCCTTTGCCCAGCAGTGGACGTCTTTTGGCTGAGATGATGATGATGATGATGATGATGATCTCTTCTGTACTCAAAGTGCTGAAACGTACAATAACAGAATTATAACAATACTAGCGGCCGCTCGCGGTTTCACCCGCGTGGTTCCCGTTCCCGTGGGAATATCGAGATAAAAAGTATCCTATGTGTTAATCCAGGTTATAAACTATCTGTATGCCGAATTTCATTCAAATCCATTCAGTAGTTTTTACGTGAAAGAGTAACAAACATCCATCCATACTTACAAACTTTCGCGTTTATAATATTAGTAGGATGTTTGATCTCTTTCATATCTAAATCTATAAATAGCTCTTCTGCAAAAATACTAAGAGTACTTATCATGTTACCACATTGTGAACTAAGCCATCGATATATCAAAATGTAATGCATTTTAGTTTAGACTTTTTCGGATTTTTTAAAATTATCATTATCAGTCTTTAAACGTCTCACGGCTAGGCTCAAGACTTTCAACATAAGCATGAATATGAAAGGATTGGGCCAAAACTTAACCCATTATTCACGGTCTGGCTAAATGAGGGTGGGTAGGTTTCAACGAATACTAGGTTACTACAACAACCGGCAACAAAAGGAGGATCCATTCTATATGATATCCAAGGATATATGAATTTTGTCTTGAAACATACTTTTTTGATCGAAGGAAACATGGACAGCAAAAGATTTGTCTAGCTAGACGATGTTCTAACTGAAGGGTGATGCTGCATATTTTATGAATTATCAATTATCATAAAATTAAATGACGAGTATTTACGTTCATTCATTCATTCATCTCAGCCAAAAGACGTCCACTGCTGGACAAAGGCCTCCCCCAAGGATATGAGGGGTATTTGCCGTAATCGCCACGCTTGGCAGGCGGGTTGGCGATCGCAGTAGGTTGAGGGTGACCTCAGAGAGATGCTCCTGCCCATCCTCTGGAATGGTCCCTTAGTCGGCTTTTACGACACCCACGGGAAGAGATGGGGTGGTGCAATTCTTTATCCCCGGCACCACACAGGGAAGTATTTACGTTAGCTGCCGTTAAATATATCGAGTGCTCCAAAACATTAATTAAAATGTAAAATATCATCTGTCGTCGCAGCACCCAACAATGGAGTTGACGAGAATCGTTGGCACATCTCAAGTTCCATCGGCAATTAATTTGTGAATGATATTGGATGAGAAAAAACTGGGCAAGCGCGAGCGCAAGGCCGGCGCTGAGGGTTCCGTCCGTAGGTCTCCACTTAGGTACAGATGCAGCATATTAACCTATTTAAAACTGTCAATATTTCATCATAAAATGTTATAAATATATAAAGTTCCATATGCCATATCTATATACGTGAAGCAAAAACTTTGTACCCCTTTTTTACGAAAATTGCGCGGACTGAGGAGTAAGAAATTTCGCAGACTTATAGTTTATATAAGAAGGTTATCCGAATGTTATTTTTTTTTAAATTATGCATAAAAATACATTAAATCAATAAAACAAACATTACACACACTACCATGTTATTTGACACACACGCATATGTATTTGACACAGACGCATCTAAACTCTTTTCAAAAATTTCAATTATGGAAGAGGAGCGGCTGAAATCTGTCAATGTCAACTCACATTCTATCTTTTTTAATTTTTCATTGCTTAGGATACAATCCGTGCAGCCTTAATAAAATTACGGTCTAATTTCGACCACTGGGCGACCACTAGTTTTATTTAATTTATATATTTTACGGGCAAGCACTTGGCCTTCATTCATCTCACCTGATGTTAAGTGATGATAAGGCCGAAGGTGGAAGCGCACTTCACCGGAATCCTCAACTACTGACAGATATACATATAGTTCAAAGTCTATTGATGAAATTTGACAGTTTGGTTTGTATTTAATTAATTTTGTTTTACGTTTTTTGTTTTCTCGACTCGCCTCGGTTGGCCGAGCACTTCATCCGAACGCTAAAAAATGACGTTCGAAATCACGTAAACTATCCGAACGACTATTTTAGTAGTCGTTCTTAAATCTGGAGTAAAGACTCAAAGATGGATTAAGTGTATGGATGGACAGACCATTCATAATAATTTACTAGATAGAAGTTAACAAGGGACTGGTATAATTATTCAGTTGTCAAACGATAATTTGTGTACGGCATTAATCCTGGTCCTGGCGACCAGCGAGGACACCCTGCTACACACTACTTTAAACTTTATACTGACACCCCCCACCAACCTCACGGTTATAAAGTTAGGTGCCAGACATCCTTACGCAAGCACAAGGGACCATCTACGTCAGGTCATAACGCCAGATCAGAACACACCGGTACGCATCCTTCATCACTTTTAAGACTAGTGTCTCGAGCTAGTTGCCCCGTGGACACGTATAGTCCACTACCTAATATCCAGATAGGTTACCGGAGCTGTAAGCTCGCCAACCAACGAGAACAGTTAAAATGCAATACAAATACATGTTTCCGTAAACGTGATCATAATGGTAAGTAAATCACGCACTAAGCTAAGCCCCTTATGAGACCGGTCATTATTCACTAGATTTAACGTTTTCTCTTTCGCGTTTCTGTGATACGGAGCCCTAAAAAATGGTGAAACGCTACACCCGGCCAGTACTCATTATACTGTAACCGAGGTTCGCTTTCCAGCGGGCCCGTGATAGCTCGTTACAAAACCTTATTAATTTCTGCTGTTTAAAAGTAGCGATGGGAACTAAGGATTCGGCGAATTTTAATACGCGAGCAAAATTATGCTTTTGATATCGACTAACTACCTATTTGTATTATAAGTATAACTTTTAACGAATTCACTCTGCAAGTGTTAAGAGTAATAGTGGATCTGATATTTAAATCGTTTGGGTTAGAGAGTTAGGTCCATGGGGCCCGTGCTCACATACTTTTTAAAGATATACCCGTATCAATTAAATTAGCAGAGACCACCTGGGACTACAGAGCTAGCAGCTACCTGGGACAGCGAATAAGCTTCGCTATACAACGAGGCAATGCCGCTAGCTTACTGCGTACCTACTTTAGCTAGCTAGCTTTTAATGCTAATACACCACGACGACTACGCCGCTCTTCCATAAACGCCAGACATGAGAAAATCAAATCAATCAAGAGCAACTTGTGAAACAATAGATAGAGGCGAATTTTTAATCTCATCGGTGATCTTGAAATTAAATACACTACCAAATATGAAAACTTTTGCATTATTTACAATTTGATTATATACAATCTAACTATCTTTATATCGTTCGAGATTTTACGGAGGCAATAAGTTACCCATGACTTGAATATGAGTAAAAATACCACTCATAGTCAATACGATAGCGTGAGTATTAGTCACCAGTTCAAAAAGTGCCACCCTGTGACAGAACATGTGGCTTAGGAGCATGAGAACTGGGATTCGTAGACTCGTTTGCCGACTCAGTCAATATAAGAAAGTGTAACAAAAAGGTGTATCATTTAATCAGCACGTAAGTTGATATTTACCTATGCGCAAGCTATCTATAAATAAATAAATAAATATTTCTTTATTAATCCTTCACAAACATAACAAATTTATAAAGGGTGCCTGAAATGGGTTTATAACAAACCTATACCACAGGTCACCAGGCCCCACCCGCAGAAAGGATACAGAGTTAATCTAAGACAAGAAATGAACTAGTCGAGCTAAACAATACTTAAGACTAATTTGATCTAAACTAGCTGAGACATAGGATACCAGAAATTCGTGCGTGTTAGTGTAGTAAGGTGAGTGTAAGGTGTTAGTGAACGAGTAGCGTTTGTGTGTGGGTGTATGTATGTTTAGCGTTGCGTAGGAGGATGAGAATAATTAACTGTGAAGAGACTCTATTAGCAATATTATTTTACTACAGGTAGTATAAAGTTAACAGATATAACGTAATAAAAAAAATCAAACTAATAAATAATTAAAAACAGATAAATGGCTATGAGAGGGGAGAGAGAAATTTTTCTGTACCTAGTTGCATAGTCCATGGACTTAAGAAATTTACTGGTAGACTGTTTGCAACTGTACTTCGTTAGCGGGTAGATATTAAGGGAACTGTTTATTTTATTATAAAGCTAGCTTCCAAGAAGGCCGTAGAAGTTTTGTGAAAATGCGGTTTTCAGAGCAGGTATAGCGCATACAGTGCCTATGCGCCGTTTCCCTTTAGTTTTATCTATCCTCAGTAATTATCTGTAGAGATGTCTTAAATTATTTTCTTGGTAACATCTTCCGCCTTACTTCGGAGATTGCTGATGGTGTCCGTTAGCCAGAGTACAGGACATTTTAAAAGGAAGCTAAAGGTTCCTCAAGACAGTGATCGCACATCTTTAGAAGGTTTCTAGAGAGGATGGCATCACCTTAGTGAGTCCCCATCGACTATATTCTCCAAGACGATCTGATCAGAATCGAGAGCGAAACAACCCGAGGGCACCTCAAGGCTTAGGACCTTTACTAAAAAGATAAAGGGTTACCGAGGCGTAGGGAGTGGGAAAAAAGCGCCCTGGCATGTCTATTGTAGTGTGTACCTGCGTGTGAACCAAGTCTTCGTGCACTTGTTCTACCAGTACGGTCTCTTGGACCTTAGCTAATGTGCATGTAACAGTATATCTTAGCCTAGGACCTATCTAGGACCTAGATCGTTATCAGGACTGCCGTCTAACAGACCATCTGTCTTCTTCCAGACGAATGCTCATGGTGCAACAAGAGTATCACGAGCGAGGGTGTTTCGCTGCAGCAGGCCGGAGCCCCGTTCTGCTCCGAGCTGTGCTTCAGCCAATCCCGGCGAGCCAACTTCAAGCGCGCTAAAACTTGCGACTGGTGCCGCCACGTCAGGCACACCGTCGCGTACGTGGACTTCCAGGTGATTAGTACTACCAATCTCTTATGAAATATCTGATGAGAGTACCGTAAACCTGGTACAATCAGGAACAAAAGTCGCTGAACACTTTAGTATCTACCTACGTACGTTGTCAAAGCAAGTAATGTATCGAAAAGGCACTTGTCAACTCCTTATAATGTTTCAATGACACGATACTAAAGCTAAACTTAGCTACTTTGCTTGCTGACCGTACCTCGAAATAGACTAGAGTGGTCTACATTGGCGTATACGGGCGAGGGGGGGGGGGCCCGAGCCCACCCCAGAATGGACTGGTGCCCACCCCAGGACCCCCACCCCAGGACCCCACCCCAGGTGGTTACCGATTCGAAATTCAAGGCTGGAGACTAGACTTAAATAACTTCACACAAAAACCATTTCAATCAAATACATAGTCTACAAGCGATTTCCATTTAGTTACCTTCAAGTCACAAAAATAATTAAATCCACAAATACACAACGTACTAAGCTTGAGTACATTTGAATTTTCGCGCCGCAACGCAAAGCGGCAAGCGGGTGCCGCACGCCATCATCATCATCATCGCCATTAACCCACTAACTCCTGAATTAACTTTTTTTGTAAGATTGGTTTGAAATTTCATATACTCATTTAATTTATGATAAATAATCCATAAAAAATAATTTAAAAATATTTCACTTGAAGAAAAGCCGGAAAATGCCGTGTCTTGAACGACACAGTAGGAGAACATGCTACTATGATAGCTTATTATTCAGATTTATTACGGCTCCATAATAAATTGACAAAAACGACAATAAAACACATGAATCTCAATAAAATGTTTTATTCATTTATTTTTATACACATATGGTTATTTTCTGTATATGATATTCTTCAAAACATGTTTTCGGATGCAATGTTGCATTGAATTTCATACAATAAACATTTGCACTATTATGACAGACACCACAACGCAGTCGAGCCTCTCTATATTTTATCAGGTGACCATTATGAGTATACTGCATTGCTGTGGCTCTACTTTGTGATGGATCTCCATCCCTATGACTGTCGGCTTTCTTGTTTATTTCAAGAAGTCTTGTAGCGACATTCCTCTAAAATTTCAAAGGATCCAACTGCCCACCATTTACCTTGTATAACTGCCAGGCATCATACGTGGCCATATCAAGGCAATGACTCATTAGTGAGAAGAAACACTTTTTTCCACGGACACTAGTACTATAAATACCAATATTTTGACCTTTTAGATAGCTGTGCTAAAGATAAACAGCCATCCTCACTAGCATCAGAAGAATCTTTACGTTGAATTTCAGCAGGTGCTCTGAGATGGGACCCAGGTAGATTTTGGAGCAACACATAGTCTTCATCTGTAACTTCCACGCTACAGTTTTCTAGCGGCATGTTAGTTTTAGAATTTAGAACCTCATTTTATCATTTTGCGCCAACTCCTCTAAAATTTAATTTAACGACAGCGAGATTTTAAAATTCTTGTAAGAAATACCTATATAATATTATAGAAATATGCAATTAAAATAGTAATATTGTTTTTTAAATAATAAAAAAACGCAGTTGGAATATGTTCTAATATTGAATGGTAGTATAGCAGATAATAGTACATTCTCCTACTGTGTCTTTTACGGAACACCTAAAGTAAAAGGCAAATACCATGAAATATTATAAAATAACAATTGGTTTTTTTTTCTTACAATATAGGAACAAAATATTGATAATCTGTTCTTACACAAATTCAAATCGCGATAAAACATTATCTCAACTCACCTTGATTTACTCATTGCAATAGACACAAAATTCAAACTTATTGCAAACGAAATACACTGGGCCGCAAAAATTCCGGGTCGCTTATAAAAAGTGTGATAGTTTCTTAACTACACAACACAAACTAGTGAAACTGTAGTATGTTATAGATGACTGACTTATACATAAAAGAAAATACATAACACGTTTGTAAACTGTATAATTTTATTTAAGTACTAAAAAATACAAAAAAAACACTTCTAACTTTTGACAACAAAAATATACAACACAGTTAATCTGCAAAATGAAAGCTTTTCTGTAAATTTAATATCTTGTATTTCCTCCACGAGCCCGTATCGCTTCATTAAGACGATGTGGCATGCTGTAAATCAAATTTCTAATACGGTTTTGGTCTATGTTTGACCATTCTTCTACTAGCGCACTTCTTAACTCACGTAAGTTAGCTGCAGCTAGAGAGCGTTATTTAACGCATCTCCCGAGCTCGTCCCATAAATGCTCTATGGGATTTAAGTCTGGGCTGCGAGCTGGACACTCCATGCGGGTGATACCGACGTCTTGAATATACGCGTTGACCAAATGTGCTGTATGTGGTCGCGTATTATCGTCCATATAAATGGAATTTGCGCCCATATTCACCAAGAAAGGACCAGCATGCTCATCTAAAATCTCCTCTACATATCTGGGAGCTGTCAGAGAACCGTTTTCTATAATTGCTAACTCCGTACGATTCTCTGAAGATATCCCAGCCCAAACCATTATTGATCCTCCACCGAATGGCACCTTTTCCTCAAAACACGCTTGACGATAACGTTAATTTGGTCGCCTATATACTCTTCGTCTCCCATCGTGTGCGAATAAACAAAATCTTGACTCATCGGAAAACATAACCCTGGACCAATCTTCATCTGTCCATCGGACGTGTTCTCGAGCAAATCGCAACCTGGCAACTCGATGTTCTCTGAGCAATTTAGGGCCATTTGCTGGCCTATAAGGTTTTATATCAGCTTCCCGAAGTCGCCGCCGGATCGTGTCAGAGCTTACATTGTTGTGGTGAATTTCTTGAAAGCTATTTCGGACCTGAACAGCCGTGAGATGTCGATTTCCTAACATAGTGCTCACGATGAATCGGTATTCTCGTGTAGTTGTACACCTTGGCCTGCCATTCCCTGGTCTCCTGATGTTCATGCCGGTCTCTTGAAATCGCTGGAGTACTCTTTGGACCGTGGATAAAGATACACCTACTGTTCTAGCAGTACTCCGCTGACTCCTTTCTTCTTGTACCATGGTGATAATTCTTCAGTAGATAACGACATGTTGGTGCATGGTTAATGCACAAAATACTGTGACCAGCCAAAAAAACTGTTTATGACGACCGCTCGCTCGGTTTGAAACAAAAGCGAGAAAATTTTCTATTACAAAAATTTGTATTTTGATATTTTTCAAAAATCGGAATTTCTTTTTTTGAAGCTGTAACTTGTTCAAATGCAACCTCCTTTGATATGTATAATAAGCGTCACAAATCTGCCTATAACATATTATTTATACGAGGGATCTATGTAAATAACTTTGGGAGATATTGCGGTTTTTCTAAATGACCCGTTATTTTTGCTGTCCAGTGTATATTACATGTAACTCACAGTTATTAGTTCACATTAACCATGTTATAATCTTGACTGTCAGATCCAAACACAAAAAAAAGAATAAAGTACCTACCCACATAAACTTTTAAATTTTTTTAAAGTTGGTGTGTCGTTAAAGACACGGTAGGAGGTAGGAGTAAGTGGGTTAAGACGTGGCTGAGGTCTACCATGGGAGAAGAAATGTTCTCAAGCACTACACTTCTCCATATAGAAAAGAAGTACGTCAAGGAAAACGTCACGCCAGAAAAAGTTTTAAATATTTTTGTAGAGAAGAAACGTAAATTGAAGTTGGTTTAATTAATTTAATATTACTAGTGGTCGCTCAGTGGTCGAAATTCGACCGTAATTTTTATAAAAAGCTGTTAACTATTTCGGCTGAACGATGAAATCTATCTATTAATACGTGTAATAGTATTAATATATATTAATACGTGAAGCAAAAACTTTGTACCCCTTTTTTACGAAAATTGCGCGGTATATAATTTTATTAAGGCTGCACGGATTGTATCCTAACTAACTAACTAGGGTGGCGCAGGAACCCAAGATGGGTTTTGGCCTTCGATAATAACTGCCGCCACTTCTCCCGATCCCACGCCACTTCCCGCCAGTTCTCAACGCGGAGCGTCCCGGGCGTCACCCATCTCGGCCGTCCCACGTATGCACGTTTCACCGCCTGATCCTCCCTCATGCTCTCTAAGTGGCCGAGCCAGCGAAGTCTCTGTGCCTTTGTCTCGCCGATGATATTCGGCTTGGCCACTAACTCTTCGATTTCTCTATTAATAACAAAAACAATAGAATCCTAAGCAATGAAAAATTAAAAAAGATAGAATGTGAGTTTGGATTGGTAATGAGAGATTTCGGCCGCTCCTCTTCCATTTTTGAAATTTTTGAAAAGAGTGTAGGTACGTGTAGTAGTGTAGGAGTGTAGGTAGGTGTGTCAAACACATGGTAGTGTGTGTAATATTTGTTTTATTGATTAATTTATGCATAATTTTAAAAAAAATATTAACATTGGGATAACCTTCTCTATATAAACTATAAGTGTGCGAAATTTCATACTCCTCCGTCCGCACAATTTTCGTAAAAAGGTGTACAAAGTTTTTACTTCACGTATTATTATATCTATTTAATACCTTTAAACGAGCAATTCTTGTATATATATTTTTTGAATCTCAGAAACGGCTTCAACGATTTTCATGAAATTTAGTATGCAGGGGGTTTCGGGGGCGATAAATCGATCTAGCTAGGTTTCATTTTTAAAAAACATTATAAAAATAACGAGCAAAGCTCGGTCATCCAGGTACTAGATATTAATATTAGGTAATCAATCGAAATAAAGAGGATTCACAAAACTTAAAAAAAATGTTAAGGTAAACTACATTCCCAAAATTTATGATCGAAATATTATAATAATAATAATTTCTCAAGATATTAGTTTAAATAAAGAGAATAATAATAAATTTCACAACTTTTTCACTACCTAATTATTCGGACCCAAATTAAGCATAGCGTTCGTTTCGGCTTCATCGGCCATCGCACCTCAGGGGCCAGGTCTCCCCCTGGAAAATGACCCTAGATACACCAATGGTGGTCTAGCGGCAAAAGCGTAAAAATCGTCATATATTTACAATTCAATGAATATATTCAAATTACGAGTATAACATCATAGTGACGTACAGGAGTACAAAAAACAGATAAATGACAGTAAAATTATTTTTTTCAGGACGGTGCCACACAGCTGCAGTTCTGCTCCGATAAATGTCTGAACCAATACAAGATGCACATATTCTGCCGCGAGACGCAGGCGCACCTCGATCTCAACCCCCACCTGGTGAGCGCCTCGTCTTCGTCCAATCTCATCACTCCAGAACTGTGGCTGAAGAATTGTAAAAGCCGGTCCGCATCACCTAACTCCGAAAGGTCTGGCTCACCCACCCACGATAACACTGCCAAGGGAAATCCAGAAAAGACAGAACCTCTAAAACCTGCTGGGAAATCACCATTACCTCTTATAACTATAACGCCAACGTTAAAACTGATGAAGCCCAAAGGACCATCGGAAGAGCGAACCACGGTACAGAAGTCTCCTGAAACAAAGAAGGATGCTCGCACCAACAAAATGAACTTGAGGAAGCGTAGAACGTCCAAGTGCTCGGCAACGGTGACGTCACAGAACGCTAGGCATCGGACCGCGACGCCCAAAGCCCAGGACTTGAGAATGCGCAGCCCGTCTGTGGACGGCTCCTCGTCAGCCTCCACCGGCGGCAATTGCGCAATCCTCTCTCCACCGCACCCTATAAACCCACATGTTGTCCCACCCCCGCCATTCCCCAACTCCATGTACGGAATGCCACCACCCGTCTTCATAGATAACAGCCATATGAACGACCATCGGCTTCCAAATATGTTTCCTCCCCGACTGAACTTCATGCCGCGCCCAGGTATGCCAATGCATCAAGAAATGCCTCGAATCCCACCTCCCATGAACTTCCCCCCACTACTTCCAGGCCAAGCTCCGCCCGTAACTGTATTAGTACCGTATCCTGTAGTCTTGCCTATCCCTCTTCCGATCCCTATTCCTATTCCTATGTCAGCGTTTATACAGGCACACTGTGCTAGCAAAGTCAAAACTGAGACCAAAAGTGATGACAATGAAGGGCCGTTAGATTTTACAATGAATGGTGATAAAAATAAAGAAGAAAATAATGGTTCTACGGAAGAAGTGAATACAGATGTACAGGAGAGTAATAACTGTAGCGAGCACAGCAATGAACCAAACGATCGAATAGACGATGAAGAAAAAGCTGAAGACAAAAGCGCTGACGCGGGCAACGCGGAGCAGACGCTACCAAAGTTCAAGATAACAAGATTAGGGAATAAAATGGCGAAAATCGTCACCAAACCCAGGGAACCCTCGGAGTCTTCGAGGCCTTTGAGGAAACGACGAAGACTTGTAGACGTAGCTGCTGACGAAGAAGCTCTCATTCCAAAAACAAGAAAAATTGTTCAAGTTTAATTCTTTTATGCATTGTAGTAGATCTGTCGCTTATTTATATGATAGATGACAAATATTCTCAAAGAGTAATGTGTTTTGTTGACGAAAACTAATATGGGTTCATAGGTACCTAAGATCAAAACGCCGAAATTCAAAATCCCTAACCAATAAACTTATTGTAAATACTTGTAACAATGATATATTTCATAGTGTGCATTTTTTGTTATTTTCTAATTAAACTGTTTCGGAATCAGTTATCGTAATTTAAACATTATTATTACGAGCAATCATGCGAATATTCAAAATGTGCTGTGCCTAGTGCGAGTTTTATTCATTATTCGATCAAGTTAACAAAAACTAACATTTTAAACTCTCTTCGTTGGCCACAAGGCGACGCTGCTTCAACTCCACATTATTTTAGATTTTGTTTTTGTTGAGTTTTTGTCAAGTCTTCAACCAATACACTCTGGCGGCGTTGGTTGTGATTACATGACATTGTAAATACCTTTAAAAGGTATTTGAACTTCGGAATTTTGATCTTAAATTATTTAAGGTGGCTTTGAAATAAGTGAGGATATTTTTAGTACAGGTCATTTAGGTACTATTGCATTTGAATTTATAAAATGAGCACATTAATAAACAAGTACATATAGTTCATTCGTTAGTTGTTAGCGAAAAGTTTACGACTTCAAGTTGATTAAATACTGAAAACATCATACCTACCACACCAGCTGATTAGGTACATCACTACCGCTTGTGTCTTTTTCATAAATTAGAGAGACTAATGCAATAAATTCGCGGGTGTGAGTGGGTTTATCGTAGCTTCTACAGCAGGTACCTATGCAATATATTATAAGATAACAAGGTTATTGGAATTGAATTCATCAGAGAATTTAAAATCTAAACTGAGTAAGTATATATTTTATGTAAATAATGTATATTAAGCTAGATTATGTCCAGCTGTAGACTATTCTAAGCTGATGATGATGAAGCTAGACCTTAAAATATCCACAGTTGATTCAATAATTACCTACCTACATAATTGATATTAGTTTTCGTTAAACAAAGACGTAGCCATCTCAAATAATATATTCAATAATATTAATAATACATACCTACATATCACAACCACATAATTCGAACACAGTTCATTATTCTTTAAAATTGCTAGTCTTAACTTTAAGCTATATGAAATTTTAGGTCTGCAATCCTACTATCTTTAAGAGCAAATAACAATGTTTTCATGTATAATTAACCACAGTATGATAAAAGAAAGCAATTTTGTCACTAGTTTATTTTGGTTCAAAGTCAACCTAACGTAACATTCAATGACAAAGTATTAAATTGAAGTTGACTATGCTTATCAATTTATTTTCTGATACAATTGAAATGTTTTACAAAATACTGTAGCTACTTATAAAATAGTAGGGTTGTTCAAAATCTTAGAGAGCGCACTGTAAATGTGATATTAGTAATTTATTATAAACCTAATGTACCTATGTGTAATAAAAAAAATATATGAATATGATGTTGCTTTTATTTTTTTGTCACTACTTTTAGGGGGTCAACTTTAAAATGGAACTTTTATGTAGGTAATGTTTAGAACATAACAATAAGGAATTTAAAGAGAAAACATGAGAAAGAAATCCTATAAAAATTACATTTAACTTCGGGTTATTCCCGTTCGTCCCACCAGGCTTTGTCCCACCAGTAGGACGAACGGGAATTCTATAAAAACTGTTCTACTATTGAACCGAACAACGAACTATGAAATATTAAAACAAGGCCTACTATTATTTGCTTTAGTATCATACTTTTAATTTTGTAAAGATGAGGTATTATTAATGCGCTATTATTAATCCGACTAGGAAGCTACATGACAATGCTTGTGTACCCCTCGGAGAATCTAGTAGGGCACGGGGACACGCACTAGTGGGTGATGCCGTTCCCTTTAGAAAACCTCTGAAGGTGCTTCGTTTTACAAGGCTTAAGGAACCCTTTAAACTTCTCGTCGCTCCCAAAAAGCTCAGTGAAGCTGAAAATGCACAGTGGCATAAGCAATATAAGCAAACTAAATAACTTAACCTAAGTTATTATTATAAGTTATTTTATTTTAATTTTTATTATTCATTTATCTTTGTTGGTTTTCTGTTTTTTTGTTTTTTGTTGTGATGTCACAACATGTCACAACATGTCTCCTTCTGGAGGGGCCTAATCGTATATTATCGTGGTATTCTTACCAGCGTTGCAGCGGCCTCATGTCATTGTAGCATGTGCTGAGGTTGGGGCCTAGTTGGCCACACTTTATCTCCTGTTTTTGTTTTTTATTGTGAAAGTACCTTGTTTTTCATTACCTATATATAATATTTTTTAATACATAACAGTTGGCCTTCCGACGCATCATAAAAATTGGTAGCTTAATGAAAACTGGTGGTATTGCTATTGTTAGCCTTTTTACCGCCAACAACTTCTATAGAAGTTCTTCTTTGTACCTACTTTATTAAAATACATTTATACGTTGGCGTACAGCGGGACATCGCGTGCAGGATAGTTGGGCGGTGAAAAGGTTAGACAAGATATTGCACCCGCAGTATCTTCCCCTATCTATTTAGTTACATTTTGTGTATTAATTCACGAACTTTCGAGTAATTCTTCGATACGAATTATCGAGGTATAGATTCATCGAGGTAAACGTTTGAGGTAACGAAACGACCTGTCGAGGTAGGTAACGTTAATGAAATCTACAACCTGTTGCGGCATTAAGTCCGCCTTTTGTACTAATTTATACAATGTTATTTTTAGTTTATACGAAACCTGAAAACTGTTTGTTCAGAATCAGTAATAGAATCGATTTCAATATTTTTTATACCATGTTACATTTTGACCAAATAATAATTACAAAATCTCAAATAAAGTATACCCTACTAAAAAACACAACGAGACAGCACAAAAAGCTTGTAACTTCGTGAGTTTTCAAGATATTATTTGATTTTTTTTTGTACTGATTCTATAAATGAAAATATTTGACCCGTTTCGATTTTCGTATAAACTAAAAATAAGGTTGTATAGTGCAATATTAAATAAATATGTATAGGGCTATTTGCGATTAGGACTTGAAATAACTGCTATGTAATAAATAATATAAACCTATGGAGCTAGTCTTATTAATCTTATACCCTTAACTGTCACACAAAGACATGTGTAAGCAAAGGTGAGTATCATATCAGTAGAAAAGATCTCGAAGACATGACAATAGTTAGTGTGCAGAGTGCAAGGCTATGTTTGCATTAGGTAGATACATGTCGTGATGCAACATTGTAAAAATATTATTTATAAACTGAGAAATATATTCAGATAGTTTTAAGTGGGTATTGTTCTAAGTAGGTATCTACATGATGAAACATCTGTGTTAATATTAATTCAGAAACAATGTTGTCAATTACCGAATGGGTAGCCTACTAGCCTACATTTATAAATACTCTTAAATTATAATAAAAACAAGTTTCGAGTTTCATACGCCTTTAATGTCTTGACTCATAGAAAAACATTGCTAAAATCAATAATGGAAAATATTTCATTGCTATATTTAACAACATGTTAACTTACAAACTAAGAGCTCTGCCACACGCTGTGGACATTATATGCCTCTATTTTCAACATTTGTACATTACTTGAGATCCAATTAAAATTTACAATGGCATCATATTGCATTCTATAAAATTATATCTTCAAATTAATTAAAGCATCGTTGGATGATTGATTTTATCTAATATTTTAAGTAAAGGCAATACTGGCATGGTTCCATAGACTGCTCATAACAACACATTATGAAGTGTTTATGAAACAAAACATTCATGTTCTACTTGTAATTAAGTAGGTTGTCCAAACGCTATTACATCTATCATGTTGCTTCAATATTTATTAAATGCAATTTAATTCTTGTTATTGTATAAATCCCAAAGGGTTATAGCACCATCAAGCCCCCCTGCAGCCATTATATTAGCCTTCCAGAGGGAAACTTTCTCAGTAGAATAAACAACGTCTTGTATTGCTTGCTTGTGCTCAGTAAGCACTACTAACGGTCGTAGAGAAAACCAGGAGAAAATACGGATGTGACCGTCCCAACCTCCTGTGGCAAATACCTTTCCGTCAATTCTAGACTGAACTTTGTTGATTCCCGAATTTTTGATTGGGACATCCAGTTTCAGAGTCATGTTTAAGTCTTTTTTACCTATGCTAAAGATCTGTATCACATTTGAAGTATTACCAATCATTCCTCTCTGTTGCTCAAGATGGTAATCTATGGACATTGGGCATTCCTTAGTTTTTAATTTGCCAATGCATTGACTAGTATTGAGATCCCACAGGAGAAGCCAGCCCGCTTCATATCCTGCCAACAGACACGGTCGATCACAAGAAAACTCAATGTACTTCAAACACATTGCATCTCCTAATTTTGGTTCACTGTCATCATCTGGCATCAAAGATCCAAGTTTTTCTCCACAAAAATTATAAATATATATTTTCGATTCTTTGTCAGGTACATAAATAGTCTCCAGTTTTGTGTTGGTTTCGAAACGGCAGAAGCCCGGGTAATCAATATCAATGAGAGCTTCTTCTTTGTAGCCGCTGTTTGTTAATTCAAATATCTTGAACTTTCCACCTTTTTCTTGCGTTATAAGATGACTGTTTGTATGGATGAGATGAAGAATTGGAGCTTGACCAACTTTAATCTTTTGCTGCACTCGGTTGGTCTGAAATGTAACATATTTGTTTTATCAGTAGAGGTAGGTAGTTTCATACTATTAGTATGAGAAATGGATTGGTCCTTTATAAAGATTATGATTTGAACTACTTGATAAAAATCTAACTAATACATCAACAGCTGTAAACAGACAAATAATTTACATATCGTTATCGTTTTGTTTTGGCTGATGGCCCAAATTTTTTTCTAGGTCACAAATGGGGGTAGGCAATAAAGGAAAGCGGCGCAATAGTCTGAAGCCGTACGACACGTCACATATCTTTTTCCTGGCCAATCTGATTGAATATATAGTTACGGTCGGGTGTGGATCTCACCTGAAGGTTGTATGCATAAACATAGCCGTTTTTCGAGCCGGCTAGTAACCTCTCCAGACCTCCGGGCAAAAAGCTGAATGCCAACGAATAAACTGGCACGTTGTCGACGTTTCTGATGGTGTAAACTGGATCGGGGGGTAATAGTGCCATTTTTGGTCAAGCTCAAGCCGAAATATTTGAATGGACAATAAAAACAAAATAATAATAAAACTAATTAAGCCATCAGAAACTCGACCACAACTACGCACAACACAAAACTGACACAAAAACAAGAAAGTTCAACTTTTTTCTGTTTACAAACGCCGTTCAAAACCTCTATTGAAATTATTATACCAACACATAATTCAAGTTAATTTTTCTTATCGAGTGGATGTAAAAGTTACAGTTATGTTTTAAAAAGTTTTTTTTTATTTAAGTTATTAAATTTATTTGCATTGTTAGTAAAATTTAATGTGAAATAAATAAATATTTTGTAACACATTTTGTAACAAACAACTTATTTTTGAACGTTTCTGCTAGAGCTACGAATATTTGTTACTATCCTAAAGTAATTGAACAGTTATGGGTTTTTTTCAAAGCTAGGCTTCATATTAATGTTATACTCCAAAAAAGGTCCACGAGCGGGATTTGGACCTGCACGCACCCTCCGACATACTCCAAAAACTTTATCAAAACTATTTAAAAAAATATTCTTTTACACAACTATGTTTACAACAAGCAATCATTAGTAATCATTACATTAGTCATACTGTTAATATAGGATAGTTTCATATTTGCGAGGAATTAAGCCTGAGGTAGGTTTCGGGAATTGAAACCTGTTCTACAAGTCATCAGGCCCACCCACAGATATTTGCTATTCCTGAATGAGCTTAGTTAACAGGACTTACTTATAAATAGTAATACAGGAAGAAACAGATCTTATAAACTATAAAGACCTAAATAACCAATATAACAATAAAATAATTAAAGAAAGGCGAGTAACAGTTACCGATAACAAAAATTTGATGATTGTGTATATTGTGAATAGTATGGTATATCTTGTGAGTGTGTACTAGATTTGGCTCCGCGCCGCGCCGACTGTTTACTGCCGATACTTTATATCATAAAATATCTATAATATTCAATATCATAATCATAATCATTGATCGGAAAGAAGGGGGCTAATTTACCTAAAGTTGCAGACAAGACAAGAATAAGAGTTATAACCACAAAAATTTTGTTCATTTGTTTTTATCGAATCATGAATCCCGAAAATAGTTTTACTTTGTAGTAGTCTACATTACTAAAATAGTATAGTACACATACATTCTGTAGTACTCATTATATTACTCAATATTTTTGAATTTTATAGAAAATTCAACGTCCACATTTACACTTTTATTTTAAATATTGATAATTTCACTACATTATTATTTATAATTTAAGGGTATCTAGAATTTGCGAAAAAATTACCACAATAGCATTTTTGGAAATGTACCTGAACCTGAGCCGGAATGTCGGAGGGTGCTCGCAAGTTCAAATTCCGCCCTAGAAATTTTTTTTGAATTACTTTTCCAAATTTTTATTAAAATATTGACTGTAATTTAATTCACTTTACTTTTATGATATGAAACAAGTATTTTTCATAAGAAACATTGACATGAGAGAGATGAAACTCATCAAATCAAAATCACCAATCATAATTCTATTGTGATAATTTAGTAGAGCACCGAACTAAAAATGTGAAGATTACATGACATTAAATAATTTAAAAAAAATTAAATCACTGGATCTATAAGACATCATAACCAAGCAAGCAAGTATAAATGCTCAATTGAACAAAAGTTAAATTGCATATGCTTTTGGTCATAGGTCATCTCTATTGTTATCTTGTTGTGGTTGTCAAACTGTAATCTGTCACTACACGCACTTGACAAGTTGACAACGAAAGCCATTACGCGCTGCGTCAGTTTCTGAGGAGGCAGCCCGTATTATCGCGTTTTTGAGAATTCTGAATGAGAAATCATTGATTTTACCTAATAATGGGTGCCATACATAAGTTAAAAAGGCTAAATTAAGTGTCGTAATCACAAATGGCTGCGGAGTCGCTTCTAAAAACGAACAAGCCGATTAAATATACATCGTATAGAAATATTCTCTACCATAGGTTTTTCGTTGGCCTATTATTGTTTATTGTGCTATCTTTAGTGTTTACAGTGTTGTTTAATGTATTCTCGGGTAGTTCACCACGGACAGACTTCCACGAACCAGTGAATTTAGATCCAACGAGTCTGCCAGTGTTGCAATTGGAAAGGGATTTCCCAAAAGCTGAGTCCCGCCTTGCGAACTGTAGTTACTGGGAATGCTACAACGTTTACAAGTGTGGGAGAGGTGGGCACGATAAGATTACGATCTATATTTACCCGCTGAAGGATTATCAGACTGAAAATGGGAGACCTATATCACAGTTTTCCAAGGAATTTTATATAATATTAGATACTATAAGGCATAGTAAATATTACACGCCAGACCCTGAGGAGGCGTGTTTGTTAGTCCCTAGTATAGACACACTGAATCAAAATAGTTTTTCTAGTGAATATGTTTCAAGAGTGTTGCAGGCATTGGAATAGTAAGTATTATATTGTTTGTGATTTGATCTGTAAAATTGTTTATAAAATTATAATTTTTTCACTTTTAATGTGATGTGTTTATCTGTTATCAATAATTATAAGAACCAATAAATATTAGTAGTAGATATAGGTATTACTTATTTCTTTTTCTTTTCTTTTGTTCATGATTTGTCTAAAAATTGTTGTCCTGATGAAAGTTTACAATACTAATTTCAACTTCAACTTTTGTTTATGGCAATCAGGTCACTTTTAGATTAATGATAATTTACTGATAAAGCAAAATAATAATAGGCTTGCTTATACAAGTAGTAGGTAGAAAGCAAATATAAAATAGTAGTCATAAAACTCAAGAGTCAAATGCTAATTGATAAAAAAAAATAAACAAGTAATCAAATATGTTTAAGTCATTTGTTTTTGTATTATTGCTAATGTTATGTATTACTCATATGCACATATAAATATTAATACAATGACGTTCTATGCAGTTGGAACAATGGTGAGAATCATCTCATATTCAACATGCTGCCGGGAAAGGCACCAAACTATGACTCCGTCGTCACCCTCAATACAGGCAAAGCCATTATAGCAGGAGGAGGATTCGACACCTGGTCGTTTAGATACGGATTTGACGTATCAATACCAGTATACAGCCACATAGCCGATAAAATCGATAGCACCCAGCCTAAACAGAAAAGCTACATGATTATATCGACACAGCTCAATATACCTCAGAACTATTTAGAACAACTGCAGAATATTGCATCATCCTCCAATGATTTGTTACTACTTGACGTATGTAAATCGGACAATGGTGGAATTGATTACACTAAACGTTGTGAGTACACAACAGGTAGAATATTCAATTATCCAGAGATATTGAAGGAAGGAATGTTTTGCTTGGTGATACGTAGTGCAAGACTGACCCAAGCAGTCCTGATGGACATCCTAGCGTCTCAGTGTATTCCTATAACGGTTGCTGATTCCGTTATCATGCCGTTCAATTCTCATATAGACTGGAATAAGCTTTCATTGTCTTTGCCTGAAGATAATGTGAAGAATTTATTGAAGATTGTTCACTCCGTGAGCAACGAAAGAAGAGGGGAACTTTTTTGGCAGCTGCGATGGGCGTATGATAGATATTTTGCTAGTATAGAGAAAATAACATTGACAACCTTAGAAATTATAAATGAGAATCTATTCCCGCTAGCATCTAGAATGTATGAAGACTGGAATATGCCTGAACATTTGGTAAGATATTTTATTTGTATTTTTAGACATATTATTTGTGTCCAAAAAAGTTACAGGATTGTACCCAGAATCTGACCACCCTAATACCTATTTCTGTTGCCAAGCAGCATAGCTTTACATTGCCGAATTTTTGAGTTCAAACATTTTCCCCGCACTAGGAATCGAACTGGAAACCTTTAGGTCTGAGACCAGTAATCTAACCACTAGACCACAGTGAGTCTAGCACGAACTTCTATCGAAATTGTAACCTGTTAATTACTATAAGTACTAGTCCAATTTATGGACATTGTGGGTTTCGGTTACATTTCCAGTCCATTAATACATCCCCGGCTCATTTTATGTCCCCACTGCTGTAGCACGAGCCTTTCCTATAGATGGATAGGGAGAAAGGGCCATAAACCACCCACCACCATTGTTAACGACGACTGCTAATGCAGCGGGGCCAACGGCTTTACGTGCCTTCCGAAGCATGGAGCAGTTTAAGATGATAAAATGTTGGTCACCCATCTGATGCCCGGTCTTTGTTGTTGTTTAACTTCAGCAATCTCAGACCGAATGCGCCATCGAGCTTCTACATTATATCTTCTCATAATTTCTTGTGGGCCGATTTTTGAATCCTATTGGTGATCTCGAATTAAAAGTGTTATGATTTTATGAATAACATAATTGACAATCTCATTACTTATTAATTATGATATCGTTTGATAATTTTCGGTTTCAAAAATAAGTTACCAGTGACTTTGAATAAAAGAAAAAGGAACATAATTGATATCACTGCATGAGAATACAACCACCGGTTCAAAAATCGCACCCCTGCCTCTGATCCAGTATTATTATCATATCGTTATGTCCGCAGTACGGTCCCGTGAACCCGCTGTTCTTGCCCGTGACCGCGGCTAAAGCGCCCGGCTTCACCGCCGTCATACTGACGTACGACCGCGTGGACAGCCTGTTCGCGCTCGTGCGCAAGCTGGTGCGCACCCCGAGCCTGGCCAAGATCCTGGTGGTGTGGAACAACCAGAAGAAGCTGCCGCCGCCTTGTGAGTCGCTGTAAACTGCACTTTGTTATCTACCGTGCTCTTTTTTTATGATGTCTAGGTTTTTGGAGACAGCGATGCTCATCTATACTGCTATACTACTGTATAAATCTGTAGGCTCTGTCAGTCTGTACGTGCAATTTTTCTGACAAATTTTGGGATAAATATTCGTTTTTTCAGTGATAACTCACTGACACCAATTCTACGATTTTTGAAATTTTTGTCTGTCTGTCTCTCTGTATGTCCTCTTATAACTCAAGAACGGCTTGACCGATCTTGATGAAAATTTGTAGGGTAGTAAGAACATGAGATTGTGCAAATGATAGGCTATAAAAAAAAATTAAAATTTTATTCACAAATTTTCGCACAGCGAAGCGGGCGGGTGACGGATAGTTTTTTTATATAGGTATATACTTAGATGAAGCAGAGTTCGACATTTTTTTTCTTTAATCTTTAAAATTAGGGGGAAACAACTGGTTTCATTTTTTAGCATCAATTGACAAAAGCTAGAAAATTGAATAAAGCTAGACCACCTGCTTCCTAGCTCATCGTCCATCCCGTAAAATTTCAATTAAAAACTTAGATTATTTTTTGGCGACAAAATCTGTGTCGAACACCAGGATCAAAGCGTCGAAGACAGGTGCCAATAACACGAGCCTGCCCGTTCTCTCTGTGGAAACACTACAGAGAGAACGGGGGCCATAAGGCGCTTTGCAAACGGCGGGACGATCTTTTTGACCGCGAAGCAATAAAGACCGGAGGACCGCCGAGCACCGGCGGGCGACGCGGTCTTTTTTGCCCTCTGTGTGCGTTGGTAGTATAGGATTCCCTTTGCGCTATCGTTCGCTGTGAAATTGACCGGCCCGGCCCGCCGCCGCCGTTTGCAAAGCGCCTTAACTACCACGCAGGCCACGTAGGTTAACGACTGATAATGCAGTCGCAGTCGGGACCACCGGCTTCTATCTAATGCTTCTTTGGCCTCCCCGCCCGATCCTCTAAATGTCACTATACATTTACAGAATACACTAAACATGCACACTAGTTTAGGCCCAAGACACCGTAGTACTACGGTGACGTACGTAGAACAGGGTACGACGAACCGGTACACACGCGCTCTATACCATGTTTAGAGGCGCCCTCGGGTTGTTCCGAACCCTTTGGAGAATCTAGTAGGGCACGGGGACACGCACTAGTGCGTGATGCCGTTCCATCTAGAAAACCTCCGAAGGTGATTCGTTTCACACGGCTCGAGGAACCCTTTAAATTTCTCGCCGCTCTCAAACAAGCCCGGTGAAGCTGAAAATGCCGTTTGAGACAATCAGCAAAATCTCCAAAAAAAAGTTTCTATGGCCTTTGCGAAAGTTTGCTAACTTCAGCAATCGCAGACCGACCGGGTTTTTTAAAGAGAGTTTGTTGATTTTTACTGGACATTTTAAACCCCCGTGTGGTGCCGGGGATAAAGAATTGCATCACCCCATCTCAACCCGTGGGTGTCGTAAAAGGCGACTAAGGGACCATTCCAGAGGATGGGCAGCAGCATCTCTCTGAGGTTACCTTCAACCTACTGCGATCGCCAACCCGCCTGCCAAGCGTGGCGATTATGGCAAATACCCCCCATGACATGCACACCAGCAAAAACCGGCCCCTAGTCCCCGGCGGCCCCGCTCGCCCTAGCTACGGTAGCGGCCAAGGCAGCGACGGGGCAGGGGGTGCTAAGAATCTCCGGCAGAGACCTGGCTACCGCCAACAACGAACTCTGGCCCTGGCAACATTTAACACGCGCACATTACGGACTGACGAGAAGATTTACGAACTGGAGGAAGAATTGAGCAAGATACGGTGGGACATAGTTGGATTATCTGAAGTCCGAAGAGAGGGGGAGGACTCGATAATCCTCAAGTCCGGTAACTTGCTCTATTTCCGGGAGGGCGAACAACTGTCCCAAGGTGGTGTCGGGTTCATCGTCCACAAGTCCCTCGTGAACAACGTTGTCGAGACCGGGAGTGTGTCGCCTAGGGTAGCGTACCTTATACTCAGAATAACCAAACGGTATTCGTTGAAGGTCATACAGGTTTATGCTCCTACTACGACACACCCTGACGATGAGGTGGAAGCTACGTATGAGGACATCTCTAGAGCCATACAAGCCTCCAAAACTCATTACACCGTTGTCATGGGAGACTTTAACGCAAAACTGGGCAAACGAAGCGGCGATGAGATGATAGTGGGACGATTTGGGGTTGGTAATCGGAACTCCCGGGGCCAACTGCTGGCGGACTTTCTTGAGAGGGAGGGCCTCTTTATGATGAACTCCTTTTTCAGGAAAGCTGAACACCGCAAGTGGACCTGGATGAGTTCCGATGGTGCAACAAAAAACGAGATTGACTTTATCATGTCGACGAGGAAGCAAATATTCAATGATGTCACTGTGATCAATGCGTTTAAAACTGGCAGCGATCACCGGTTGGTAAGAGGCACATTGAATATCAACGTTAAGCTGGAAAGACGTCGATTGATAAGGTCTACGCTCCGTCCTGCACCCATCCAAATCCAAAACCCCGAAAGCTTTCAGCTCGAATTGCAGAATCGCTTCGAGCGCCTAAATAATTGTGAAAATGTGGACGAATACAGCAACAGGTTTGTGGAAACTGTCCAAACGGTTGGGTCCAAGTTCTTTAAAACCCACCGTGCAAAAGGAACCAAAAAGTTCTCAGACCATACCCTAAAACTAATGGAAGAGCGGCGCGGAATGGTTCTGCTTTCCTCAGGTGATGCGTCTCAGTTTCGGCGGCTAAATAGGCAGATCTCGAAGTCTATGACTCGCGACACGCGCCAATTTAATACTAACCGTATTAAAGAGGCCATTGAGCGGAACAAAGGCTCAAAAGTGTTCGCAAGAGATCTGGGTATTGGGCAGTGCCAACTGACGACGCTGAAAACCGATGACGGCAGAACTGTCACGACCAGGTCCGATAATATGGGAGAGGTCGAGAAGTTCTATGGACAGCTTTACACATCCACACGGCCACCTGTACAAAGCTTAGCTAAAGACCCTAGAGCTAAGTTAACCCGGCACTATACCGAAGACAACCCGGACATCAGCCTATACGAGATTAGTATGGCTCTCAAACAGCTCAAAAATGGCAGGGCACCAGGACGGAATTACGGCCGAGCTTCTGAAAGCAGGCGGAAGACCGGTACTCGTAGCTCTTCAGAAGCTATTTAATTCCGTGGTACTGGGGGGCAGAACGCCAGAGACGTGGCACGAAGGTATGGTGGTACTGTTCTTCAAAAAGGGCGACAAAACCCTGCTGAAGAACTACAGGCCCATCTCACTTCTAAGCCACGTCTACAAGCTGTTTTCGAGAGTCATAACGAATCGTCTCGCACGCAGGTTTGATGACTTCCAGCCTATCGAACAAGCCGGTTTCCGGTTCCGGCTTCAGCACCATAGACCACATACATACGCTGCGGCAGGTTATACAGAAGACCGAAGAGTATAACCAGCCTCTTTGCTTAGCGTTTGTGGACTATGAAAAAGCCTTCGATTCGATTGAGACATGGGCCGTGCTACAGTCTCTCCAGCGGTGCCAAATTGACTATCGGTACATCGAAGTGTTGAGGTGTTTGTATGAAAGCGCCACTATGTCAGTCCGTCTTCAGGACCAGAGCTCGAAACCTATCCAGTTGCAGCGAGGAGTGAGACAGGGAGATGTGATTTCTCCGAAACTGTTCACTGCTGCACTGGAAGATGTTTTCAAGCTTCTGGACTGGAAAGGACTCGGCATCAACGTCAACGGCGTATACATCACTCACCTTCGGTTTGCTGACGATATAGTGGTCATGGCTGAGACCCTGGAAGACCTCGGCGCAATGCTCGGTGACCTCAACAGAGTCTCTCAACAAGTGGGCCTTAAAATGAACATGGAGAAGACGAAAGTTATGTCGAACTCACGTGTCGTACCCACTCCTCTGAAGGTTGGGGACTCTGCCCTTGAAGTTGTGGACAATTATGTTTACCTGGGACAAACGGTCCAGCTAGGTAGGTCAAACTTCAGCAAAGAGGTCAATCGTCAAATCCAATTAGGCTGGGCAGCGTTCGGTAAGCTTCGAAATATCTTCTCGTCCGATATACCGCAGTGTCTCAAGACGAAAGTCTTTGACCAGTGTGTGTTGCCAGTGATGACATACGGGACTGAGACGTGGTCGCTCACTATGGGCCTCGTAAAAAGGCTCAAGGTCACTCAAAGAGCAATGGAGAGGGCTATGCTCGGGGTTTCTCTGCGTGATCGAATCAGAAATGAGGAGATCCGCAGAAGAACAAAGGTAACCGACATCGCCCGAAGAGTTGCTAAGCTCAAGTGGCAGTGGGCAGGTCACATTGCTCGCAGGACTGATGGCCGCTGGGGCGGGATAGTCCTGGAGTGGCGACCACGTACCGGAAAGCGCAGTGTGGGCAGGCCTCCAACAAGGTTGACCGACGATCTGGTGAAGGTCGCGGGAAGCCGCTGGATGCGAGCAGCACAAAACCGGTCGTTGTGGAGATCCTTGGGGGAGGCCTTTGTCCAGCAGTGGACGTCTTTTGGCTGAGATGATGATGATGATGATTTTAAACGTCACCGGACTTTTTTGGGGGCGGCGAGAAGTTAGATTCAAGCCGTGTGAAACGAAGCACCGCCACCAGAGGTTTTCTAGAGGAAATGACGTCACGCACTATTGCTTGTTTCCGTTCTCTACTAGATTCTCCGAGGGGTTCGGATCGGTTCGAGACCAGACCGAGCGCGTGTACCACTGCACCTTCGAGCATGAATCCTCACCATGACTAGTATTAGGTCATGGTGAGGTCATACCCTTGAAATTGACGTTTTGTATGAAGATTTTTGATAAAATTTTATTTTTCATACTAACGTTTTTTTTAATTTTCTTAGCATCTATTTATGTTAACTATAAAAATTGTAGAGTACTGAGTTGTTTCACTAGCTAAATATAGAAAAACTTAAAAAAGAAAAAAAATCGAGCCCCTTCAAAGGTACCTAAAAGACAATTCCGCGAACAAAAAAGTAGTCAATTTAAAAAAAAATATCGGGCGATAAAGACACAAAATTAATAATCATTGTTATTACTGAAGCCTAAATAACATAGTCTTAATTAAAGGTGTATAATAATATTTACAACCGGTATTGACTTTTAGAAGTAATACATACAACTATTAATAAGTGAGAAAAAAACGTCAATTTCATAGGTAAGGACCCAATATACTAGCAATATCCTATACCTTAACGAGGACAGAGGAAATCCGGTGATGTTTGTCATCAATTCTTCTTATTAATTACTCGTCGACACGCTATCCTGTTCAACCTTAAATTCTCGTGAACTGCGGTAACTTTAATGATACTGGGTAGAGGTCTCTATCTCCGTTGCTATGTAAAAAAAATTTATTATGTTCTGAGTAAGATTTTAAAATATCTACGGTAAACCTTAACAGTAATAAGCACTTGTCGCTAGTAGTGGTTTCATTATAACATAGTATTAAAGGATTTAGCAAGAAAGGAGACAAACGAAATTTGTTGCTTACCGTACATAAAACAAAAGAAACACTACATTCGCCATGCTGAAAACCTCTAACCGAGATTATAAAAAGAGCCAGGTACCTACCTATTAGGGTTGCCAAGGCTACTATATAATATAGTATCCTACTATTTTAGGTGTCTACTACTACTGCGCTGGCTCAGGGACCCGAAGTGAATCTTGACCTCCGACACGAGATTTCGCTACTTTGCTCTGTCCTCAGCCACCTCTCGCCAGTCCGGCCGTTGGAGGTGTCTAACTACTATTATTTTAAAAATATATAGTAGGCGAAACTAAATTATTTTTTAGGCAAAGTCGCTAAAATCAGTCTCTATTATCTAAAACGCAACACACAAAATATTCATTTATGAAATAAAATAAAAATTATTTAATTTTCATCAAGTAAGTACAAATATTATATATAATTAAGAGAAGTTAAAAAAAAATATATATAGAAATTTACACATAATTTTTACAAATAAAAAAGGGACTTCAAATCGCTGCCAAGCGGGAGAGTGCCCAGGATGCTAGCGGCGTTGCCTCTTTGGATGACCAAACTTAGGCGTTGGCCAAAATACGCGCCAGCTCGAGGGTCACCAGTGGTCTCTATAAGTCGAGCGGAAATTTGTTGGAAAAGTTTTCGAGCTGCCGGTCCCCATGGTCCCAAAGTTTCAACCCCAAACGGCGCAAATATGTGCCCAAGGCTTAGAGAACTATATTTGCGCCGTTTGAGGTCCTCAGCCGCTGAAGCTGCCGCGCCAGCACTAACCGAGGTTGCCCTAATGTGGGATGGAGCCAGGGTGTCCACGCATGTCGCATCCCACACCAGGGATCGACCCTGCGACCAGGCAACGAGCGTCATTCCATCGGGCCTCTTTCCATCGTCACGAGCCAGCCCATTGGGTTCCAATACAGCTGGCACATTGACGGTAGAAAGGGCACGGCGAATGACGTCGTTAAGATTCGCGTGTCGCGACAGACGACCAGCGCTTCGCAGGCAAGAAAGACCGTGGTGCCCAAAAATATCCACTCCAGTCCCGCAATGGCAACGATGAGGTTCATTTGTTTTAATGCCCAGGCGTAAAAAAAAAATACTTTTATTATACTATATTTTTTAATTAATTCCTTATCTACTATATTTTTATGGGTACTGAATCCAAAAATACTATAATTGGTCTAAAAAACGTTGGCAACCCTACTACCTATATCTAGACCGCGTGTATCTCCCGTTTCCCGGGCGTTTTTGTTAGTAAACTTTGACCCATTTTTAGTCTGTACAATGTTAGGCTTGTATGCCTTTTCCTAGTGTTCTCGTTTTGATGTAGTTCATCGGCGTACAATGGAGTAAATACGTTTTACAGGGTAATGGAAAAGTTTATTGTTTAATACCGACCTTGTTTTAGGACTTAAAGTTCGCTTTTTTGTTATGGACTGTATTACCCTGCGAATAAAAGGCGTCGATAAAAAGTGCGGAAATAGGTAAATTTATGGACTTAAACAGAATGAGAAAGAACCACCAACGAACAACGGAAACTTCTATTGCTAACAGTAAATACCTCACGGAATAATAAGTTTAATACGAAAGAGGTTAACAAGCATAGCGAAAACTACTAAAACTAAAGTTGAAGAAATATTTTTTTTACGTAAGCTCTCTCTTAAACAGTTGTGGTTCTACCATTATACGCTCAGTATTGGTATAAGATTATGTAGGAAGAAATGCATTAGAAAATAGTTGCTGCTCGTTTAAAAAACGAAATTCAACAAAGCCCATTTTTACCGATGTCCGATGACCCCTATGTTTTAGGTGACTCCTAAGCCATGTTAGGTGACAGCTACCGGTAATTTCGGAGTTAATCTGTCACCTAAGATGGCTGATCTGAACCTTAGCGGTCTGCGTCGGCCGGTGAAAACGGGCATGAGATGAGATACATTTTGCAAGTATTTAATAAATTCCTTTAAAAAAAGTATTTAAGGGAAGATTGATTTTTCTTAAAAAAATTTACCTTGTAACTAACTATTTCTACGTATTGGATTGGTTTAATGATATAATAATATTACTCGTATATCAATGTATATCCACTATCCACAGTCCTCCATACAATGAAAGTCATAATAAAAATAATATACATGAAACAAGATAACCTTTGTCTGAATTGACCTTATTGTTTTGCCGATGACGACCATCTAAAATTGCCGAAACATATCAATATTTATGGAAAAAGAACTCTATTGCTTAAACATAAGATTTAAGGGTGATTCAAAGACACTTGCTGCGTTTTTTTTAAACAAACAACTCTTTTTAATAAAATAATATAAATGTAAACTACTAAGTACTTTTAAACTCTACCTGCTTTTCTTTAAAAAAAATGCTCTTTAACGTTTTTAGGGTCTCGTACCCAAAGGGTAAAACGGGACCCTATTACTAAGACTCCGCTGTCCGTCCGTCTGTCACAAGGCTGTATCTCATGAACCGTGATAGTTAGACAGTTGAAATTACCACTTAATTTATACTAAATTATTAAAAAAAAATATTAACATTCTGTACTCCGTATAAAGATAAACTATAAGTGTGCGAAATTTCATACTCCTCCGTTCGCGCAAATTTCATAAAAAGGGGTACAAAGATTTTGCTTCACGATATATGATTATAAGACAAATTACTAAATAAAAAAATTTAAACGAACGATGGCTATAAAGAGATAGAATTTTGAATGTGAATGAGAATGTTTCAGGCATTAAGTCCGCCATGTAATTTGGGTTGCAAAAGTTTTAAATAAATAAAAAGGTACCTACATGCCATGTCATGCCATGCCTGCCTACGCCATTGAGCTCCTCCATTATCGAAGCCTCCATTCCATTACACAACGTTAAGTTCCATACTTCCATCTCCATTGTCAATGAGTAAACAACAAACTTCATGAACCATTTTTTTATTTCGTATCAATCGTTAAGTGATTAGCAGACTTAAATACAGAAACGCAGATTCAACAGGCCAGCCATATGTTTAATGCAGCCAATAATCGACACGCGCAATCTGAGCTAGGGTTGGCAATTTTGCTATTCTAATATAATTTATTATTTATTTTTATTTATTTGGCTTTTTAACAATGTTACAATATAATTTTCATTTATTGAAACTCAATTACTGGCAAAATTCAATGACTTGTTTACGCGCTGCGCTGCCCGAGACGTTCAAACTGTCGTTTATAAAGACTGGCTGACTCGTGAACTATCGTTTGGTTACCATAAATACTGGAGTATGTGCTCTTAGTCTTAATTAATTTTATCATCATCTTATCTAAATGTCACCTCAACATCATGTTAGTAGCATTATTATTTGTTGTACATCGACAGTTACTCAGTACTGTACTGGGCTACTGGGTGAAGTCCGCTTCTACCTTCGGCCTTACATCATCGCTTACCTAACATCAAATGGGATGAGTGCCAAATACTAACCTGTAGAGGAATTTAGAAAAGTTTTTGATAAAATTCGGTACACAGGTAGATCATACGAAACGAGATGAACTCATAAAACTTTATATCCTGAAAAACATCATCGCTTATCTAACATCAAATGGGATGAGTGCCAAATACAAACCTGTAGAGGAATTTAGAAAAGTTTTTGATAAAATTCGGTACACAGGTAGATCATACGAAACGAGATGAACTCATAAAACTTTATATCGTCCTTCTTGTCAGACAGACAGACAGAATATCACGCAGGCTAGGCCACGCGCGGAAACCATAGTATGGCCTATAAAAGTGGATAATGACAACCCTAACCGAACTGGATCGGACGACGAAAGTGATTTACGCACACATAAACTATGCCGGCGCTTTTTCAATGTAATACGAACGTTTTTGTCGAGATAGAAAGTCCATAACACGCGTATCAATCAAATTGATATATCTTATGGTTCAAATTAGCTTAACACAGCTCTTGCGCTTGTTTTATTGCCACTACTATACGAGTTAATTCTATTCTATTATATTCTATTCTTAAGTCAGCTAAGTACTTTTAAACAATGGTTTATGTAAACGACTGCCGGGAGGATTATTAGCCCAAAATTTATTTTTCTTTAATTAAGTATCTTTTATTCGTGTAGAAATATCTTACGGAATAATATATAACAAGACGTGAAGGGCAAAATAAAAGCTAAAACCAACTTTTATATCGCACTTGGCAATACCATTATAAAATAAAAAAATAAAATAAATTTTCTTACAATCACACCAATTATCTAGCCCAAGAGAAGCTTCGTTATGAAACTCGTTATATGGTTACTAGACAACGGATAAACATACTTAAAATACTTAAATAAATACTTATTATACATAGAAAACACCCAGACCCGAGACAATTTAGAAAAACAATTATTTTTAAATTGACCCGACCGGGGTTCGAACCCGGGACCTCTCGACCAAGGAGGTCGTCATTATAATACTGTTGTTGTAACTAAAATATACTGATTTTTTAAATCCGTAATTACTATTATTACAATAATATCAGTATCATCATTAGATCATTTATATCCCCGCTGCTGGGGCAGGAGGCTTCCATATAGAAGGATAGGGAGAACGGGCCATAAACCACCACGAGGGCCCAGTGCGGATTGGTGGTTATTAACGATTGCTAATTGCGGGGACCAACTGTTTTACGTGATTCCCGAAGCACGGAGGAGCTGGAGGTGATAAATTTGTGGTCACCAATCCGGTGACCGGCCTTTGCGAAAGTTTCTTAACCTCAGCACTCGCAAACCGGACTCGATCTCATCAGGGTGCCTAGTGTGAGTTACGGTCGACATTAGATCATGTTGACGAAAACGAGAATTTGTATGGCAAAATGTTAACTCCTCTCGTATGCCGCCAGGAGGCGCTGCTTCATTTTGAGAATTTGAAAAGTGAAGTTGCACTGTTTTGTTTCATTTGCCAACACTCATGCACACTCACGAAGACTTAACGGTTAATAATCCACCATTATTTCAGATTAATATTCGACATAACACAAATTTTAGAAAATAAAACAAAATTGCAGACATGACTCTTCACTTTCCCGCCAAGAAGTCTATTTTGAGTTAAAACTTTATTGTGTGAAGGTTTTTTTTTCCTAAGTGCATAATAGCACATTAAGACGACGCATTGGTAATTTATGTGGCGGGTATCTTGATTTTTCTCAACAATTACACAAAATATGAAAGTGATATTTGATGACATGATTTTTCATTTAATTGACTTCATTTTGTTAGTTGCAGAAACACGATTTGTCAACTTTTATAACAGAGAAAAAATATCAAAGTAACCTCTTTTAAAACATGGATTCACATTTTACAGGCTAACCAGACCGATTTAAGCATCTAAATTTTCTTAGTAGATTAGTCTTAACACACACTTTAAAATTGTAGGTCATTTTTTAAAAATAATTTGTAGTTTTAATTTGAAGGAAAAAAAAACAGTTTTTCTTATGGTACGGGGCGCAAACGCTCGTATCAAAACGTATGAGATTTATTGTTTAGCGGTGCGTCGCCTTAAGCCAGTGTCAAAGTATTTTTTCTTACTAATTAAGTATTTAATAAATTAACAATATTTCTTTTGTTACTTTATGATGACGATGAATGATAGTTAATAGTAATAAGTAGAGATAAATGATATAACCCCCCACCCCCCAACCCCTTGAGTAATGCTCATACTTCAA
Organism: Eudonia lacustrata; assembly: GCA_947562085.1. Lineage (NCBI taxonomy): Eukaryota > Metazoa > Arthropoda > Insecta > Lepidoptera > Crambidae > Eudonia > Eudonia lacustrata. The sequence goes on from OX387320.1 coordinate 19,822,780, forward strand.
ACATGTCAAAAAACAAAAAAAAATCTTCCAATTCTTTTGTCTTTTGTTGCAGCGTCCGAGTGGCCAGTCATCAACAAACCGCTGAAGGTTATACGAACCAAAGAGAATAAATTGTCGAATAGATTTTTTCCTTACGACGAGATTGAGACTGAATGTCAATTGACCATAGACGATGACATCGTTATGCTTACACCGGACGAGTTGGAATTTGGGTGAGTGATTACCAGTTTTTTTAAATACTTTTATTTGAATAAGATTTTTTTAATAAATATTAAGATAACTAAGTTCTGTAGCTGGGTCTTGGATGTAGTTGACTGCTGGTTCGTCGATAGAGTCGATAGTCGATTCAACCGCCCCTGTGGTCTAATAGTTAAGACCACCGGTTAAGACTCCGAGGTTCCAGGTTCGATTCCCAGCGGGGGGTAAATGTTTGTGTACTCGGTTTAGAAGGCTTGTTTTTTCGCCTGGATAGCTACCACCACCTTATCTAAACATGTCGCCATAACAATGTTTGTAGCATTGTTGTGTTCCGGCATTTAGAAATAAGATAGCTGGAGTCTCAGTAGTTGAGGATTCCCGGTGAAATGCACTTCCATCTTCGGCCTTATCATGTCTTAATATCAAGTGACATCAAGGCCAAGTGCGAAAAAAAATTTTTACCTGTCAAAACCATATTATTTAACCCTTTCACTGGTGGTGGCAATATAGATGCCACCATAATTTCAACCGTATGTAGTTGCAATAGCATCGAAAAAAAATCTTAAACATTCAAAACTTTTTGATTCATAAAGTGGTAAGATATATACAATGTTATTTTTAGTTTATACGAAACCTGAAAACTGTTTGTTTAGAATCAGTAATAGAATCGATTTCAATATTTGTTATACCATGTTACATTTTGACCAAATAATATTTACAAAATCTCAAATAAATTATACCCTAGGCTACTAAAAACACACAACGGGGCAGCACAAAAAGCTTGTAACTTCGTGAGTTTTCAAGATATAATTTTAATTTTTTTTGTACTGATTCTTTAAATGAAAATATTTGACCCGTGTTTCGGTTTTCGTATAAACTAAAAATAAGGTTGTATATTTTTTTATAAGAAGAGCGATAATATTTTTTTTTATTGACAACAACAGTCACTGTTCTTAACATAACAATTAACATCAACACATCATGACATTGCGAAGCTGAAGGTTGCTTAGCGATAATCGCCGTCTCCCGGACGCGCAAACCACTACGTCAAGCGTCGAGCACCTCCGGTATTCTAAATGGCGGGCAGGAACATTTTTATTTCGGCAATTCTTTATTTGCATTGGTCTGACGAGACGAGATCTGATACTTTTCCTATTCCACCAATTTTTCGTGAGGAATTCATGGCCTTTTAAATTTCCCTTGGGGCAACGAACGGGGGACTAAATCAGGGCTTCATTGTGTGTATGTTGATCCTGGTTACGAGGGCTTGCCATTGCCTCCTAAAACAACGTTATTACAACCTTCTTTAAGCAAGTTTTAAGAACAAATTTCAAAGCAAAAACGGATACTATTTTTAGATCTGTACCTATCTGTACCTGTCTTTTATATAATTAATGCGAGTTTTATTAGCTTATAATAAATAAATAAATGTTTCCCACGCTCACACCAATTATCTAGCCCCAAGAAAAGCTTCGAAATGGTAACTAGATAACGGATAAACATACTTAATATACTTAAATACATACTTATTATACATAGGAAACACACAGACCCGAAACAAAAACAGGTATTTCTAAATTGATCAGACCGGGGATCGAACCCGGGACCTCAGAGATGGCGACACCATGAAAACCGGTGTGCAAGCCACTCGACCAAGGAGGTCGTCAGATATTATTAGAAATTAGTTACGAGGCGACCAACACCTTAGTTTTCCTGTTGCCACGGACCCCATAACACGTCAGGATAAAACAATAAGTAAAAATAAAGCGTAAGTAAATGCGTCCAATGTACCGCAGTGTCTCAAGACGAAAGTCTTCGACCAGTGTGTGTTGCCAGTGATGACATACGGGACTGAGACGTGGTCGCTCACTATGGGCCTCATAAAAAGGCTCAAAGTCACTCAAAGAGCAATGGAGAGGGCTATGCTCGGGGTTTCTCTGCGTGATCGAATCAGAAATGAGGAGATCCGCAGAAGAACTAAGGTAACCGACATAGCCCGAAGAGTTGCAAAGCTTAAGTGGCAGTGGGCAGGGCACATTGCTCGCAGGACTGATGGCCGCTGGGGCGGGATAGTCCTGGAGTGGCGACCGCGTACCGGAAAGCGCAGTGTGGGCAGGCCTCCAACAAGGTGGACCGACGATCTGGTGAAGGTCGCGGGAAGCCGCTGGATGCGAGCAGCACAAAACCGGTCGTTGTGGAGATCCTTGGGGGAGGCCTTTGTCCAGCAGTGGACGTCTTTTGGCTGAGATGATGATGATGATGATGAAATGCGTAGAAATTGTTTTATTTATAGTTAGTATTTTACTATTTCATCTATTTTCTATTGGAAGGGAAAAGTCGCTGGCTATGTTTAAATCGGGTTTTATAAAAACAAAACTGAAAGATTCTCCTCCAAAAATACTGACATCTAATACCCAAAAAGAAAAAAACAAAGACGCTACCTAATTGTTTCAAATCTATAACTAGGGATACCTGTTACCATTAGACGCGAATGTGCTTTTGCGCAATTCTGCCAATTACATGTGTTGATAATATGTAGAAAAAAAAAAATACGCTGCTGACATCATACAATTTGTTTAGTACAAACTTGAAGGTCTAGTCTAGTCTCTCTTGGTGCTATAAAAAAATAACAATGTAAGTATGAGAAAAAATCTTTCCCTCTCATAGGAGAATGTGGCAGTCAGTCGCTTTCAATTTAAATGTTACAATTGGATATTTACTTTTTCATAGTGTTTCACAAGTTTTTTAAACCGTCTCATTACAAGGGCTATTGCATTTTAGATATTTAATTTTAAGTTAATGCACTAACAAATTATCAAGGTATGTCAACACACCTTATACAAAAAAAATACTAGGTACTGAGTTGGACGAAAGTCTTTGACCAATGTGTGTTGCCAGTGATGGATGACATACGGGGCTGAGACGTGGTCGCTCACTACGGGCCTCATAAAAAGGCTCAAGGTCACATGGAGAGGGCTATGCTCGTGGTTTCTCTGCATGATCGAATCAGAAATGAGGAAATCCGCAGAAGAATTTGTTCTTCTGCGGATCTCCTCATTTCTGATTCGATCATAACCGACATAGTCCGAAGAGTTGCTAAGCTCAAGTCGCAGTGTGCAGGGCACATTGCTCGCAGGACTGATGGCCGCTGAGGCGGGATAGTCCTTGAGTGGCGACCGCGTACCGAAAGGCGCAGTGTGGGCAGGCCTCCGATGATCTGGTGAAGGTCGCGGGAGGTTGTGGAGATCCTTGGGGAAGGCCTTTGTCCAGCAGTGGACGTCTTTTGGCTGAGATGATGATGACTGAGTTGGAAGTTTTTAAAGTTTATTTGCAAGACGCAACTGAAAATTGTAACGTAACCTTACCTAACTTAAAAGTGTGTAGTTTGTATAGTGCGTGCCTATACATATTAAGTACCTACTTATATTATACACATTATGAATTTTACTTATTTACTTCAAGAAAACAACTTTTTTGAAATAATCTCGTAACAATCAACATAATCGCCATTTGTATTACTCGTACTAATTGTCTCTTGATTGTTAGCTCAAATGCAAGAAAATCCATTATGTAGCTACGCATCGTCGGTAATCTGACTGAGTCGCGACAATCATTGACTACCATCAACCACACGCCATAAAATATTTATGTATAGTTGCCGTTTAATAACCCTTATGTCGCTGCTATTAAAGGTCGATTTGCATTGCAAGTTGCGATTGTATTCCGAACTGTTTAACTCTGATCAATTGGAACACGCAACGGCTCTCATTGCTGCGTTTGTAGTTAGTAATTGACTGTTTTAATTTCGCCGATCATTCGTTGTGATTATCTTTAATATCAAAGAGATCAACACTCTAGTACTAGAGAGAGTAAAACTGCGAAATGCTTGTTATGTGCCTGCATTTGAAAACTTTCGGTAAATTTTGTTTTATTTTAATAGATCTTTACCTATGAAATTGGAGATTTATATGAAGATTTTTTATAATTTCTTTTTCATACTAACGTTTTTTTAATTTTCTAAGCATCTATTTATTTTAACACTATAAAAATTGTAGAGTGTAGTGTGTTTGTTCCACTAGCTAAATATAGCAGACATTAAAAAGAAAAAAATCAAGTCCCTTCAAAGCTACAATGAAACAAAAGATCAATTCCGCGAACACAAAAGTTAGTAAATTAAAAAAAAATATTGAGCGATAAAGACAAAATTAATAATCATTGTTATTACTGAAGCCTAAATAACATAGTCCTAATTAAAGGTGTATAATAATATTAACAACCGGTGTTGACTTTTAGAAGTAATACACCTATTAATAAGTGAGAAAAAAACTCCAATTTCATAGGTAAGGACCTATTATTAGGACACCCATAAAAACATACATAATTTAATATACAAAAAGAAACGTAAAGCAGTCTAAGTGCTGTTTTACTTATAGCTTGCCATGGCATGTAAATGTGGGCTGGCGTTTTTATATTCGTATTAAAATTAATCTTTAAGTTTATAAACCAAACTCCTTCTGACGCAGTCCGGTAAAAAAATTATCTGAATTTAAACAAAGTAGACCTGATTGTGAGACATTTATGGTAGATAGATAATACTTTTATTGCAACACTATAAAACATGAACAAAAAAGAAAAATTATTTACAAAGTTACAATTTGGCGGTCTTATCGCTTTAAAGTGATTTCTTCCAGACAACCAGTTTATTATGGGAAATGTATTTCATGTCATAACATAACACATGATTGATGATTTTATATGTAAAATAATTAATAGTATTAGGTTTAATGGTTTTCATTTTGCTTTAATGCGTGCTGTGATTACGCCTAGTTGTAAGAGCAGTCATCTAAGGGCAACATTAATTTTTATGTTTTATGACTTTAATTTAGGTAAATTACAGGAAGTCCTGTTACTTATGTAAGTGGTAATCCAATAAATAAATAAATGAGTGGTTTCATAAACTTTACGCGAACCCTATTAAATTGAAACATAGTCTTTATACGCGTATCGACGAGTACTCGCGTTATTTTACATAATGTATTTTCGAGCCTTCAAAATGTTCAAAAGGAAATGTAAATATATTTTAATAAATAAAATGCGTAAATAAAGTTTCTCGATGTTAAAAATGTTCTAAATTATAACTATTTGGAATTTGGATTTGTTTAATTCACTAAAAAATTTGGGTCTGTATTTTCTTGGACTTCGGATGCCAAGAGTTTTTGTTTGTCTAACTAGCGTAATGGAAATATTATTATTGGCCCTCGTCGATAGGTAATATAGATCGGACGCAAAATAAGCAAATCCAGAAAGTAAGCTAAACGCGCTCGAGCAAACGCACACATAGGCACTCTCTCACGGACAGGGAATCTTGGAACAGCTCAAAACACTCCGAGCTGTTGCGAGATTCCGTTTCCGTGAGTCCGATCCGATCCGAACCCTTCGGAGAATCTAGTAGGGCACGGGGACACGCACTTTTAAGTGTGTGATTCGTTTCACACAGCTTGAGGAACGTGCTTTAAGTTTTCGCCGCCCCCAAACAAGCCCGGTGAAGCTGAAATGCCGTCTGAGGCAATCAGCAATCTCTCTCTCAAAAAAAAGTGTCCGTGAGAGGAGGTAGTCTACACAAAATAAGGAGATAGGATAAATATTTATAAAATTTACAAAATACAGTGAAAAAATTAAACGCCTACCCGACCCAGCCAGGAATCGAACCTGGGTCTTCCGCAATCCGGGCGGCTGTACTGACCGCTATGCTACCGGGAAGGCTGACGTAGACGCTGAATTTTGTCACTGCTTTTGTAATTTTTAGAGTGCTAATAGCGGCACAGCGCGCCATCTATCCAACGGTCATTGCAACCGTTGGCTATACAGATTCATCTTTGCAGATGAAATACTACAAATTTGATAACACAACGCTATAGTAAATTTTTACTTTTTTTTATTTGCAAGTGCTAATTGCTGCACTGAAGCTAAATTAAATATTTATAAAATTTACAAAATACAGTGAAAAAATTAAACGCCTACCCAACCCAGCCAGGAATCGAACCTGGGTCTTCCGCAGTTCCGCAAGCTTCAGTGCAGCAATTAGCACTTGAAAATAAAAAAAGTAAAAAGAGATAGGATAAGATAAAATAAGGTATTAATTATAAGGTATTATATTATATCCCATCGCGCACAAAGAAATGTGGTGACTCTTTTCTTTGTCGCACCTCCAAAAGATGGAATAGTCTACCAGCACACGTTTTCCCTCCTTCCTATGATATGGGGTCCTTCAAACGAGGGGTGAAGAAGCACCTTGCACCGGCAGAGTGAGGTTGACTGATGCTGCGTTGTTTTCACGCTGCACCAGTTGTCTTCGCGTCTAGACTCCATTTCCACTTAACATCAGGTGGTATGGAGTCATGTGCCGTGCTAGGTATAAAAAAAGGTGCTATCTGTGTGTGCATTTTTCTTTGGAGAGAATGCTGATTGCTTCAGACAGCATTTACAGCTTCATCGGCCTTTTTTGGAGGCGGGCGGCGAGAAACTTAAACGGTTCCTCAAGCCGTGTGAAACGAATCACCTTCGGAGGTTTTCTAGAGGGAACGGCATTACGCAATAGTGCGTGTCCCCGTGCCCTACTAGATTAACCGAGGGGTTCGAATCGAATCGGGGGTGTGTGCGTAGATCGAACGCGTTTATATGAAGCTTATCTTCTACAATCTCCTTATGTTATGGATCGGACCCGTGAAATTCTAACTTACGATAGACTGTATAATTTGTGACAATTATGCCTAGTTCCTTTGTCCCGTGTAACATAACAAGACGATCTATTGTATAATTAAGCGAAGTATAATAACCACGAGTTAGCTTGTGGCCCAGCCGGTGCGTGCGTGTTTAGTAACCTAGTAGTAACCACGATATCACTTTAATAAAGAACTATACATGTATCATAGCAATTTCAAGTTTTTTAAAGGAATAAGCTAATTTTATTGCAAAGTACAGGCAAAGACGGCGCACCGAATACTACTATCCGTATTTCTGGGGTCGGCCTATCCGAAACCGGAGGTCTTCAGGCTCTTCTCTCTTAAGGACGTGGCCAAGCTTATGGCATATATCTTTACAGAGGAAGAAGAGTGAAAGAATGGGGTTGCTCAAAAGATCCCGATGGGTCGAAGTGTTACTGCGAGAGAACCTCGGCAGGCCCCACTAAGATAAGATAAGATAAGATTCGTATTCATTCGATCACGCTAACGAAAACAAAAATTAGTATAGGAAACGCCACATTCTATTGACATTCGTTCCATCGTCGTCGCATCATGCGCGTCTTCCCAATTCTTTCCCTTCGTATTTGTAGGAGCTTACACTTAACCGCTTTCAGTACTGAAAACTGATTTGACCGACTGTTCCTTTATCATAACACATTCAAGCATAAAGGGCTATTCAAAAATGAACGGGCAAATCCCTCGCACGATGAAGAGAATGATCATGTGATTTCGTTTGTTGATATGTGGGCCGTTGCTACGGAGATTGCGGGTGTGTGTATTCTATATTACATGTAGGAGTGTTTAAGTATAGATTTTATAAATTATATGTGTTAGTCGAACCCTATTTAAAAGTAGGTGAGAGAAAAATGTTTGTCATTTTTGTTTTGGCTGTCCAGTTCAACCTAAGAATCCATACTTAGGCACTTAAGTCCACCGACTGTACTTTGCCGTTCCAATTGTCATCGTGATAGTAAATAAATAGGCTGCTAAGATCTTTCAAAATATTTATCTTTTTATTTATTTACAACATACATTAATACGAAAAAAAATACAAAATCATACAAATATAATTAAGTTAAGTACTTACGTAATAATTATCATTTATTCTGCACATCCTAAACGTAAAAACTACGAAATCGTACAAAAAAATATCCTCGATTTATAATCCAGTATGCTTATGCTTAGTTTAAATTCCGGAAATATTATTTTGACACATAAGTAAATAAAATAATGAGTTGCCCGTTATAATTTACTGTCGATTCATTTTAATTTCTTCGTTAATAAGCTCCGACACCATTATAAAATCGGTCTAACAGTATAGGTAGTGCCATTAAAATGGTTCTTATCAATCATTAAAAACATTAAACAATTTTTATGTCCACTACTTTTACGATCACTTTGTTAATATTCAAACAAAGTTTCTGGAATAATTATAGATGCGATCATATGTGGCGGTCAGTCGATAATATTTTTTTTATACATTCGAGCCTTTGTCATGCATGATAGTCCATCAATTTTATTATTTTTCCATTACGTTCTCAATTTCTTTCTATATATACGAATTTTTAATACAGTCAAACTTAGAACTTAAACAACCAAATTTGACTTATCTATGAAGTTACTTCTGATTGGGGATCGTTCAGACTTTCATCCTCTATTGATCCGGTAACAGCATACAGCACACTAATAGCATAGCCATAATGCAGTTAAAAGCAAAATCTCTAGCAGGAATGAGGTTTCCGATCTGATCCGAACTCCTCGGAGAATCTAGTAGGGTGCGTGATGCCGTCGTCCGTTTCACACGGCTTGAGAAACCCTTTAAGGTTTTCGCCGCCCCCAAAACGCCCGGAGACAATCAGCAAATTCTCTCTCAAAAAAAGAAAAAAATAATGGGGTCTTGTGATACAAATATAGTTCGAACTTTACCGGCTTTACGTGCCCTCCAAGCGCGGAGGAGCTCGAACTGATAAATTTTTAATCGTCCGATGACCGTCCTTTGTGAAAGTTGCTTAACCTTAGTAATAGCAGACCGATCTCAAATAACTGATATTGTTATTTTAGAATTTCCATACCCTAATAAGCAAATAAAGTCTTTGAAATTAACCCATAAGACTAGAGAACAATGCAAGTCATATTGTCGCAGATTTATTGTTTGTGAATAACTGCCTTACGCGTGATATTCACGGTTGGACGTCCAAGCCGGAATCGGAAATCCTTGAGGGGAACAATAGACACTATAGAAAGCGTGTTACTATGGTAAAGCCACTTTGATACGAGCTACCTTCCTGTAATCATATTGTAAGACTAACGAAGAGTGTAAGGATTCACTTCGTTAGGGTGAATATTGAAGGCGTATGTTCATTTCTTTCGAAAAAAATACCGTTTAAAGTTTAGTTCTTAAAATTATTTATATTTCTGAGAATTTATTTAAATATTAAACAGGTATACTTAAAGTAAATTTTCACTTTTTATTTTCAAGTGCTAATTGCTGCACTGAAGCTAATTAAAATATTCATAAAATTTTATAAAATACAGTGAAAAAAGTGCCGCTTTTAGCACTCAAAAAATTAAAAAAAAATTAAAAAAAAGCAGTGACAAATTTCAGCGCTTACGTCAGCCTTCCCGGTAGCATAGTGGTCAGTGAAGCCGCCCGGATTGCGGAAGACCCATGTTCGATATCTGGCTGGGTCGGGCAGGCGTTTAATTTTTTTACTTTATTTTATAAAATTTTATGAATATTTAGGTATACTCATAAGTTTGTGGTCACACAAATCAAAAACCTTGTACTGGAATATCTGTGGACATGTAACAACAGAACCTAAGCAGCTTGGCAGATGGCGAATTCATCATGTCGCCGTTTTAAGTCTACCCATATTTTTTTACATCCTAACAATTTTTTACAAGAAGATATAGTCTCCCCTTTTAGCATCTTCTGTAATGGCTATTAAGTACTCATACCTACTTTACTCTCAATACAATCTTATTGAATTATTTCAGTATTCCTTTGAAGAATATCAGAGCATCATCTTATAGCCTTATTATCGTTTTATATAGTAGTCAAAGGGTTTCAGTGTTCGCATTCCAATTTATTATGTCAAGCATCTGCACTTGACTGTTCATACCTCAAAGTTAAACTAATATTAAGCTTTTAAAATTCATATTAAAACAGAAAATGGCACGCGACAAAAAATTTGCCTTTGGGGTGATATTAATTTAGTATTAATTTTGGCACTCTTTGCCTTCTTGAAGTGATTGTAATTGTGAAATCTATCTATATATATAAATCAATTGCTGTTCCTTTGTCTCGCTAAAACTCTAGAATGGCTGGACCGATTTGGCTAATTTTGATTTTAAAATATTAGTGAAAGTTCAGGGAAGGTTTAAGCGGTGAGAAACATAAATAATAAGTGACGGAAAATACTAAAGACGACAATTAAATTTTCCAATACAAAATTATTTGATTGTTTTGTTGTCATGGAAACCAAAGAGAATTTAAGAGCGTTTACGCCGCACACTAGCGCCGCCAATGAAAAAAAAAACTTATCTAGTAATTAGAGATAGAAAATCAAATTATGCTCAACAAACTATCTGAATGAAGTAATTTAGCATTTTTACGTCACCTAATGAACACCTGACATGTTATGGTTTAGTTAAATATGACTTATAGTTAAAAGTTGCCGTAACGTCTTATTTAACTAAACCATAACATGTGAGGTGTTCATTAGGTGACGTAAAAATGCTAAATTACTTCATTCAAATAGTTTGTTGAGCATAATTTGATTTTCTATCTCTAATTACTAGATATGTTTATTTTTTCATTAGTGGCGCTAGTGTGCGGCGTAAACGCTCTTAATCACTTAATGGAAACTGTCAAAGCGGTACGAAGTCCGCCGGGTCCACTAGTAATATTAAATTCAAAGTTTTGCCTGTAGATTATAGTTTTTGTTTTCAACGTATCTTTAGCATACCTAGATGGTAATAATCTCTGAAGGAGACATGCTTCTACATGGTTACCGTGCCTGCTTCTGGAGCTAGTAGCAGTTGAGCCCATGAGAGAGAGCTTTAGTTTGTTTATTTGGTATCCTTGAACTGAAACGGCTTGGCGAATTAGTATTAGCGAGGGTTTATTTTCTAGCTGCTGAGGCCATTTTGTTATTACCGTCGTCGCCCTAGTTTCGATGTTGAAGATTTTCAGCTCCTAGTTTTTGATTTGCCTAACCTGTCGTCTGAATGAATACAATAGAATTTCAATTGTTTAGGGCACTGATCAGAGCTCGCTGCATATGAGAGGTTAAATCGTATTTTTGCAGGCCTAAGAACTGTTTCTAGTGGAAAATATATGAACTTCATTTACGGTCTTCAAAAGAAAAACAGGCACCAAACTTATTTCATCATCATCATCAGCTCATTTTTATGTTCTCACTGCTGCTGGGGCACGAGCCTTCCCTTTGGATGGATAGGGAGAACGGGCCATAAACCACCACGAGGGCCCAGTGCGGATTGGTGGTTGTTAACGACTACTAATGCAGCCGGGACCAACGGATTTACGTGCCTTCCGAAGCACGGAGGAGCTTGGCATGATAAATTTTTTGGTTACCCATCCGATGACCGGCCTTTGCGAAAGTTGCTTAACCTCGGCACTCGCAGACCGGGCGCGTTAACCGCTGCGCCATCGAGCTCCTTAACTTATTTACTATTAATTTATTTAACACAAACACCGTAAACGTTCGGAATGTCTATCTCACCCAAATCCACAAATTCCTCATAAACAAGCTTACATAACAAAAACTCAACGGCAAACACGTTTCACATTTTCAATGTAGCTTTTACCTCAAAACGGGGCGTCTCATTAATTGAGAGAAACCCTCTAGTAATACTCGGGAAATACGGTGTACCTTTTGTGTGCAAACAATAAAATATTCGAGAGCGTTTCCTGGAGTAATCCTCTTGGACGTTGAAATCCCGTACCTCTATCGGAAATTAAGTCCTTAAGTCCCCAGATCCAGACGTCAAGCCGTGCCGAGTAGACAATAACTTTTCCGCGGAACTATTGAGGCCATTTTGGGGCTGAGCATTTTATACTGACGTAGGTAGGGTCCGCAGCGAAAGTTGGACACTTTTGTCTTGTGCCGTGTCTCCAGTTGACAGTTGTCATGTCGCCTTTTTTAACGATAATTGATGTTCAGTAAGTTCGTATTGAAACGTAATTGTTATTTCAGCTTTAGTAAGAAGAGCGAAGTTTTTAGTTGGACGTGTTGTCTGATCTGATCAGCATCAGAATATGCCCTAGTAGATAGATAGTTTGCATCCATCAGCAGACAGATAGGTATAATATCCTCAATAATGTAACGTTTAGTTATTAGAGAAATTACTTACAGTTCAATGAATAGGTATGTTATTTTTTGTTTAATCCTACTAATATTATAAATGCGAAAGTTTGTGTGTATGTTCGTATATTTGTTGCTTCTTCACGCTGCAACGGATGGATGGATTTGGATGAAATTCGGCATACAGATAGTTTATAACCTGGAATAACACATAGGATACTTTTGTCCAGATATTCCCACGGAAACGGGAACCACGCGGGTGAAACCGCGAGCAGCCGCTAGTTAGATATGAAATTAAAAACTACATAAGTATTTATAATACTTTTTCATGAATATCTTGTTGGACAAAGTGGTTGACATTATAAGTCTAGAAAGTTAACTCTTTGTGTGGACTGTACCTACGGATTCTGGTTAGGGTATCGATTGAATTTTATTGTTTCTTTTCCCATTTGCTTTTCGCAATATAAAATAAAATTTGGAAGTTATTTCATAGTACAGTATTGAAGTGCGGCTTAATTTGTGTAAAAATAAGTAATATCATGTAACTAACATAGAATAAGTTAATACTAACACATTATGAGTCTTAGTCACTTTATTAAATAAATATTCTATTCTATTCATTGAACTTTACTACTAAGAAATAAGGTTGAAAATGCATTGAAGGAATTTGACAGTTTTGGATAGGTAGTTAGGCTATGCTAGGCTTGGATAGGCTTTTAGTTGATATTGATAGATATTTGAAGTTTAACAGATAGAAACAAACCCTTAAGCTTTTTGCACTGATATTTTTCTAATTCTGTAAGAAATATATTATAAAGTTGTAAAAAAAAGGTCTCAAGTCCAGCGAAGTTCGAATTACAAAAAAAATACTCCTCGTATACTTAAAATCACAAATCAAAGTTATGTCGATTCAAAATACAATACAATCAACTTTAATTAGATGTGTTACTTAGATGTGATTAGATGTGGCTGCTTGATATTGTGCAAATTTTTCTATATCCTAGGTAGGTATATAGTTGCGGACTTCCCCGAAAATTAAGCTATAACTCGTATACTAGGATACAAGCAATATATCCCTCTTATTTATTTGTGTTCGTCATCATCATCAGCTCATTATTATTTTCCCACTGCTGGGGCACGAGCCTTCCCTAATGGATAGATAGGGAGAACGGGTCATAAACAACCAAGCGGGCCTAGTGCGGATTGGTGGTTGTTAACGACTGCTAATTGCTTATGCAGCCGGGACCAACGGCTTAACGTGCCTTCTGAAGCACGGAGAAGCTCGAGATGATACATTTTTGGTCACCCATCCGATGACCGGCCTTTGCGAAAATTGCTTAACCTCAGCACTCGCAGACCGGGCGCGTTGACCACTGCGCCATCGAGCTCTTCCGATTTGTGTTAACTTACTATAAATTTGTGTTACTAAGGCTTTAATCTGCCTATTGTCCGCAAAGGGAATACGAATCGCAATCGGCTATATCTATTGTCAATCGCAATCTCTATTGTCTTTCGAAATAGAATCCTCCCAAATTCAAAATTACACTTTCTGAAAAAAAAAACACAAATGTTGAAAAAATTTCCACGAGCAGGATTTGAACCTGCACCCTTCTGACATACCGGGTCAGGTGCTCTTTATTCAACATTTGTGTTTTTGTAATATGTTCGCAACAAAAGCGTTAAAAATTATATAAACAAATTACAAAAACACAAATGTTGAAAAAATTTCCACTACACTTTTTTTTTTACATTTGTGTTTTTATAATTTGTTTGCAACAAAATTTGCGTTAAAATTATATAAACAAAACAAAAACATTTTATATATACTTAAAAAAACAAAAACATTTTACACTTTCTGAACTTGCAGTTTTTTGTCGTCGTGTTTTTTTTTTTCTCTCCTTGGGGGAGGCCTTTGTCCAGCAGTGGACGTCTTTTGGCTGAGATGATGATGATGATGATGTGTTTAGAAATGGGAATCGATCGTTGCGTGATTTGCTAGCTTTACAGCCTCATTTCGTTTTTGGGTTCTTAAATAAAATTATTTACGATTATAAACGATCGATTTGTACTTTCTTAAGGTTCAAAATAAAATGGTAGTCAGAAATCATGTCAAATGTTTAACTTATGAAAAAAAATACATATGTATTTTAAAGCTTTGACTTTGAGTCTTCATTACACATAGGTACACCAATTCTGTATATTCGTTAAATTTATTATCTTAGTGGGGCCTGCAGAGGTTTCCCACGTATACTTCGACCCATATTAGGGTCTTTTGTGTCAAAATATGATTACTGCGAACAATACGTAGCACAAAAGTAGTGTACAGCGTTGTTCTTTGCACTAACTTGGGTAATGGTACAGATACAATCTATGTAATTTAACCTCGTTTTTACGAAGCAAACATGTATGAACATTAAAGAATCTTTATAATGTAGTGAGAGATCGGACATAATTATGTGACTGCATCTAAAATACATAAATATAAAAAGAGGAAATGTTAAAAAGCAGTACGCGACAAGCCAGTTGTAATAGTAAATTCGTTGATATCCTTAGAGCATTAAACCAACTATATATCCCAGGATTTATACCGCAAAAACGATACTTATATTTTTTTTTTGCACTAGCAGTATGGTTTATGGTTCAGCTATGATTGCTTTTATTCAATTTCCCAGTTCATAGCTTATGAATGCGGAGTATCCAACGTGATGTCATATTCAGCGCTCGGGAGAATCTTTAACCTGAATACGAAGTAGCCTTCGAACAGATTGAGCTAACTATAAAGGACCCACTTTAAACTTGCACATTTCTTGAACTGCGTGCTTTAAAGCAAATGTTTGTTTCAAACTACTTTTCTAATCTCTGTAAATAACAGGCAACACTAAACGAAGAATCGCATACTTAAATGTTTGGTTCTTGCTTGACCATAACATCCCAAGTAGCTATTAAAACTTTTCAGATTTTATTATGAAGCATCTTTACTGCTGGCTTGTAAAACCTTTTGAAATGTTTTGTGACGTTAAGGTTAAGTTAATGGCAGGACCGGTATAAGGTTACATTTCTTTCTATCTATTGTTCAGAGTACGTTGTTAATGCTTACTATTTTAGATATTACTGTTTTATGTTTTCGATTTAAGAGCGTTTACGCCGCACACTAGCGCCACTAATGAAAAAAAAAACATATCTAGTAATTACAGATAGAAAATCAAAAGACGTTACGGCCACTTTTAACTATAACGCCATATTTAACTAAACCATAACATGTCAGGTGTTCATTAGGTGACATAAAAATGCTAAATTACTTCATTCAAATAGTTTGTTGAGCATAATTTGATTTTCTATCTCTAATTACTAGATATGTTTTTTTTTTCATTAGTGGCGCTAGTGTGCGGCGTAAACGCTCTTAAGGCATTTGATCTAAAGGTAGGTCGTTAGTACTTTCTTTACCAGTAACTCTTTCAGTTCGTGCGGCCATCATAAAGTTGGCAACCCAACCCAATAGTTACTAGAACTGTTTGAGTCAACAGTAGTTTTTTTACCATTTTATTTTATACTTGCTTTGGAACTTCCGATTCAGTTAATAATTGATTTAAGTAATTAACAAGTACCTACTCAGTTATATTATTTGTCAAATCTTTACTTTCACTTGACAAATTCTCTAATGTGCCTCGATACGTTTTTTTTCTAGAGTAATTTAAATAAAAAAAAATTAATCGTGTATGAATAACTGCTATTATGAATATTTCCATTATTTTGTCACGCAACGTGCGTTATACTGTTCCACAGATTATATATTGCTATGGGTACTTATTCGTTGTCACAGACTTATGCTGCGTAACCGATTTAGACGGATGACCTGTCGCGTTCGGGGCTCGAGCTGTGTTGACTTTGTGACTTACGCAAAAGCGTTGATGCGTTCGATGTGTTCATGCATAAGCGTTTGTGGCGACGGGCACTGGAATTGGGTTGATGGGTACCTGATACTAGGTTAGATTTATTAGGTATGGTGTATTGTCCCATGTTGGTCAAGGACAGGGATGGGGAAACGACGGCCCGCGGGCCATCTCCGGCCCGCGAAGCGTTAAAATCCGGCCTGCGACCATCAAACCATCACCTGTCTCAAACGACAACTTAAATAAGTTCGCTCAGCAACTGAAGAAACTGCACGAGGAATTTGAGAAGAGATTTCAAGATTTTAAGGGAATTGAGCCGTCTCTAAATATTTTTTCGATGCCTTTTAATGTCAACGTCGATGAAAAACCCGCTAACCTCCAACTTGACTAATTGAGATGCAATGCAATACCCATTTGAAGCAACTATTTCTTAACACCAGCAAATTGGAATTTTATAAGTCCATATCTAGAACACAATACCCAATATACCTAGTTGCCTACGCTATAAAAATAATGGCTATGTTTGGTACTAGCTATTTGTGTGAACAAACGTTTTCAATATTGAAACTAAGAAAAAATTGTCTTCGTAATAGGCTTTCGGATGACCACCTTTTTTCACTGCTAAAAATTGCCGCAACACAAATGGAGCCGGATTATGATGAAATCATGCAGAACGAAAAACAGTTCCACACGTCACATGTCCCCACAAAGACCAGCGCTCCTCAACCTTCTACTTCGCAGCTAACCTAAAAGTTTAATTTAATTGCAATTTCTTTTATATTTCAATAGTTATTTTATAATATTGCACAATAAATTTGTGTTTCTGAAAATATATACAAATATTTTTATTTCAGTAAATAATATACTTAGTCAAAAATGCAACAACTTGGCCCGCCATATATTTCGTTAGTAAATATTGGCACGCGACCGAAAAAGTTTCCCCGTCCCTCGTGAACAGCATGTATCAGCTGCCTGACTTCCCGTACATGTCGTAAGAGCTGACTAAAGGACAAGGGTTCCAAGTCCAAGATGTAAATGTGATAACTTAGATTTGTTTATTTTTTTGTTTTTTTACATGTTGTGGTTCTTCTATATTTTTTGTGTTTAATTGTAATGCAAAGTGTCCTGCTATGATAGGGCATTTTCCAACTTTTTTTTTTTTGATGCTGTAAGGGAGAAAAGAGCTGGACACTTGCTGAGTTTCTTGCCGGTTCTTCTCAGTACAAAATCTCCCGCGCAGGGAAGACTTACGAACCGATGGCATAGTAGCATAGACATTCATAAGAGCTACTTATAGCCTAAACTGAATAAATGATTTTTGAATTTGAATTTTGAATTTGATGCTCGCGCACCAAGCGATCGACTAGCAATCTAACACTGATGTTATCTATTTCACATTTCGGAGCCTTTTTTTACTTTGATTATGTAAAATGTGGCGTCGAGGTGACGGCGAGTTTACTCAAAATTGGTGATTTTGATGCTCTATCCCTGTCTGTCTACCCGTTTTCGGGAGAAGAACGTGACAGTGAGTGAGATGTATGTATGTTAAGTAAGAGCATGTTTAAATAAAAGTTTTATAAGTATTCTTTATTTCTTAATGCTCCAAAGTTTTATAAGTATTAGTAAAGTAAACCAAACAGCCTATAACTGTCCGGGCTATGCATCGAAAAATCCGAAGTACATTTTGCCCGACCTAGTTATTGAACGAGGAGCTCGATGGCGCAGTGGTTAACGCGCCCGGTCTGCGAGTGCTAAGGTTAAGCAACTTTCGCAAAGGCCGGTCATCGGTTGGGTGACCAAAAGTTTATCATCTCGAGCTCCTCCGTGCTTCGAAAGGCACGGAAAGCCGTTGGTCCCGGCTGCATTAGCAGTCGTTAACAACCACCAAACCGCACTGGGCCCGCGTGGCCCGCTCTGTCACTCGGCCACAGGCGTTATTTAATTTAATACCGGTTTTTAATATTATACACCTTTAAATTTATTAGGACTATGTTACTTAGGCTTCAGTACTATCAATGATTATTCATAAAACGTCAATTTCATAGGTAAGGACCTAATAATAAAAAAACCTTATTTGGTACAATACATCACACATGCTGTTTCTTAATGCTCCAAAATTCCAGTAATTTTACTTTGTGTTTCCGTTTGTGTCATTAAGCCTCAAACATTTTTGCAAGACACGCTTTAACAAATCCCCTGTTTGTTTATCACTCGTAACAAGGCTTTTGTCTAGTGTAGGCGCAGCGCTAACACCTGCATCATTCACTCTCCGTAGACAAGTCTCGAGGACTACACAGTTTCACGCGTGTTTTCAAGCAGCGAGTGTTCCTCAAGAATGGATTTTCAGTCCATATTAATAAATGCTATTTTTATAATTGAATTTACGCAACTTTTAGCATTATATCTCTTTACGTTTATTTCGTAAACGTGCAATGATGCGTAGGAATAAACCGATGTGGGTTAAACAAAATATTTATTGACATCGTGTATTTTCTATAAACGATGATATATTCGCAAAATTAGGGTCCATAAAACAAAGAAACAAGAAAAAGAAACCATATTATTCATTGTGCCTACTCAAAAATACATTAGAATATACACTAAATAGAAAATACACTATAATGCTTCAAAAATTAGGTTTCTTTTTTTACTACACATGTACTACACATGTAAGTACCTTGTAGTGTTGCTCTAGTACCGACTCGCCTGGCAACGTCTCTTAAGTAGTCTTAAGATGCGAGCGTTCCTCAAGGATGCATTCTGGATCCCATATAATTTTGTACTCTCTTTACTTTCGTTTTACAATTCTTTACGTTACGTTAGGTAATATTTAAACCTTTTTTCACCAATTTTTGATATGATAAGTGTCGGGTAGTGTCAGTTTATTCTTTAAATATGGCAAGAGTTCTCGATAGGCTATTTGACATCAATCATGTAGTAGTATAACCGGTAATTTATGTTAGTACTTTAGATATTATAAATTTTATAAATATTTAATTTAGCTTCAGTGCAGCAATTAGCACTTGAAAATAAAATAAAAAAAACATTTTGTACTTTACATTACACATTCTAACTGTAGACAAAAAGCTTTCAGTTCTATAGAAAACACATGAACTTTTAAAGTATTCATAGAACGACAGTGATACATTATAAATTAACGCATTGCCTGGCCAATTATCTTTACTTATCAAATGTCTTCGAATATAAAATGTTAGTCTGTATTTGACACGGCATTTTAAAGTATAGTTTATTCGTCCCCACTGCCGGGACAGGCAGGAGCCTTCCCTATGGATGGAAAACCCGTAGAGAGAACGGACCAGAAACCACCACGCGGGCTCAGTTCGGGTTGGTGGTTGCTAACGACTGCGAATGCAATCAAGATCAACGGCTTTACGTGCACGGAGGAGCTCGAGATTATGAATATTTGGTCACCCGATGACCCGCTATTGCGGAAGTTGCTTATTAACTACAGCATTCATACAGCAACCCAGACCGATTGCGTTTACTACTGCGCCGTCTAGTTTCTGTTATTAAGAGTTACTTGATTATAGTTGTTACAACACACAGGCAATGTCTTAAATCCTAAGTCTGTATTAGTCGCATGCTGTAATTTTTTTTTCATTTTTTTTTTAAATGTTTTCTGTTTTTTTAGATTTTTTAAGTTTTTTACTTACCTACAAGATTAATGTGACTTTTTAGGAACACGTCCGTTTGGCGGAGGTGGGCGTTAATGGCGGCAACGCAGTTTTACACTTAAATCAGCTATTTTCGTATATACCTGTCATAAATGTATCCCTGTTAAAATGTTCCAAATAAACTTTTTTCATTAATTTTTTTTTGTTTATGTGCTTCATATATTTCAGTTTCGACGTGTGGCGCGAGTTCCCTGACAGAATAGTGGGGTTTCCGTCCAGGCTGCACGTTTGGGACAACGTCACCAACTCCTGGCGCTACCACAGCGAGTGGACCAACCAGATATCCATGGTGAGTGGGATGGGTTGGTTTGGGTACACGCAGGTACAACTTGGGGTCCTTTAAATTAGGTGTGAAGTAGCAACTTGCGAGTGGGGAGAGAAGGTGAGTATGGCTTGGCACAATAACCTTCCTTCACAGAACCACGCACGCTGATTTTCGGTGTCACTGATTTACTGTGGCAACTATTCCATTTGCGA
The DNA here is from genome assembly GCA_947562085.1 of Eudonia lacustrata. Taxonomy (NCBI): domain Eukaryota; kingdom Metazoa; phylum Arthropoda; class Insecta; order Lepidoptera; family Crambidae; genus Eudonia; species Eudonia lacustrata. The sequence continues at coordinate 19,843,110 of OX387320.1, forward strand.
ATAAGAAATTTTGTGAATTAATTCTTTGTTGTACTACCAAACGATGGAAACCCATCCCAGCACACGTTTGAATAAAAATTGCGGGTCGGCCAGATGGTGATGGCTAATGCAGCATAATCGCCACCTTGTTTAAGGGACCCCATTCCCAGTTTCATTTTTTTTAACCCATACTGCCGTGCCTCGAGCCGAAGCTCCATGGCGATGCTGGCCGCCTTTTCCTCCCCCTGCGAAGCCCTCGGCGCGGTTAGCCCCCCGGGTGAGACGGTGGCCGAAGCCCGGTGAGCGCCAGCGAGCGGGCCGCGACTTTTGGGGTATGGTAGGCGGGCAGCGGTGACAATCGTTAATTGAGAGACAGTGTCGGCTCTATAGTGCCGACACAATGCGCGTTCTAACGCGTGGAACAGGTCGCGACGGCGGCGGCTGAGCCACTGCCTGTTGTGGAACGCAGTGCAAAAGTGCGTAAGCCGTCCGACATCAAACATCTAAATTAAAAGAGCCTTTAAGGGTTTATCAATTTAGACGTTTGTTGTCGGACGGCTGCCGCACGTTAGCACTGCGTCCCATAGTGAATTAGTCGTTCGACTGTCGTGCGGCACGGCAACAATCCAACATGAAACGTCTAAAGTGAAAGAGCCCTGAGCTATTTTACATTTCGATGAATAGTAGTAAGTTTTTTTTAAATGTTTTCTATCTACTGTCAACATAATGTTATTCCCTTATGGAAATAAAGTTACCGTTACAATAAAATTGGCATATTGTTTTAAAAGAATGAGAACTTTTAAAATATAAAATACATACATACATACAATCACGCCTCTTTCCCGTAGGGGTAGGCAGAGACCACTTTTTTCCACTTGCTACGATCCATACATACTTGTTTCGCTTCGTCCACTTTCATTATTTTCTTCATACATGCTCTTCGGTTTAGGGTACTCTTGACCTGGCCTTTTTCCAAGACGTCCCCGATTTGGTCTCGAAACGTCCGCCTAGGACTACCCATTCCAACACTTCCATTCACACTCCCCTTATACACTTATTTCGTCAATCGTTCTTCATTCATTCTATTAATTATAATATAACTCTTAAAATTCATGTAAAGCGGGTTGCGACCACACTTCTCTGGCATATGGGAGCATCGTCCTGTATGTTGATGGCATCTTTCTATCATCGCATCTTCGTTTTACTAAGTAGGTCAGGCATCACTCGCCAACTAGCTTCGAGTATGTAGTGTGTGGACAAAGGTTCCTTTTTTTGCAGTCTTTATCAGTTTAAAGTTTACTCATCGATCGTTAATCGATAGTGTGACCGTTAGGAAAGTCTTTCGTTATTTTATTTACTATTTACTTGTAGTCGTGCTCATTTATTAATTAGTTAATCATCATCATCATCATCATCTCAGCCAAAAGACGTCCACTGCTGGACAAAGGCCTCCCCCAAGGATCTCCACAACGACCGGTTAAATTAGTTAATATCTATCTTAAAATTACAATTTGGGAAAGTCCGCGGGCGGGGTTCGAACCCGCACCCTCTGAGAAACCGGGTCAGGTGCGCTTATAAATTACGCTATCAATCCTAAAACTATTGGTCTGAAAATAACTATTCCATTTTGTTAAATGTTGAAATGAGCTTTATTTATTTACTAGAATATAATGAATAGGGTGTTACAGAACCAGTTGAGCTGTATGCTCTGCCGTTATGTGCATGTAAATATACAATTATATTAACATTATTAAATTAAATTATTGTTATTACGTTCCCATTTAAATCGATTTAACGTTTGTGTGTGGTTGTAAATGAAACTTTAAAACTATCACATTAGGGTACATCTATTACTTTTAGAGGTGTTCTTTATAACAAACTATAGTAACATCTGGGTTTTCAGTTTTAACATAATTATATTACTTTTACAATGCTTTTTTATTTTTTTTTATTTTGCATCATCAATGCTTTAGTTACATGATTAAATTTTACTAGAATTCAACCAGCCTCAGTAAGCTCAAGTGGGAATCAAACCCACGGCCTTTGGATAACCGGTCCAATGCATTGACCGCTGAGCTACCGGGACCCCTGTGACTAGGGTTGCCAACTACTTTTCAGGAAATTAAAGTAAATCTATCACTAACTAGTAATAAAAAAAGGATTTGAAGAAAAAATAAAGTATTTTCCAAATTTATTCACTTAAGCGTTGTGGTTTCGTTTCACTTCACCTGAGTCGTGAGTATCATTCAGTAGTTCAGAAATTAAGTCGACAGGAATTTTCCGTACAAACGCACGCATTAGTCGGAAATAAAGTATTTTCCATACTTTATTTTTATTAAAAAGAATAAAGTATGGCGATGGAAAATAACGTAGGATACTTTATTTTTAAGTATGGTTGGCAACCCTACCTGTGACCCCTTGTGATGTTATAAAATAAACTTGTGTAATGGGTAAAAGCACTTCTATAGTAAACATTCCGATAAAAAAAATGTTTGACATGTTGTGTATACTTATAAGATGGAAAGTGACTAAATAGCAAGTATTATTAAAATGGTTATTTCCTGTATTAGATTTGGCATTAGTAATTCTCTAGAGTCGCTGCGTGTATGTCTAAAATAGTCCGATGTTTATTAAATGTGTAGGTATACAAAAGCGAGATGCTTGCTCCAGATCAGAGTGAATTGGCCTTGATTCAATTGTATTAACAGATTCAATGTGAGTGAACGCACTTTGCATTTAAAATTGAGATTTTGTTATGCCCTACGAGTTATCTCTAGCTGGTGGACAAATATTAGCACTGCACGTTCAATAAGGCATATCTGACTAATATAAAAAGTATTATAACAATCGGTCAAGTATTAACCGAAAATTCTTTTTTTTTTCAAATAATTAATTTGGAGCAGCCTGTATGTACATATGTACCTTTTAAGTAACATTGAATGTACATATAATTAAACAAAATTAAAAAAAAATGTTCGATTCTACTCCTGACACTGCAATTTAGGTACTAACGTACTAACACACGCACACACTTTGTTTGGCATTGACATGGTGTGTGTCATGTAATTGTAACTTAATGCGTCAATTCACTCATGTTATCATTGTCAATGATTGATGAAGTACGTTTCTATTTGAAGTCGTTTAGTTGGGTTTATATAAAAAAAAATGTTTTTGTTACTTGTTAAAAACAAATTTGAAAAAAGACAGTGTTGAAAAAAATTCCACGAGCGGGATTCGAACCCGCACCCCATGACATACCGGGTCAGGTACACTACCAACTATGCTATCGTGGCTCAATCCAACTCGCCGAAATAATTCAATACTATCTACTCTTACTCTGCAAGCCAAAGGAGCCCTGCCATAGTTACAAAATTTGCGTTAAACAAAAAAAAAACAAAAAAAAATCCAAAGTGTATCCGATCTACATTTTGTGTGCAGGGTTTCTAAGACATATTGACTGTAATTTATTACGCAATTTTTAATTAAATTTTTCTATTGTGACGTCACATCAAAATAAACAAGTCACAGCCCTAGTGGTTCAGTAGCCTCTGTGTCATCAATACAATCACTGCTGCTTGCTTATGCGCGCATAACGCTCATGACTTCACCAATATAAATATTTAATTTACAATTGCATGAAAAATTAAAGTTAATGATTATTATGTCTTAGCGACTTCGTTGTTCTTAAATCAGACACAATAGAAATTCAATTGTTCTATGGCACTGTGGTAATGTGGTTACATTGGGCGTCCAAGTATCTACGGCGGCTTGCAGGAATGCTTTCAATCTAGATTTAGTAGAATTAAAACTTGATTTTAGCATAATTAATCCTGATTTAACGTCTTGCACATTGCACATCATCAATTTATCTTAAATCTCGAATTAAACAAACATCGAAGTTAAACCGGCATCTAGCTCGGTTTAAGGTTGTTAAATCCCGATTTTATTGACAGACGACGTTAATGTTTATTAACTTTTCTCTCTCTGTTCTGTCTTCTAGACGTTCTAGTTCGTCTTTCTCTCTCTTCAGTATTCTTCGAGTGATCACAATTTGATATCAGACATTGTCTGACGAGGAAATCGTGGAATATTTAGAAACTCCGTTTTTCTTTCGAAGAGTCTTCGTTGAAAGTGATTTATTTGTCACGTTACGAGATGACGGAATCTTGAAACAGTTTCGCTTATGCAAACATAGTGCAATATTTCTAGTAAAATTATCAATAATTCAGCACCGTCAGTTCTTTTATTTTCTATTATTGTATATTTCTCCACAAGCTTCAGAAGATGCATTATTTCAGCAGTTGTAAAATTCGTTGCCTTGGTGGATTTCTTCATCATCAGTAGTGTACAAACCGTTAAAACCCTAAAAATAATGTTATCTACATAACAGTTTTAAATTTTGAACACAAATCACCACGATTCAACTGTCAATACTGTCATTGACAAGCAAACGAACGAAAGATTCAGAACTAGTTTTTTAAACGACGTTTCTTTATACGCAATTTTGTTTTGACATATCGATTTTGTGGAAACGGTATGTAAAGAACGAACGGTGACTGAATGATGGACTAAATGTAGATTTAGTTAAATCGAATGTAAATTTAGTATGTGCAAGGCAACAAGTTAAGTCGAGTTTAGTACTAAATCGAGATTTTTATAATTTTACTGCAAATGGCCCTTAGTAACAACACATATAAGATCTAGATTGAATATACTTCGGATCTTTTAATTTTGACCACACCATTCTGTTACACGTTGCATAACCATAATCTTTAAAAAAAAACTTAACAGCATTTCTGAGAAGTAGCGTGCTACGTTTTTTCAATATTTGTCCAGAGCGTAAGGTCACGTTGTATGTGCATGCAAGTCATACGCTACGCGCATCTTACTCTTTTATATATAAACAGAAAAATCCTGCCTGACTCACTACGGACACTGGGTGAGTGGTGACTCATCAAAGCCCAATCCAAACCTTTGGACATAAAAAGCTCAAATTTGGCAAGTCCTTTCATGACGTACCTAATAGGCAACAGATAAGACAAGGTCTTCGCATTTTTTTTAACCGACTTCAAAAAAGGAGGAGGTTACTCAATTCGACTCGCATATATATTTTATTATTTACAAACGTCTTATTGCCGAGCTAATGCTTTCCCACACATCTAAGTCTACTCCTGCGCACTTTTGAGAATCAAGAGTATTCTACCCAGAAATGATATTCCTAGAACAACAACGTGGCGTAGGGATCCTTAAATACAGTCACGTTGAGTGAGAGCGCAATGAAGTATTTTATTCTCTATCTATTTATCTTGTCCCAAATTGGGCTGAATGCTGTTCCAGACACAATATAAGGAAACATGGAAGGTGAGCTTAAACATACCGCGCCCAACACGTAGTACAACGTAGCACACGTAGAGCCTCTCACGGAAATGAAATTTCACAAAAATTTTTTTTTGTTTTGAGAGAGATTGCTGATTGTCTCAAACGGCATTTTCAGCGTCACCGGGCTTTTTGGGGGCGGCGAGGTACGTAAAGGGTACCTCAAGCCGTGTGAAACGAATCACTTTCGGAGGTTTTCTAAACGGAACGGCATCGCACACTTAAAAGTGCGCGTCCCCGTGCCCTACTTGATTCTCCGAAGGGTTCGGATCAGATCGGAGAGCGGAACCACCCGAGGGCGCCTCTAAAGGCACGGACCTCGGCTCGGGTACACCGGGCCGTGGAGGAGGAGAGAAGCGCCCAGGTACATGTCTGTACCTGGTATAGAGTTCTACGAGTACGGTGTCTTGGGCCTAAACTAGTGTGCATATGTTTAGTGTATTCTGTAAATGTGTAGTGGCATTTAGAGGATCGGGCGGGGGGTTCATAAAAGTTCAAACCAGTCCGATCGCTGCTGTTGCGCAATTCCGAGTCCGTGAGAGGTTGTGTATGTGTGCGTTGCTTTAGCGCGTTTGTATGAAGGTTACCTTCTGCAGTCTCCATCATAATAGTATTATAAAGAGGAAAGCTTCGTATTTTTGTATGTATGTTTGTAACGAATAAACTCAAAAACTACTGGGCCGATTAAAAAATTTGCTTCACCATTAGAATGCTACATTAGCGCTGAGTAACATAGGTTATATTTGAAAAAAAAAATCTATCCGTGCGAAACCGAAAGTATTTTATATTCCAGGTGTATGGCTGGCTACCACTTTTCATCAGATGGCCTGCAGTCCTATCTGCTTGTATTTAATTTTAACCACCACAATTGGTTAGAACATTGCACTAGTCCCTGACCTAGAAATCTCAGGTTAATTTAAAATAAGTCTAAAGAGTACTTTAGCATTTGTCACCTATTACCGTTTTAGCTCCACAATTTCATGAACAATTTGGCTGGATTGCCAATCAAATTGTACATTGCGGAGTGAAATTGGGCGATAAAATAAAATTAAAGGTCACTGGACGGCAAGGACCTCTTGACTTTGAGGTTGTGACGACTTAAATCGCTTGGGTGGGTGATAAATCGGCCAATTTTTGCTCAGTCTCACCGCGCCACGCGAGGAGCGTATTAAGAGGGTGTGTGACGTGTAATCGTGTTATAATGGCCGGCGAGGACGAATGTCATATTGCAAAATAAGGAGACTCACAGTAGGCAAGGTTAGTGCATACCTAGGTACAGGTCTGTTAACTAAAGCTGGCACGTTCAACACATTTACACGTTGCGCTTGTGTAGTGTCTGTGAATAAGCGCGCGGGTGACGTCGCACTGCATACGCATTATGAAAAGTCTATCCGTCTCTCTCGCGCTCGGTGAAGCTTATGAGTTTGAAGGAAGCAGTTATTGTTTTGCTTTTGCTACTGTTTATAAAATAAAGAGTGGTGTTTTTTGACATCAGTCCGTTAGCGTCAATCACGTTTAAATCGATGAAGATTATTGTGTAATCTTTGTTTACCTATTTTAAGGTTAGATTAAAATGTCTTCTCAAAGAATTGGTTCCGGCAAAACATTAACAGGACTATCTCGTGAAATAGTTTGAGTGGGGTAGAAGATTTAATTTACGATTCTGACTACAAACAATGAATGTAACTAAATATAATTTATCAAGTTATACATATTTTTAAATTTTATTTACAACCCTACAACTTTACTCAACCTACAACTTACGAGCTTATATAGCATATAAAATCAGAGTAAGAAAAGAAGACTAAATAACTGACTAACTGACAAAATTTAAATAAATTTCCTTTTTCCATCCAGATATTTTAATCTCTAAACATGCTGTATAGTGAATTTGCATTAGTGTGAGTACTGTGAACATGCCAGCTTTAGTTAACAGACCAGCCCCCCAACCGCCTAACCGATTGTTTTAGCTACGTGTATAGTTTATGACGTCATCTTGTCATTTCGTACCGCCTATGCGCTATATAAATAAAGCTATGGTCTATATCTTTCGATATTGCTTTCAAAGGCGGTACGTCATAAACGATACACGTAGCCAAAGCAATCGGTTAGGCGGTCGGGCCCCTGTATCTCGGAACAGCGCAGAACAGTCCGAGCGCAGCTGTTGCTAGTTTCCGTGTCCGTGGGAGGTTGTCTATGTGTGCGTTGGCCGCGCGCGTTTGTATGAAAGCCTACCTTCTGCAGTCGCCTTATTTGTCATGTTGTGAGCGGAAAATAATGCGAGGGAGTTTTAGAAATTTCACATTTTGCGAATAATTCATAATTATGAAAGTAAAGGGCCTTGATGTTGACCTACAAATGAACAACTATTTTAAGTAATGCGAGTAGAAAGAGTGCAATAAAAAAAGAGCGAGCCTTACAGTAAGTAGTCGCATATGATGTGTGCCATTTGACATGTCACCTTAGTATTATGCAATTTTAACATTATATTCTGAAAAAAATGAGTCAGGTACCTATTACATCATTTTATAACTATAAAATAAATAATGATAAAGTCTTTTACACACGAAAGGGTTGAAATCAATATTACAATAGAAAATAGAATATGGAATTACATTGACGTCAATTTTTGTACAAATCATAAAGAGAATGCAGTAAATACTAAGACATTTGACATATCAAAATGACCTTTGATGGTCAAATGACACAATATGTCACATATAATAAAAATATGTCATGTTCATAGATATCGATTACAGAATTTACAAAATAGCTTGCGCTTGCGCGCTTTCCCGACTTCCTGTTACACTGTTGGACACTTCCGTCCCATTTCACGAAATCACTTCCACAAATTGCTAGAAAGCGAGCGGAAAGATGTTACAAAAAAGTTTTTGAAGCGTTTTTTCACAAAGATGAATATGTGAAATGTTAGATACATTGTTATAATTTAAAATAATATAATTGACGTGATTGACATAGATTTTTAGTTACACCTAACGTTATAAAAGACGTATGTGCATAGTAAAGACGCCTGCACATCGACCTATCCAAGACTGTCAAATTTCTTCAATACATAAAATGTTTTGTTTATATAATTTTTTAACGCAAATTTTGATGCGAAACAAATTACAAAAACACAAATGTTGGAAAAATTTCCACGAGCAGGATTTGAAACTGCACCCTTCTGACATACCGTCCACAACCACAACCACAACAACTACCGTCATTAACATGTTGACATTGAATGGGCGCCTTGGGTTTTCAAAGTAAAAAGTAAATAGTGTTGAATAATTTCGGCGGGCTGTCTAGCTCAATTGGGAGAGCACCTGACCCGGTATGTCAGAAAGGTGCAGGTTCAAATCCTGCTCGTGGAATTTATTTCAACATTGTGTTTTTATTAATTATTTATAAAATTTATAACATACGGTGAAAAAATTAAACGCCTACCCGACTCAGCCAGGAATATTTAATTTAGCTTCAGTGCAGCAATTAGCACTTAAAATAAAAAAAATATATTAAAAAAGTAAAAGTTTACTATAGCATTGCGTTATCAAATTTGTGGTATTTCATCTGCAAAGATGAATAGCCATCGGTTGCAATTACCTTTGGATAGATGGCGCGCTGTGCCGCTATTAGCACTCAAAAAGCATTATAAAGCAGTGACGAAATTCAGCGCTTACGTTAGCCTTCCCGGTAGCATAGCGGTCAGTGCAGCCGCCCGGATTGCGGAAGACCCAGGTTCGATTCCTGGCTGGGTCGGGTAGGCGTTTAATTTTTTCACTGTATTTTATAAATATTTAATTTAGCTTCAGTGCAGCTGAAAAAAAAAAGTAAAAATTTGTGATTTTGTAATTCTTCAATACATTTTTAACCATATGTCATATTTATAAAGTTCAAAGTCTATTGTTTGTAGTAGACTGTTGTTGACTCTAGACAGTTTGTAGTCAGCTTGGGTACCTTTTTAAAATATCGGTCATAAAAATATCGTTTTAAAAGACATCATATCACCGCTTTGTCATAAATCGGCTATAAAAATTCAATTTATTTACTTTCATCATCATCATCATCATCATCAGCTCATTTTATGTCCCCACTGCTGGGGCACGAGTCTTCCCTATGGATGGAAAGGGAGAAAGGCCATAAACCACCACGCGGGCCCAGTGCGGATTGGTGGCTGTTAACAACTGCTAATGCATCCAGGAGCAACGGCTTTACGTGCCTTCCGAAGCACAGAGGAGCTCGAGATGATAAATTGTTGGTCACCCATCAGATGACCAGCTTTTGCGAAAGTTGCTTAAACTCAGCACTCGCAGACCGGGCGCGTTAACCACTGCGCCATCGAGCTCCTATTTACTTTGCATCATTAAAATTCCAGGTGTTAACCGGAGCGGCGTTCCACCACAAGATCTGGTCGTGGTACTACACGCACAAGATGCCGGCGGAGATCCGGCGCTGGGTGGACGACAACTTCAACTGCGAGGACATCGCTATGAACTTCCTCGTCGCCAACGTTACGAGGAAACCGCCTATTAAGGTATATCATTACGATCCGGCCTACGTAGGACCGTATTGTTATTCGAGAAACTTCCAACGTAATAGGTAATTTAGATAATCTCGAAATTTTTAGACCTGGTAATTTATATCGCTCACTCTGGGTCTTGTGAGAAGGGTCATGGTCACTCAAAGAACAATTGAAAGGGCTATGCTCGGAGTTTCTCTGCGTGATCGAATCCGCAGAAGAACAAAGGTTACCGACATATAGCCCGAAGAGTTGCTAAGCTCAAGTAGCAGTGGGCAGAGCACATCGCTCGCAAGACTGATGGCCGCTGGGTCAGAACAGTTGGCGACCGCGTACCGGAAAGCGCAGTGGGGGCAGGCCTCCAACAAGGTGGACCGACGATCTGGTAAAGGTCGCGGGAAGCCGCTGGATGCGAGCAGCACAAAACCGGTCGTTGTAGAGATCCTTGGGGAAGGCCTTTCCAGTCCAGTCCTTTGGCTAAGATGATTATGATGATTACGATTAGAAACTTCCTACGTAATAAGTAATTTAGGTAATTTCGAAGTTTTTAGACCTGGTAATTTGTATCATCCTCGGCCGGATGGGCAGAGGCACTGAGGTGTTGGTCGTCTCTGTATCGATAATGTAAGCTACCGTCTAACTATTAGATCCCTTTTTTATATGTGAACAGTACTCAAGAAACTTCAAATACTTGCTAAAAAAAAGATAGTGGCGCTGCTATAGGGGTCCATCACGGGTTACGGGTGTTCTTAAGGGTGCGCCATCCGTAAGTGACAAGTGTCATATGTTTTATTTGAAATGTCGTCGTCCATATTTATTTGATGCCGCGCGGCCATACTAATTTTGTATGGGGAATTTAAGGTGCTTAATAAAAAATAATTATTTAAGTAACCACTTGATGAATCGAAAATGTAGTCTAGCAATTTGTAGTTTATTCATTGATGATTGTTTAGACAAAATCAGAGTTACAATAATTTAGATAAACTATAAGAAATCTACTAAACGCCGCCACTCGTTTTCATGATTTTTGCCCAACTTTAAATGATATTGTAGAAAAAACTATAGCGTGTTATGAATTTATGGTTCTGACAAATTGTAAACACGTTCCCTATGATGTTCCCTAAATATATATTTTGTTCATTTAATACGATAGTATTTTCAATTATATCTACTTAACCGTAACTGCATTTTTGGCATTTTTTGGCCGGCGCACCCTTAAGCGGACGGATGATTTGTTTGTTGTCATGGAAACTCTCAAAGCGGTACAAAGTCCGCCGCCGGTCAGCTAGTACCTAATATTTAAAATAAACAAAAGTACCTACATATTATATTTAATGTTAATGTGTAGTGTCCATGTGTGCTTTATAAAACAAAAACCGAATTTTTACTAAAGAAAACGTTGCAAAGCCTTGAACTGTAGCAATTAATTTAACGCTTAAAGATAATCATGTCATCTTTACGTCAGCTAAACTGGAATTTGTATTTGCCGGGCTATCGCACTTCTTATGTGAGCAGTGCTCCAGACACACTCCTTATCTATATTTGCACTGGATAAACATAAATATATGAGTGGTTGTTATGTGGCGAACAGCAATACACTTCATAAAAAAAAACACAGAAATTGTAATGTACAGCTTCGATGATAGATTATAACTAACTGTCGTATACAGTTACAATGGTATTTATAATAGAATTTGTGGGAATAGTAAATAACACAATAATTTAGTACTTAATCTAATAACAAAGGAGATGGAGTATCAAATAGTAAATAGTACAGTCAGCGTCATATATAAAGTAGCAGTAATAATAAACAAATATTTTGAAACATCCAAAGTCCAGTTCAATTCGATTTTTTCTCAAGTGATGCTATCATTGAACTTTAGTACACTTGTGTTAAAGTCCATTTTCTTAGGTTGTTCCATATTTTTGAATACTCTGACTGCTTGGATACTATTGACGGTTTGCTTGTGTCATTGCTATTGGTGGCTTGAGTGAACTGATATATTTGACGTTGTTTGTGTTCCAATATATTTGCGCAAGATGGTAGGTCTTAACAATTTGTTGACTTTGGTTGAGTGAATAATAGTGATGACTTTGGATGGTTCAAAATATTTGCTCATTGTTACTGCTACTTTATATACGACGCTGACTGTACATTAATTTAATGACAAAACTTAATAATCAGTTCGATAATACAGGATATTTTTTTTTACAAGTGCGCAAATTTTCTGGAGCGACTCAGAATCGGTAAGTAAACAACATTCTCATAGTAACATGGGTTGAAATATGTCAAAAATATTTGGACTTACTTACTTTAGCGAACACTTGATTAGCCAGATTTGTATGAAGAGTCTCAAAATTTTTGACATATTTCTACCCATGTTACTATGAGAAAGTTGTTCACTTACCGATTCTGAGTCGCTCCAGAAAATTTGCGCACTGGTAAAAAATTATCCTGTTCAAGAAGACAAATAATAATAGAGTAGTTACATCATAATATAGGTATTAATATAACAATAGGTATTTGTAGGTATACCTAAGGAACTATAATATAACATGGTACAATCGCGTTTTGAAGTAATTTCCGAGTTCCTCAATAGACTTTGAACTTTAAGTAAATGGTTTATGGTCGAACGTTTATTGAAGAAAGTCTGTAGGAAGAAATTATTGTAGCATTCCCTTATTCCCTTCCATTGATAATACTTTGACTACCTCTGATAAATGTTAAATAACTACCTATAACATAATGTATCTCATTTAAGTGAATAAATATGATCACTTTATCAATAACTACTAGCGGCCCGTCACGGCTTCGGGTGGACATTTTTTGTTAAATATAGCCTATGTTACTCAGCGCTAATGTAGCATTAATTGAAAGATTTTTTTTTAAGAGCGTTTACGCCGCACACTAGCGCCACTAATGAAAAAAAAAACATATCTAGTAATTAGAGATAGAAAATCAAATTATGCTCAACAAACTATTTGAATGAAGTAATTTAGCATTTTTACAGCACCTAATAAACGCCTCACATGTTATGGTTTAGTTAAATAAGACGTTACGGCCACTTTTAACTATAACGCGATATTTAACTAAACCATAACATGTGAGGTGTTTATTAGGTGCTGTAAAAATGCTAAATTACTTCATTCAAATAGTTTGTTGAGCATAATTTGATTTTCTATCTCTAATTACTAGATATGTTTTTATGTTCATTGGCGGCGCTAGTGTGCGGCGTAAACGCTCTTAAATAGGTCCAGTAGTTTTTGGGTTTATTCGTTGCAAACACAGACCAAATGTTGCCAACATACTAAAATACAAAGCTTTCCTCTTTATAATATTAGTATGATAGTAATAGAAAGTAATACTGTAAAGTCCTCCGCTATTGAAGTTCAATTTGTTTTGTCAAATAAATTTACAGCTAAACAATTAGTTTAGTTAGTATTGAAGCGAAATTAACACTAATTAACACTATTATTTTTCGCGGGAAGCCGCTGGATGCGAGCAGCACAAAACCGGTCGTTGTGGAGATCCTTGGGGGAGGCCTTTGTCCAGCAGTGGACGTCTTTTGGCTGACGACGAGACGAAACACTATTAAATTTAAAAAAATACAGTTTTCCATAGTTGACAAAACGAGCTAGGCATAAGACAAAATTTAATGATAATATATGGATATGGTCTTCACCATAAATTGTGCTTATTAAGTTCACACAATTTGAACATAAATCTACTTAGTATAAACGCGACAATTCCGGTATTTCCGGTCAAAAACGCAAGAAAGTGAGTTTTTGAGGAGCAACATTTTGTTACGTATTATAATATTACAAATATATTTTAAAAGTCACAAAAATATGAAAAGGGTTATCTTCATACATATAAATCTTCTGTGCGTGTGTATATTATTGAACTTCTTCTAAACGGCTGGACCGATTTGGATGAAATTTTCTATGTGTGTTCAAGTGGATTCGAGAATGGATAGCACTATTTATAACCCAACGTTATAGTAAATATCACTTTTTTTTTAGCATAATGGTCAGTGCATCCGCCCGGATTGCGGAAGACCCAGGTTCGATTCCTGGCTGGGTCGGGTAGGCATTTAATTTTTTCACTGTATTTTATAAATATTTATAAATGTTTAATCATCAATTAAAGGTAACGCCTCGCAAGAAGTTCAAGTGCCCTGAATGCACAAACACAGAAATGCTATCCGCAGACGCGCGGCATATGTCCCAGCGCTCCGCCTGCGTCGATCGCTTCGCTAAAATCTACGGGCACATGGCGTTAAAGGCCGTGGAGTTTAGAGCCGACCCGCTGCAGTATCGGGAGACTACTTCTGGAATACCTCATGTGTATCCGGAGATTGGAGCGCTGTGAAGGTACAGCTAGTATAGTTTTAGAAGAAGCTAAATGTCTACAATGTTTTTTGGCAGTGGAGACTCACTGTAATACAGAGGAACTACGTCTGGAACAACACTTGTGTATCCGGACATTGGAACGCTTTGAAGTTACAGCTAGTAGTTCTAGAGGAAGTGATGATGTCTACAATGTTTAATGGCCGTTGAGACCTGCTACAGTAAGAAAAGCCACTTCTGGAATACCCCATGTATACCCGGACTTTGGGTCCCTTTAATGTTCTGTGAAGTTCTAGAAGAAGTATCGTCTCTCAGTCAGCCACGTAAGTCTATGATGTCTACAAAGTTAAACGGCTGCTACAGTACAGAGAAACTACCTCTGGAATATCCCATGTGTATCCGGAGATAGGGTCCCTTTAAAGTTCTGGAAGAAACATGGTGTCCACAGCCACGTAAGTCCACAGTACTGACAAACCAGCTTTGGCATTCCCCATGTATACTTGGATTTTGGGATGCTGTGATGTAACTACTGCTTTAGTTCTAAAAGAAGCGGGATGGCTACAGCTACTTACCTAGATAAAAAAACCTGTGGAACTCCTGTGGTACAGAGAAACCAGCTTTGCAGAAAGGTCGGTTCTAGATAATGTTTTTTATTATAAGCAGTAGGTACCATTCCTTGTGACGTGCTATGATTATGACGTCATATTGTTCCACATTATTGCCTGTCAATGAGCACCATATGAACGCCTTTTGGGCGATTTTTAATATTAAAGAAAAGGTTAGCACGTATTTCGTATGGAGATTTTTGCTGAGGTATGTTTGTGTTGCGAGTGTTTGATGAATTCACTTTTATAGTCCTATTGATATTGACTGTCAAGATCGTGCGTTGTAAATTGGGAAGAATTTATTGTACAATGGTGCATTCGTTCTGCAGTCACATTTCGTAAAGCGTAGCCATGTGAAGTTGGCAACAGGCCATTGCAAAGAGATCTAAGAAAGTTACTTAATGTTAGGACATTGTCAAAAATAGCGTGAAGTATAAATCCACCATTTTATCTAAACAAATCTAATTATTCTCTCCGACGTTTGAAATTATCAATCGGACTATAACCTCAAAATTAGCTATATATTTGAATAGCGTAATACGAAGTTGATTCGCTATATATATTATATATATCTCAAATGCTCTTAGTGTAAGAGACACCGCTAGAAGATAACATTATTTGAGCTAAGATAATGAAGATGTTCCTCTTGTAATCCTTTAATACGACGAATTCATATTCTGTTATATCTTGCAAAAAATCAAGGTTTGTTCCAAACAAACAAGAGCTGGTTTCACCTTATCTTATAATTGTTCAGATATATTACCTGAAATACTGTAAGATGTGGAAAAAGTGAGTTTTTATAGCTTAAAATAACTATATTGTCTAGAGATTTCACTGCAATAAGACTGAACGTCAAATGTACTATAGCACCGAACAAAATTTATTTATAAAAAAAAGAAATATATCTTTCTTCCGCCATATCTATTCTTTCATCACCTAAGGTATTCCTTATCTAAACGATATTATACTATTGTCATAGACAGCTTACCGTATAATGAAGTAGGTTTTACAATGTAGTTAATAAAAATTGTGTGTCAATTAAATGTAAGAGGGCACGAGGCTTTTCGCAGCGAACGCTGGAGGACAATAAGATATGAATGAAGGCTGTAAGTGAACAATTGGGCATTCGTCCCCAATACCAGGGTATGTAGATGTAACTGCCATTCGACATTATTTCCTCTATGTATGCATGTTATAGCGCGATGCAAACTTCGTGACGGTTGTGAAGTGAGCTGCGAGCGCAACACCGCGCGGATTGGTTGCTGCGTTTCGTTACTGCGACGGGAGTTGCGCCTAACTTCACGACCCTTTGTTTACTATCCGTATTCATTCGATTACGTTTACGAAAACGAAAATTAGTATGGCATTGAAGCAGCGCCTCCTGGCATACATACGAGGAGAGTTAAAATTTTGCCATACGAATTCCCGTTTTCGTTAACGCGATCAAATTCAAATTCAAATTCAGATTCATTTATTCGCTTAAATATGGTACATCAATGGTGTTATAAATTGTCTAATATAATACAAGTCTCACATATTTAGCCTTTTAGCCGAGGCATGCAAATGTATTAGGTAGAAATAAAAATATATATTAATTTAATTAAATAATCATTGCTGAAAACCTTGTGACAAACCCTAATTAAAATTTAAATTCGTGTATTCATTTACGCTGTACAAACACTTTTCAATAAACCATTTTGTTAAACATTTCCTAAAAGTATTCCCTTTCTGAGTTTTTATGGATTCAGGTAGGTAGGTTCATCGAATGGCGAATGAAACGCACTAGGCACCCTGATACTGATAGCCTCAATCGACCTTTTCACCGTCACCGGATTTTTTAGGGGGCGGCGAGCGACTTTTAGGGTTCTTTTAGGGTTTGAAAGTACGTCAAAGGGTTTCCAAAAGGATTAGCATCACGTAAGCGTGTCCCCTCTTCCCTACTAGATTCTCCGAGGGAATCTCCGATACTTCACGACCATGTCATAAAGTTTGCATCGCACTGTATACATAACTCGGTACAGTGACTGGAGTTTCTTTTGAGAGATTGATATGTTTTTATTATGGTAATTTTTGTCGATTTTGAGTTCGTATGTCTTTACCATCTCAGTTTAATAAGGTTTTTTTGAACTCTTGAGTCGGATTTGCTGTTTTGTAAGCGGTTGTTTTTGTTTTATAATTAAGTTATTGTAGGTATTATATTGTTTATCTTTTTGTGCCATTGGATCCCCACTTGTGAAATTATTACTTTACTATGGTTAAGTAAAAAAACTTTTATCGTCACTGTACAAAGTTAATGTTTATCACAACAATATACACCTATAATTTTACACAGGTGTATATTAAGTTTAATATTATTATTATTGTGAAGACCCTTTCCTTATTTTTAAGAGAATAATTAGCTTATTGTATATACCTTTGGATATACATTTTCGTTTTGACGATTTACAATGTCAATTTTAGACATAATATGAAAAGTAATATTTGTTTTAAACAATTTTCCTTTACAATAAAATGAGCTTCGAAGTTTTTTATAGAGACTTTGCGAATAATTTGAAATCCATATTGATTGTTAATACACACAGCAGCGTTGCGATGATATCATCTTTGTATGTGTTTTTTTATCGCCAAAGTTTTTATTTAGCTAGTTTAATTTTCGTAGCAATCTATATGGATTATATATAAATTTTTATCGATAATTATTTACGCGTTTTGAAGGATTGAACATATCTGTTATTTTTTATTTTTTTCTACGAAGCCCTTCGTCTCACCTGATGATAAGTGACAATAAGGCCTAAGGTGGAAGCCCACTTTATCAGGATCCTCAACTAATGAGGGACTGGCTATCTTATCTAAATTGTATCCCAAAGAATCGTTACGATTGAATTAAATAGAGTTATCGAGATTTTTTTACATTTTATTTCATAATACAGCAATAATAAAATATAAAATACATAAGCTTGATTTGTGAAATAGCATAATGTCATTTTGTTTGGTTTTTTTTAAATTATTTTGTTATAAAAAGTAAAGTAAATAGCCTATTATATCCCACTGCTGGGCAAAGGCCTCCATCATATAAATCAATTAAGATAAAAAATAATGTATTTATTCAATCAGCATTTAATATTTTAAAAAAAAAAACTATATTATAAATCTGTTTAATTCAATCGGATTACCATAAAACTTGCCATTTCTTTGTCCGTAGAATAATAATTTTGTATGACAATAAGTTTCTAGATTTATTTCAGGTCAATTCTATATAATTGTATATGTGTGTTTACTGATATTTATCAAATTGTGAAAGATGACAGACAGTGCTGTAAGTGCAACATTAAACTACATTTATGGTAATACCATAGAGAAATGGACTGAGCGTTAAGAGACGTCCTTATGCAGCTGTAAATTCATTATGTGCGAAAAACTTTAAGGAATCCTTAATTGTACATTAAAATTATAGTCTACTTTACATTATAAAAAACATATACAAGGGAAAGCTTATCTCTATGAGAGAGCCGAAGCGATGGTGCAGCCAGTACTTGTCTCTTACTAGAATGCTGATTGACTCATGTAACCGGCTTGCATGAGTGGATGAGTTCGGCGCTCTGTGTACAGTTGAGGCCACAATACAAGCTACTCATTTTCGGTCAACAATGTACATTCGTGGAAAGCGAGAGAAAAAACGTAATGGGGTAACTTTATATGTTGCCTGCTGTACATAGTGTTGGTCGCACAGTTCAGTTTCGTCTTTATCATAAGAGTGCTACATATTAAGGGTATAAAACTCGGTACATCTCTTTCTCATGTCTATGGGTGGGTAATAACTATTTATACCACGTTTCGCAACACATAAACATTGACATATGAAAAAAAAAATGGTTTGGTGATAAAATGGCAACTTTTTGAATGTAGTGGACAAAATTTATTTAGAGTTCTTTTCGCATTTTTATTTCAGAATAGCATATTAATTAGATATTTTGTCGTATCACATTTTTTTCTATATTCACTTTTTGATAAATCATCAGTACGAAGTTTAAATGTAAAAGAGATGTAAGTACCTAATATTAAAATGATTGCCATCTGTCCTTAGGAATGTAAAGAAATGATATTCTAAAAATATAAATTTAGTAAATTTTAATAATAATTGTAGGAAAATAGTTCATTAATAGTCCATCTCGACATATCGGTGCTTGTGTGAAGGATAAACAAAAATTATTCCTAATAATTTTAATGTATATGTAGATGGTTATATGTATGTCATACGAAGCGCACGATTTACATGTAGAGACGTGTAATGTAGAATTTTTAAGCAAACGTCATTATTGCGAATTATATTTTTTGTAATGAGTTACGACCTTAATATTATTACATCATTAATTGTGTACGTACATAAAATATTGTTTACATACCATATTTCCCGCTTTAAATTTTAATTTTAAAGATGTACAGAACCAATGGAATTTTATAAATATTTTTACTTTTATATAAATCGATTATTTTAATGTCGACGCCTTAAGGATACGTCTTTCGGCAATAATAAATATAGTACAGTTTTAAACATATTTAAAGTAAGCACTAATCATTGTTTATTATTATTATTATTTATTTAAGTAATATTTTGGGATAATTTTATTATTATTATTGCTTCTTTTAATTTTATTTACGTTGATATTTTAAAATTAAGAGCAGATGTTATGACAGCCCTTTTGAAACCATAGCCAAAGACTCAGTCGACTAGTCTCGAATTATGTATTGATGGTTTACGCATTTATTTAAATTATATATTGTGTATGTGATGCGTTTAGGATCAGAGGAGTTACCAGCGTATATCATATGACAGACTGATGAACAATTTCATTGTTATCGTTAGGTATATTGCTAGGTATTAGTTTTAATATAGAATATTTGCGAAATAGGATATTTGGCTATGATATTCTTCTTTTGTTCGGATGTAAAAGAAACGAGTTAGGCAAAATCTATACGTAGATATACAATGTAGTAAAAAATAAGTTCCGGCGTAAGGTTGTTGCCAATCGGTAAGTCGCTATAAGTTTTCTAGCTTTGAAAAAATATCTAGATGTGATTTTGATTTATAAAATAGTTTTGTAAATTAATTAATAACCAGAGTTAATGCAAATACAATGTTGAACCCAGATGACTTAGCTTTTTGAAAATTTAGATTTAAGTATATATATTCGTTTGTATTTTCTCATTTGTTTTAGCCAAATATTCCTTTGTATAGCGTAGCTCGGTTAGATCACCAATCTAAGTGTCCACAAGGTATCAAGGATGCATAATATTAATTATTTAATCGTTGTAATTGTTTTTCGTTTCAATTTAAAGGTTGTAACGTCTTGTTTAACGCCATTATGATATAAATGAACCATTATCGCAACAACATTTATTTTGATATATTATTAATGCGCTATAAAGGTTGGTATTCCGTTAGTATGGGTTTCTTTATTAGTATTTTAGCTGACCGACCGCCGGCCTCTTAAAGTTTGAATTTTAGTTTCTTTGTCGCACCTCCAAAAGATGGAATAGTCTACCAGCACACGTTTTCCCTCCTTCCTATGACATGGGGTCTTTCAAACGAGGCGTGAAGAGGCACCTTGTGGGCCGGCAGAGTGAGGGTGACTGATGCTGCGTTGTTTCGACGCTGCACCAGTTGTCCTTGCGTCTGGTCTCCGTCTCCACTTCACATCAGGTTGAGTGGAGTCATTTATAGTTCGGTATTAAAAAAGTCATGCTAAAAGTTGTCCGGGTTGAATAGGTACTAGAAATTAAACCCTGTTCTCGAGTTACGCTTAGTAGTATGGATTACCTAACACAAGCTTATTAGATTTCTTGGAGGAGGAGGAATGCTGATCTATTATTAATACGTTTATAACTCATTAATAATATATTAAATAAATTATAATTAAATAAATAAATAAATATTCTCATCAATACAAATAACAGTACTCACAAAAATATTATTTTTAATTTATTTACTGTGTACTCTTACAGCAGGTACTAATTTAGCGATGTATACGAAACTCCAGTGTTATTGTGTTTAGTTTTAGTAAATTATGTAGGGTCATTTGTCGTTTGTTATATAAGAATAAAAAAATAAAAAGAATATAAATATTATGCAAGCCAATGGATGATGAGTAAGTTTATGCGATTGATCGCTGTAGAAGCTAACCGTTCATTTATAAATATTTCTTTCATTGTGTAAGGTTACAATTTTTTTTGTTAAATAGCTTTTTTTTAAACATTAACCATATTTTACATGTAATATATATGTTTTTTTTTAATATCGTGAATGTACAATATTGCACATAATGCGGAATTAATTGGTTATGTATAAAACATGCCAAATTTATACGAAAATATGGATTTGTAATATGCAATAATATATATTTTTTTAATATCATTACCATCGGGTTCAACGTCAGTTTTTATGCGTAGTGTTTTGTACAGTCACACAAATAAAGGAAGGTTCTTGAGTGACGAAAAAGTATTAAAATTTGATACGTATATTGTTACTGGATAATAATTGTACTCGATTATACTTGTCTTATTTGGAAAGTATTAGAAGGAACTAATTACGTCTTTAGTATATTTCACCTATTTTTTTTGTTACAAATTGGTAAGGTTTTGTAAAAAAAACATTTTAATAGACCCCAATTTGTAAGTAATTAATATTCAATAAAAAACTTTTATTGTATTGATATGCAAAAAGCCGTCCAAATAGTATTAAAGTACCAACAATGATTTAACCAATAATGATTTAACAATGCTACTGAAAATAAAAACATATTTATTACAAATAGGAATTCTTATATTTAATTTTTTTTTAAATTCCAAATAAGATCTTTGTTTATTTTATTTATACAACCTTATTTTTAGTTTATACGAAAACCGAACGGGTCGGGTCAAATATTTTCATTTAAAGAATCAGTACAAAAAAAATTAAAATAATATCTTGAAAACTCACGAAGTTACAGCTTTTTGTGCTGTCCCGTTGTGTGTTTTTAGTGGGGTATAATTTATTTGAGATTTTGTAAATATTATTTGGTCAAAATGTAACATGGTATAAAAAATATTAATTCGATTCTATTACTGATTCTGAACAAACAGTTTTCAGGTTTCGTATAAACTATGCCAGTACACATGAGTATCGTTTACTGTGGTAGTTTTAAGTTGTGGTTGTGGTTGTGTAGTACTACTTTATGCGTGTGACTGTACTCTCCAGAATATAATTTATTTTAGTACCCATAATGTGTTGATACATATTTAATTTGTATTGTATGTAGATAGATGTTAGGTGTAAGTACTTAATAGGGTAATTTGTTGCTATCATGTACAGTATGTAAATAGTACACTAATATACTGTGAATAAAAGAAGACATATCAGTTTGTAGAAATGAGGTTTTATTTATTTTCATAGACCAAACCTATTATGGGTTGTGAAATTTATCATACTCGAGTAATTTTTTTTTTAAAATATTTTACGGGTAAGCACAGTGCCTTGATCTCACCTGATGTAAAGTGATGATAAGGCCAATGATGGAAGCGCACTTCACCCGGGAACCTCAACTAGTGAGGCACTGGCTGCCTTATCTCTAGCTGCCGGAACACAACAATGCTACAAACATTGATGTTATGGCGACATATTTAGATAAGATGGTGGTAGCTAGCCACTCGGACAAACAAGCCCTACCACTAACCATAATCGCATTTTTATTATTTTTTTGGAGATTTTCTTTATTTTTCAAAGCGCAGTGTGGGCAGGCCTCCAACAAGGTGGGCCGACGATCTGGTGAAGGTCTCGGGTAGCCGCCGGATACGAGCATATTTTTTTGAGAGAGATTGCTGATTGCCTCAAACGGCATTTTCAGCTTCACCGGGCTTATTTGGGCGCGGCGAGAATCTTAAGGGGTTCCTCAAGCCGTGTGAAACGAATCACCTTTGGAGGTTTTCTAGACGGAACGGCATCACGCACTTAAGTGCGTGTCCCCGTGCCCTACTAGATTCTCCGAAGGGTTCGGTGGATACGAGCAGCACAACACCGGTCGTTGTGGAGATCCTTGGCCAGTAGTACGTGGTGGAGATCTTTGGCCAGTAGTAGGTAGTGGACGTTTTTGGCCAGTAGTAGGTAGTGGACGTCTTTGGCCAGTAGTAGGTAGTGGACGTCTTTGGCCAGTAGTAGGTAGTAGACGTCTTTTGGCTTAGATGATGATGATGATATCTTTGTAAACTACTTGCAAAAGAGCCAGTAAAAAACCAATAACTGTCAAAGGCCTCCGCCATAGAAATCAAGTCCTTACTACAATCGATGGGTAATTGCTTTATCACCACGCTTGCCAATGCGGTTAGAAGTAGTACCAAAAGAATATTTTAAAAATGTTAAAAGATAATCTAATCGGATGTTCGGATCAAGAATAATTTTGCCACAATTAACTTGTGAATCAAAAACACGATGCGGCTAATAAAGTAGCTTACTTTACGCCTCATCAAATTACGAAGACGGCGCGCCCCGCTGCTTTCAATCGATACCTTATTATTTGTCCTCTTAAAATTATTGATAAATGTGTCGTTCTGCACGTAACCCCATTTTCTTCGATTTAAAGGTTAATTCACGTCACTCTGATGTGCAAAACACGGTTCAACAGTTTTTTTTATATTTTTAATGTTATGGCGTAAGCGCTTGACTTTTATCTTCACTGAAGTTAAGTGATGATAAGGTCAATGGTGGAAGCGCATTTCACCTCCCTAACTACTGAGGTACTGGCTAACTGGCTATCTAATCTCTATTATTCCTTCTGTGCTGTCGAACAAACAATGCTACTACAAGAACATTGATGATTAGGCGATAGATTTAGATGACGGTTTATCTAACCAGATGGACAAGATGTCAGATGTCAAATCAAGTTCTACGACCAAACAAACCGAGTAGAGTTTCACCCGAGTTCTTCCCGTAGTAACACGTGTTGTGAGTAAATAACGTATCCTACGTTATTTTCCATCCCCATACTTTATTATTTTTAATAAAAATAAAACATGAAAAATACTTTGTTTCCGACTAATGCGTGCGTTTTTTGAACGGAATATTCCTGTTAACTTCATTTCTGAACTACTGAATGATACTCAAAATGGCGAATACCTATCGTCGATGTTCACAAAAATAATGATTACGTTGCAACCAGATCATATTTTATCATTCTGTAAACGGCAATTTACTAATTGATAAATTTCCTTTCCGGCAGGTATCAAGATATATGTGATTATAGAAATAGTTTATTGGTCATACATGATCAAACTTTACGAACCATATTATGGCCTCAATCACAAGAAATAAACGCGCAGTAGTACATAAAACAAAGAACAAGCACCCATGCTGTCTAATTGTGTAAACAATGTAACAAAAAACCCCGAGATGTTTACAAAAACAACACTTGAAATACGACCTACGAAAGCAAAAAATGAACTAGGGGTGTTACTTCACTTTTTGTAATGTCATCGATAGTTGTTTTTTATGTTATTTTTGTAAGCTACTAGTTTATATGAATAAATGAAATCTCAATTTTATTTTGTTTCATCATCATCATCATCATCATAGGTATAAAATCAAAGTCAAAGTCAAAGTGAAAGTAAAAATTGTATATTGTAAAAATAGTAAATTGTAAAAATAATGAAATAATATTGAAAATCGTCCAATGTTTTTTACCTAGTACCCATTCAGGACGTCTATTTTTTAACTCCACAGTTTTTATTATAGAAGTAACGACATTTACAATACTCATGTCGTTACCAAATGATACAATACAAATAAAAATACAATAAAAAAATGTTTAATAAAATCTTCTTCTCCTCCACCACGGCAGCAGCCACGCTGAGAAGTCGAAGTGCTCGGAGAACGGAGCGGTTGTATATATGTATATGTAACTGACCTCCATCCAGTCAACCTCCTCATGGCGTCGTGGAGATGTGAGCGGAGAGTAGGCAGGAGCCAATGGCGAAGGTTCGCCCTAAAACATACAAAAAAGTGAAACAGTTATTACTACAATCATACCAGTAGAAACCAAACACAATAAACAAATTATTTGATGATGATGATGATGATGGTAGTGGTGATGGTGAAATAAATAACCAGCGCCATACGTATCCTAGCGCATAATCCTAGCACAATAAACACATCACCAGTACAAACCAAACACAATAAACAGATTATTTGATGATGATGATGATGATGGTAGTGGTGATGGTGAAATAAATAACCGGCGCCATACGATCGCATAATCCTAGCACAATAAACACATCACCAGTACAAACCAAACCCAATAAACAGATTATTTGATGATGATGATGATGATGGTAGTGGTGATGGTGAAATAAATAACCGGCGCCATACGATCGCATAATCCTAGCACAATAAACACATCACCAGTACAAACCAAACACAATAAACAGATTATTTGATGATGATGATGATGATGGTAGTGGTGATGGTGAAATAAATAACCGGCGCCATACGATCGCATAATCCTAGCACAATAAACACATCACCAGTACAAACCAAACACAATAAACAGATTACTTGATGATGATGATGATGATGATGGTGGGGATGATGGTGGTGATGGTGAAATAAATAACCGGCGCCATACGATCGCATAATCCTAGCACAATCCTTGTAACACAATAAACACAATAAACAGATTATTTGATGATGATGATGATGAAATAAATTCTACTAACCTCGTCATCACTGACTACTTCCTCGCGCTCCTCCTCCGCGTCGGCCTCGTCGTATAAAATATCAAAAGTCGCTTGGAGCCTCCTCATCTCTCCCAATTCTCCAATTAGCCATTCTATAATCAAAATCAAACAAACAACATAAAATAATATGCTATACAACATACTTATACACAATAACACAATATAGCATACTTATATAACTGTCTCAATACAAAAGTAAATTTAGAAACATTACAAGAATATCACCATTACTATCGAAAATAACAAAATATTATCGTAAAAGCTATCGACACTATCCTCCTACTACTAAGAAAGAAATTTCACACTGTCTGCCGGCAAGTATGGCCGTAAGCTCTATACAAATATAGCCCAAAATGGTATGGCAAAAAATTTCGGCCATTTCGAATGTCAGTACATGAAACGGTCGTAATTTTATTTCAATAAAAATGATAATAAATGTCGTTATTTCTTTGTGTAAACTAGTTTCCATTACTCATACACTGTTTTTATTCATTTTACTGTATTTCTAACAAACTGTACATGCATTTACGCACTAAAATCACTCTGGGATCACTCCGAAATCGAAAATTTAAAAATCACTATTACATACGATATTCGTTGAAAACTTATAGCTAAAAACGTTCACTATAAACTCAGCAAGATGATTTACAACAGTTTCTAATATAAAACACTACTTACATGAGTATTTCCAGTTTTTTCCTCAATGCACTAAGTAACCTTGATGCACAAATGACAAATGTTCGAACTGTCATCCAACACGAAAAACGACAGTAGAATAACCTTGTCTTGTGTTTTTAATATAGCAAATTTACTCTAGTTTGTCTATAGCCAAACATCTTCATACAAAAGTATACTCTAACCTATCGATATTAATTATTATAGTCGCGTGGTCGGGTGCGGTTACATGTAACCGTCCGGGTGTTGACCGAATATTGCAGCGGTTACATGTAACCGATCCGCATATGGAGAGGGGAGATGTTTAATTTTGTATGGAGAAAATGCCAACACCTTGTACATAATACCAAAATGTAGCTTATGCATGGAATAAGCTTATTCAAAATGATTTTCTTCAAATAAATGAATAGTTTTTACGTAAGAAGTATTTTAAATAACAAATATTGGCAAGTTTCGTGATCGCAGGGGGTAATGGTGGTATTCTGTCAATGTCATGTCATGTCAAGTAGCTGTCATAACAAAAGTACTTACCGTATGAATGAAAATTGTTAATGTTAATAAATTAACTTACTTCTGGCTATTACTTTTATAACTTGTAGTTAGAGTAGAGTTAAACTTAAGCTATTAAGTGCTAGATTTCAGCTTTTTATTACCTACTGCCATGTCGCATAGCTGTGAAAGAATACTACCACCCACTCTCCTTCCTTAGTTAGGTGTCATAAAAGGCGACTAACGGACTAAAGACTGCACATACATCCAACATCATAGAGCGGTGCACGCTGAGAACATGTGCAGTCGCTATTTGGTGAAAAGTGGACTATGGCAGAGGACTGCTTTTGATGTCCTCATTGCCTAGTGTCTGACAATGACAAACCCTTCGGGGATAATAGTCGTGATTATATGTATGTATTACCTACTGCTGCACCTACACATAACAGAACAGCAGCTAACCTCGATTGAACTCTATGTACTTACATCAAATCAAATCTTAATGTACATTAGAGAAAACACACAACATACTCGTCCTATTGTAGTAACATGCAGTGAATAATCAACTACCTAGTAAACACACTTAAGTAGGTAGGGAAGGTAACTGGTAGTGATGAAATAAAACAGTTTTATGAAGTTTTATATTTTTATTTATTTCAATTTGACTTCATTCTCTCGCTCCAGCAACATTTTTAGATGGCATTCACAAGAATGCCAAGAACAGTTTTTTTTACCACATATGCAACTACAGTAATACCCTTTTATTACATCTTCCCATTCATTACCTTGTGTTGCTAAGAGGATATATGTGTAATATATTTTTTGACTAAAATGGCGTGATTTTATACGTCCTCTTAGCAACACAGTCTCATGTGATGACAATTCTGGTATGTTAGTAACTTCTAAATCAGTTGATATCTCCACCACGAATGATCCATGTTGTCTCAAATGTTCGCCATAATACGATCTCGCTTGTTTTATTTGGTAGATACCCAGAGCAAATAGTGTGAGATCACTCATGGTCATTCGTGGGAAGATACTTAATTGCTCATTTTCTTCATTTATTCTGTAAAAATGGGCTCGCCGACGGTTAACATTATTTAAGATTATATATTCTGCTAAATAATTAGGCAACAAAATTCTGGTTTTTGCTCTTTCCAAAATTATTTGAGCATCTGGCCGGTTCACAAGCACTTTATGGAAAGCATTTATTATTGCGGCACTAATCCTAAAGTCGTCCATTAGATGCCTTGAAGCCACATTAAAATATTCATTACGTAATAATCTAAAGTCTCGTTTAAATCTGCCATTTACCACTTCAACTACCCATCTACATAACGTCACACATCTTGATTTGTTTGCTATAAGGGTGGATAATTGGTTTTCTCCTTCTTCTAATGTTTCTGGCTTATACACTGCATAATTTAGTGATTCCAGCAGAGGCAGA
The DNA here is from genome assembly GCA_947562085.1 of Eudonia lacustrata. Classification (NCBI taxonomy): domain Eukaryota; kingdom Metazoa; phylum Arthropoda; class Insecta; order Lepidoptera; family Crambidae; genus Eudonia; species Eudonia lacustrata. The sequence continues at coordinate 19,871,311 of OX387320.1, forward strand.
GCATCACGAAAGCCCCGGTCTAAAATGAAAATATCTTGAGGTCTGAAAAAGTTTCTTAATTCCGCATTTTCATCTTGGAAAAGGGCTTTCGTGATGTCTGCATCTGATGTTGTTGCTGGATATGGCCCCAAAGCATCTATTATATATCCGTCAGTAGCGACAATTAAAAATGGTTTAAAAAGTTTCTATACTTGTGTATACTGTAAGTTTTTTTTTGAAAGAGATAATTAGACGACTTTTGGACGTATATATATGTACCATCACAGATGACAATTGGTTTTCTCTCTGCACTAGGATTTCCGAATAACCCTTCGGGTATCAAAAGATTTCGATTTATAAGGTCACCTCTACTTATGTGGTTAATACCTAAATGTAACGGTACAAAGTCATTTTTTAAAGCTTCTCTAGCTTTTTTTAATAATATTGTCACTAGAGCTTTACTTATTTGAAACAGAGAAGCTATTCTGTCGTGTGACTCCCCTGTTCGAGACTTAATTAGGTAAAGCCCTAGTGCCAAATGTGGACGCTTACATGATTCTTGTAAACTAGGTATTTGTCTTAATATTGATTCATAATTGGATTTCGTGACTCCAGTCCAAAAATGAAAAATATTGTCGTGAACCAATCTATAATTTTTAAAGTTAATTGGTATTCCACTGGCATCCTCTGCCTCTGTGGATAGTCTCAGTAAAGATTGCACTTCATTTTTAGTAAAGGAGTCACTAAATTCGAATTGGTCTAAAATGTCCCAGTCATATACTGTGCTATGCATTTGACAGATCTTTGCATTTTCTGTTACAAACACTTTTTTCGATTGGAGGATTCTCTTCTTTAAACATAGAGGCACATTCAATCGTTCTGGTTCTGTGCAACCTGGTACAAAGCAGTGTGCACTTGAAGGTGTTGTATGAGTGAACTCATCTAATTGCATAGTTGTTTCTGGTACTGCGATAATATTGGGGTTCTCTCGTAACTCCTGGACCATTCTCCAGCACCCCATACAAACTAATGCATCCGCTGGAATCTGAAAACACAAAATTATTACCATATCTATCTATACTATTATAAAACACTGAAGATATTTTCGAAAAACTAATAGGGATCGACTATTTAGTGGATTCTGAGCTAAAAACGATATTTTTGTCACCCTTATATTAGAACGAAGATATGGCCCATAGTGTAACAAGGCAATTATATAAAAAGAATTTTGATAAATGAAACTACTTACTTCTCTTGAAAACATTCTTTCTGAGATTATATTTCTCTCAGGACCATCTCCCAGAATATGTGTCCGTCTGTGAAGCAAAGATGATCTGCACCACACGCAAACATTTCTATTATACGTGATTGCTTCATCCTCGCTCCTATCAACAATTCCTTCCTCTATTTGCCTCACAGCATTGTTTGCAGCTTGTCTGCGAATATTTCGCTGAGCAGCAACCCAACAAGCATAGCAAACACGTCCATTATTAGGTATCTGTTAACAAAGAAATCATAAAATGTAAAGTAATTTTTTTAAATTAGATCACTCACTTGTATTTCTTGATAATAAAACTATGAAAAGATACCTGTCTTGGACTAATTCTTCTCGCGATTTCATTTCTTTCGGGACCTTCTGACAATGCATGTGATCTTCTCTGAATTAAAGACCTTCTGCACCATACACAGGCATTTGAGTCCTGTGATGCCAAAGTTCTAGGAGGCCTGGGATTTGGACCCTCATTTTGACTAACGAGGCCACTAAAGTAGACCCAGCATGCATAACATACTAATCCTCCTTCAGGAATCTACAAAAAAGATTGTAATTCAAATCAGTAATTCATAAAAAAATCTTCACTTTAATTATTACTTCAACATGAATTTGTATTATGTATTAAAAGTTAATCAATACCTGTCTAGGATAAATTCTAGCAGCAATAAGTTCTCTCTGAGGTCCTTCTGAGATAGAACGTGTTCGTCTTTGAAACAATGCTGATCTGCACCAAACGCAAACATGTTCTCGGTGGCTAGAAGCTTCATTTTCAGTTGATGACATTCCTACTTCTAGTATTGCGAAACATGGATGACAAACTATGCCATCAGTGTCAACCTAAAATACAAAAGTTTGTTTTAAACTAATATTTATTTTGTCTTCTTGTGAAGAATGTGTTAGGTTCTAATTATTAGGAAAATAAAAATGTAACAAAAATAGTTTTACATAAATACTACATGCAATAACAACTAACCTCATGTCCAACATGTTGTTCCAAGATCATTAGTAATTCTATCCCCAGATTAGATGCGAGATAATGGTTTTCCGAACACACATCTATCTGTCCATCACACATCACACAAAAAGAAGACATTGTTTGTTGGCTGAAATAGATATTTTATTTAGTTTATTGTATTTTACTTTGATTATAGTTATTTCAATAGAGCACTGTAAATATTTGAGATCAATTCCATTACTGTCATAGATAACTGAGTTGGTTCGGAATCTATTTCCTCGAAAAGAAGTGTTTAAAGCATTTTATTAATTCTCTGGTAAATGCCTAATTAAAATACGAAAAACTCACCTGAAAACAACGAATGTAGTAGCAACAATGCAATGGTATCAACAGTAGCAGGGTCAAATGCAAATCGAAGTCCGGGATAGCAGGCAGAAGTCAACAAGTGAGGCAGCAAACGGAAGTCCAGGATAGCAGGCAGAAGTCAACAAGTGAGGCAGTAAACGGTAGCAGGTAATCGGTCCAAATCAGAATTTAAAAACAGCACAGCACAAAACCACAACGACTCAGAATCCACGTAAAAACGGAATGAAAACAAAACACCGGTTTTTTTTTTAAATCATGGTGACAGTTGCACTTTTAATTACGTTCTTTACAGCTTTGGACACTTGTGTTTAATCTCAGAAAGACATCTCAAGTTGCCAGGTTATTAAAAATTATGTTTCATTTTTTTATTCTTACGCAAAAATGGTAAAGCATATCGGAATATTAAATATATCAACTAAATACATGTATTTTATACTATTTTTTGAGTAGGTGTACATGGTCCTGGCAAAAAATTAAACATCTCCTTTGTATGGAGAAAATGCCAACACCTTGTACATAATACCAAAATGTAGCTAATGCATGAAATAAGCTTATTCAAAATGATTTTCTTCAAATAAATGAATAGTTTTTACGTAAGAAGTATTATAGATAAACAATAATGGCAAGTTTCGTGATCGCAGGGGGTAATGGTGGTATTCTGTCAATGTCATGTCAAGTAGCTGTCATAACAAAAGTACTTACCGTATGCATGAAAATTGTTAATGTTAATAAATTAACTTACTTCTGGCTATTACTTTCATAACATGTAGGTAGAGTAGAGTTAAACTTAAGCTGTTAAGTGCCTAATTAAAATACGAAAAACTCACCTAAAAACAACGAATGTAGTAGCAACAATGCAATGGTATCAACAGTAGCAGGGTCAAATGCAAATCGAAGTCCGGGATAGCAGGCAGAAGTCAACAAGTGAGGCAGCAAACGGAAGTCCAGGATAGCAGGCAGAAGTCAACAAGTGAGGCAGTAAACGGTTAGCAGGTAATCGGTCCAAATCAGAATTTAAAAACAGCACAGCACAAAACCACAACGACTCAGAATCCATGTAAAAACGGAATGAAAACAAAACACCGGTTTTTTTTTTAAATCATGGTGACAGTTGCACTTTTAATTACGTTCTTTACAGCTTTGGACACTTGTGTTTAATCTCAGAAAGACATCTCAAGTTGCCAGGTTATTAAAAATTATGTTTCATTTTTTTATTCTTACGCAAAAATGGTAAAGCATATCGGAATATTAAATATATCAAATAAATACATGTATTTAATACTATTTTTTGAGTAGGTGTACATGGTCTTGGCAAAAAATTAAACATCTCCTTTGGAAAATACTTTATTTTTTCTTAAAATCCCTTTTTTTATACTATTTAGTGATAGATTTACTTTAATTTCCTGAAAAATCGTTGACAACCCTAGTTGTGAGGCTCCATTTTAATTTCTATCTACCGTACAATTGTCTACTAATAATAATAAAATATACTTGAAATTGGCTAAATGCTAAACGCGAAGCCATTAGCTAAGATCCTCTAAAGCGCTAACCGGTGGGATTGCACCGGACCCGACCACGCGACTTCAAACTTAAATGTCGATAACTGAAAGCCTACTTTTGTATGAAGAAGTTTAGCTATAAACAAACTATAGTACATAGTTTCATCATGTAGAACTAATAAACCTCAGAATAATAACTAAAGCTATAATAAACTATTTCGGTAATCACATTTATTTTGATAACTGCCAGAGGAAATATATCAATTAGTAAATTGTCGTTAACAAAATGATAAAATATGATCTAATTGCAACGTATTCATTATTTTTGTGGACATCGACGTTAGGTATTCGCCATTTTGCAAATTACGTGATACTTCAAGTGCTTTCATTAGAATTGTTCCGGGGTTGAAATGAAACACCGAGTACAAAAATGTACGAATCAAAACATTGAACCTCTGGATCGGAGACCGGTAGGGTACTCTAACCACAAAGGAATAAAGTGCTTTGAATTTTCGTAGACAGCCAGGTATAGGTATGTGAAACATTGGCAATTAAAGTTATTGTTTTAACGTCATCATTGCTCGTTCGATCTAAAGAGGCGTTAACTTAATAAAAGAAATGACGAATTACATAACGTATACCCCCGCTGAGAATCGAACCCGGGACCTCCTGGGTCTAAGACCGGTGGCCTTAACCACTAGACCACAGAGTAAGCAGCATTATTGTGTTCCGACAGATAAGAACAAGAGATAAGATAGACAGTTCCTCATTGATAACGAGTGAAGAGCAATTACTAGCTCATTTTATATCCCCACGCTGGGGCACCAACCTTCGCTAGGGATGGATAGGGAGAACGGGCCATAAACCACCACACGGGCCCAGTGCGGTGCGGTGGTTGTTAACGACTGCTAATGCAGCCGGGACCAACGGCTTTACGTGCCTACCGAAACACGGAGAAGCTCGAGATAATAAACTTTTGGTCACCCATCTGATGACCGGCCTTTGCGAAAGTTGCTAACCTTATCGGTCTTAGACCGGGCGCGTTAACCACTGCGCCACCGAGCTTATCGAGTGAAGCTTCCACAATTTAACTTATGGCAATTTACCATCAAGTGGTATGGCGACCAATTGCTAACTCGATGTGAAATAAAGAAGAAATCTTTAATTAAGTGGTTTATGTGAGCCGAAAGTGTGTTCCCGTATAATTTAATCATAACTTGTAATAAAATATCCTTAATTAATTTCACGTGATGAAAAGATACGCGGCCCTCGCTTAATTAAATCTTAGTAAGTATTTTATTTCAAAAGAGCCGAATAATGCTACTGTTTTAATTTAAGCCTCTTTTGGTAAGTGTGTAAGAAATGTACAGAAGCGTTGGTGATGTTTACCAAAAAGTAAAAATAATCGGAAGTGATACTTTTTTCATCATAAGTTTTCCCATTAAAAAAACTGTTAATCAAAGTCAAAGATTACTTATTCTGTGGTCAAAGAAGAAGCTCGATGGCGCAGTGGTTAACGCGCCCGGTCTGCGAGTGCTGAAGTTAAGTAGCTTTCGCAAAGGATCGGATGGGTGACCAAAAATGTATCATCTCGAGTTCCTCCGTGCTTCGAAAGGCACGTAAAGCCGTTGGTCCCGGCTGCATTAGCAGTCGTTAACAACCACCAATCCGCACTAGGCCCGCGTGGTGGTTTATGGCCCGTTCTCTCTATCCATCCATAGGTAAGTTTGAGTAGTTCTGACATTTGTCAATAGATGGCGACGTATTTGTTGTGACAGTTTTCTGAATCGCGCTATTGAGATTTTTGCTGGAGATGATAAGTACCCCGCCGTGTCATTGTTTTTATACCATAAGTTACTATTGAAATACACTATTAATACAAGTGAGTGTAGTATCATTTTTGCCTTCCGCTGAACATGGTCCTTCGAGCGATGCTCGTGCTCCAGCAGTGGGGACATAAAAAAAGAGCTGATGAAAGTCAAAGTCGAAGTTAAATAATTTGTTCATTATAAGCCGTTACAAACACTTAATGACGTCAAAACTAATTATAAAAAACCGGCCAAGTGCGAGTCGGACTCGCGCAAGAAGGGTTCCGTACCATTATCTATAAAAACGAGCAAAAAGATCACGTTTGTTGTATGAGAGCCCCCTTAAATATTTATTTTATTCTGTTTTTAGTACTTTTTGTTATAGCGGCAATAGAAATACATCATCTGTAAAAATTTCAACTGTCTTAACTATCACGGTTCGTGAGATACAGCCTCGTAACAGACGGACGGATGGACATCGGAGTCTTAGTAATATGATCCCGTTTTACACTTTGGGTACGGAACCCTAAAAATTAAATAATAATAAACTAAAATTTAATTTAACTAAACTACTTAATCAGTCCTGCGAGCAATGTGACCTGCCCACTGCCACTTGAGCTTAGCAACTCTTCGGGCGATGTCGGTTACCTTTGTTCTTCTGCGGATCTCCTCATTTCTGATTCGATCACGCAGAGAAACCCCGCTCGCAGGACTGATGGCCGCTGGGGCGGGATAGTCCTGGAGTGGCGACCGCGTACCGGAAAGCGCAGTGTGGGCAGGCCTCCAACAAGGTGGACCGACGATCTGGTGAAGGTCGCGGGAAGCCGCTGGATGAGAGCAGCACAAAACCGGTCGTTGTGGAGATCCTTGGGGGAGGCCTTTGTCCAGCAGTGGACGTCTTTTGGCTGAGATGATGATGATGATGATGATGAAACTACTGAATCTACTACCAGTTCCAGTTTTGGTAGAGCCTTAGTTCGAGAAGAGCTGGCAAGAAACTTAAGTGGCTTTTTTCTTTTTTCTTTTTAATATACCTAGATGTTCCGTTAAAGTCGATTATCGAGGGTGGGATTCCCGGAGTTGGCTTTCAAGGCCAGGCTAGTACCACAACTAGGGTTTAACGTGTCACGGGTTAGAGAAAAAACCCCAATATGGGCACAAGTGTGAGAACGCCTAGTGTGAGTTTAAATTTCCATATATCGCACTACCAATACAATACGGGTGCAAGTCAAAATATACTGATATTTGAAATTGAACTGTACTGTTCTACAATACGACAGAATTTCCAATGTCAGTATGTTTTGACTTGCACCAGTATTGTATTGGTAGTGCGATATATTTTTACGCATATTGTTGCAAACAATTTATCCGCCTCTGTGGTCTAGTGGCTAAGACCAACGGTTTAGATCCAGAGGTCCCGGGTTCGATTCCCAGCGGGGGGTACATGTTTGTGTACTCGGTTTGGTTGGTGGTAGGGCTTGTTTGTCCGCCTGGCTAGCTACCCATCTTATCTGAACATGTCGCCATAACATCAATGTTTGTAGCATTATTGTGTTCCGGCAGCTAGAGATATAAGATAGCCAGTGCCTCACTAGTTGAGGATCCCGAGTGAAGTGCGCTTCCATCATTGGCCTTATCATCAATAAACATCAAATGAGATCAAGGCACTGTGCTTACCCGTTAATATAAAAAAAAATACAAAAAAAAACATTACGTTTTGAAAAAGGTGTTAAAAAAATTGCACGAGCAGGTTTCGAACCTACAGCTTCATGATTCGAACCCGCACCTCATGTCATACCGGGTCAGACAGACTGACTACCTTTATGCTAGCGTGCTTCTATCATTCGATGTCGACATTGAATAAGGCTCCTTTGGCTAACGAAGTTAAAGTAGATAGTGTCAAAATTGGACAGAACCACGACCCGGTAATGTCATGGGGTGCGGGTTCGAATACCGTTCGTGGAAAATTTTTCAACACCTTTTTTTAACGTTGTTCGTTAACGTCATCGATTAGCAAATAAAACCCGCACTATACACTCTGCTCTTGTTACGTATTAGCTCTTAATGTCAGCAGCTAACTAACAATATCACAACGTTTGCCAAAATCTACGGCAGACGTATGTAGCTACAAACAACCAACAGTCTACAGTTCTATATTTGATTGCGCGTAAATCACTATAATGTAGGCGATAAACCGAATAACATAGAAACGTTGGAGGCACCCAGTAACTCCCAAACGTACTTCTATTAGCAGGAAAAGATGTAATCTCGCGCGAACAAAGCTCCTTAGAGGCCATATATCGGTTGGGACTTTAGTTACGAGTGTACTATCACATTGTGGCCACCGCGATATATTAAAAGCTTGTTCCTCGCAAATCGTTCCAACACTCACAACCTCCTTTGTGCAACCCGACAACGTACGCATTGTACCTCCAAGCGCGGAGGTGTTAATGTCGGACCCGCAAATATGTAGCAGGGGCAAACAAAGCAAAAACGATGGAACACGCTCCCGCACGGTGCCCGCGATTTATTTAGCGCGTAACAAAGCTGAAACAATTTTAATTAGTACGGTCGGCTTTAATGAATAGAGACATAAAGTGTGTATCTGGATTCCGGAGGGTCGGATTCTACTATTGCTGCGTTCCCCAATAATTGGCTGCTTGATGACGACATTGCTTAGTGCGACGCTGGACATTCCGGCGCTGCGTCCGCCGTTGGATTGGAGGGCCCCCATAAATACACGGCTAACGAATATGCCACTAAGCTTTATTGTAGTGAAATTCCTGTCCCTATATACCTACGTTAGAAGTCAGTATGTACCTCAGTGATTCGAAAGGCAATATACTTTATTATAACACTCTAGAAATTAGAGTTGTTTCAGTAAGTGTTCAGTGTGCTATAGAAAATAAGATAGAAGAAGAAATAAAAGACGCCGCATCTCATGTGACACTTGAACCCTACGACTATTGACAGGGCGACACCTCTTCCTACGTAAAGTAACTTCTGTGTGTTTACTAAAATATATACATAATAGGTAGGGGAAAAAGTTTCTTCGCATTTTTTAAGAAAATTCAAAACATTTTTTAATATAGTTCATCTACATTAAATGTAATGATGATGATATAATGTAATGTTAAAGTATGTAGGTGCCATTTTGTTCGATAACTTTTTGCCATCTTGTAGGTAGGGACATGATCCCATTGCTATAGAAATTTTGGGGCTTCTGATCAAAATACCGCGACAAGTGGTTTTGGCAGTCCTCTCATGATGTTAACTTGACACTGCCTAAAGAATTCTGAAAAGACCGAAATAGGTGGAAATCTGAAGGTGCAAGGTCAGGACTATACGGCGGATGCATTAACACCTCGCAGCCAAACTCTCTTAATTTTTGCTGAGTGGCTAAAGATGTGTGAGGTCTAGCGTTATCATGATGAAAAACCACACCCCTTCTGTTGATTAATCCCGGCCGCTTTCTCTCAACTTCTTGCTTTAATCTCATCAGTTGTTCGCAGTAGAGTTCAGAATCGATGGTCCTGCCTGGTGGTAACAGCTCATAATTAATAATGCCCTTCCAATCCCACCACACACACAGCATCACCTTGTTGCGAGTTAACCCGGGTTTCGCCACAGTCGGTGAAGCCTGACCGGCCTTTGACTACGACCTTTTGCGCACGATCATGTCGTACGTGATCCACTTTTCATCACCAGTTATCAGCTTCTTCAAAATGGTTCGGTTTCATTACGTCGTAATAATGAATCACAAATGAGTACACGGTTCATTAGGTTTCTTTCAGTAAGCTCGTGAGGTACCCGAATATCGAACATTTTTGTGTACTTGTGTAGTTTTTTCAAATGCGCCAAACAAAGAGATTTAAATGTGTTTGGCGGTCGTAACTTTGATTATAATAATAATAATGCAACGCTCTACTGGGATCGCTCTATCATTCGGACAGGACTATTGTCGCCAATAAGCCTGATATCGTGGTGGTCGACCGATCCCAGCGCCAGGCAATACTGGTTGATATCACCTTACCTCATGATGAGAACCTCGTGAAAGCCGAGAAGGACAAGCTCAGTAAGTACCTTGACTTGGCTCATGAGGTTACCGCCATGTGGGATGTGGATTCAACCATTATTGTACCGATGGTCGTTACGGCAAACGGTCTTTTAGCCAAGAGCCTCGATCAACACCTAGAGAGGCTCTCGCTGAAAGGTTGGGTCAAGGGTCAGATGCAAAAGGCAGTACTCCTTGAGACGACACGTATTGTCAGGAGGTTCCTCACTCTGCAGCCCTGACCACCGGTAGTTTGGGCCCTGCTTCGCTGCTGGCGGTACTCTAGGATTAGGTTTTTATAATCTTTATTGTTTTTATATTAAAATTTTGTAAAAATCTAGTTTTAAGGAAAAAAATAAATAAAGAGTATAATAATAATAATAATTGAAAACGCTTAAACCAAATTTGTGCTACTCTCACAGACACTGACTAGGTCCATAAACATCGCAAATTTTTTTCGCGGCTTGCGTTTCTTTTTACCTTTTTTAGATTCTCTCATCTTGACAGTAAGGGAAACAAATGAAAATCACACATTTTCCTAACCTGAAATTGGAATTATCTTCTCTAAACCAAACAAGCCAGATACAAATAGTACTTATAGCCAAAGAGATTTTATTACAAGTTCATACATACTATATGCGCTTAGAGCATTAATGCTCTAAGTATATGCGAAAAGACTTTTTCCCCAACCTAATACCTACGAGTATAATAATTATAGCTAAAGAGGGTCGAAAGTCTATACCTATAACTACATGGAAGATATTCGAAAAAAAGTTTGCTGGGGATACTTAGAATCGATAACAGAACACGTTCCAACAGTTTTTAGAATTTTTGTCTGTTTGTCTGTTTATTTGACCGCGCATCACGTGAAAATGGCAAAACGGATTTGGATGAAACTTTGCACATAGACAGATCATGACCCGGACTAGAATATAGGATACTTTTTATCCCGGTAACAGGTTCCTGTGGGATAGTGTAGTCTTCGCGAACGAAGTCGCGGGCGGCAACAAGTCCTTAATGAATTTGGTAATATATAGATAAATTAGATATACATAGACTATAAACTTTATAAGACAATTTTTTCCTGGTCAACGCGACCCGAGGTCCTAGCCTCTAGGGTAGTTCCGAACCCTTGGAGAATCTAGTAGAGAACGGGGATAGATAAGCTTGCGTGACGCCATTCCCGCGAGAAACCCTCTTACGGTGTTTCGATAACACAGCTTGAGGAACCCGGTGACTGTAAAGGGCAACAGTAACTTCAAAAAAACCGGCCAAATGCGAGTCGGACTCGCTTACGAAGGGTTCCGTACCATTCATTATCTATAAAAACGGCGAAAGAATTATGTCTGTTGTATGAGAGCCCCCTTAAATATTTATTTTATTCTGTTTTTTAGTAAATATTATTTTGTTGTTAAGTATAGCGGCAACAGAAATACATCACTGTGATAAATTCAACTGTCTAACTATCACGGTTCATTCTCTTGAATCGTGATTTCTGTTGCCGCTATAACAACAAAATATCTGGCTGTATCTCTACCTCAGAACAATAACTAAAGCTATAGAAGAATGGCTAAAATAAAAATCGTGCAACTATTTAGTTCCGTTCTATCTTATGGCTAGAAAAGGAGGTTGGAGTGCGACAAATGGTTGACACTTAGTTTTTATTTTTTGTATTGTTATGTCAAACGGTCATCAGATAATCGGTGAACAAAAAAAAACTTTGAGTCCTTTCTATAGTCGCTCATTACATTACCTCAAATATGACGTTACAAATCTGGTGACACCTTTGCTATTTTAGTCCGGTTTCTATAGCTTTAGTTATTATTCTGAGATATCTACAGCCTGGTGACAGACGGACCCTTGACGGACGGACGCGGACGGACGGGCAGCGAAGTCGTAATAATAGGGTTCCCGTTTTACCCTTTGGATACGAAACCCTAAAAAATACCTACAGCCTACCTATCACAAATTAATTTTATTGGTTAAAAAAGCGATTATGATTGCGCTATAAAACGGCATGCTAAGTAGGTACGTCCGTTGTTTACTTATTAATTAACACGCCGATCACCATTCGGTATTCATTGTTAATTTCGATAGACATCAATGTTGCATTAAAACAATAGGTATGAATACGACTATACGCTGATGACGCAAAATATAGCCGTAAACAGAAACCTGCCAATCAATTGCTACGGAAAAGGAGAGTTCATCGACTCTGCCTATGACTTGTGTGGTCACCATCATGCTTGGAGCTGTAAGGATATTCTCGATTTGTTATGATTATTTCATTGGTGTTGCTCGCATCCAGCGGCCGTGGTGGAGATCCTTGGGGTAGGCCTTTGTCCAGCAGTGGACGTCTTTTGGCTGAGATGATGGTGATGATTTCATTGGTGGTCCTAATAATTGGTGGCCGGTCGTCCCGGGTTCAATTTGCAGGTCGGGTAAGTGTGTTTCAGATTGTTCGATGCATAACCCGGGTTTGTGATCACCTACCCGCATTTGGCAAGCGTGGTGATAAAGCCATTACCCATCAATTGTAGCGATGACTGGATTTCGCTGATGGAGGCCTTTGCCCAGCAGTGTGACAATTACCATTTACCTTACTTTGTAAACAAAATAAAAAATAATGACAAATTTAAACGGGGATTAACGCAAACTAATTAGTAAAAAGGTATCATACCTTCTTTATGTGACCACGGCCGTTGTAACTCGGTCGAAACGTCGGGTATAAAGAAGGTATGATACCTTTTTACTAATTAGTAAAAAGGTATCATACCTTCTTTATGTGACCACGGCCGTTGTAACTCGGTCGAAACGTCGGGTATAAAGAAGGTATGATACCTTTCACTAATTAGTTTGCGTTAATCCCCGTTTAAAGGAGAACCGGCACTTTCCTTAGAAAAAATACTAAACTTGTATACAATAGAATTTGGTCTTATAGTAAAGCTAATATTATTTGCTACCTAAACCAAGTTTTGACTTATTTTTATCGAATCGCGGATAAGAGTTATTTAATTATTAATATTTTTTTAATATGGAAACACTGAGTCATCAAAACACAGACATGTTACTTTAAAAATGTCTAACGTGGCTGCATAAACCATAATTCTTTTGCTTTAAAAAAAGTGAAATGTCAACAATGCCGTCACGGCAGTCAGTCAGAGGTCAGTCAACCGTCATTCGCATTATAACTGTCATTTGTTGGCAGATATTGCCAGATATTAAGGAATTACAAATTAGAAAGGAGTTTCACCCGAGTTCTTTCCGTAATAACACGTGTTGTGAGACTCCATTTTTATTTCTATCTACCGTACAATTGTACCTTTATACTTACTTAAAAATACTTGAAATTGGCTAAATGCTAAACGCGAAGCCATTATTTAAGATAATTAATTAATTACAAATTAGAAAAGTATACAACTTAAACATAAACCGGTCTCTTTTGTTTAACTATGGAACGCGAAAGTTTAAAAGTGTAAAAAAAATAATGAGTAATGATCCGCGGATCTACTCAGTGGCGTGCTCTTGGAGAGGCCTATGTGCAGCAGCAGTGGAATAGTATAGGCTGATGATGACGATGATGATAAGTAGCTAACTATATGTCTTTTTATGTTTATATAATTTTTAACGCAAATTTTGTTGCGAACAAATTACAAAAACACAAATGTTGAAAAAATTTCCACGAGCAGGGCAACCTGCACCCTTCTGACATACATGTCTTTTTAAGTAAATTTTCTCGTTTGTATCTTAATCATGTCATTGCATTGCATATCATCATCGGCTCAATTTATTACCCACTGATGGGGCACGAACCTTGCCATGTGGATGGATAGGGAGAACGGGCCATAAACCACTACGCGGGCCCAGTGTGGATTAGTGGTTAATATAAGATAACAAAAGTAGTGGAGGGTAGGACGCCCTAATCGTACCGGCTGTAGGTGGGTTTCGCTGCTGCTAAGTGGAGACGAGTAGGGAGTATGACGAGGCCTGGTCGGAGCGTCACGGTGGTGGCCAGGTGGCTGTCTGGGCACCCCTCAGGCGCTGGACGCGCGAGGAGTTTGGAGCTCCAGCTTCGGGATGGCGAAGTGGCGTTACACCTTTTCTGGTGGGGCTGTTGGCAAGCCTTCTCAGGCGCTTTTATGCGCATGGCGGTTGTGGGGCCTTGCGAACGTTTTGTTTTTCAAAATGCTCGCGATGGTCGTTGCAGAACCGGGTGAGTTCCCGGTTTATAGGCGTGAGCCCCTTCTGGGCCCTGCACCTCCCGTACGCGGCCCTTCTGGCCGACGGCTTGCCCCTTTCGGGCAGCGGGAGCTTGGATGTGGCCCCTTCTGGGTGTTGTAGCGCGGGGGGATGGGGTTGCTGGTGCCCTCCTGGGCACCCTTCACGCGCCTTTGTGCGCAAGGTGGTGTGCGTGGCTTATGCCGGGCGTTGCGTAGGCTAGGTTTCAAGTCCGCGATGGTCGATGTAGCAGGACCCTAACCTCTTTCTGTGAGGGAAGGGAGGCGGGTCTTGTTGCGGAACTGGGTGAATACCTGGTTTATAAGCGGGAGCCCCTTCGGGGCCTTGCACCTCTCGTACGCGGCCCTTCTGGCCGACGGCTTGCCCACTTTTCGGCAGCGGGAGTTTTGACGGCGCCTCTTCTGGTGTTGTTATACGGGGGGGAATAGGGAAGGTCGGCGCCCCTTCTGGGCGCCCTTCAAGCGCTTCTATGCGCAAGGTGTTTTCAACTCGGGCTTCACGCCAACCTTTGTTGCGATGTCGCCTGTTCTGTTCTGGCTTGCACAACGATCCCGGTCTCGGCGTAGCCGGGTACGTGTCTGTCCAGGCAGACAGGCAGCCCACTCGGGCGACAAGAAGGAAAACTTGTTACAACCCCGCAGACACCTCCCGCCCTCTGTGGTGTATATAGGGCGCCCTCGGCGTGTGGACGGCGCGTGGGTGAAGTTTTGGTCCGGGGAAGGGCAGCCCCTAAAGTGCCATCGTTTGGAGGGGGATGACAACCCGCAAATTGTCAAATCTATCATGACAAGTAGAATTAAAGAGCAACTACCCCAGGAGGGTACCCGCCGGGAGGCAGGAGAATCCCTCCCTGAGATTTCGGTCTCAGGCTGCCCCACCGTTTCTGGGGGGGGCAAAGTTCTACGTGGCGTGATTGCGCATGTGGGCGCAAGAGGTGAGGAAGAAAGGTGCGAACCTGTTGAGAGCAGGCCGCTGCCAGGGTCCGGGCCGGCAGGTGGTTCTTCGCCAACTGATGCGCGATCGCGCAGCTCTTCCGCAGCGAGAGAGGAAAGTGTGGCGGTTCTGCCCGCTACACTTAGTGATGGCAAAAAAGACGTCGAGTCCAACTCGTCGGCGGTCTCAATGAGATCGGCCGTGGACTCCGGCTTTAAACTTAGACCGAACAAAAAGGGGAGTCGTGCCAGCTCACCGGCATTGTCGGTTCGCAGCGGCAGGAGCGAATCCCGCTCCTCCCCTTACCCCATGCGAGAACGAAAGGACCGGTACCAGTGCAGCGAAATGTCAGACGACAGTTGCATGAGCACTGACACCCTCACCTCTTTAGGGGTAAAGAGGAAGCGTCCCCCCAAAACATCTAAGGGGGACAAGAGCAAGGAGTCCAATTCGGACTCGTCGGAGAACGGGCCGACGAAAAAGACGGTTCCGCGTGGACGTGGGAGACGCCCCACCACTGGGGAGTATGTCGGCCTTGCCCAGGCCAAGCGCGAGCTCAACGCTGCAAAGCGTGAGGAGCAGCAGATCGCGTTCGACCGGGAGATGGCTGACATGGAGCGCCGCGCCTTCGAGACTCGAGTGTCCTATTACGCCAGTCGGATGGAAGACGAGGCTCTACCCACAGATCCGGACCTGAAGACTGCCCTCGACATCGAGGAGGTGGTGAAGGCGGACTGTGCGGTCATAGTGGAGGTTGCGAAGAAGTCATCGCACCTTCAGGGCCGCTTCCAGAAGGCGCTAAAAAATCAGCCCAATCCATCCTGGACAGTTTCCGCGAAGTGTCCTCCAAATCCATCCCGGAGGACACTCGAATTCTAAAGGGGGAAAACGTGAGGCTGCAGCGGCAGCTGGCAGACCTCACTAAGAGCGTGGCAGTTTTGTCTGCCGAGGTTAGGGACCTCAAGAGCGGGAGGAAGTCAGGATCTCTTCCCCCTACGCTCTCCGAGGTTCCCTTGTCCATGGAGTCCATGGAGATGGACTGCCCTCCTCCAAGGCCCCTCTCCCCAATTGTCACCGTGCGGGAGACGGCTGGCCGCGGCAAGATGAAGGCTGTGGTTGATGAGTCGGATGCTCTTCAAGCCTTTGAAGCAAAGCTGGCCCGAACTTTCGGGGTTATGCTAAATGCTCGCCTGGAGGGTCTTGAAGATCGCCTGCTGCCGGCCAAGAGCCTGCGACCGCCGCTCGCGGCGGACCGCAAAGCCGCAGCAGCTCTGACGCCCCCTGCTCCTAAAGGGCAAACCAAGCCAGCCACGGGCAAGGCGGCGGGCAAAAAGCCCGATTCCCCGCCGAAGAGGGCCAAGAAGGTTGAACCTCCAGCGGTGGTCCCGTCGACCTCCCGGGGTGCAGCTGCAAAAGCGCCTCCCCCGGTCGAGGTCTCGATTGGGGCAGGCTCGGAGTGGTTGACGCAGGAGACGCGCAAAAAACGCAGCAAGAGGAAGAGGAAGGGCAAAACATCCGCCCTTCCGGAGCAGGCCCTGCCCCGTCAGACATATTCAGAGGTGGCCAAGCAGCAGAGAGCGCTTTGGCGGAAGCCCAATAAGGCTACGTCCGCTGCTCCTGCTAGAAAGACGCACAATGCTCGCACAACCGGCCAAAAGGCCAAGCTTGCTGTGCCAAGATCGGCAGCTGTGTTGGTCACCCTCACTCCCGAAGCGATTGAGAAGGGGGTCTCATATGCCGACGCGCTGATCCGGGCCCGAGACCTGGTCGACATCGACGGGATGGATATCCCCAACCGTCGGTGCCGCAACACCGTCGCTGGGTCCAAAATAATTGAAATTTCTGGCGCTGAATCCGGTAAGAAGGCGGATCGCTTGGCCGAAAAAATGAGGGAGGCTCTTGCGGATATAGCCACAGTCGTCCGGCCCACGAAGACCACAGAAATCAGGGTGGGCGGGCTAGACGAGTCCGTGACGGAGACGCACCTCGCCGCAACTATCGCGGCTAAGGGCGGATGTGGCGTCACAGACGTGAAGGTGCGTCCCATCCGGGACGGCCCCGGTGGTTTGGGTACGACGGTTGTGTCATGCCCGGTGGCCGCAGCCAAGAAGGTTGTTGACGCTGGTCGCCTATTGATATGCTTCAGCGCGGCCAGTGTCCAGGCGTTGGAAGCCCGTTCTGCCCGGTGCTTCCGGTGCATGCAGATGGGGCACGCCAGAGCAAGCTGCCCTTCAAAAACCGACCGGAGCAACCTCTGCTACCGGTGCGGTAAGGAGGGGCACAGGGGCTACGATTGTAGCGCAAAGCCCCACTGTGCCGTGTGTGCTACTGCCAAACGACCGGCAGGCCACGTTATGGGGGGGCGTAGTTGTAAGCCTCCCCTGGCCAAGGGCAAGTTGCCGGCGCGTCCAGCTCGTCAGGCCGCCCCCGCCACACAGACGGCGCCCCAAACGGGGCCCATGGAGGTTGAATTGGTGGCCGAGCAATGTTAAGACGGCCCCATATCAACTTTCTCCAGGTGAACCTGAACCACTCTGCCAGGGCTCAGGATCTGCTACACCAGAGCCTGGCGGAATGGTCAGTGGACGTGGCGGCGGTGTCGGAGCCGTACTTTATCCCCAACCAGCCCAACTGGGTCGGGGACACAAGCGACTTTGCCGCCGTGATGGTGCGTGCGACCCCAGGTTATACACCCCCCTCAATGTATGAGCGGGGTGCTGGGTACGCGGCGGTTGTTTGGGAGGATATGGTTATTTTTTCGACCTATTTCTCCCCAAACAGACCGCTCGCCGACTTCAAGTCTTTTCTAGGCGTCGTCGGCGTAGCCATCAGGAGGGCGGCCCCGCGTCAGGTTCTCGTTCTTGGAGACCTGAACGCCAAGTCGGTCGTCTGGGGTTGTCCAGCGACTGACCAAAGGGGCCAGGCTGTGGAGCAATGGGCAGCCGCCGTTGGTCTGTCGCTCCTCAACAGGGGCGCAGTCCACACGTGCGTGCGGCACAATGGAGGCTCGGTGGTGGACGTGTCGTTTGCCACCCCGGCCTTCGCGCGCACGATTAGTGACTGGAGGGTGGTGCAGGACGTGGAGACTCTCTCGGACCATCGATATATCCGATTCGAGAGCTCCACCCTGCACCATAGGCCCCCACAGCCCATAAGCTGTGACCGGCCTCCCCGCTGGGCACTTAGCAGGCTCAAGCCGGAGCTGGCGAACGAGACGGCGATCTTCGAAGACTGGTTCTCGCGTCCGATGTCCGGTCCGGACGTCGACGAATCAGCTCGCCGTCTCCACGGCGCTTTAACGGAGGTGTGCGAGGCTTCTATGCCTCGGGCGCAGCCTCCGCGGGACCGCCGTGAAGTTCACTGGTGGTCCCAGGACATTGCAGTCATGAGAAATGACTGCAGTGTCCAAAGGCGGGCCTACACTAGGGCCCGTCGGCGCCACGTCAGGGACACTCAGGAGGAGGACCGCCTGTACGAGCTGTACAGGCAGTCGAAAAAGACCCTGCAAACTGCGATTGCCTCCTCAAAGGAGCTATCTAGAGAAGAGCAGTTGCAGGGTCTGGATCGGGATCCGTGGGGGCGGCCGTATAAGCTGGCGCGCAAGCAGCTGAAAGTGCGTGGCACGCCCATCACGGAGACGATGGATCCCTATCTCCTGGTGTCGGTCATCGGGGGACTGTTTCCCCCAGCCGAGGAGGATTTTGTTCCCCCTCGGATGGCCCCGCTAGCTGCGGACGTGGAGGGAGAGAGAGATCCCCCTCCTCTTATTGATGATGAGGAGTGGAAAGACGCCGTCGCCCGTCTTAAAGGGCGTATGACGGCACCGGGACCTGACGGCGTCCCGAAGCGGGTGCTGGACCTGGCCCTAAAGCATCTAGGGGCCAGGGCCAGGGAGCTGTGCGACGCTAGTTTGAAGTTCGCACAGTTTCCAAAGGTCTGGAAGGAGGGAGCGCTATGCCTGCTTCGCAAGGAGGGGCGTCCGGCGGACGACCCCTCGGCATATCGCCCCATTGTGCTGCTGGACGAAATCGGGAAGGTGTTTGAAAAAATCATCGCCTCCCGAATAGTCCAGCAGCTGGGAGGGGTAACGGGCCCCGATCTCTCTGAGGTCCAATACGGCTTCCGGACGGGACGGTCGACGATCGACGCCCTGTCCGATCTCCGGACACTCGTTGACGGGTCCATCGAGAGGCGGGAGATGGTGTTGGCGGTGTCGCTGGACATCCGCAATGCCTTCAATAGTCTCCCCTTCGGCGTCATCATGGAGGCGCTTCGTTTTCATCAAATGCCTCCATATCTGCGCCGAATTAAGCCGAAGTGGGAGATTATTTGAGGGACCGGGACGTAGCATACGTGGGACGTGGCGGCGAGCTTGGCCGTCACAGGGTGTCCCGCGGCGTTCCACAGGGGTCGGTCCTCGGGCCCCTGTTGTGGAACGTCGGATACGACTACGTCCTTCGATGTGGCCTTCCCTCGATGGTGCGGTTGCTCTGCTACGCAGACGACACGCTCGTCACCGTCCGGGGGATGCGACTGGAGGATGTCCAGCGCTTGACGTCCGTTTTCGTCAGCCATATCGTGCGGCGGATACGGACGTTGGACTTGGGGGTGGCCCTCCACAAGACCGAGGCCATGGTGTTCCATGGGCCTCGGAGACGGCCGTCGGCTGGTGCGTCGGTCGTTGTGGAGGGCGAGAGGGTCAGTCTGAAGCCCCAGATGAAGTATCTGGGGCTAGTGATCGACGGGCGGTGGGGCTTCGGGGGACATTTTAAGCTCCTCGAGCCCCGGCTGCTGGGAGCAGCAGATGCCCTCGGGCGTCTCTTGCCCAATGTGGGGGGCCCGAGCGTGGCATGCCGCCGACTTTACGGCGGCATCGTGCGGGGCGCCGGTTTGGGCTGATTGCTTGAGCCCACACGCCATCGCCTCTCTCCAGCGGGCCCAGCGCGCAATGGCGCTGCGGGCGATCCGGGGCTACCGAACGGTGTCCCGGAAAGTGGCGTGTGCTCTCGCGGGGACACCCCCGTGGGAGCTAATGGCAGAGGTGCTCGCTGCAGCATACCGGCAGCGAGCAGAGGAGAGGGCCAGTGGCAATCGCCTGGCCCCTCCAGAGAGGCGCGCTGCTCTTGAAGGAGCACGTGAGGAGATGTTCCGCCTATGGTCTGAGGGCCTGGGCGAAGGGGCCTCGGCTACGCAAACGCGTAGTCTGGAGGCCTTACGTCCCGTCCTCCAAGCATGGGCGGAGCGGCGCCATGGGTCGCTCACATACCATCTGGTGCAAATACTGTCCGGACATGGTTCGTTTGGACGCTATTTGCACCGGATTGGAAGAGAGCCGACCCCACAGTGCCACCATTGTGGAGCAGCGGAGGACACGGCGCAACACACCTTGATGGTGTGCTCTGCGTTCGATGTCCAGCGCTCCGCATTGGTCACTGTGATTGGCGCGGACCTCTCCCTGCCGACCGTGGTTCTGTTCATGCTCGGTAGCGAGGGGTCCTGGGAGGCGGTCAACTCCTTCTGCGTCGACGTCGACGGGTCAAGCGTGTCCGCCCATCATTTTCGAGGGCGGTCACCCGCCCCAATCAGGGGCGGAAGAGGGGCTCGCCCATCTACAGGGCGAGCAGTCACCGACGGGGCTGTGGAAGTGTCCGAAAGGGTTCCCATGACCTCGTCAGGCTCTACCATGCCGGGGTTCGATGCGTCCTCCTCAGATGAGGACGACGCGATGATCGCCGGTCTGCTGGTTCCAAGGTGACGAGAGGACATCGGAGTGGTTTTTACCGAGTCGGCTTCGACTCGCTTTCTCTAGGGCTTCGGCCCTGGAACAGAGTCTAGGCCATCCTCGGACAGCCAGCGGGACCCCTCTTGCCTGCTGATGCGTCTGTTAGCAGATTTTACACTCCGCATCAAAAAAAAAAAAAAAAAAAAAAGGGTAGGACGCCCTTAGACTAGGTGGAGCGACGACTTTGCAAGGTGGCTGGCAAGAGCTGGATGAGAGTAGCCGCGGATCGTGCTCAGTGTCGTGCACTTAGAGACGCCTCTGTCCAGCAGTGGACTAGTATAGGCTGATGATGATGATAATACTGCAGGATATTTTTTATATGTCAGTGCGCAAATTTTCTGGAGCGACTCAGAATCGGTAAGGAAACAACTTTCTCATAGTAACATGGGTTGAAATACCTGTGTCAAAAATTTTTGGACTTTTCATACTTTAGCGAACACTTGATTAGCCTGATTTGTATGACCCCACCCGATCTTCTAAATGCCACTACACATTTACAGAATACACTAAACATGCACACTAGTTTAGGCCCAAGACACCGTACTCGTAAACAAGGGTACGTGGAACCGGTTCACACGCGCCCTATACCAGATACAGACATGTAGGTACCTGGGTGCTTCTCTTCTCCTCTATGGCCTGGTCTACCCGATCCAAACCCTTCGGAGAATGGTGGAGAATATGGCGATGCCGTTCCCTAGAAAACCTCCGAAGGTGATTCGTTTCAACACGGCTTGAGGTACCCTTTACGTACCCGTCGCCGCACCCAAAAAAGCCCGGTGACGCTGAAAATGCCTTTTAAGGCAATCAGCAATCTCTCTCAAAAAAAAAACAATATGATTTGTATAAAGTCTCAATTTTTTTTACATTTTTCAAATCTATGTTACGTTGTTTACTTACCGATTCTGAGTTGCTCCAAAAAATTTGCGCACTGGTAAGAAAATTATCCTGCAAAATAAAAATAATAGGTATAATTGTCCCGTCATTACCCAGTAGAGACAGTAGCCCTACTCGATATCTGAATGGCGTTGCGTCATTTGCCATCCTCCGCGCTGAATTTGGCAAGGCACGCGCTACCGGGCCCAACCTGCGCATGCGCCTCGTTTCGCTGCACAAGACTGCCTTACAAATTGTGTCCTGCAGATCAGCTGTGCACTGGCCCCGGCTATATTAGTAATACTTGTCAAGAGATATTTTAAATTAAATGTGATGGCATATCACATGTGTGATGATAATGATAATACATTTTTATAAGTTTAAAAGAGAGTAGGAGTAATAAAGGTTTTGATTTTTTTTAGTGCAAAAGTAAAAAGTTACGTTAAAAAGCAAATGTTATTTATGTAAGTACCTACCTACACTACAGAAAGCAAAAAAACACAGCGATATAGGTAGGTACTACTTTTAGTAAAAATTTAATCATATGAATTTTACATGTCTTTACTTTACATAGGGTAAACTTCAGACAAAATTCACCCTCAAGTTATGAGCTTTTTAGTTAAATAGGTAGGTACTTGCTTTTTAAATTGTGACTGACCGTAGTAAAATTCAATGTAATGAATACTCAAATATGTAACTACCTAATAAAATGTTGACTAATAAATTGATTAAACATTTATTGTATTTTTTTATATTTAATAAAAAACACTAAAAAACCGATTTTGAGGTTTTACACTTGTCTTTGTCCGTGATTTAGATAATTGAACGTGCGTAGGTAGAACGTAGATAGAACCGATCACTACAGTACACACAGTAAGAGTATCTAGAGGACAGTTAATTATGGTTAACATTTTAGAGTCCAAAAGTTTAGGTACAGCACGAGCTTAAACATGTAATACACTTTGGAGTAGTTTTGACTGTTATTCCATTGTATTAAGGGTTCCTTTGGCTTTGTTTTATGTCAATGCTCGTAACGTGACGTGAGCCGTGCCTAGGGTTTCCAATTATTTTTCAAGAAATTAAAGTAAATCTATCACTAACTAGTATAAAAAAAAGGATTTGAAGATAAAATAAAGTATTTTCCAAATTTATTTATTTAAATGTTTAAAAACATATTTCTTTGTACTCTTACTCTGGCACCTTAGAACGTCATGAATGCTCTAAGCTTGGCACTAGGTACCTAATATGTTTTTATAATTTTTTTATAAAGCGCATTCAGAAATTAGCTTTGCGTTTCGTTTCATTTCACTTAAGTCTGAGTATCATTCAGTAGTTCGGAAATTAAGTCAACAGAAATATTTCGTTCAAACGCACGCATTAGTCGGAAATATAGTATTTTCTATTCTTTATTTTTATTAAAAATAATAAAGTATGGGGATGGAAAATAACATAGGATACGTTATATTAAAGTATGGTTGGCAACCCTAGCCGTGCCTGTGGGTTTGTATAGGTACAATTATCTCTAAAAAGACGTTTCTCTCAGCTGAGCATACTAACATGTAAGAATTATTGTAGGCACATTAGAAAGAAAACATCTGTGAATAGAATTAGGATCATCCTCATCAGCTCATTTTATGTCCCCACTGCTGTGGCACGAACCTTCCCTATGGATGGATAGAGAGAACGGGTCATAAACCACCACGCGAGCCCAATGCGGATTACTGGTTGTCAACGACTGCTAACGCAGCCAGGACCTACGGCTTTACGTGCCTTCCGAAGCACGGAGGAGTTCGTGATGATACATTTTTGCACACCCATCCGATAGCCGACCTTTACGAAAGTTGATTAACCTCACAGCACTCGCTAACGCGTCCCCGTTATCCACTGCGCCATCGAGCTCCTCAATTAGAATAAACAAATAAAAATGATTACACATAGATCCACAGCCACACACATCATACACACATCTATCCTATCACAGGCTACAGTATAGTGTTTTATGTATTCTTTATCTACTATACAACCTTATTTTTAGTTTATACGAAAATCGAAACACGGGTCAAATATATTCATTTAGAGAATCAGTACAAAAAAATATCTTGAAAACTCACGAAGTTACAAGCTTTTTGTGCTGTCCCGTTGTGTTTTTTAGTAGGGTGTACTTTAGTTGAGATTTTGTAAATATTATTTGGTCAAAATGTAACATGGTATAATAAATATTGAAATCGATTCTATTACTGATTCTGGACAAACAGTTTTCAGGTTTCGTATAAACTAAAAAGGACCCCGTACAAAATGTAAGGGAAAAGCCGTTCGGTCGATTTGGCAAACATTTTGGGAAAATATTTGTAGTCTTTCTGTAGCGCGGTGATCGATTGTGTATAATTTACCAGAAACCAAAATATATATATAAGCTCTTATACACTTATACACTTTTATATAAGCTCTTGTCGTGCGTGAAACCGACCCAGAGGTCCCGGGTTCGATTCCCAGCGGGAGGTACATGTTTGTGTACTCGGTTTGGTTGGTGGTAGGGCTTGTTGGTCCGCCTGGCTAGCTACCATCATCTTATCTAAATATGTCACCATAACATGTAGCTTGTAGCATTGTTGTGTTCCGGCAGCTAGAGATAGATAGCCAGTGCCTCATTAGTTGAGAAACCCGGGTGAAGTGTGCTTTCACCATTAGCCATATCATCACTTAACAACACATGTGACGAAGGCACTGTGCTTACCTGTAAGATATCATATTAATATTCAAAGAGGAAAGCTTTGTACCTGTGTATGTTTGTAACGAATAAACTCAAAAACTAATGGACCGATTTAAAAAAATCTTTCACCATTAGAATGCTACATTAGCGCTAAGTAACATAGGCTATATTAAAAAAGAAATGTCCACTCGTGTGAAGCTAGTTTTTTTTAATAAAATAATTAAGATTTAGATTAACTGTCAATGGCAGACAATTTCTCGGTGGTTAAGTTAGGGTGAAGTGCGTTTAGTTTTAACTTTCTAGCTTAGCCAGGTTAGATAAAGGCCAGCCGCTTGAGAAATAAAAATAAGAATGGTGGAACATTTGCATTTGACCAGCAGAGTCAACGCACTGTGACTAACGCTAAAGGGCAATAAAATAATCTCGAAAAGGAGAAACGTTCGTTTGTCGACCAAGTGGGCGACTACTGTTAGAGAAAACGCACATTTCGCCAATAATCTTATAAAGTTTAATGCCAACTTAACAACAGAAATAGAACCATTTTTTTTGACCTGCATTTTGATAAAGCAGGGATTTTTTAACCAGTGACTATTATTCTCACGCTATGATAATCATCAGTTAAGCGTGCTGCTTTTTCTCTTATTCGAAGTAATTTGTTTTTGACACTAAAAAATCTTCATAATCAAATTGTAAATTATTTATTCATTTATTTATTTATTTAAAGGACAACCAACAAGACAAACACAAATACAAGCAATAACTGAGTAGAACATTATTGTAGACTTAAAGCTAGGTGCCGTCTCAATTAGAGGCTGCCACGGCATGCATAGTGGATTACATTTTATGAATAAATAATAGGTATAATATTTTGCTTTAAACTATAAACTATAAGCATTATGCAATAATAATTATATTTCATAGTGTGTTTCATGTCATTTTTGATGTCGATACACATGGCAACATCAGCTTCGTGTCGGTGCACCAAAGTCACAGAATAAGTAGGTACCTAATCAAAGTTTGCAATTTTGAGTTAAGTAAATGCCAATTTGTCTATGAACCATGACTTTTTTGGGAAATGGAAAAGGCATCAACGCAAATTTTCCAAAATTTTCCTAGATGGGAGTGAGGGCACGAAGTATGAAATTAAATCCGATCCGCTCCGAACCCCTCGGAGAATCTAGTAGAGCGAGGGGACACGCCCTAGTTCCCTTTAGAAAACCTCTGACGATGTTTCGTTTCACACGGCATGAGGAACCCTTTAGGTTTCTTGCCGCCCCCAAGATAAGATAAGATAAGATAAGATAAGATAAGATAACTTTTATTGCCATAAAATTGTGTAAATACATAGCAGGTGTTAAGCATATTATAATTGGGAACAAACAACTTTCCCTAGGCATGCAATTTTTATCCAAAAAAAGCAAAGTTGAAGATTAAAGATTTTCTATGAAACTAGCAGCCCGCTCGCGACTTCGTCTCCTTGAGTATCTACTAAACAACCGTATCGCATGATGGTTTAAAAAAAATCGTAATTCCCTAATGCAGCGCCGACTACCGGGTCCAATTGTGAATCTAACCCATCCAGGGACCCACTCAGACACACAAAAAGTTTCATCAACATCGGTCGGTAAAAGGAGTTCAGTGACATACACACGTTCGGAAGAATTATATATATATATATTAAGAGATAGAATAGAATTATATCAATCGGAGACTTTATATCAATAATGTGTACTTATAACAGACATTAGTACCTACACGCTCCATAATTTCGACTTATTACAATTACCCTACCCTAACAAGGATACTAGATGTCAAAGAATTTAGATAAGTAAGTAAGTATACCTATTAAGTAAGTATAACGAAATTTTTCATTATAATAATAATGAAGTTACTTAATTACTTTGTATTTTGTATATTTACAGTAAATATAGTTGATGTTTATACCTGCCAATTCTCCCGTTTACAACTACATATTTTTTACTGCGAATTACCTCGCTCAGCCTGGCAAGGAAAAACCTTTTGCCTGCAGGAAGATATAAATTTTCAAATAGGTAGGTAGGTACAAAATATGAATTAAATTATTGTTTTTTTTATTGTTGTCTCTGCTCTGTGGATCAGTGACAATAAAGCACTCGGTTCTGTACCTCTAGGTCTTTAGTTCAATTTCTAGGTCGGGCTAATTGTCGTTATTGACTGAGCGCGTAACAACCACTCTTGCAATTATAAATATATTTGGATTAGGTAGGTACTTTATGTGCACGCACCTCTAATTTTAGTGCCTGCCCAGCGATTTCTTTCCTAGGTATAGATAGGTAAACCTAAGCCATGTTCGGCGATGGTTTTATTAAATCCTGCTCCATAGGCTCGCCAGTTAAAACGTGCACCCCTCTTGGGAGCGATTTTTGAAACTCACCAAGATCACTCAAGATTAGAGATATTTTTATACATAATAAAAGAAGGTGTTTTAATTTTTTACGGTTGTATAAAATATTTAGCAACTGCTAGGAACCAACACTAATTTTCTTAGGTTCAAATAAATAAACAACATAACTACCTACTAAAGTACCAAGTAGGTACCAAGGTACCTATAACAATTAATGCGTCTGCCTACTATACATACAATGAGTAGTTATAGGCATATGCTGTACATAGACATCAAAGAGCTAACGTGACAAAGTTTTTAATTATTGGACGTGAAAATCGCCAGGTGCAAGTAGGAGGGATTGCAGTGTCCCCATTTGACCGTCGATTGCCGTATTTGGTAGTGCTCGAATCTAAATATGGCTTTGGGCCGGCCCACCGCCCCGCGGCCGCCGCGTGCGCGCGCTCTACTTCCGACTCTATTATTTCTATTTACGAAATAAACTCAAAATAAAAGCTCTATTTTAATACAGATTTCGGGCACTGAAACTGTTCGCGGGTTCCCGGTTCACGAGCGCTTTTCCTACGGATGTGTCGGGTTACGGCAGCCTGCGTAGCCCCGTCCCTTACGCGGGCGCACTCGCTCGCACGCGCTAGAGCGGGACGGTTAGAGGTGGAGGCGCGCGGGACGGAACCGCGCGAAGTCAGTCGCGGTCCGAGCGGCCGAGTCGTCAGTCCCGCCCTCGGTCCTTTCGCGTTTTCGGTCAGTCTCCGTTCGACGTTCGGACGGTGAGGTGTGTATAGCGCGTGTGCGCACCGGTTACTGTGGCGTACTGCGAGGTTATAATGGACGCGCCCGGCGGAGCGCGGGAGCCCCGCTTCGGGTCGCCGTACGGTATGGGACTCCTTGGGGAGATGCCGGATATGTATGGAGCAGGCCGGCCGCCTAGTTCGCTCGGCGGAGCCCTAAGGCCGGGCATGCAGGCCTGCCCGATGCCTCGGCCCGGCGTCAAGAGGCCCTCAGACCAGTGCTACGACGAACGACCCTCCCAGAGCGTGGGGCTCGAACACTGCCCCATGCCCGACATAGCAGACGATGGATATGCCTCCCTGCAGCCCAAGAAGTCTCCACCATCCAATGGCAAAAAGACCAAGGGTCGCGTCAAGATCAAAATGGAGTACATAGATAACAAACTACGGCGGTACACAACGTTCTCGAAGCGGAAGACTGGGATAATGAAGAAGGTGGGTTGCGGAGACCGCTTTTGGCAATATTCCATATGGGCCAGCCCAGAGCGTTGGTTGTGAATGACTTCCAACAACTGTGAAAGTGCATATTACATGTCTTGTAATTATAACCAGTGAATCTAAACATAACTAGTGGTTGTATCAAAATTATGTTAACTCCTTCAGTACTGTGACGTTATGGCAAGTTGTGCGAACGCCCATTGCAAGTAAATGTTTCTTTAATTTTGATGTTTTAACTATTTACAGCTAATATTATAGTTGTCCAAAAGTTGATTCCTGTTACAATTTTATTAGGAATGACTATTCAAAGCTTGAATTTATTGTTCTCAACATGTCTCCCCGCTACCGTGAGATATTTAAATTATAATTCATAGTATTTGGACAGAAAATAGTTTACTTATGTTATCAGTACCATTTAATGTATGTTCTCATTAAATAAACTATGTCAAGTAATATAGAATGAGAGCAAAACATTATTCTAAAACTAATACAAGTATATTTATCACAACAAGTGAAGAGATCTAAAATTGTTTTAATTTAAAATTAATAGCAGCATAATAGCAAAATAGCATCATATGAGTATTTTGAATTTATTTATTTTGCAATGGAGTACCTAAGTAGTAGTAGTACTACTAAGATTTTTTGGCTTTTTATGATAGCCACTTTAGTGCAGAGGTTATGTTTGATGGACCGAAGAAAACATATGGAATATTGCCCAAAACGAGTTAAATATGCAATTTTTACTAGTCCACATGAATGTTTATGCTTAGTGCAAGCCATATTATTGTGATTATTATCCAATTTACGTGATAATGTGAGCATTTGTAGTGAAAATTTTGACAGGTGTCAGCTGATTATGGGTAAAAATTATAAGTATTTGGAAGGCGTTTCTTGAACCAATTTTATTCAAGCAGGTACGCAAATGAGTTTTTGATATTTGCAGTGTACATTTCATTCAAATATACGTGAAATTTGCCGTATTTTGGAATCAAAACAACAATCGGCTTTAAATGTCATATGTTAGTTCCGTGCTCGTCCGATAGATGGCGCTATGTGTACCATCTGACTTTAATAGTGATGCTCTAAATTTAAGCATTAAGGTTAAATCGATACATGTAAGTACATAGAGCCATTTATTTCTTTTTTAAATAATGATATTCTAAAAGCTATTCTCATAAGGCTTTAAAATACATAATTAGTTTTTGTGTAAGTAAATGACTGACAAAAATTAATTTAATTACGGACGTAGCTATTAGGTAGGCAATTAATTTGGTAGGTAATAATAACATTAATTTTATAAGTTTTATTAACTATCTATTTTGTAGGTAGATACCTAATACCTACTTAATTACTTTAAATAATCTTTCTATAGATCACAATGATGCCTATTTGTCATTCAATGTGCACCATAATAGCGCCATAGAGTAAACATATTTTTCTATTACAATTTACAACTGATTCATCCGATTCGATCCAAACCCCTCAAAGATCTAGTAGAGAACGGGACACGCACTGGTGCGTTATGTTATTATTACAAACCTGATTCATTAACTGTCTGTCTGAATTTAGTTAACGTTAATTTGAGAATTTACTTAATTTACCGTACTGTCAGTTTCGTAAATTTAAATTTTACAGTAATATTGTAAAAATAATGAAAACAATAACATATTAATAACACCTTCCTGTCTATAGGAATTTAAATTAAGAATCGATTAGGTACCTTGGTATTTGGTATAAAATAGATCTTGATTAATTGGCTGGTTGATCATGTTCTTTTAAATAATATCGGGTCTGCTCCAACATCTTATTCGAAAACGTCGACTAAATGTATGTCTGGTCTAACTAAAACTTATGCCTACTCATTTTTGTTAAAAAAAAAGGCAGATAGACAAAGCTCTAACTGCTCTAAATGGTCTTCTTGGCGGGAAAGTGAAGCGTCATGTCTGCGGTTTTGTTTTGTTTTCTAAAATTTGTGTTATGTCGAATATTAATGTGAAATAATGGTGGATTATTAACCGTTAAGTGTTCGTGAGTGTGCATAAGTGTTGGCAAATGAAACAAAATAGGGCAACGTTACTTTTCAAATTCTCTCAAGAAGCTCGCGTGAGGACTTAGTAAAGCCCCACATCTTTACTGAGATACTCGAGGGGTTGGGGGTATATCATTTCTCACTTCCCATTTCTAATATCATTCATCATCATCATCATATAAGGAAATATTGTTTATTTATGTATTACTTGTAAGAAAAATTACTTTGACACTGGCTAAATGTGCTAATCGCACGAAGCCATCAACTAAAAAAAAAAGCTCTAAATCAGCGGTCCTCAAAACTTTTAACGACGGGCCCTTTTTAACAAATACAAATTAAAGGTTAGTTTTCAAAAAATATTCAATCCTACACAAAGTTTGCTGGGCTTCGTGAGGCCCCTGTGTGGGCACCGCGTAAATAATGTCAACCAAAAAAAAAAATTTACAAAAAAGAGCGAACCACTTTGTGCCATAATCATCCTATTTCTCGATATACATCGAGCCTAAAATTGGGGAGCGTAAATGTTACGCTCTTTTCAACTTAAAAAGTTATTGAAATAATTTGTTTCTTTTAGACCTAATTTAAATAGAAATTTTGGCATTCACAAAATGCTGTATTAATATTGACAATCATAACTTCCGTAATGCCAGATCACATTAGCTTGCGTATAAAGGTTGCAAACTACCAATTTTTGCTTTAACTGTACCGCGCATTATACGACAGCGGGTTCGAAGGTTGTGGGTGACAACAAATTAACACTCGAAAAAGTATAAAGTATTTAGTCCGTGCATTTTAAAAACTCCTTATAGTAAGTTTTTGGACAAGTACCTACGACTTTGTATTAGTTCCGAAAGTAGCCATGCGTGAGCCGAGTAATTTAATTTTACGCGAGCTTCTCAAGTCAAATTGTAAACGAGTCAACTCGAGTCGAGGTAGCTCGGTCGCTCAATCAAAGTCACTAACACTTTATTATCATAGTGTAGATTTTGTTTTATTTGATACAAGTAAGTAGCCTATGTCCATCCCACTTAAAGTTGTCAACTCTATTATACATATAATATAGTATCCTACTATTTTAGGTGTCTAACTAGGTACTATTATTTTAAAAATATATTATAGTAGGCGAAACTACTATATTTTATCAGCAAAGTCGCTAAAATCAGTCTCTATTATCTAAAACGGAACACACAAAATATTGATTTAAGAAATAAAATATTATATTTTTTTTATTAAACTAAGTACCTATATTTTTTTAATTAATTCCCTAGATACTATATTTTTATGAGTACTGAATCCAAAAATACTGTATTTGGTCTAAAAAATTTTGGCAACCCTAGTCTCACTGCTAGGCAAAGGCCCCCATAATTGAAATCAAGTCACCGCTACGATTGATAGGTTTATTCACTACGCTTGCCAAAATGGTGATTACAAACTCGGGCTATGCATCCAAAAATTCGAAACACTAAGATTTGAATCTAAAACCATCGGATTTCCTGGAGATAGTTTTGCCATCACTCGGCCTTATCAGCGTGAAACATTGATACAGTTGGTAAAAAATTGGTTGAATTGACATCGTGTGTGTGCTTTAAGTTAGATAGTAGATAACTCGATTCACATAGTAGGTATACTAAGTAGATTTATTTAATCGATTATCGATTCAACGACTCATCACAGAGACACCAACACCATGTCACCCCGAGCATAGATTTAGTATAAATCTATGACCCCGAGCGTGTTACTTACCCCGAGTTGCGATGCGACTCGACTGAATACCCATATCGACCGAAGTAATTTGAGTTAGAAAACTCCGAAGTCGTCGCATTGCCTTCGCCATCCGAAAGGTAGTCTTCAATTCTATCGGCAGATTTACATTAAGCCTATTAGCGAAAATAGGCGTACCAAAATAGCGCTTCCTATTTCCATACTAACATGCCGGCAACGTTAGCTTCATTAACCGGGCAGACATTGTCAATCTGTACGTGTAGACGTCCAGGCGGGCCGCGTACGGATGTCCGTCAAAATCCACCATTAAATCCCCCAGTTGGTACGATAAGCGGCTAACGAAGACGGCGGACGCGATGCGATTCATGATCCCGGCGAATTGGTGGTCATATGTCTCCCGCATTCGCATCTGCGGAAGATGAGTATTCAAAGTACTAATTACTATAATTATTTACTTTATTTTACGGGATCACTACTTGGATTGCAAGGAAACGCTTTATACGGATCTATTCGGATTTATTTTACATATATTAGTTTATTATGATGACTTCATTTTAATTTGGGATGACCAACACTTCAGTCTACCTGTCCACAGAACTTACAAGCGTTCGAAACGTCACGCTAAAGTAATATGTAAAATAAACGCTGACCCAATTTTTCCTTGTGAAACTGAACATGCCTGTCACCGAAATTCCCAACCAATCTTCACTTAGATAGAACGGTCCGAATACATAATGTCCCGATTCGACCATTAGCTCGCTGTTAACAGCTAAACTCGCGCGTTTATTATGTAAATGAGTTGAGTTTAATATAGGCGGTAGGCGAATTTCTAGGGCAACACGTCGGATCCTAATAATCGCTCTTATCTTGCGCCGCATCTGTGTGCACGCGAGCGGGCCTGTCGCGCCGCGGGTATCAAAGTCGCCGACGACGCTCTGTTGTTACTTGTTAGCTGGACGCGCCCGCGCATCCGTTCTCGTTATTCCGTAACCTTTTTTCTTTGCAGCAAATGCA
Organism: Eudonia lacustrata; assembly: GCA_947562085.1. NCBI lineage: Eukaryota > Metazoa > Arthropoda > Insecta > Lepidoptera > Crambidae > Eudonia > Eudonia lacustrata. The sequence continues at coordinate 19,904,156 of OX387320.1, forward strand.
ACGGGTCGGTAATTAAACTTGGGCTTTCTCGATTTTCAGTTAATCCGAAATTAATTAAGCCTCTTTCTTTCTCGTGGTTCGTTATTTTGCCGGCTTGCGAAATGGTCGTCGGCTTTCAATGAGTTATACTGTTGTTTGCTTACTTTGTGCAGTTCGCTTCCTTATTTGGTGCTAAAATGTTTAAATTGAACATTACTGTCTTTGATATGAATGAATGGTCCAGTCAGATTCTTGTCAGAATCTTACCACCATGCGTTTTAGATTGGGATTACCGTGCTTGTGATGACAGTAGTTATTACTATTTTCGTCAAAAAGACAGCTAAAGAGAATCAGAATCGGTTGGCACTGATACTGATTCTATGTTCAACAATCATTTTGTAAAAACGGTATTTCCCATTAAATGCAAATAGGCTTAGCCAAAGTAACATTAAGAAAACGATAGCGAAGTTCGAAAAGAATAAAATGTATGGGATTGACATAAGCCGCGCTAAATCACGTGGTCAATCTTATGTCAATCCCATACATTTTATTCTTTTCGAACGTCGCTATCGTTTTCTTAATATTACTCTGGCTACCGCCACAGTTTTATTAACTAATTTAACATTTTGTTTTTTTTTGAGAGAGATTGCTGATTGCCTCAAACGGCATTTTTAACGTCACCGGGCTTGGATCTAACACGTTAATGAAAACGAGAATTTGTAACGTATTGAAGTAGCGCCTCCTGACACTACCTAAGACAGATGAGGAGAGTTAAAATTTTGCCGTACCTACAATGTCGATCGAAAGGCAACTTACACTCCTAGAGCGGCATTCTAGTGAAGTGACGCTCTCCCATTTCGACAACCCCGTCTTTCGTTTCCTAGTTCATTCAGCCAACATTAAGGCTGTAGCAGACTGCTGGTCAAGTCGCGTCGCCCGACTTTAATTACGACGCCCCGGGGGCCGTCGGGCCGACACGAGCGCATTTGTTGTCGGCATGCCGGCACCGAACGGCGACTTTGTCCAGGAATTGCCGACAATATGTTGTTTCGCCCTTTGATCTAGCGGGGAACCATCGTCGCGGCGCAGGCGGCGATCGCTTAACCCTTAAGCGGAATATGCTTTGTTTGTACTAAGTCTGAGTAAAGAGTTTTGACATAATTGTTATGGTATCATAACATAACTTGTAAGTAATGGATAGCTATCGTCTCGCGTTTATTTTCGCACAATTTTGTTATTCTCTCGTCCTTCCATTTTGTTGTCCTTTTATTAAAGAACTTTAATTTTATTTTCGCACAATATATATTTTGGCTCTCGATTATTGATAATATTTTTTGTTTAAATGACTAGACTTCAAGCAGCGTCAGTTATAAGTCTTATAAACATACTACTATATAGTCCAATCAGTTTTTCGAGCTACCAAATTGATTCTTCAAGTGGAGACGTTTCAAAACCTTTTTTTTATAATTATAATTATCAATGTGTAGTGTTTCCCGTAAACAATCTTGTTGTGATCATCATTCTTTAAGTATATTATATTTGGAGAATTTCAATTCATCAATGTTAATTGAATATAATGTGAAATCATTAACATAGCTTTAATTAAATTGACATTGAGTAAATCAGTACATAGTGGCTAAATATAATATGTAAATTAATAACATCTATATTATACAAACTAAAGAAACCAAGTATAAAAAAACCTTTCTGACTAAATAAAAAGTAAAATCACAGGTAAAATATAATAAATAATGGCCCTCATTGTTTAGCGCACTCTCTAACTAAAGCAAAGGAGAATAAATTATACAGTCCGATATAGGCGTTCCGATATAGTCCTTAAAGAGGACATTTTAATAAATTTAAAATAACGATTATCGTTGTCTGGCGGAGTCGTGATTTCGTTAGGTTCGTGGTTCGGTCTAGGGCCGGAATAAGTCGTCACGAGCGATTACTAAATTAATTAGGACCTAGCTCGGATGTAGATTGCGGCTCAGATTATTTTCCCACACGACCTGACGGCGCGGTTAGATGCTGAGATTTTGTTTGTATTGTTTTGTGTCAGCACAGCGCGGGCGTTTCGTTTTAACTTGAAAATTTAGGTGTTCACTCACTGCACTGGTATGTTACTGCATTTAGTTTCGGGTTAAGAAAACCTTTTTAATAGTGAAACACTTTATTAGAGAACTTTAAGCGTTTTTTTTCTAATATTATTCTATTCTAATGTTTAGTTAGAAACATTTGCAGGGTCTCTATAAATAGTCTTCGCTATAATCAACAAACTATTTTTTTCTACATCATCATTATCATCGTCATCAGCCTCTCTCGACCCACTGGGCATAGCCCTCTCTTCGTTTATGCCATTCGCCTCGATCCACTGCTAGTCTGAACCACGCGCAACTCACAGTCCTGTGTTATATCGTCGACCCATCTCGCCGGTCGTCCCCTTTTCTGTGTCCGTCTCTCGGCCACCACTGATCCACCTGTCGTCACTGTCTTGAAAAAATAAGGATATCGTTATGAGGATTGTGATAAAGACTTTATATCATTTACCTTTCATTAACAGATTTAAAAAAAAAAACAAAAGTTTAAACGTGTTCTATTTTTGAAAATTATAATTATCCATCGCCTCACTAATCCGTGGACGATTTGCATGTCGTCACTCAGTCTTGCAAACAAGGATGCCGTAAAGAGGTTTATTATGAAGACTTGATATCATTTACCTTTCATGAAACGATTAAAAAAAAACTTGTTCTATTTTTGAAAATTACAATATCCCGTCACTAATCCGCGGACGATTTGCACTTTGCAGTGAGTCAGTGCAGGCAGGCTGTTCCGTAATGGAACAATTATTGTTGCGCGCTCGCTAATTGCGAGGCGAAGGGGCGCCGGGCGGCGCGAGCTCATCTGCGACCCATATCTCACGGCCCGCAGTTTTGTAATGCTAATTCTGCTGGTATGGGCCCGGCACTAGTTTGTATTTCGGCGGCAGCGACACCGTAGATTAAAGATAGTGCTGTTCTTATACGTAGTAGCAGCTGTAACCCCCCATAGAAAAGTGGCATAACGCTATTAGAATAGAAATCACGTTTGATTCACATAGAGTTAATAATACGTATAGTTGGGTTATGTCGATCCCTAACAATAATCATTCTATTCAATTTCTAGGAGCTGGTTAGAAAATGTAATTTTTAGAGAGTACAGCTAGAATTGTATCATGTTTCCAAAATAGAGTTTTCTCCCAGCACGCGAGGAGCTCGAGAAGCTTTTTTTTTTTGGCCTACCATCTCGAGATCCAAAATAATAAAAGTTTTTACACTTGTACAATCGCAACTTAACGTGCTCGCCAACGCGACCTCAAATTAAAGTAATGCCCAATAATCTTAGGTTCAAAAACATATATCAACTATTCTTAAATATTTATAAAAATTATAAAATACAGTGAAAAAATTAAAAGCCTACCCGACCCAGCCAGGAATCGAACCTGGGTCTTCCGCAATCCGGGCGGCTGCACTGATAACGGAAAGGCTGACGTAAGCGTTGAATTTTTTCGCTGCTTTTTAATTCTTTGAGTGCTAATAGCGGCACAGTGCGCCATCTATCCAACGGTAATTGCAACCGATGGCTATGCAGATTCATCTTTGCAGATCAAATACCACAAATTAGCAATCCCGGTAGCATAGCGGTCAGTGCAGCCGCCCGGATTGCGGAAGACCCAGGTTCGATTCCTGGGTCGGGTAGGCGTTTAATTTTTTTCACTGTATTTTATAAATTTTATAAATATTTAATTTAGCTTCAGTGCAGCAATTAGCACTTGAAAATAAAAAGTAAAAATCAACTATTGTTATGAACTCAGATTATAATTGATTGATTGATTTTATGGTAGGTGATATTATATTTATTAAAAGAGGCTTACATAACTATTGTTTTGTCAAAGACTATATCTTCCTAGCCCCTAAACCAAAATTTCTCCAAAAAGAAACCCTTGTGCATTGGAAGTTTTCAAATAACTCAGTGCTGCAGCGCAACACTTCGATTTCATCATCATGATCATCTCAGCCAAAAGAAGTCCACTGCTGGACAAAGGCCTCCCAAGGATGTGAGGGGTATTTGCCGTAATCGCCACGCTTGGCGGGTTGGCGATCGCAGTAGGTTGAGGGTAACCTCAGAGCGATGCTGCTGCCCATCCTCTGGAATAGTCCCTTAGTCAGCTTTTACGACACCCACGGGAAGAGAGGGGGTGGTGCAATTCTTTATATAGTATTATTATATATATTTTGTATATAGAATTATCAAAAGATCATTATTAGTTATTATTATCACATTATTATCACCCTAATAATCTTTTGATAATTCTAGCCTTTCTAAAGCCAAAGTGCAAGGTTTTAAACATATTACATACCTACCTAGGAGGTATATTTTTCTAAAGTAGGGGATTGTGTATTTTATGCCAAACCTTTTTGTTGATTTGCTTTGAGAGCCCCCAAATAACCTCACTCAAACGTCATCAAATATGAGTTAGGATTTGGATATTCGCTCGGATTTTCTTAAATAATCTTATGTTATTTGAGTCTTTTGTCTGGATTCCCGATGTAGATTACATTGGCTTTTATTAAGTCTATGAAACTAGACTGTTTTACGAAAGATTCACGTTCGTCTTTCAAACGCCAACATACCGGTGGGCATTTGGAGTTTATTTAACTTTTATAGCATAATAAAACTTCTTTTTCATCTTTATTAATTATAATATTAAAATAATTTTGAATGTTTTATTTTCACATTGAATGTTTTTTTTTAACTTTCGTGGTGACCATCACAACAGAAACAGTTCACTGTTGATTATGCCATGATCTTTACTTAAACTGACTTATGCAACTGTCGTTAAATATTATGTCTGGCGGCTAATTTTCCACTTTGGTAAAAATATTGGCACTTATTTTCAATTTCTGACACTTATTCATTATTAGGTGTTCTTAATAATTGGGAAAACAAAACACTGAAGATGAATGACAAGTTTGTATGCGTTAAGTTAATACTGTCATGTTTGATATTTTTAACACCAAAAACATAAATACAATCACACAATTTAACTACAGTTAAGTAAGACAAAGCTTTTGACAACCAAAAAAAATTTAATCATCTCAATTTCTTGAATGCTCGCTATTGCAAAGAATAAAAACGTCGTCGTCATACGAGTGAGTCCCAAACATACAAAATGGAAAGTGCCAAATATGGCCACAAAAGTACCAGGGACGCATGCTCTCTAAAGAGTAACGCCAGACAATCGGACAAGTTTAGTAGGCGAGGCATGGGCGAGGCGACACGGGTTCAACTCGGGGAACGATTCGGGGTGCCATCTTGCGGTAATAGCGAGTACTTAGTGCCTCTTCGAACGAACTACGACCAAAAGTAGAAAGTTCACAATCTTATAAGTATGCATGCTATGCAAAGTCTAAAGAAATTGTTGTATAAAATTTCTTTAAGGAATTAGGGGATTATTTACTTTACTTAACTTACTGTTGATTATTTACCAGTTTTGGAGCTTTTTCTATATACAGTTTACTTGCCCCTCTATTCCCGATGATCGGTATAATGTTAGTCATTTATTTAAATGAATGGGTATTAAAAGAATTATTTTATTTTAATTATTTGTAAAAAATATATTACTTATAGTTACTTCCATTTGTTTAACGGATAATTTATTTGTTAGCTATTTTCTAATTTCATTCGAAATTTCTCTTCTATGAGTCAGCGCCACCGACGAGACCGCCTATGCGCTAAACCGAATCGCTTACCAGGAGCCCAGCACTGTAGTAGAGTTTGTGAAACGTTTCCAACGCGCGATGGTCTCAGCGCCAACGGCAATTTCCCTCCCGTTGTAGTAATACAGCGTCGCATGCGGGAGGCAGGGGAGGTCAAGTATAATTGGTCGGTGGGAAGGGAATGTCTGGCGTGTCGGCCCGCCTCCCAGCGACACCTAGCGTAAACGCCTCGTTGTCATGTGCGCCTAGTACTCCGGTGCCATTAAATGCCAACCACGAGGGCACGAGGTGCCACCAGTTGAATGATTGATTGTATTTTTTGTGAAGAACTACGCTCGACGTTGTTTGCGGAGAGAAATTGTGGAAAGTGAAATAAATCGAATGTCTCTCGGTTGTAATTTGAATAGAGTCTCGCAAGATGGATTGAACTAAAAATGAATGCGATGCATTTCCGATTATTGGCCGAGTTGTCATTGCGGACGGACTGATTTGTCCGGAGACGTTCGCGTCGTTGTCGGGGCGACTAATCGTCGGATTTATCGGTCAGACACCAGTTCGTTAGTCGTCGGTTCATATCAAAGGGGCTTGTACTCACGACTAAACAGTTCACGATGCGAGTTTTCGAGAAAACTAAGTTATGTGCACGAATTATGAAGTAGTTGGATGACATAAATGATAGTGAGATAAGTACCTTACATTGGCGATTGTTGACGTTCCTTTATTTGAATCTCATTAATGTTTCGAACTTATTGTCCAAATGTAGTATTACCGTTAATTGTGTAAATTGGTTTAACGTAACATATAAATCATTGAGCTTATGACATATTTATGACTATGTCGTCCTGAATACTTGAGCAATATACAATTTAAAAACTGGCTCAAAGCTGCATTTTTATTGTTAATATAATATCATTAAAAGCAATAAACCGTAGCGTAGTAGTAGGTACATTACGCATTGATTATAATATTTATAATGCAACATGTTTCTTTTTAATAAAATTCAATAATAATTATGACCCGAAGGGGCCAACTCGGCACTTCGCCTTAGATATTGCCTATGCGTGCAGAATATTGAGATATCGATGCTACAGAAAAAGTAGTAAACTAGTATGTGTACATCCTTAAAAAACAAATATTAATGCATTCGCATAATAATAATGCCTTGGTGCAGTTTACGATTAGATAAGAAATATCGTCAATTATTTATTCTATGATATCGTCGTTGAAACTGCAATACTGCGTAACCAACAGTTGCTAATAACGCGGAACTACAAAAAAAAACCAAAATTTTTCGCGCGTATAGGTTCTAAATAGCCATTAGCGTCGTCCCGTGTGCTAAAGTACCATTTTTAAAAAATATATTATATATATATAGTTTAATCAGACGAAAGACGTAGTAATAAAGAATATAACAGGTTTTTTCGCTCTCCTGTAAAATTGGTCACTTCCAAGTTCCGCGGTGTTAACCACTGTTGGTTTCGCGATATTGCAGTATCAACGACGATATCCCTAACGACAATATACCTAAGTACTAAGCATCATAGGAGACAATTATACATATATATTTTTTTATCATTTCGGTGGGGTATCGAAAAGAAAAAGGAGAAAATGCCTTTTTAAAAACGTGTGATTAAATGTTTTATGCAGATAACGTCCACTGCTAAACGAAAGGATACGAAAACCTTACAAAAGCATTTTATTATATTAAACAACACAGTTTCATTAACAAGCAACCTCACCGACTTGTTTTCAATACAATAAGCTGTGTATCATATTACATCTGCGCATAGATCTGGTCATTATCATTATGGCGTGTAATGAGCGCTTGGTGGACAAACAAACTAGCCATTTACGTCTAAGTCATAAGCTGAAGCGATACTATTTAATTACGTTACGGTGCGTTAGGTCAAATTTTATTAATCTCACCCGTAAGAATGTCGAGAATTTTTCCTTGAGAAATTAGAATTACCTACCTATATTTTTTATATTAGCATAGCATTAAACTTCTTGTATGCATCTTGTATTATAGTTAGTTCGGGTTTAGGTTTTAATATAAATATCTGTTTAAAGCTGTCTGCTTAAGATTTCAATGATGCCTTTGCTCAGCTGTGGGATAGTGTACCAGGCTATTTACATTACTTTTTAAGCTTAACGTTTGCTTGACTGTTTTTCACAAATCAAAAGCATTAGAATGTAACCTTTATAACTATAAACAAAATTTACTGACTATACTAGAAAATTATTTCCAAAATCACTCAGTAGAGATGATACCCTCAAGTTATTTTTCCAAATATCGCTTTTACCTGGCATTGCAGAACTATTTTTATTTATATTATATTTTAATTTTGCATTCACAAAAAAATATATATTGCAGAACTACTCATACCTAATTATTACCACGGTTTTGAAAGACTGAGGGCCCCAATAAACACGCAATCAATTAAGTAACACACGCCTTCGCTTATGACTTGGGCGCTGTTAACACGTTACTAAGACTTAGTGCCGTAGATCCGGTTCTGTAGGGATATATCTCCCGTGGGATACATCTCTAGGCTCGATAACGGAGTGTGCAATCCCCTGGAATTCTTCTTGGATATCAATTAAGCTGAAAATGTCTAAGATATGCTGGCGTTCGCGTTGGTACGCTTACGGGCAGATGTAGCGCGATTATCAGAATTTTGTTTGTTCAATGTCTTTTTGACTTTGGCGCTGAGATATTATTGTTTTTTTTTTATATTAACAAGTAAGCACAGTGCCTTGACCTCACCTGATGTTAAGTGATGATAAAGCCAATGATGGAAGCGCACTTCACCCGGGATCCTCAACTAGTGAGGCACTGGCTATCTTATCTGGAGCTGCCGGAACACAACAATGCTACAAACATTGATGTTATGGCGACATATTTAGACAAGATGGTGGTAGCTAGCCAGGCGGACAAACAAGCCCTACCACCAACCAAACCGAGTACACAAACATGTACCCCCCGCTGGGAATCGAACCCAGGACCTTTGGGTCTAACCGGTGGTCTTAACCACTAGACTACAGACAAAGGCAGTTAAAGTTTTTACATTTTCTCTTTTGAAACCTAACTTAAAAAATGACGATGTCTTGTCATGCATATTTCTTATTAGAATAAATCATAAATTAATTGCAAAGCTTTACACATATTATAAATAGCTTTTTTTTTACCATTTCAGCACCGTGGCTTATATATGAACAAACATTCACATTTCACATGCATTTTCCAGCTGTGAAATGTGTCGCTACTATTGATTTTGTTTAAAATATTTTAGAAGTTACTTCTTATCTCAACACTAAAATGCAGCAAAGTGCTTCTAATTAACACAAATTGAACTACATTCTTAAGACGTGTCATGTGTAAACTTCCTGTTTTAACATTTTAATAGACGCTGCCTATTAAAAAATAATGTATTCCCCACCGTCACCTACCCTCATCCCAGCACCTGCTAGCCTGCTACTAACGATGCGTCTGCCCAACCTGATCGTTCAATGGAGACGCTTCAAGCATTGGATTTGCAAATTTGGACAGTCTGCCTTTGAGTTAAAGTTTAATATCCGACTAAACCCATTTAAAGCTTAAGTGCAAAATAATTTGAATATTGGTTTTATAACTGTGTGCAATACTTAATAATTATATGCTGTCTTTTGATTGGGGAAGAGAATTATTATTTTTATTATTATTTTGAAATTCTTTTGTAATTCAGACTCAAATTATTTATAATAATGGTTTAAATATAATTATTTTTAGTTTATTTTTTTATCAATAGTCAATTTAGGGTTTGACTTATTTTCTGACTTTGTTGTAGTCAGGGCTACTGGATCCTAAATTATCTATGTCTTTGTTCTTTTTCGTATCACAAATGATAGGAAGCTATGTATCTTATAGTACATTTTAAGCCTTTTGTAAACTCCTTATCGTGAAGAGAAAACAAACGTTTATTTATTTATTTTTATTTATTAATATATGTTGTGCTTAATCAACGCCTGACTTTTCTTGCTAACGATAACAATAATTTGTTTGGCTAAATTGCAAATCGTCTCGTTTGCTACCAAGAGGCGCTTTTTAAATTCCAATAGTAAATACAATTTCGCTTAGGCATCCAGCAAAATCAAATTTGCAGTACAGCACTAAGCAGCACTAAGGGGTATGACTCTGGTGTTTTCCTATAAAAACGCCTTTTTTGAAGTATCCTCTAATTTTGTTAATCGTAAATAAAACTCGGATTAGGCATTCAAATAGTTTAGTTACTGTTTATGCATTTTTTAAATTACTTTACTTTTAATAAGCTACATTTGATTGTCGTTGTCAATCGTCGATCGTTATGAAGAACTATAGCTACCGCTGACGTCCTTTGACCATTCTAGAGAACGCTAGCTGAGGTACTTCTATTGTCTTTTACACATATCGTGCTTTGTGTAAATTGCATATCCTGTAAGATTTACAAATTTTACTGTATCTGCATTTTAACACCATGAAGCCAAACGTACCAAATGCTCATTATGCACATTAATTTGTTAAATATGCAATTTTTTCATGCTTTAAATAGACATTTGGCCCGAAGCTGAACAGTTCTTTGACATAAATCTTTATGCAAGAGGTCATATCATTATACGGTGCACAAAACGAAAATGAACTTAATGGAATTAGTGAGTTATTTGATTGATTCCATCGCTCTTCAGTGCTTTTTAATGCAAAATGATTGGATTCCTCGCTTGGGAATGGCCAATCCAAAATTGTGTACGTTGTTTATGACGGGTTGAGTAAACTTTTGGCTTTTTTTAATTGGAACATCTCTGCAGGGTTGTCGTGAATGAAATTCTCAAATTCGCCATTACTTGTTTTGATCTAAAATGCACAAACGACTAAAGTAGTTAAAATATAGTTTTTGATCAACAAGAATATGGTCCGCCCGATGTGCGAAGTGACGCTTGCGCTAGTTTATTTATACCATGAGTATAGCACGCGTGTTTTCGACCTTGACGCCTTGTTATTATTCCTTTATGCTCAGTAAATTTACTGGATCTCATACCATTCGAATGCAGAACACGGTTCGGTGGCAGTAATAGGAGTGAGAGTGATAGTAATCCAGACGGGTTACCTACTGTGCGGTAACTTTACCATCGACTGAAAGATGCAAATTGGGCAAGGGGAGGACACTGATAGTACGGTCACGGTAATAAGCATTACCAACTGTCACAAGACCGAAAAAAACTGTCCTAGAATCGTTCATCTAGGATTCAGTAGAGTCCTCCTAGTTTCTTTCCTAATATATTTATTTTACTACTTATTCTGCCCTGCCAGTTGTTTCTTAAATTCGTAGTATCCTATGGTAACTGTCTGGTCGTTAGTTGCATTTTCTTACATTCCTCAGATTTTCACGGGCGAGATATTGAAAAGTATCGTCAAACGCTACAATAACTCCTTCCCTAACAGCGTATTTAAGCAATGTCATCTAACGATTAATGCTGCTGTACTTAGTCCTTCTAGTAAACTTGAGAAATAATAATTGGAGTTCTTGTGTCAATCCTGGTAGCCCTGTGCCGCAGAATAAATAATTCCCTGTTCTTACATCTCTTCAGCTACTCCACGGTTATTATTCACTTGAAGATATTATCGCTCGTCGAGCGTCGCGAAAAAACACCGAAAGAGAGATCCGCTGTTACTACAGCGATTGACGATATCTGTCCTGCAAAGATCTGTCCTTCTTCCAAAATTTCCGAACGCACCAGCCAGCGGGACCCCATCCATAATGTATCGGAGTCGAAGACTTTCATACATAAAACATTAACGAGTAGGTTTTTATTTGATTGCGGCGGAGCACAACGCGCAACAATTGTCCTTTTTTATGATATCAATTAAAAAAATCGTGAAACATCCAGATTTCTGTGGGAAAGCTTCGGTTTCGCCATTGTTTGGGCGCAATTGGGAATTACTAAACTTTTTGCTTATGCGCTTCCATGGAATTCTCGTAATTTTGAATGAAAGGTGATTTTCTTAACTTCAATATTTATCTTAACTTATTTCTTGTTATCTCGGTGACCAGATTTTGGAAATTTTAACGTGGGAAAGGAGATTCTGTACAACGCGAGTGCAACCTTCACACTTTATTAAGCTGTCAAAACACCATAGACAAAATCGTCAGGTTGTGGCGAGCGCACCCATCTGTGTCAGTGTTGCGGCTGCCGCCCACGCGACTGGTCGTGCGGTGGCACGCCGTTTAATCACATTTTCGTCACGTGCGCGCCCACCTGACGCCTACCGACGCAAAACATTGCGAAAAAACTAAATCTCTTAACGTTACTCCCATATTAACCTTGAGATTTAAGACCTTCCTTAAATTACTGTATGTGGGCTCTTAGGTCCGCATCATAAGTTTCCTTTGGTCGCTTTTGTTCATTGTATTCGAGCACATTAAAGTCACCATTGAATTGCTTTACGGAATTAAAAGTCTTAAGCTTCTGTATTGGCCGTGCGCCATGAATGTCGCTTGTAAGAATATTGCGGAGGCCTCCGCTCTCTATTAAGCATAATTAAAACTCAAACAGATTCTAGAACGAGCTATTAACACATTAAAATTACTGCTGAGCCGCTCATAATTGTACAAACAGCGGCGTTCCATCGAAAGCTTCTGGAATGAACGACATGGATAAATCGCAATAACTCTCGCGTGTTAGTCGTTAATTAAGCTATTTGTCAGGTGCTGGAACAATTTACATTTCTCCCGGAGTCCTAGGGGTCCTCGGTCGGAGCTCGGGAAACGACGTATTATTATCCTTTTAGGGAGGGCGGCATCTCCACTCACAGACGCTTCGGCTTCCACCGAACCTTTTATTGGGACCACCTGTGTTTGCTTGGACGTCTGAATTGTCCAGTAAATAAGGTTAGCGGAATATTTCCCCGCTCAGTCTTAATGCTATTTAGCAGCAATGTTGTTAATTTGCATACGACGGGGACGTGAATTAGCATTTAACACGGGATTTTCTCTGATCTAAATTCTCGATTGTTCGCTCGCATCAATTATTTCGAATTAGAAATCCGATTGATCGTGTACAAATTAAGTTGCGAATGTTTAAATAGGCTATTGAAGAGGTCGATATCGTAGACAGAGATATAAAAACGTCTTGTGACTAGCACAATTCATGGGAACTCGTTTCGTGGCTGACAGGCCATCAAGTGCGTTCTGCTCTGGTCGCAGGTGAAATGTATTGACAAGTGGTCTTCCTTGATGCCTATCGGCGTGATGGTATCGACTGGCGGCGCTTCAGTCGCACGCTGTAACCCTCGGACCTGTTGCATTGTGGAGATCACCGATAAAGCTTGTTTATTTAGCGCTTAAATTTATTCAGCCATGAGAGGCCATTAAGAAAAGAATTATTAACAGTTGGACAGGTTTACGTTCATAAGCTCGGGTAATTGCGTGCAGAGTTATGTTTCTTTTTCGCGTGTTCCAGTAATGAATTGAGCATATTAATGTGCGTGCCCCCTCTAATAAAAATATGTAATGTTTTTTCGTTCACGCAAATTTTTACGCTGTCAATCATTTTAAGACGTGGTATCTTAATAATTATTTTATTTACTTATACTGTAGCTTTATAAGTACACGGGACTATAATAAATTCTATTTAATTACGATTTCTTAAAGGTGTGCAGTGCAGCATGCAAATTAGGCTCCGCGCAATTGACTACGATAGATGCAAATTAAACTTGTTCTATTTATGAATGAACTTCATAAATCAAGGTCAGGTTAGTACGAAATTATAAAGCGCGGACAACATTCGATAAATGGTAATAGGCGAACAGGAAACTTATGGAAGTCAGGCGACACAATATATTAAGGACACGGCCGGCCGCCATTCATAAAGCAATCTCGCTTGTTTATGAATGAAACCAGCGGCGAGACTATAAACGTGTAATTATCGTCGCCATTACTATTGATTACAGCGCCATCTACATTTGCATAGGGCTCCGAGCCTCATTCAATATCTGCCGAACACGTACCTCAGAACTTAATTCCATTAATTCTGGGATAGCCTATTGTTCAGGGAATCGGGTATTGTTGGCTCCATTGTCTTATTAAAACCTATAGAGTTTGCCTTATAAACTTAATTGTCAATTTCAGAAATCTGTACGGCCATTTTGTTAGTAGCCAGTAGCAGTTACGCTGTGCTTATTATAGTTGTTAGATACTTAATTAAACGCATGTTGATTAATGGTATATTTTTATTGATATGTATTACTGCTGTCTTCTGGTTTGCGTTGACAAGTTCTTCATTTGAAAGATTGACTCTAATGATGTGTTACAACAACGCGGAACTCAAACTGATAGGAGTGGCACCTTTTTGTTGTAATTACTGTGTGGTGTATTTTAAAAAGTTGAAACCATTAATCTGTGCAGTATCTAGTTTGCTGCCGGTGAATTTACACAGGTTCAAGTAATCGATAATTATTGTTTAAGCGCCGTTTAAACTAATCACTGTGGGCGCCCGCAGCCGACCATTGGCACTTTGACGCCAGTAGCGGTTACTGTGCAATCTCGGACTATGTGCTGAATGACAATTTCAATGTGGCCGATACAGATTTTTGCTTAATGAACAAGCTTGGCAACATTCACTTCGCCCTTACTTATTTATTCCTTATCATTACGAGAACACTTAACAGATACTGTGTAATTAATTGTTTTTTGCTGATCTATATGCTCATGATGAAACTTAAGAGTAACTAAAATTGGGTATGTAAGTTAGTAAATAAATAAGTTAGTTTGAATTGGACTTCATAATAAATAACAGTTTCATCATCGTCATCAGCTCATATTAGTCCAACGCTGGACATAAGACAATGAGTCAACAGTTTACTTAATGTGTAAACTTTGTAATTGTTAAAAATTTATTCTTTTAATCTTTTAGTACAAAACGTATGTAAATTTACGCTCGAATTTTATGTTTAGTTTACATTTGAATGTTGATACGACGGTTTGACGTCCATTTACATTTCCAGGGTGAACAGGATAGTTTGTAGCATCATTGTTGTCTTTAATAACATATTCTTCATATGCGCCGACAGTCAGATCAGAATTCAGCTTTGTATCATCACAACAGTCATTTACATATGATACCGCTATACGAGAAAACATCCGACGACTGGTTCCTACTGAATCATTACAGTTTTTTCTGGGGTTAATCAAGTTTTCGGCTTCATCGTACCGCCATTCGCCACTCAAAACAAACAAGCCGATTCGACACAATATTACTTGAACATACTTAACTTAACAACCTGTCAGAGTGTTTTCCAACTTTACCCCTTACAACTTAGAGATGGGTAACGGCAAAAGTAACTTGGTAATTGTTTTAATCGTGATTAAACGTGTGGCTTCCGATTTGGTAGTGAGCGATAATGAAGCATGTTCATGCTTTCACTTTTCGGTCATTACCGCCGACACAATTAATGTAACGGGAACACAACTGTTAATCCTTTAAGGCTTGAATTTAGTTGGCCTAGAATGGGGAAATTCTTGGTTCTTCAGTGATTTCGCACGTGCACTGCCAGCTGCGTAGGTTCTTGTAAATGCACCATCCGAATTCATTTTTGGAAAGTGCATTAAAACAGATTACTTATTAAAGCGTCAACCTTAACATGCGTAGTCAGATGTAGTTAATGGAAGGGAAAAAATATTATTGGGTGCATAAATGTGTCAATATTTGGACATGTTTGAAAGCTTTCAATAAATATAATTATGTAACTAAAGTGATTGCCGCTCAGATTCATGCTGTGATATTGACATGCCATGCCGCTGGTTTTCTCTGAAACCAGTGAGAGAGGTGCATTTGCAGCCAAAAAAATGAACACTAACTTATATGACAACATTAATGAACATAAGAGTTATTATCATCATTAGGTTTAACAGCTAACTTGGATCACGCCTTTGCGTCCATTACGACTATACTGCATTGCTACAAACACATTTACGCTAACTGAAAACAGGTTAGTGGGTGTTACCGACTAATATCTTATAATAACACCAAGCTAGACGTGCGTTCGTAGCATGGAAGATCCCGGAATATTTCGATTCGGTCACCCATCACCAGGACTTTGTTGCTTATATTGCACAATTCCTCCCAAAACCGATAGTCGTCGCAGCGCCAACGGGGTCTCTCAAAAACAGTTGAATATAGTTCCAATTCACGATCTCGTTCAAAAAGGTCAGTCAACTCGACCGTAATGGAAGATAAAGCATCCTTGCCATACAGGGTGTAATGACGTGGGATCGCCGAGAGCTGGTAAACAAATACAGCCACGTGGCGTGGCGGCGTACGCGCGGGTAGGCGAAAGACGAACTCGGCCCGTTTAATCCTTTTATGACTAATCCAGTCAGAAGCTGCCCACAAATATGGCAACCTGGCCTTTCATAACCTGTTTTTGGGGTTTCCTCAGCCCCTGCTATAACGCGTGCCATTTTTTTTATGTGAACGCACGTGCTATGTGACTCGGAGCACTGTTGTGGTCGATATTTGACTGTTGAGGTCAGCAACATTACCAAATAAAGCATGGCGGTTTGTTTGTGCGGTAATATCTGTAGCATTAATTAGAGAATGTTTATGTATTTACTGCTTACGTTTAATGCAGCTCCTGCATTAAATTCGGTATGTCACAAAATATGACTTATATGTGGGCAGTTCTGTTGTCTGTTTACTAAATGCTCCCCAAAGGAATGAGCTGTTTGATTTAAAAGTAGCTTTTAGTATTATCCGGTTCTTTAACTATGATATGATTATTTTAGAAGTTTCACTTTAACATTTGTAAATTGTGTAATAAGAATAAATTAAAATACTTATAGATATATTAACATAGTAGCACAAAATGTTGTGATCATTGGAATTTAAATCAGTTATACATATGTATGATATAAAATATTAAAGTGTAATGACATGGAATAGTGTGAATAACACAAAATCACTTGTTTACCCAACTAATAGCTACTCAATTTCTCAAACAAGATTGACCAACAATGATAGTTTATCTCGAATTAAATCTCAATGTGTACGAGTTGTTCGCTGCACAGAATTGTCCGCGCGCTATATTCTCATTTCTCATCAAACCGGAGTTTCCTGAAGTCTAATAAATGTTAATTATTGGTGTTCAGCCTTGCTCTGCTACCTGGCAACTAGTACCATAACCCTGCTGGGTGCACATTGCGTCATTACCATAGGAATTGATACTGTCTAGCCGCTGCAGCGCGATAATGGGTTAACACCTTGTGGCGTAGTGAAAGTGGATAGAAGCATACACATATTAGGTATACACATGTTTAAAGTAACTGCCATTATACCCACCAAATCGTTTAGGGCTATGAGTCGATCTTCAAATTTGGAAGACCCTGAGCCCAGCAATAGAATGATTACAAGCTTCATGATGATATTTATTATTTTGTGGTATATAATGATAATTATGAACTTTTACTTGATGATTTAATTTTTAATTGACAAAAACTTGCAAAATACAATTTTCTAGGGAATAAATATATGATTTGTGTGTTAGACTTTTTCTTCAATCCAATGAACTTACCTTAGATGTTGCTTTGTGATAGATTAAAAACTAATGTAAATATTTGAATAGCAATTTTAATAAAATGCAATGCAATTTATTTAGACGGCCGTGAAATTAATATATTGTCTCTATCACTTAATCGATCTATGAGAGGTATACTTAATAATGGCCATAAAATGTTTGCTCTCATTAATGGTGTCGGAGTATCGCCTAGTCCAATTAATTATTACTTTATATTCATATCACGGCAGCTCATAATAATTACATTTAACAACTTCTCGATACTAATGTGTGGCAAGCGTGTATAATACACTCGGCGTCAAAAAAATCGCACCTCTTAGAAAATCACTTTCAAATGTCATTTACTCTTGATATGCACATGCAGTCGCATTAATTATGATTTTATTTACAAGGTTACTTAATTAACTTAATAAAAAACATTACTTTTCATTATCAAATAAAACCTAATGCAACAAATAAAGTGTCACAAAAATTCGATGCAAATTTTGCTACCCGTGAGAGTTGCTAGTTGCGCTTCCTTTGTGGGTATAAAACGGTCAACACGGGTTCAATGTGGGTCATTCGCTATTCAACCGTTGAAGACAACACACGCACAGATTTTGATGGATACCACAGCTGATAAAGCCGCTCAAGTGGTTGCACTACTGCAATCAGGGGTGCGGCAGTGTGATGTCGCCCGGCAACTGAACCTGAGCCGTTATTCCGTTCGAAGAGTGTACCAGCGCTTCATAGAGACCGGTGGCTATATCCGCAGACACGGTTCGGGTAGACGTCGCTGCACTTCGGAAAGAGACGACCGGTTCGTTGTGTCGAACTCTTTGAGAAATCGTTTCTCCAACGCTGTTGAGTTGCAACAGCAGCTCCAGGCAGTTCGCAGACGCACCGTAAGCGTATCTACGGTTAGAAGAAGATTGAAGGAGAAGAAGATAGCGGCCCACAGAGCTGCTACGGGTCCAAAATTGACTGCAGCGCATCGGCGAGCCCGCTTGCAGTTTGCTCGTGACCACGTCGATTGGACCCTTGAGCAGTGGAGAGCTGTTCTCTTCTCAGACGAGACGCGAGTGTGTCTTTTCTGCAACGACCGACGGAGAAGAGTATACTGGAGGCAGGGTGAACGTTTCGCCCAAGCCTGCATCCAGGAGACGGTGGAATATGGTGGCGGATCCTGCATGTTCTGGGGCGGTATGTCTGCTGCCGGCAAAACCGACCTTGTCTGCGTCTCCCGGACTGGAGGTGCTCGCGGACAAGGGTCGCTGACTGCTCGCCGCTATGTCACTGAGGTCCTGGAAGTGCATGTGGTCCCCTTTGCCGAATCTTTTGGCGAGGGGTTCACATTAATGCACGACAACGCTCGCGCTCACACTGCAGGCATCGTGAGCGACTTCTTGCAGAGGTCCCAAATCTCTGTGATGCAGTGGCCAGCGCGAAGTCCGGATCTGAATCCAATAGAGCACCTCTGGGACCATCTTAAACGTAAGGTTCGATCTCGGGATCCAGCTCCTTCGACTCTACAGGAGCTCCAAGACGCGGTGATTGAAGAATGGGGGCTTATCCCTCAAGAAGAGCTCCTGAAGTTGGTGAGGTCCATGAGGGACCGTATGGAAGCCGTGATCAGGGCAAGGGGGGGTAACACTAGATTTTAAGTTAATTTTAAGACACTTTTTGTACATTTTTCTTTGTAAATTATCTGTTGTTAATTAGGACTTAATTAAGGATTTTTATTATTTTATTAATTTTAATGTTGTTTGTATAATTATAATTAAACAGAAAGTTAAATTTAATTGTTTTTTGATACTCCTTTTTGTTACCTTTCTAATGATACCCAACACTATCCTCTACATAAGGTTTAAGAATTTTTAAAGATGATTTTTAAAAGGTGCGATTTTTTTGACGCCGAGTGTAGTTCTGGAAGCTGCGCCGTAAGCTCCTGTTACTGAGCTCCTCTGAGGTGTGCTTTAATGGAATGCATATAATGGCCGTGTTTATTAACAGGCGGTGCATCTTCTTTCTATACGTGTCTATTAAGCATTTTAAGTAGACTTTTTCATTATAATATCCATGCCTTTGGTAATTTTGAATGTATATTTTATATGAACAACCTAAGCTTTTACTACAATGTCTTTAAAGACATGTGTTTTAAGTAAATGAAATATCCGAAAAATGCGCAGCCAACCATAATGAATAATCGGAATTGCTCCCACATTTGCGCAAATGTATTTCATTCGGCACCGGTTAAGGGTTTATTAAGGACCGCCGTCATACAATCATGTAAAATTATTGATATCATAAGTCAATCTGTTACCGTGGTTTTGTAAGGAAATTTTGTATCCATATCCCGCCTCTTAGCTATAAAACTGTAAAATTAAATTACACAACATCCGAAAGAATTGGTGAAAACACAGTATTAACCAATAAAATTAAAATGTCATAAAACGAACATTGTGCGCCAAAATTGAGTTGGGAATCACTGGTTATTCTTAATATTACATTATTATTAGTCAGTTATTGCGAATTTTATGTGTTTTCTGGTTCTTGTTTCTGCGAAATTTTTGTGGTGTTGTGACGAGCGGGTGGGTGACTCCTGCAGAGGTTGAGTCAAACAAGACTGGCTTGCAATTAAGGACTGTTTACCGGGCATTAATTTTTGGCAATAAAAGACGAGCACGCTTGAAATGATCGGTACGCGGCTTGGATGGTCCGGTCTCGGATGCTCTCGTGGGAAACGCGGTCGCTTTGTGAGCCATTGTACTCGCAATTAGCAGTTTTTTCGACGACCATGTCGCAAGTCGCACTTGTAAGAGAAATGTACCATCTCGTAATGCGCTGTCCCAAATGTTTTTCATTAATTTGTGACTTACGAACCGCTTATTTTAACATCGCTCTCTTTTTTCCCGTTAGTGTGAGTGATTTTTGTTGGACGAGATATTACGGAGACAATTTTTTTGTTTGGACGATTCGTAATGATCAAATGTGGTGTTTTTTTGCGAATCATAAGTGGTTATTCACGTGCGAGCGACTTGACTGGCATTTTTCATCGTCGGCAGGCCCTTTTCAAATTTCTTTATATCCTTTCTTTTATAATATTTGACAGGAAGATTGAAGTGTAATTGTTTTGATAATTCTACTGATATTCTTCAACCGATATATCTTAAAATATCGGTTTGGTGAGCGGTGTCCGTTTACGGAATCGATCTTTAATTTATGTATCAGTTTCGTGTTGAAAACTGTGTTTATTATTTTTCATTACTTTCATCAAATGGTTTTATTTCTTTCATATCAGTCATAAAACCTTGAACTAGTTCTTGTAACTGCACATTATGTGTCGCAACTTGATCAGTCTTATTTATCACAACTCCAAAATCCAGTATTTTTTCACATTTACGAAGGCAGTTCCCAGCGCTAACTGGGCGATTATCTTGTTTATAGAGCTATTAGTTGGTGCTATCTCATTCTGTATCTATCTCAGTGGAGTGCCGTTTTCATCGCCAGTAGACGAGTCTCGGATATTTTGCTAGGGCTACAAAAAGGCAGGCGCGCGCGCGATCTTCAGACTTTGTTGCGCTTGTGTAAACTATAATTTTCATAGGTAATTGCAAATTGTCGTGTATAAAGTTGCATGTGCTTTGTTAAGTTTAAAACGTTAATTACGCTATGAATGAACGATGAATAGGAATTTGAAGCCACCATATATTTTTTACTTATCTTAAAAAATTTACTTAATCTAAAAGTTATAGAAGAATTTCAACTTAAATAACTTTTATATACTTCATCAAGTTTTTTGTAGGACGATAAGTAATCCTTACACATTTCGAATGAGTTGTGTTATTCATCCGTATCTTTAAGCCATTTTGTTTATCCTCATGTCGACTGTCATATTAAAGATAATTCTGAAAACTTAACTGAAGCCTTAAGTACGCGGACAGGTTTTAATTCCTTTGTGAAACCTAGTTTATGGAGGATAAAACTTGTAAAATGTACAAACGGTTAGCTTAATGCAAATCTTTCAAAGTTTATGTTGCCGGCGATTTCATCTGTTTGTTACACTCGTATAGTCGACCATGAAATTGCTTTATCACTTTTGACAAAAACTTCCATTACAATAAAATTTCGTTAAGGCTCATTGTCAACAACGACAACGTAACTGACACTTGGTCCTTTAATCAAAAATAGAACTTGTTGTTTTATTATATTCAAACAAAATTCACTTCTAATGTGGTAAAGAATAAAGAATTATTACTTATTACTTATTACTTAAAGCATTTTCATTGTCGACTATACATCGCTATTGGCAGGTCTGGTTCTGGTCAGCTATAGCTGTTGCTTAACGCGACGATAATTGATTTTGTTTTGTAAAAGAGATCGTCAGTTCACAATTACGTATATAACTATCAGTTTTGACAGGTTGAAATCGGCTTTCGATTTCGGAAATTTCGCTGGCAGCACCTGTTCGATGGCTTTCGTCGGATTTCAGTGTAGGACTGGAATGGGCCTCGAACGGGTTTGTTGGATTTTGCTCCACTTGATTCTACAATCGTACGTGACTTAAGTGGGGCACTTATCCGCCGTTTTTTCGCAACAAAAACATAAATTAATGCAAAGGAGCGGATCGGTCGATCTTGCCCAATACAAAGATAATTATTAATTTTTTACTTATTGGATTAGGTTGCGTCAGCTTAAGTCAATCGTTAGGGAGTTTTAAGCGGATTATAGATGGAGAAAGTTACTTCTAGTTTTGAAATTTTAATTGCGATATGTATAAAAATTATATAAGGGTGATCAATGAATTTAAGATTAGCCGTTTCTTATTAGTTGTTGTTGCAAATTTCAAAAACCACTAAGTGTTTAGAAATCATATGACTTTGAACAGATTACTCAAACTATTCCAAACTGGAATAGGTGAGATAACATATTCAGTGTCTTGAATTAAACTGTCAACATCTTTGGCATCACACTCGACAACCCTACTGCAATTTAACAACGGAGTCAAACGCAGGTTAACCGATTGTTTGCTGAACTAATCATCTGTAAAGCAAACCAGAATCGGTATTCCTGGTAAAGCTGTTCTGGTCATAACTGTAATCATAACTTGATATTCATTAATTGCTTGAAAACAAGTTTCAATGATTTAGAAGAAGATAACAAAGTTTTAAAATTATTTTGAAGTAAACTGTTCTAGATTTTTCTGGAGCTCATACGTAATTAGTGTCAAACAAGTCTGTAAATGTTTGTTAATTATCTAGTTTCAACTATAAAATAAAAAATACAATAAACGTTCAAATAAATATTTGTAATCGATAAGCAGGCGTTATTATATTAATTTTTTATTGGGCAGTTGATATCAATTATGGCAATGCATGAAAGCTTGCTCGTAACTAATGTATATTTATGTTACCAATAAACATCTTCATTCCCGTTGTAAGAAATAAAAATGTCACAGAAAAATGTTAACTCGTTTTTGTTTGTAGAAAATACTTGTTTAACTACTTTTTACTATGCTACTTTTTTGTGGTAATTGAACTTGTTTAATTGAATTGAAAAAATACTGCATACAATAAGGCGTAAACTATGTATCGAGTGATATGCAATCAGCAAAAAGTACGCCTGGTAGTTTTATTATTGGTCATAGTCTTACACTTGGGAGTCTGAGCAAGTTTTCACATCTTCATTGTCTATGAAATCAATTACTTGGTTTAGTATTTTTAGATTTTTCAATCATTGCGTAACTATTTCTGTTTAATTAAAAAACGGAATTCTTAAATTATATAATATTAATATGCCAAGTTGTGAAACAGTTTGTAAATCACTTCAATCCACAAAATTCGAATTATATAATTTGTTTTCAAAAAACACCGCATTTTTAATTTTTTACACAAGTGAATGAGTATCCCTATCATCCTTTGAAAGTTCCAAAGTGTTATTCGGGCGCCTATAAGGCGGGTGGAAGTTTTAATTTTTAAAGTCATAAAGAATGACCCGCGTAATTCCAAGTAACAGTTACCCCATTCTTTCTTAAAATAAGCTCTTCGTATTCCAACCAAGATCACTGAAATTTCACTTCATTAATCACATTTAACAACGAAACTCATTATGGCAACATTTGTAATTGTCAATTTTGGCAGTGTTGCTCAGTGACATGAAGCTGATTGTGCTGTCAATGATAACCTTGTTAAATTTGATGTAAGGGTCATTTTGCAGTGTCCCACTTGTGGTGTCGGTGTCACAGATGCAGTAGACTTGCTAATTACCGGCTTATCATCAATCATCTCGATGAATGGGAAGGGTGCAAGCACAAAGGAGATGACGATGCCACTTGTGAAAGTACAAGGCGATAGCAGTCTTATGTTTTGGGGGATTGAATCTATAGTTGGTAGATTAAACGTAAATCAATTAAGCTTTGACGCTTTGATTGTGACCCTTGCGGGTTTTTTGGAAGTGACCAATCGTTTAAGGCTTTTGTTGCTACAACAAAATAAAATATATTAAGTGATTTGAGGTTTCGGTGTTACCGCGTTTGTTATGCTCGGATTTGATAAGAAAGAAATTTGGAGACTCGTTTCTTTGTCGCACCTCCAAAAGATGGAATAGTCTACCAGCACACGTTTTCCCTCCTTCCTATGATATGGGGTCCTTCAAGAGAGGCGTCAAGAAGCAGCTTGTGGGCCGGCAGAGTGAAGTTGACTGATGCTACGTTTGTTTCCACGCTGCACCAGTTGTTTTCGCGTCTGGACTTCATTTCCACTTACCATCAGATGGGATGGAGTCATTTGCCGAGCTAAGTATATAAAATAAAAAAAAGACTATGTTGTTATTTAACTGAAGACCTTGGTAACGTTGGAACGCATATACAATTTGTTAAGCTTAACAACTATTTTGATCTTGTAACAACACAACCGTTATAACTTTGTTGTATCGCATTTTTCTTCTGGAGTGTTTGATTTTATGCAGAGATGAATAAGCGACACAATACCAACATTTAGTTCCAAATGTTCCAAATGACAATCCAATAGGATTTAATGTTGATTTTTACATTTAAACTTGCCAGAGCTCGCTAGTTGGTAGCCGATAAGTGGGCGAATTGATGATACAACCTTATTATGCAATAGAAAAGCAAATCAATACTACAACTCTCTGCTTACACGGGACACCGAAAAACCCATGCAAACACTTATTTTCTTGCCTACACACTAAGGTTTAAATTGATATTAACGTCAATTTGAAATGTAAACAGCAAAAAGTCAGCTACTGTAGTTTGGTCAATTGACCGTGACAAATTGTCATTTGTGTACATGCTGTCGACTTGGTTCTAATTTCGTGTGTGCTTAGGTCCACGTTGGAATGTTCCGGTGGTGAACGTTACGTGGTTGGAGGAGGTGTAGGTGGTAGGGCGCCGCCGGTGGGTGTGATAATTCGTCGTGCATACACAAAGAGTGCCGTGAGAGTGATATTGCTCCCGAAATGTTGGGTTTGCTTTAGAATTATGGGCGTGGGAGAGGTGAAAGGTCGTTCTTATGGGATGCCGCTGATTCTCCTAGATTCCGTCACTGAGTAGGACATGAGATATAAAAAAATAATACTTTTCAAAAGGAGCTCCAGTTTTGACAGCTCAAATAATTATTGTTTCTTTATTAAAATCGAGTTTATATGTTTATATGTATTTATATGTTTTATGGAATATAAACTTTGCTGCTGCATACAATTAAATAAATAAAAATCAAAAACCTTTATTTCTTAACTTATAACAAGAATTGGTTCATATTTTCGGTGATCTCTTTTGTTAAATTTTTTAACCTTTAGCAGAAAAGTCAAATTGGTATCCATTTGTTAAACCAACTTAAAATGTAGATTATTTGAGACTAATGCTAAGTTATCTGTTTGCAGGCATACGAGCTGTCCACACTGACCGGCACACAAGTGATGCTACTAGTCGCGTCGGAGACTGGCCACGTATACACGTTCGCGACGCGGAAACTGCAGCCGATGATAACTTCGGACGCCGGCAAACGGCTCATACAGACGTGTCTAAACTCGCCGGACCCGCCCACCACCAGCGAGCAGCGGATGGCAGCGACCGGCTTCGAGGAAACTGAGCTCACCTATAACGTAGTTGACGAGGACATGAAGGTGAGGCAATTGGCGTACGCCAGCTCTGCGCAGTACCCTATAGAACATCACCCGGGGCTGGCCCCCTCGCCGCTGCAACAGTACCACCAGCACCCCCCCTGCCCCTCACCGCTGCCCCTCAGCTCTCTAGGGCAACCCTATTCTCACGCTCATCTATCCCATCCCCACATGTCCCATCATCCCCAACGGTAGTTTTGATGGCACTAGATTAAATCCCACGGTATCGGATATCGATCACTCCTATTTCTAAGGAGATTTCGACTGGATTATTGAGATAGTCACGTTTTAGGTTGGCGTACTGCCTTCGTCTGCAAACGTGGTTGGTGTTGTGTTGAAATCTGAACAATATTATTTAGCTTAAATTAAACAATCCAAATACGTTTCTAGATAAAGGCACGATTAGTATAATAAGAGATATACAAGCAATAAACTATTTTGTTAATATATTTGTAAATATACAACGAATTTTAGTGTAAATGTGACACGTCCTGATTTTCGAGGATTTAGACGTCCATTCCCATTTTATGCTTAACATATTTGGTCCCACTTTAAGTGATAAGTAGTAAGTGCAGGCAGGTCAGATTGCGACATAATTGACAGTTCCATTCTGATGACGAGATACAGGACAAGCCCTCCGCTGACGGCCGCGATGAATAATTAAGTGTCAAAAACTCTTGTTTCTGGCACATTTATTTAATATTCAAGTTAAAAAAGTTACGTAATCATAATAACACCGTGAGACAAAACAAAAAGAGATGTAAGGCTAGCTCATCCGTTTGCTCGCTCGTCCATAACGTAAAATCAATTTAAACGTGATCTTTTAATTAATCATCCAACTTAAAAATCCTATCAATGAAATTGATGATCGCTGCACAGATGTCGAAATCGATGAAGGAACATTCGGTAGCGAAATAATCAGATGTAAAATTGGTTTATAATTAACGCTAGGAACCGGTTGCGACTGTTTAGAGTGACGCCTCGGAAGTGGGAGCGGTCGCGCTTGCCACTGATTCATTATGATCAATGAATCGGCCTTTTAATATCGCTTCTGAAAAGAGATCCTATAAGCACGAAACGTAGCTCTAATAATGTAGATTATCTAAAAATTGTCGGAAGTCAGTCATAATGTATCCATATGATTATATTTTTGAATGATCAAATTAAGATCGAGTTTAATAACATCTTCGTTACAATCGGGTTTGGGTTGCGGGTGTTATCTTCAAAGTAAACCAAAAGCAAAAGTATCAAGTTCTTATAGTAGCACCTTTTAAATACTTACTACGAGACGGTTTCCAATTATCATAGGAGCGAGCGCTGTCGCCTCAGGTTCTAAGTCCTCGGCCGGCTCCGCGTGATCCGGATTATTAAGAAACTTAATTGAAAATTACTTTCGGAGGTACGGAGGCCGACTATTATAAATTCTCCTGTCAATTCCGACGACTGCTGTCGTGCTGTTAGTAAAACTAATAAGTGTAACGCAGAAGCTTTCACATATTAATTCATAAACTCTATTACCGACTTCATGGAGCGATATGTAATTCGTTTAAATTCAAATTTGATCACTTTAATCTATAATTTTATTTGTACCTCCGCGCTCACGCGAACAGTTAATCAATGGAACTTACTACTGAACAGTACGCCAAATACGGAAAGTTCGACGTATCGATTCATTGAACCGCTCAAATTCGATTCGATTCATCCATTAAACACTGAACACACCTTGCGTCGCTAATCGGACACTATTTATTCATCGATTTGTACCCAGTAGCTGCTCTCGCTGCCGTCGCATCGATTGCACTGAACGATTAATTCTCACTTCTCATTTGCATATCGTTTTAATTTCGAACTCATCCGGCGCCCACTGCGTCTTCGCCCCCGACCTCGAAAGCTTCTTGTCAGCTTTTGTTTGATATGTTGAAATCGATTGCATCGATTCCCTCGTTTCGCATTCAAATCGATAAAAATCTCTCCACTTCAGGTGGGTCGGTCGCGGCTGATTTTGACGCACGGAAATAATACGTTGACGCTGATATCGATCATTATTGTTCACGCATCATCGATAAGCCAATCCGATTGAAATATTCTCGCGGTAATTACGATTTCAAGTGATAAGTGCGTCCCGGGATTATCGATTTATATCACAAATGGTTTTATGGGTCAATTATTGTACATATTTCACTGAGTCTGTCTTATTCTTGCGAGTACCGTAATCGTGCGTTAGGTAAAAAACTTTCAAAGCGTTATTCTCTTTTTTCTACGAATGGTTTCACCTGTCATTGTGGCTGGGTCGTTTACATAAATATTATTCTTTAAGTATTCTTCGCGAGTAACGTCGTAATCTGGCGCGTCTGTTTCGTGAATATAAACTGTATTAGCCGTTCTGCCGGCGTTTGGCGTTCCATCCACTTCGTAGGATGCAGATGCTCATGTGCATGATTTAGCGGTATAAATGTGGAAGTCGGTCAGTGCCCCGCACCACCCGTATCCCTAATCGAGCTCTCTTATTTCGTAATGTCTCGCAGAACTCATGAGATTTCGCTTTCAGTGCACGCGTGTTTCTTCTATAGATTCCACTGTGAATTCTTTCGTTCTGTTGCAAGGCACGTCTGTTCGCTCTCTGGGGAATATCTCGTCGGTTAAAAAAGTATCGTCGCCACTATAGAAGTTGTCGACACGAGTCGTAAATTCTTGATCTTTTTTAGATGTCGACAATCAGGCTCGGGCCTCTTCCCGACGGCCGGTGACTCACGCGCTGCCATAACGTATTCCGATCGCATGTGACGCGTGCATCTATCCTCGACGTCGCCCAGTAATCGCTCGTTAGTCTCGCACCTCGCTTTATTAACTTATCAATACTATTGTTTTGATAAACGCCCAAGACGCAATTTCTGCTGACTCATCGTATTGTGCTAGCTAATATGCCCACATAATTGTCTACCTCTAAGCCGATTGGTCGTCTTGTGCAAGCCTGACGGGCCCCAACAATAAAGCTAATTTGACTAATAGGTGCGTTGTAATCGTCGCCGCGTGTGGTTTGAGGATTACAAGATTGTTGAGCCGACTCTTCGCCGTTCCTAAGATCTCTTCTTAATGAACGTAGCATTGATGCTATTGTTCTAGTTGATGTTTCTCCATTCGTTATGTAATACTAACATTTCATTGTAAGTCTTTAAATAAAATACATATCGTCTTTGTAATGTCGTCGGTTCTCTCTTACTTACTACACTTGCGGTGCGTTGTTAAGATTTCCTCAAATTGTTGCCGGCGTAGAGCGTTGCGGCTTACGGCTGGTGTGATCATTAATTTATTATTCCACGCGTGAACGCACTGCCGGTTCAATTTTTTTGTAAATTATTTAATGTTTGCGAAATTCACATTAAATGATCGGTTCTGCCCTGTAATTAACATCGTTCCGCCGACCACCCGGGCGCAAGATCGATGGACCCACCGTCGATCCAACATAAGGGCAATATTTGCAAACCGCCTTTGCCGTGTCTCCGGACTGGCGACAAATGAAGTGCCGAATCACTTCATCTGAAGAAGCAGTTTAAATGTAGTGAAATTTCATCTACGCTGCCATTAATTCGATTTACGGCGTTATTAAGGTGAGGGATCCGCACATTAATTGTTGGGAGAGGGAAAAATGCGGATGATTCGGAGAATGGAGTGAGCGCGTCCGTAAATTTGGCAGCGGCGCTGTCAAGAGGTGCGGCGCACAATAAAGCTTATCCGCGTATTATTTTAGGAGTTACGCTCGGCCACACCGTGCACTATTACGGCAGGCCTGCGCCCGCGCCGTTCTGTTGCATAATTCAGACACGAGCCCCGCCGTTTGCATTCCGATACTTGATATGTGCTTTCACATGTATTTATGGACAAGATTTTGTGTCTCCGTAATGTTTGCCGAATAAATAAATTGTGTTTAAGGCATAAATACAATGGGCGAGCTGGCGGCTCCCCTCGTTACGTCGGTGAATGTAAAGTCCGAGCTAGCTCCTTGGGTTGTCGGCATGTCAGCCGTTGAGATATTTCGCGGGCTCGACTTGATGCGCCCGCTTATTTCGTTGTTTAGGAGCTTCGTTACACCGCCTGTTTATGTCGGCGCTTACAAATTGGCGTTCCGAGAGGCATTGCGGGACATCGCGAGCATTTGCGGAAATTATGGCTGCGCTAACGTTGTTGTTAGTCATATCGCGAAACGAAACGCTTATAAATCTTCCTATTTTTCCTGTATCGCCTCGTTCTGATCGCCACACAGTGCGGCGAACTAGAAAATCAGGTTCTCCGCATCTGAAATAGTCTATTCCAAAATCTTGGCATTGTGACTCCGGCGCGGCACGCGATTCCGCTCACATCCCACTTACCGCAATCCTAATGATTTGCGGCGGAGGTCTCCTTTCGTATGCACTGGACGTGACGTGTTTATATGCAAGGTGCGACGCCATTATCCCGGGCCCATCGTCTCCAGCGGCTTCCGCGACCGACCGTCCTGATTGCTCTAATTGAAATTTATTCGCGTTCCTCTGGGACGCGGCCCGATTACCCAATGCCGGTTTTAATTCGATTAAATTAATGAATAGGGCTCCGATTGTTCAGGGTTGTTTAGTTATGTATGCGCTTGCGTTTATGCGATCTCGTTTACTGGATTGACGCGGGACGCGCCTCATCCATTATAGATTTAGCCGGGAGTGTATCGTCCGGCTCGATATGGCCGACGTCTGTGTCATTTCGATAATTGGACCCGCGATTATCCAGTTGTGCAATTTTACAAACATCTGCTACAGATCCGCTGATTGACGGCCCGATACTTGCGTCATTATGATTTAATCTTGTACCAATTAAACGTTTTGTTTGCAATCAAAGCTTCGCTGCGTTATAAGGACATGTTAGAATGTAGTTTTCTATTTTTAATTTTAATTTTTTCTTTCTTTCTGCAATTAGTAAACGTCTTTCTATACCTAAATGATTTTACTAACCAAAAATTTGAAATGTTAAAAAAAATACAACCTAATACGATGTTCTAATCAAAATGTGGCCTATAAATCGCCACAGATCTGCCGTCCATCGCGCCCCGAGCCATCGGTTCGGCGAATCCCAACGGCCCACTTCCTAAAACTAGACTGGGAGACGCACATGGTTAAAATTAGGTCCGCCGAGAATAGCGTAAACTGCGGGCACGTCACACCGGACCGGCCCGATATTGTGTTACAGTACATCGCAGCATCAACGTCGTATCAAACGGCTCCGTTGTAGATGGAACATATTGCGTGCCAGCGAACGAGAGCGTTGAAAAAACCAAAACAACCGTTCGTCTCGCAAATACTTAATGCCTAATAATGTTTGTAACAGACGTAATCCTAATCACATCGCTTTGCAATAAAACAACAATGAGAACGGGTCATAGTTTACGTTATCGTCGGAACATGACATGGGATTTTTCAAAATTATTGTCAGCAAACTTAAACAATGTTTCCTTCTGTTATTGAAAGAGTACAAGTTATCGGTCATGCTTTTGTATCGCCATCTCTGCGCGCTGTTTTGGATGTATAACTGTTGGCTATTGTCGTGTTCGGGTTCCATGTCTGCTTCAGTGGACAGAGCGGTGTCCAGTTAGCTTCGCCAGCGGGAATTGGTCGCGGGCTGTACCGAACGTTCCGCGTCCATAAATTCAAACTAGCGTCCTAGCTGAAGCTCGACCGTTACCGCGTGGGAAATGATTGGGCTCTCCGGCTCTGGTCGGTGAGCCTTTGTTAGGACGATTGTCCACCGGAGTGGTGTAGATGCGCCGATAGGCTGTGTATAGTGGAGCTGCGCCCGCGGTGACAGCTACGTGGGAACGCCGAGCGGGATTGTGTGTAAACACCACGCTCATTTGGATGATAGCGTCATCTTTGTACGTTAAACTTCAAAGGAAATGGTTTTTGTTTTACCACTGTTAGCGACTTCAAGTTTTAATGCGCTGTAGATTTCAATTGTAGCTTTTGAGAATGAATACTTAACTTTGCCGCTTTTTTACACTCATCAAACAGTAACTACGCTCCTGCGAGAGGTACGCAGAATTCTGTGTACTAGACGTGTATGGTGCTAGTAGAAACGTTACGTATCGTATACGTGTTGCAACTCGTTTTCCCAACATATACTTATAGCATGAACAAGAACCGTGGAAATGGACATCGTCGCTATAATGTATTCTACACGCGTCCGGTACTAACTCGGCCGCTATTCAGTTCTGAAAACAAATCCTTAGCTTTTGTGACCGTGCCAATCCATCATACGAGTTTTTCTATTGACCAATAGTATCAACGAGCTTAACACAAACAAAAAGCTTTCAAATGGAAATGTGGAGTACGTGTCGGGGATTAGTTCCGCAGGCGGTCGACTTTTGCGTGGGAATTTCAGTCAACATGAGCCTTAAGTCGGCAGATTGTTTTTGAACATTAACCTTATAAGGCCACCTACATAAACGGTGATATAATCGGCCGATCGGCGTTGGCTCATGGCTGTGCATGCGGGGCGCGTGGGCGGCGTCCTTCCCCGCCGAGCGCCGAACGTCTAATGCGTGCGTTTGTTACACATAAGAGCGCGTGCGCAGCCTCGCTGCCCGTACTCCCGCGCATGATTTATGTATGACCGGTATTCCTCGTGTCGGTTCATTTAACTAGATATATTCCGGAATTATTGTGTTCGCAACACAACTCTCGTACTGTTCGAGGCGTGTTGTGAATCTAAAGCCAACGGTAATGATGCATCGCTCTCATCTACGTAAATCGCGGCCTCTCCTTCTCTTAATTCGCAATCGATGCCCGTCAACGTCTACTTAATCAGCCCAGTTACCGAAATTGCCTTCATTAACATCGGTGCGGGCCTTTCTTTTGAAAAAAAAACTGTATCACTGAAACCGGTTAACTTTTTCTCTACAAATTTATCGGATCGCTTTCGTCGGAATTTCTGTGGAAAGGCACAAATTAGCACCGGCTGCTTCAGGAAATTGAAGTCGTGGGATCACGTCGAACGGTGGTGGTTCAGTCGTGGCGATTTGTCTCTATGCCCACATTGTGGCAGCGCACGGTTCGGCGAATATAAATTTCGGATTCGATATGGGCTTTAATTAGAGGTGCATGGTTGTAAATACGGGCCGGACAAGAGGTAGGAAGTCTGAGGTGGAGTCGTTGCATTCTAGCGCGTTGCGGATCAGCCGCTCACCGGCGATCGGCTCGTAAACTTGCCGCTGTGTCCGCGCGTTACGATACGAGCAGGTGTGGTGCAAGTTACGGGATACCTCTATACATCATTTTCATTAACAATAAAGATAGAACAAGTAACAATGAGCATGATATACCAGTAGGTTGTAACTCCACAGATATGTAGGTATACACGGCAGGCCCAACTAAAAACATCAAAGTTTGACATACTATTAGTAAAAAAATTGAATTGTGGAACACAAAACTTGTGTGTATTTTTAGAAAAAATTGTTTTTCATGTAATTACACTGAATGTATTATATCAGTATATTCAGTATGCATTCCTACTGTAGTTCCACTAGCTTCAGTAATAGGAACTTACTTGATATGCTTTTTCAATAGAATCCAATTCGATTTTATTTGATTACTTAGTGAAAGTAGCTAATTTTTAGAGTTGCTCATTGTCAGAGCAACTTCTTCCGTCGACCTCCTTACACTCGAGCCTTTTCTAAATCGCACATAAACCTATGAAATCCTGTTAGTTTCGCCGCAGCTCATGGACAAAGAGACGACAGCCGGTGACCAATTTTATTGCTGCGCTCGCGCTTTTGTCCTTCATCCGAGCAATTCTGACCCCGAATGTCTATGCCTACCTATACTTATACGATAGGAGACCGGTGTATATATTTTTTAAAGATAACATTATTTATTAGAACTCTCTTATTTCGATTGATCGCTTTCGAAAATTCAGCATAACAAATTCCGACGCAATTTTAACAGAGACACTTGCTCAACATTTTCATTCCATCACACCCCATCTAGATGTTGCATTACAAGTTACCCCCTTTACATTGTAATTTCCATGTCTCGCTAACTGTATCGAATTTAAATCAACAGTTGTCCGTCCCAGATCGATCGATAACTCGTCAATTCATTTAAACCATATTAATTTCAAAGTAATTCGCTCCACCTTATATTTATAACAATATTTTATACGAGCATTCGCGGCGGAACGTGACTCGAATATTGTAATTTTTTGCAATAAGCACTTGCACAAAGTAATGACCATATTTTTCTGAATGAAAGGTGCACGTGTAGCAACATAAAACTCGTAAGAGACTTCCAATCGCCGGTTGCATCACATTCAGAACCGAAAGTGGTCGTAAACTGAAGAGCCTTGGTAATGTTGTATCAAGTTCTGTGATCTGTGACATTGCGGAATTGCTCGATCGGTTGTTCCGTTTCTGCTAATGCCTATTCGCGAACGTTAGACAAAGACACAGTGGCTGTGGCTCTGTGAGCTGGCGCTCTCACTTCCGCCCGCCCACGGGCCCGGCGCCTCCTACGCGGGGTCACTTAAAAATCGCGAGCTGGTGGTCTTGTCTCCGCAATTGTTTCTGATTGTTATTTTTCTTACGATGTTACCACCGGCGAGCACGCTTGAAGTTATTTGATTTTTATATTTAGGTCTCTTTTAAGGTTAACTGTGACAGCAATGACATCAGTCCGTAGGTGGCGCGTGCGATAAAATGCGTTCGCGGACACTCGGCGTTGCTCAAGCTTTCGAAACGGCCATCCGCTTTAATTTATAACTTAATTCTGTACGTCTTTCTTTTGTGTTGTTGTACGATATACGATATGTTGTTTTGTAGTAACGGTATCTGTTATGAATGTCGGGAACTTTCTACAATTAGCTCAATCTTCTTTCTTGACAATAATTTTATCTTTATTTATTAGACTAAGTATAAGTACTTTTAAAGTGAATCCTCGAGAATCGGATGCTAAACAAAAGTCACTATTAGAAATCTTACACGGTTGAGATCTGGTAAAGAAGCATAGGTAGCGGATCAGCAAATGTAAACAAATATTGTACAACAGGACGTGACTCGATTTACCAAATGAAACGAGACGCGAGGCTTAGAATAATGAAAGTTTACGTTCGCTATGTAAATTTTGTTATTAATGTCGCGTTATTTTTTATTAATTGTAAGGTTATACTCTAATGCATTTTACTCAATCGATTCTCAGGCCATTAAACAAGTGCCATCGTCTGTTTACTTTGTAAGTACAACGAGTTTGATATGGACACCTCGACTAGATTAAGATTTCGCGATCCTCATCCCTCATCCTTGGTGCTAAATGCTGGTGCTATTGCAGTGACGTTGGACTATTTCTATTAGGTGATCTCTATTTCTTAAAAATTGTTCTTATTATAGACCTTAATATATATTCTTATGGTATAGTTGTTATAATCGATGTGACAATCGAAGGGACCAAGTCCTGACAATTATATATTGATACCTGTATCGAAGTAACGTAACATTCCCAGTTTGCGCTTTAGTGCCTGTAACATGTTTGTGATCCATCCAACTTAATTAATGAGTATATTAGTATTAAGGCATGATGTTGTGTGTTTACTGAACGATTGGTACGTGACTTGATATTGACTGACACTTTATTCAATCCTCTTTTCTGAATTCTAAACTATTGCCTAATTATTGATAGTAAAATCTATTTTCAACCAGTTTTCAATAGTACAATAGGTTTTATAGTGGTCAATGAAGTTTCAGTCGATTCCCTTATCCAATTTTACTAGTGACCAAATTTTTTAAAGAAAATTATAAGTAATAAAATAGCTTTGTATGAATTACTAGTAAAATTGGATGTCAAGACTTTAACGTTGAAACATAATAATAAATTAATATATTAAGTGTTAAGTAACCAATGTTGTATCCTAACACGAAAGACGGTGATACCTGCAAGAAGAATTTTGTGAAAGTGTCTTTGTAGTGCCTTATGAACATTGAAGTGCGGTTTCGTGGATTGTACTTAAATAAATTCAAAAATGACTGTTGTTATTCAGTATTATTTATTAAGATCCATATTGATATTACAAATGTCAAAATTGAACCCGAGCCATTAGAAGTTACGCCTCTTAAAGTCCATGACGCTAATTTATTCAGTAGAATTGTCGACGTTTAAAATAAGGAGGCTAAATTCTCAAGTACTTAAGTTAACCAGTCACTAGTCTCCGCATTGTGCGTAGATCTCATATGACATGAAATCAGTAAATCGTCTAAAATCATTTTTAAGTAAAAAAAAACTCAAGCAACGACAATGTTGGTGTCATAAATGTCGGAATTGGCTACTGTGTGCCGTCGACATAAACGTCTGCGCCACACAGTATAAAAAGTCGAAAACATATATTTAAATATGAAATTAAGTTTTTCGACGGGCTTTCATTGCTTTTTGAGACGATTATTCATGGTCGGCTGATAAATGTGCGACGTGCAATAATTCAATTCTCGTTTAAAAGCTTGTCCATGTTAAGGTCTGTACACACACTGGTTACATTTTGTAGTAGCTGTATTCGCATCGGATTTATAGCGACCATTAAAATGTATCATAATATTAACACGATCGGTTCCCGTGTGTGTACGTACTTTAAGAAGCAGTATAGCTGCAGTAAGATTTAATAAATTTTGTTAAGGTACATGAAACTCATTCTAAAGATCTGCTTCCTAGACTGTTGTGAAATTATTTTTGAAACCTATTGTAATGGTTGTGACATGACCGAATGTTGAATACTTATACAAGATTTGAAATTTGTTAATGTAGCGTATACACTTAGTGAATAATTGCGTTTCACCCAAACGTCACTTATTTGGGATCATTGTTGAATCGCAGCCCCAGAGGTCAATGACAATGTGATAGAAACAATACCTAAAGACGCTAGATCATTGTTACTGTAAAATACATTTTGTGTAAATATGTACAATAAAATAACGAAGTAAAATAATTTTAATATTAGATGCAATGTTGTACAAGTTTTTTTTTCTATTTAAATATTTTTTGAAAGATTTAATCTACTCTATTTTAAATAATGACTTATTTTATCGTTTCGTATAATTTATATTATGTGTTTGTACAATGTCGTAGTTGAATTCGGAGAAGACATTAAAAAAATTATAAAAAGAATAAAATGTTAAAAAATTTCATAAGGTTTTGAATTGTATTTTGTGTACAAAATACACCTACCCTACCACCCGCTATCGGATGATCCCTGGAAAGTGATCCTATGCCGTTCTATGCCGAAGGTTGAAGTTCCAACATGCAAACTCTTGGAATATCATAATTTATGTAAGTACTCTTAAAGCCGAGTCGCTTTTGTTTTCAACAGTAAGTGGGACTTGAATTAAGGCATCGTTTCCATATTTGTGAGTAGGGGCGACGACCACAGGGCCCTAGCTAATGTTCGCCACTTTTCTTTCGATATTCGGCACGTGTCTTTAAGGCCTGAAGCCATGTGTTCGCATTCGATGGAATCCTGTCGTATTTTAGCTCGGTCGTCGCCGGCCGGACCGCAAGGATCGTTCTCCGGCTGCGCGATCTTATAAATTTTATTACAAACATTGTCGTAAAACATCCAATTTGACGTTTTTAATTACTTTACGATATTAATATCGATGTTCTCGTGGGGTGTGTCCGATAGTGTTTGGTTGTTATCGATGGCCGAAACCGATCGAGGGGGCATGACGTCGGTGCATTTTTCGACGATGCATTCTCGATGAGGACGGTTAATAGTTTTTAAGATGCGTCGATGCCAAAAGTTGTGCCGCCGTACCCGTAATTACTTTCGCTGGACCGGCAACACATGAATGAGTATGTACGCGGTTATTACAATCGTAAACATGTAATAATTACTCGATGATCCACCTCCGTGTTCGGAGGGCAGCTTTCTTTTGGCATCGATTCGGGTATCTAGACTGTAAGATTGGCCAATCGTACCGCGTATCGTTGTGAATACTGAATACTCCAGCCAGAAGAAACTGA
The DNA here is from genome assembly GCA_947562085.1 of Eudonia lacustrata. Classification (NCBI taxonomy): domain Eukaryota; kingdom Metazoa; phylum Arthropoda; class Insecta; order Lepidoptera; family Crambidae; genus Eudonia; species Eudonia lacustrata. The sequence goes on from OX387320.1 coordinate 19,941,613, forward strand.
AAGGTAAGTGCAATTTCTATTATTCTAACTTTAGTTTAATATTTAACAACTAACCATTTGACTTGTTGAGTGTATTGAGTGTGCTTTTCAGGTGTGTCGCCTACAGGTATCAATACATCGTTAGACCAATTTATATCATTTTTGTTACACTTCCTTTCGGCTCAATAATTCTATCTGATATATTGATAGACAGAATAATGAAGTGTTAAATAATGAGTTGTCAGTAATATATTCGGTTAGTGTAAATGATTGATAAACACGCTTAATGGGTAGATATATGTTGTCGGAACGCTTATTAAGATATACACTGCCATACCATATATAGGAGCGTAAATTCGTTCATTCCTACATCCGCTCTAACAGACTGGCGTACATAAATAAGCATCATAATATTCTCTTTGGATGGACCGCTCTTTGTAGTGAGTTTTCGCATTAAAAGCAATACTTTTCCACATTCGTTAAATCATATATTAATGCCGACACGTATATTATCAGCGAGGGGTCAGAACTTAATGTTCCCGTTTAAAATATTGTGACGTTTCGTGAATAATATTTGCTACGTGAGCCGGTTGCTGCATTATTACGTCCATTATATTGAGAGCTTCGTGCTTGTACCGGTTACCCCTTTTTATTGCCAGCTCAAGACCGTCGTGAGGGGGTGGGAATGTCTTATTATATTAGTTCGGAAATTATCCCGGTGATGGTCGTTTCAATGGCGCGGATTTATAGCCCAACGTGAGGCAGTAGTTCATCTCTTTACGGACTTTATTTGACTGTCAATCTGGTTGTCCTAATGCTTATAATATGGAGATGAAACAGTCGTACAATGGAGGCAGCCAGTTTGTATGCGGGTATTAATTTCAGTTAGAGTCCTTTGATGCTCACGATTTTATTGAAAAGGGTCAGTTTTGAAGGCGAACTATATATTTTTTTGTGTTAATATTTTTTTTTTGTTTTATTTGATAAACTATTTTAGTGTAGTTTAGTGATTGTACATTACATTTTTATTCTACAACAGGGAAGAGCCATTCAGCTTCGCTTTGGTAAGTTATGATAAGGTCAAAGATGTAAGTGGATTTAACCCGGGCTCAACTGGTTTTCTTAATTTTTAGCTGTCGGATCCGACTTATTCGTCAACTGGCATGTGTGGAAGTGGCGAGTGCGCGCGAGTTGGCACCTTCCGATTTTACCTATATTTTTTGTCGTCAACTCGCTCGTTCGTGAAAATCTGAAGTAGTATGTACAGTCAGCTACAAAAACGTTTTAATAAATTTACCCAAGAGTAACATTATTGTTGTGTCAAGGCTTATAGTTAGCCAGCTAGATTGAGAAGCAGCCCTGCCACCAACAAAGGACATAGAGTACTCTCCGCTGGAAATGGAACCTGGGAACTCTGGGTCTGAGAGACCGTCCGTGTAGCATTCTAACCCACATTCTGAATGAATCACAGTTATGAAATATTCTTGCATATAAAATTAATGACGCCCCTACAAAAGATATTATAATTCAATACTCGTATCAATTATAAAATTTGCATTATTGTTTACATTATAAATACCACACTTGTTATAATTAAAATAACCTGATCAACTAATGAGAGTAAAGATAATTTATATAAATGTTTTTAAAATGAACTCTTTGAGAGTCCGAAACGATATTCTCAACCGGTTTTATAATTGCAAAACGAAGTGTTGCCGTTGGATTTACGATTATGTCCTAAAACATATCAGTATTGATAAGTTCTTCAATAACATATCCGTTTTTATCACTTTAAATTCATTTTCTATATGAAGCACCAGCATTACATCTTAATTTTTTTCTTTAATTTTTCATTAATTCATTCATTCATACTTTGATTCTTGTATACAGTATTGGCAATAAATAATATTTATATTTCTATCTATCTTCCAAGTTGCACTACTTAATTTTTTTATACGTTTTACTTTTACGTTAAACGGTAATCTATATCTGACAGATTCATTATTGCCGAGCCGAAATCGCTGAAGCTAATTAAGTATATGAAATTTGGATTTTAGGTTAATTGAGTGACGTAACCAGCCACTAAGAAAGGATTTTACGGAAATCAAACCCTAAGGAGGGGTCAAATAGGGGGTGAAAGTTAGTATGAAAGTTCGTCAGTTTTGAAGTGAAATACATAAAAATTCGTATTTGGCTTTATAAAAAGAAATTAGGAATGATGTGTCTAAGGAATTTTGTATGTTTTCCTTTAAAGGTGTAAATAAGGGATAAAGTTTTTTTTTTTTAAAATCGTTATTTTTTAAGTATTAACTATTAAAATGTATTTTTTAAATCGATATTTAGATTATTTAATAAAAATAAAAAATTACGTGTTTTAGCATTTTTCGAAAAACATCCCCTAAAAACGTGAAATAGAGGAGGAAAGTTGGTACGGAAACCTGTCATTTTTAAGGTTTAATCTATGAGTTTCGGTATTTGGCCTGGTAAGAAGTTATGAAGTGTTTCAGGATTATCCCACCGATACTTACCTACCTTTATTAAGTTTGTTTTTTATTAAAAACAATCACAAGTCGTTTAGCCCACGTGAGCAAAGCCGCGAGCAAAAGCTAGTTATTAAATAAAAACGTTAGCGCTATAAACGCGAAAGTGTGTCTGTGTTTGATCTCTATTCACGCCAAAACGAAAAAACAGACGTGATGTGACAAGAAAAATTTTACTAGAAAAAAAATCAACCAGTTCTCGGTAGCTCAGCGGTCGTGAGTTCGAATCCCACTCGAGCTTCCTGTGACTGGTTGATTTTTTCTCAGAAAATTTTATCTTTCAACTACAATTATACCTAGCATCGTGAATGCAAAAATTTAAATAATAGAGCTGATAGAAGTGAGTTTTTGCACAGAGTAGAGGAAAGGGCCGAGAGTGACCCGAGATAGGCTTTTTTTTTACCATTACACACAAGTTTATTAAATAAATGCCGTATGCTTATCAAATTACATGCAAATATATTATTGAAAATTGCTTAAAGCTGAAAGCAAATGGTACTTAGGTATCTTTACCCGACTGCGTCAGAAGGTGGGTTATGTTTTTATCGTTTAGTTTTTTTTTACATATTTTTCTCGTACGAATATACCTACATATTTTTAAAGTTTATAATAAATAATTCTATAATAGTAGTTAATAATAAATGATTGCGGAAGACCCAGGTTCGATTCCTGGCTGGGTCGGATAGGCGTTTAATTTTTTCACTGTATTTTATAAAATTTATAAATATTTAAATAATTCTATTTTAGTATTGAAATTTTAGTAGTAATTAATGGCTTCTTCTGCCATTATTTGCATAAGGTTTACCCGTAATTGGCTGTGCATTCAACTTAAAAAACCACAATGGAATGTACCTAACGAATTAGTTTCAATGTAATAATAGCTGTTGTTAAATCAAATTAATAAAATAAAAAATAAATATATAACCAATTGATCTAATGAATCTTATCAATTGTACTAAGTGTGTGTGGTCTACGATTTCTACAAAGCATATAACTTGACTAGGTAATTAATTAAATTAATTCAACAGTCCGTTGCATGGTCGATAAATTTATTGTATAATTCATCGTTACCGTGACGGTTGATTATGTATGACTCGTTTAATGGAAATGTATGAAATATTTTTGTCATTCCGTCTGTCGCGCAATAATGCGTAGAGAAGATGTATGCGCGTGCGCGTGCGCTTACCTACTATGTCCGTTGTGAACGCGTATGTAGATATTCGGTTGTCGTGACTAATGGCAGTTTGTTGACTACAATTTACACCGGTATTCGTTGCAATTATTAATGACCGTAGAAAATGCTTTAAACGAGCAAAGCGTTCACTGGGTTTTTACTAATAAGTTATTGGTTTTCGTATGTATATTTCGTTTGTATAATTCGTTTGAAATAGCGAATTTAGGTGACCAATAATACGTTTAATAAATATACTTACTTGAAACTTAATTTTTTATTAGGTATGAAGACAATTTGCGTGTCATGAGAACTTCACGGTAACAACTAAGTTACAAACAAAATAAGAGATAAAAAAAGTATTTTAAGTTGATGGATATTTAGATACGAGTAAACCTTAACACAATTAAACAAAGAATAAGGTCCGAATAGTTATTCCGTGCTTTAGAAGCTGAAAATGGTCCACTGTTGGAAAAACCTGTATCCCCGAGAGTCAGAATTTTATGTCAGTGAGTTTTATTAATTTCCTCTTCACGTTTTTTTTCCAAAATTATTACGATGTAACTCGCCATAAAGTCAATATGACAATTTTAAATATTTATGCTCAGCATCGTCACCAGCTCATTTATGTCCCCACTGCTGGGACACGAGCCTTCCCAATAGATGGAAATACTGCACGACTAATGAACGAGCCATAAACCGGCTGCGGCATAAGCAGCACTAGTAATACAATATATGATACTGAAAGGGCATCTTCTCAGCATATTATGTCATAGTATTTTGGTGATGCTAAGACGCTGGTATTCCGGAGATGCCTAGACTAAAACTAAACTAAAACTAAAACTAAAACGAGAGCACGCTATAATAATGATCGTATTAATATTTTATTGTTAACCTTTATTACTAACTTTCTTAATATTAGGTACAATTTCTACAGCTAATTTATTACACTGTGAGTGTTTTTCGTATCAATATTATCAATATTACTACATAAATGATAAATAGACTTAACTGAACTTTGCAGTAGCTTATAAATTGAGTGACCTATCCACCGCCGATTATTTCAAAACTAACCCTCAGATGCTAAAGCATTATTAATGCAAATTGCCGCTCGGCGGCAGTGTTATCGCGCAATTTTATGCGCGACGAAAAATTCCATGCGCCATATTGAAAAATAAATGTTGAGCCCCGTTCACATGTCGCGTGATGACGAAATGAAATAGAAAGTAGCTCCTGCTTTTATCGGGTCTGTATTGCATGTTTTTTTCTGAATGATCATGAATAGGACGCTTCAAACATTAACTTAAGTAGGTACTTACGTACAATACGACTGTTGGACAAACAGAGAAATTAAAATTTCGTATTTATTTTCATTCCGATATTACGTTGAAAAATCGCCGCTAAAGTGGTGAGACACAAGTTTTATTCCCGTTAAATACACACCGAACGTTACAAAATATAAGAAATTTGCCGAAAAACCTGTCGCCTCCAACAATAACTTCCACGAACAACAGAGAGCAGTAATTTGCGACGCCATTTTCATAAACAGTGTGATTTCGCGCTTGCTCGGTCGCTTGGACCCTGGCTTCTGGATTTAGGGTTGTCGTTCGTCTGGATATCGATTTGCCTATATTTTGATGATTTGACGAAAACCTAGTTACTATTCTTTTAGTTTACTAATTTGTTAATATACTAAAGATACTGTTGTTAAGGGCCGAATAACCACAATTTATATTTATTGTAATTAACATCTACATATATACTTAATGTACCTTATTCAAGCGCAAATAAATGATATTCCTATTTCTATTTCTTATTATTTATGAAAAAAGGAGTGCTTTAAAAAAAAACAAGTCTTCTTAACTAAAACACATTAAGTTCGAGTAATTTTAATTACATGTTTTCTTATTAGATAGAACATACCTACAATCAAAAAGTCGATATATATAACTTTAGTGTTTTTTTTTAAATTATTTTACGAGTTGTCCACACAAGGCACAATCGTCTGTACTACGTAAAAAGTTTATGAATAAAACGCAAAATCTGATAATGTTATTTCATTTCTATTCGTACAATATCTTACAAACTTATTATAATTCAATACCAATTAATTTATTTTGTGATATCACCCAAAAAACCTGTGAAAGTAAAATGTGGTATAAGTATAACGGTACCTAATTGCGTAAATCATTTTGGCGTGTGACATATGGAACACAACCGCACAGCCACATACTTTCGACACAAAGTAACAAGACTGCAGAAGGCAAGCTATAGAAGACAAACACGCTTGAGTAACGCTCACGAGAACCTCTCATCATCATCATCAGCTCATTTTATGTCCCCACTGCTAGGGCACGAGCCTTCCCTATGGATGGATAGAGAGAACGGGCCATGAACCACCACGCGGGCCCAGTGCGGATTGGTGGTTGTTAACAACTGCTAATGCAGCCGGGACCAACGGCTTTACGTGCCTTCCGTAGCACAGAGGAGCTCAAATTGATACATTTTTGGTCACCTATCCAATGACCGGCCTTTGCGAAAGTTGCTTAACCTCAGCACTCGCAGACCGGGCGCGATAACCACTCGTCCATCCATCCACCATCCACCACCACCGAGCTCCTCGAGAACCTCTCACGCAAACGGAATCTCGTAGGTAACAGCTGCGGCTGCCCTCGAATTGTTCCGAGCTGTTACAAGATTCGTGTCTTTGCAAGGGGTCTTTTCGTGAGTTGTTGAGCAATGGTAATAATAATAGTAAATATCTTTATTTGTGAAATGTAGGTATTAAAATAATAGATGACAATCGTTTATTACTAAGTATCACTACATTTCGACCTTATCTATGGTATACAAATACATTTGAGGGACCATGCCCAGTCAGAAGAATTAATTAATTACAAAATTGTCAAATCCAAATTAGTAGTTATAATATAAAATGTCAGAAGTTGTGGTTAATTAACATAATTTCAGAATTACGAAGTACCTACTACCTTACAAATTAATAATTTTATGGTCTTTTAAAAATAATCATTAATCAAAGGAGTAAGTACATGAATGCAAAAAGAAACATTGTTATTTAATTTTATCATTTAGAAATTCCTCTATTGAGTAATAGCCTTGTTAGTAAGAAATTCCACCAACCTTTTATGCGCGGTATGTATTAAGCTTACTTTCTGGATCCTATTTATTTTGTGTTTTCGAGTACCTAGTTGTATAAACGATTTCATGGGTGATATTTACACAGCCCTACCAAGAACAAATACTACGGTATCCGCCAACCACTTATCACTTAAATGCTGCTTTCAGACCATCAATTTGCCGACCATGTAATTGAAACGAAATGCCTCGCCGATAATTGAAAAAAATGTGTATTGATTTTTAACTTTCGAAAATTATTATATAGCGCCCGGTCTGCTCCGAACAAAAAGTCCTAGGACGTGTTTTGCAAGATCTTTATTTTTCACCCAAAATTGTGGGGTAGGCTTGAAACATACTTAATTTGTTATTAACGTTAGTCTCAAAACATTCTCAATTTGTTATTAAGGCCAATCACCTAAACGAAATCACAGGTGATTAGAACACTGATTAAAACGTTTATACTAATGAAACTGCAAATAGAGCTACTAATGAAATGATTACTACCGGCCATTAGAGATTTCCAATGATGATACTTTAATGCTGTCGATAGTCTGCATTAAATTGAAGACTGTAATGTAAAGGAACATTACAAATCAATAATATTTCCGATAAAAACAAATTCATTTTAACATACAAATATACCTACTATCTACCTATATAACTTTTTTTGTTTCTTTTCCTTTTGCGAGCCTGCTGGAAGTTTTATTCTGATATAAGCAGCACCCTTGTTCTTGTTAATACGACATTTATTTCGAATGTTTTTATTAATAACAAAAAAAATATTATATCAGTAAAAATTTAAAAGGTGGTGGTTAAATTACTGGTTTAATTATCGTGGCGAGAATCTAAGCTCGGCAGTTACGACTTTCTTTCGATATATTAGTATACCTACAAGTATCTGATGAAACACGTATCAATAAAAATATCATCAAAACACATTGCATTGTGTAATTAAACTTTATATCGGAGTATTAATTTCGTACTTTCATTACCCTGGCAAAATGTAAGAGATATAAAATCTCGACGTTACGACATTAAAAACTTAATTAATAGCTTTTTGAAATTGCCGATAAACAAAGCAAATTATGTGTTACATTATAATGATAGCGTTTAAAGAATGCGGCATAGGTCAACTAATCAAGTCATCTAATGCATTCTATTCTAATGCAATTTCTAATATTTTTTTTAATAAAAATTAAAAACATGTCTCAAATAAAAGGGAGGGCCTCTCAGAAGGAATTGCGGCAACGAATGATATTTTAATTCTTGGTAAACTTAACTAAAAGGTCGTCTATTATTATGTTTTGCACATATTTCCATTAGTTGAGAAAAATACTGTGCACCTGCTTCTAAACAAGTTCTATTAAAAAAAGAGGTGCGCTAGTGTCGCACTCGATGCATGGAAACCGTCGCTAACATCTGCACCAGTGTTGCCAAGATTTATTGACATAATTACCCTGCTACGCTGTTTTACGCGGTAGGCAGTGTTGTAAGCCCTGTGCTTTACTTACTTACTTTTGTACTTTGACTTTACGAACTTATTAATGTTTGATATAATATTAGCCTGCGACTTCATCCGCGTATGCCTCTCGTATGAATTTGACTGAGAAGTTGATTAAGGTGACGTTTCGAATGACAAGAATCAAAATTGACGAATGAGTACTTTAAAATATAAATCTATATATTAGGTCCTTAACTATGAAATTGACGTTTTGTATGAAGGTTTTTTATAAAATTATATTTTTCATACTAACGTTTTTTTTAATTTTCTTACCATCTATTTATGATAACACTATAAAAAATGTAGAGTAATGTGTTTGTTTTACTAGGTAAATATAGCAGATATTAAAAAGAAAAAAAATCAAGTCCCTTCAAAGCTACAATGAAACAAAAGGTCAATTCCTCGAACAAAAAAAGAAGAAAATTAAAAAAAAAAAAATTGGGTGATAAAGACAAAAAATGAATGATCATTGTTATTACTGAAGCCTAAGTAACATAGTCCTAATTAAAGGTGTATAATAATATTAACAACCAATAAAGACTTTTAGAAGTAATACACCTATTAATAAGTGAGAAAAAAACGTCAATTTCATAGGTAAGGACCCAATTTATAAAAATCAATTGCTGTCCGTTTGTCTCGCTAAAACTCGAAAATGGCTGGACCGATTTGGCTAATTTTGATTTTGAAATATTTGTGGAAGTTCAGGGAAGGCTTAAGCGGAGAAACATAATAATAAGTAACGGAAAATACTAAAAACGACAATTTAATTTTCCAATACAAAATTATTTGTTTGTTTCGTTGTCATGGAAACTGTCAAAGCGGTACGTACAACAAAATGTTCCTAGCTGTGAAACATTTGATGTCTTTTGTCACTTGGTTGGTTGTCAAATATTTATAGGTGTGTATTGTGTATGTTTCATAGCTGTAAGGTCCGATCTCTTTGGTCTGTTTTGTTAAAATACAAAACAGTTCTGTTTCAGAAATAAAAAATGTGTAAAAGTGTCAGTTGGTTGTCGTAAAAAGAAAATAAATAAGTAAATTTCAAGACGATTATTAAAGTCTAAAATCAGTTTGTTAGTGCGCCAAAACTTTATTTGCCGTTATTGTTTTAAAATGCCATTCTTTAACAAGTGCAATTCTTTGTGGTGACTTAGGTCGTCGAAGTCAATCAAATGTGCGACGAGCTAACTCACGTGCAAACTGCACTGACGGGTTAGATAGGTTTAGAATGGAACGAGCGGGCACACCAAACACAACAACAGCGAGCACGACACAATGAAATAGAGCGATTCCGCAGAGGCAGTGTTCCTGTAAACCTGGAACAAGTAGCATTCCACTACGACCCGGAAATAGATTATTGTGCCGTAACAATTAGGGAAATGACAACCATTTGTCAATATTGTAAAGCGTTAAAATACAGCGGTGAATCTACTAGATTATGTTGTGCTGGCGGTAAAGTAAAATTGCCACAATTGGTCCCACCACCACATCCATTACGCTCATTAGTTTCTGGGGTGGGAAATTAATAATTTATCAAAAACAATAATCATGGTATACTACCTTGAAAGTGGGCATGAAATTTTCCTGTACAATATGTTGACAATATGCGTTGCGTCAAACGACGTCATTTGAAAGCAATCGTTATAGGTGATACGAAGTTCACCGGGTCATCTAGTAACTAATACAATCGTTTATTTGATTATGGGAGTCTCAAAGTCTCTGGGTGATACCACCATCAGAAACACTGAGAGGAAATCGAATGTGGTGGTATGAACATGTAATTAGAAGGGATGATCAGCATGTGACGAGATAGGTGATGAACATGAAAGTTGAAGGCTATATAAAGGAAGGGAAGACCAAAAAAAAGGTAGATATACTGAGTAGAATATAATTATATCATAGGAGTAAATGTTGAGATGACGGCACAGCAAAGAGAATGAAAATGAACATAGAATTTTATTGATTTAATGTATTTTTATGCTTAATTAAAAAAAAATATTAACATTTTGTACTACTTCTCTATTTCATAAGTACTCCTCCGTCCGCGCAATTTTCGTAAAAAGGTGTACAAAGTTTTTGCTTCACGTATTAATATATAGATAATGTGTCATCAAATGAAAGTGTCAACAAATGTTACCTCATTTATGGTAAAAGCAATCGTCACGGTAAGTTGAAATTAGGTATTTAACTAACCAAATAACGAGCAAGAAACAACAAGGAACAAGTGTTATGAATTGTGTGCGTATATGAATGAATGACACTCCATATTAAAATTACCACTATTTATAAATGTAAACTTAAAATATAGACTTTCCATTATTAAGGATCGGAGTGCCTAAAATATCAATATGTAATAGAAGGATTTAAACCCAAAATTTTTTTTTAAATGTTGTGTGCTCGATTTGGTGGTAGACTATATTTTGCCGCCATAACATCAATGTTTGTAGCATTATTGTGTTCCGGCAGCTAGAGATAAGATACGAGTAGATAGTTGAGGATTCCGGGTGAAGAGCTCTTCCACCTTCGGTATTATCATCACTTAATATCAGGTTTAATAAAAATAAGTGCAATTAATAAATACAAAAAAATAATTGTAAGTAAATAATTTTGACACTGTTAGGCACTCAGCAAACGAGGCGTTGCCGTTTTGCCATACATATTCTCGTTTTCGTAAACATAATCGAATGGTTAATAAAATTCTCATTCGGCATTCTGGCAACACCTCCGCCATGGCTGCGGCCAGCCAATTTTCGCGGTACTCGGAAGAGAAGAGATGCGCAAAACAATTTGTTTGAAGATAATGTGGGGTGTTAACTCATGGCGTGTCGTCGATAAAGATTGACAGGCGCACTTAACTGCGGGAGCCTGCTTTGTGGGACGAGAGGTGTACGCGATCGAGAGCCCTTTCTCTTTCGGATAATGTAGGAGTGTAATCAGTTTCTGATATGTATATAGCCTGTGACGGGCTCGTATGTCGTCGCCGTGGTAGGCCAGTGTTGCCACCCGCGCTTAACACTGCCGCACTAGTCAGTTTTAATTTTAATTTTATTTGTAAATTCAATAATTTAATTTAATTAATTTTTATTTTTATTAGTTTTTTGATTTTGTTTTGTAAACAGTCATTTAAGAGCCTGCTCCTGTTTATAGAATTACCCTTGAGCGATATAACTGTAAATAGAAATCACGGTTCGCCGTTCATCGGTACAAAGAGAATATTTTCAGCCAGTACCTTTATTTACCGACAGCTCGGTTCGCCGAAAGAATGCTAGAAGTAATAAAAGTTTCACCGATCCCACCATTTGCAGATAAGGCAATTCGCTGAAAGCTCCACTGGGCGAATTAGCTTTTTTCGTTCCTCCCTCGTGGTCAAACTGTAACTATATAATGTTGCACTAGATTTAATATTTCCAACATAAAGTACCAGGTTACCATAACTATGCAGGAGATTGCTTGTAAATATAAAATAATATTACTGTAGTAGAGTGCGCCACAACATCACAATTAGAACACACACAGCACAGCTGAATTTTATTTTCAAGAGAGTTTTGTTAGAGTTGTTTGTTTGTTCACAGGAGTCATCTCATCAGAAGGTTTGGACGGTGATAAAAAAGTCAACTGGTATATACTTGTTATATACCTAGTCCGGCCATAAGTTCTGTTACAAATGAAAATGCATTTTTTTTATGAAGTAATGTAATATTACTAAAACTTATTTGGTACATATTTATTAAAGTCTCAGCAAAAAATAAAAACAATATTCTATTCAAAATCTTTGGCTTTTATACAGGCCTTTAATCTGTCTGGCCACGAATCTATGAATTTACGCACTGTTTCCATGGGAAATTTCGCCACTGCTTGCTCCAGAGATTTTTTAAGAGACTCAATGTTGCCGTGTCGTTTAGAGCAAGCCATGTCCTCTAAAACTGACCATAATTTGTAGTCTAAAGGGTTAAGGTCTGGGCTAGATGAGGGCCAGTCTTCAGATCTTATAAAGTCCGGAACGTTGGTTTCAAGCCAGGGGCGGGTAGTTCGTGCCTTGTGACCAGGTGCAGAGTCCTGCTGGAAAGTCCACGGTAGATTTTTAAAAAGTGTATTGCTGAGAGGTTTCACAACACGATCCAAGACTGTCTCTTGATACACTTTGGCTGAAGTTTTCACGCTTTTTTCACAAAAATGAAACTTTGTGACGTTGATAAGACACGCCCCACCAAAACATCACTGACGCAGGATGATGACCACGTTGCACCTTTCCGACCACTTGAGCAGCTTCTTTAGAACTGTGAGCGTACACTTTATCATTTTGCTTATTGTAGTGCTCTTCAATCGTAAAAATTTTTCATCGGTAAAGAGGATATTTCTGTGCCCTTAACCTGCGTATCGCGACCGAAGGCGTTTTGATCGATCCACTCTCTTTAATTGTAAAGATTGATTTAGGGCATGTCCTGTATATCGACGATAAGCACCGAGCTTCAGGTCTTGTTTTATAATACGCGACAGAGTCCTAGCGGGAATTTTCATTTCTCGCGATAAGATTTTTTGCTTCCTAATGGGATTTCGACGAATTCTGGCTTTAACAGCATTAACAGCCTTTGTAGTTCTAACAGCACGCGGCCGCCCCGATCTTTTATGGTCTATGACAGAGGAAGTGTTGTTGTATCTGTTGATAGTACGATATACGAACATACGGCTGATACCAAGCCCACTTTGTGCAAGGCGATCACTGCAATCCTATTTTCTTTAAAACCCCATTCCATATTGTAATTTGATAGTGAACACGAAAAAGTATGTGAAATGACGCGAAATCTAAAGAAGTTTTTAAAATAATAAACGCGTTCCAAATTCAAAATAATTAAAAAGTTGAAAAAAGGACATGTTTTTAAGTAACAATATTTATGGCCAGACTAGTTATTTATAATACTAGCGACCCGCCCCGGCTTCGCACGGGTGCAATGCTGATAGTAAATATAATACAGAATGTCTTTATGTACAACGTTCACAACTTTTATGTTATTGTAGTACATTATTTTGATCTATCTCGTAGGGTTCAGCCAGCGTTTGCAATGTAAGCGCAAAAAAATGTGAAACCTCTAAAATTATCAGTGTTTCTCTACTATATTATGCATGTATTTATACATACTAGTATGGTCGCCCAGTGTTCGAAATTCGACTGGATTGTATCCTAAGCAATGAAAAAATAAAAAAGATAGAATGTGAGTTTGGATTGGCATTGACAGATTTCGGCCGATCCTCTTCCATTTTTGAAATTTTTGAAAAGAGTATATACGTGTTTGTCAAATACATGGTAGTGTGTGTAATGTTTGTTTTATTGATTGAATGTATTTTTTATGCATAATTCTAATAAAATATTAACATTCTGTATTCCTTTTCTATATAAACTATAAGTGTGTGAAATTTCATTCTCCTCCGTCCGCGCAATTTTCGTAAAAAAGGGGTACAAAGTTTTGCTTAACGTATTAATATATAAATAAACCTTCCTCTTAAATAACTCTATCTATTAAAAAAACCGCATCAAAATCGATTACGTAGTTTTAAAGATATAAGCATACATCTATACTAATATATAAAGCTGAAGAGTTTGTTTGTTTGTTTGTTTGTTTGTTTGTTTGAACGCGCTAATCTCAGGAACTACTGGTTCGAATTGAATAATTCTTTTTGTGTTGGATAGTCCATTTATCGAGGAAGGCTTTAGGCTATATAACATCACGCTGCGACCAATAGGAGCGAAGCATCAGTGAAAAATGTTGCAAAAACGGGAAAAGAGCCTAAAAAATTAAAAATGCTGCCGAAAGTCACTATTCCACGCGGACGAAGTCGCGAGCACAGCTAGTACATACATACATAGGGACAGACAAACAGCGGGAAGCGATTTTGTTTTATACTATGTAGTGATAAGCACTTGACTTTCACATCACCTGATGTTGTGTGATGATAAGGTCGAAGGTGGAAGCGCACTTCATCCGCAACCTCAACAACTGGGCCACTGTGGCTATTTTATCTCTAGCTGCCGGAAAACAACTAAGTATGCTACAAACATTGATGTTATGGCGACATGTTTAGATAAGATGGTGGACCTTATTGACCTCAAAACTGTTACAACAATTATTAAATTAAACTAAATTACTGAATCTACCATCGATTTGGATTTTGGGAGAGCCTTCGACCAAGAAGAATAAGATGAAACTAAGTAGACTTTTACTTCGGGTACTTCATCGATTCACACCACAACTGGTTCGCACCACGGTGTGAATCGCAGAAGGACGCTTTTTGAATTGGCTGTTTCGAACCATGGTATGAATCGGCGAATGTCTTTTTCGTACTTCAGCGATTCGCACCACGGTGCAAACCACAGAAGTAATTTTTGACTTCGCGGATTCGAACCAACGAAATTTTATTATTATTTAACAGTCATGCACAGTATAGGACAGGATTATCGATTGAGAATTCAGGACGTCACTTTTGCCAATATTTTATTTTACACCATTATATTTTAAGTGCCGGTTAAATGTGCACATCATCACTGGGTTTACTTCTTCGTCATTACGAGTTTTGTTTAAAATTAGAATTCATTCGATCATATTAACGAAAATGTCAATTTGTATTGTACTAGTAGGCACTGCTTCATTGCCGTATGTTTTCGTTTTCGTGAATTTGATCGAATGTTACAGACTCTTGCACATCTACTTATCTAAAACTGACAAAAAAAAATATAATTAAATCAATAAATGTTCAACCTTATGCCATATACATACAGTTCAAAGTCTATTGAGGCAACAGTTAGTAGTCTGATGTACACAGGCGTGTATACCTAAATAAAACTGCATTCAGCCTCCATCGTTCACTCAACTATGACCACTGGCGGGCGGTTTGCGACGCGATTTTTCTGTTCATTGCGTTCTTTCTTTTACCGTTGACTAAGATTTCAATAGTATTCTGCGCAATGAACTAGAAATTCGATCGTCGCATCGCAAGAGGTTCGTCCTCGTGGTAGAGGCGTGAAAGACGTCAATTAACATTTACAATCACATTGCAGTTCAGCACGTATGATTTTTTATTATAGAAATGTCTAATAATTAAGATATCAGAACCTTTTGGTATTTGGAAAATTTTCTCATTGTTTAATTCAATAAATTCAAGTATACTAGGTACTTGAAACGTCAGTTCAATCAAATCCTAATTCGAACTCAAAACGTCGCAATCCGGGAATTAAAATCTCGTACCACTGGATTGCGAAACATTGAATTTTGGGCTTTATCGGTAATGGTTTGTATGGCACGCAAGGAGACTTTTTAATGGTTTGTACGGCACGAGAGGAGCTCGATGGCGCAGTGGTTAACGCGCCCGGTCTGCGAGTGCTGAGGTTAAGCAACTTTCGCAAGGTTCGGTCATCGGATGGGTGACCAAAAATTTATCATCTCGAGCTCCTCCGTGCTTCGGAAGACACGTAAAGCCGTTGGTCCCGGCTGCATTAGCGTTAACAACCACCAATCCGAACTGGGCCTGCGTGGTGGTTTATGGCCCGTTCTCCCTATCCACCCATAGGGAAGGCTCGTGCCCCAGCAGTGGGGACATAAAAATGAGCTGATGACGATGATGATGGCACGCAAGCATTTTCCGGCAACATCAATTCTACTGACTATACAAAGTATTTCAAAAGTAAGTGTTTTTAGTTTTTAGTAGTATAAAATTCTAGGTGAAACCAGAAACGCTGCTTGAACTTTATAATCATTTAACGGGTTGTTCCGTATTCATCCCACGAATAAATTTTTCCTTACTCCTCCCATTTCTATTCCTTACTCAACCCACCGCAATAACATCTGTTAAGATGAAGGCCAATGTGCTGAATCATAGAGAAATCAAATAAAATAAGTTTGAGCAAGCATGCATCACAATAGATAAGAATATCTTTTGTAGATAGTATAAGTATGTCTAGATTAGACTATCTTAATTTGAAGCCTAAACTAAATAAATGGTTTTGTCACATGAGTAGATATATGTATTCACTACATATATCTACTCATGTGGTTTTGTATGTTGAATTTTGACTAAAATATATAACACTAGCGGCCGCTCGCGGTTTCACCTGCGTGGTTCCCGTTCCCGTGGGAATATCGAGATAAAAAATATCCTATGTGTTAATCCAGGTTATAAACTATCTGTATGCCGAATTTCATTCAAATCCATTTAGTAGTTTTTACGTGAAAGAGTAACAAACATCCATCCATACTTACAAACTTTCGCGTTTACAATATTAGTAGGATATTGCTATCTACTCAGTTGTTCTTAAACCAGACACAATAGAAATTCAATTGTTCTATGGCACTGTGGTTACATTGGGCGTCCAAGTTAGTCTTTGCCAATACACACGAAACAGTGTTGACAGTCCATACCTGTTTCCACGATAGTTCGTCCCATTTTCCCATGAGATAATTCGAGGGTGATTTCTCAAAAGCAAATAGTGTTCATCTCGTTGAGATTTAACACGATAATGGTGGGTCAGGTCGCCGATTAAAATGGCGGGTCAACCGCCGTTGAACCTGCTGTGATTGGCTGCCATTGTTTGTCGTCTGCACTTACGAGTAACGGGTTAAGTCGTCTTTAAAACTATATCTATTATATAGAGGGTTGGGATAAAAGTATTGTAAATGTACGTTTTTCATAAAAGTTAGATCAAACTTCTATACAAGTAATTTTATTTATACAAAATTAATATAGATGTTATTTTATTTACAGACCTTAACACTTTACAATAATATCTACATAAAAAATTTAAGTTTTTTTTAGTTTCAATGCATTAGTACTAAAGATCGCTTATAAAAAATCTACCTTAAAAATGCTTTACGAAACATTGTAGTTTCGTGAATAGTGTAGTAGTAATACATTCTTCTGATATCTATTTTTTTATACAATTTTTTTCTCGCATTATTAGAACTTACCATCGGTGTCGAAGTCACCACATCATTACAATATACATATAATATTTATTTGTAAACAAAAGTGCTTGTAAAAGACATCGCAATACCTTATTATCGGCAGTTATCGCTTGTTACATACAGTTACTTGTTACTTACACATCTCCGCAATAAAATAAACGTAAGTATGACGACAAATGTAACATTGTATTGCCGTTCGACCGATTTCGGCTCTATAAAAAGTTAAAAGAATTGACTCGAGAGGAACGATGATAAAATGAAAAGTGGTGTTTTTACTTTACAAATATTTGGTTTTTCAATATATATAAATGACAAATAAAAGTGCTTGTGCATTCAAAAAATAGAATCGTGTTGCCTTTCACCTGCCCGAGTGCCAGAAATACGTATCAGTCGTTAAATTGGCAATGTATAGTGATTTTTGCGCACGAGCGGAACGTAACTTTTAGGGATGTGACATGAAGGAAAGTCGAACGTGATTTTTGAATATCGAAAAACAAAACAAATGATTATAAACAAAATGTAACGCAAACTGCATTGTATATCCTAGTCTTCTCTCGTAGAAGATTAGGGTATGCAAAATTTTAATTTAGGTGCCCTATTTATTGGTCCGAGGTGGCACAAAATAGGAAAGACTGGCGTGGTCTTTTGTCGGAGGCCAAGACCCACTTCGGGTCCCTGAGCCACAGAAGTAAGTAAATAAGTAAGTAAGTATGTACATTTCTCTTGCCCCACAATCAGGGGCAAAACACCGCGACAGCAGTGAACCCGTGACCACTGCCAGTGTAACTTGGCCAAAACGTCGATTTGAACAAGGTGTCTTGGAAATCTCGTAACTGCCCTTCGATAATAGATATCTAAAATACAAAGGTTTTGAAAATTACCTACATTAGAATAATAAAATAGTTTTATATAATGAATAATAAATAGTTTTGCCCTTGATCTCAGATAATTGTAATACCTACCTAGATTTAAGTAAATTTTATTTAAATTCAAATTTTTCTATTTTTTGTTTTTTTTTCTGTTTGTACTGGTACCCAATAAACGTTTATTCTATTCTATTCTATTCTATGCACTTACAGGGCTCATGTACTTACTAACACTTTAGTAAGACCTTAATTTTGTGTACATGACAGCCTAATATAATAAATAAATAAATAAATAATATTATTAACAGTAAACCCCATATTAATCCTTCATAGTGCATAGAAAACACATCAAAACGCACGTTACACAGAACCTTACTTTTGGGAATCCTCGCTAAAATAAAAAGATCTGGTTCTGACATCGGTTGTAAAAAAATATATCGATTAATCGCGTCCTTCCTTACTGGCAGGTGATTTCGGCCATATCTCATGCGCGCGGTGCATCCTCCGGTAAAGTGTACAAATTGTGGCGCAGTTAGGTGCTTTTTGCGGTACGCCATAAATTGTGCGGGCCGATTCGATTTTTCTCCGGTTCTCGAGTTCGGCCCGAATCGAGCGGACGCTTTTAATGAAGGATCTTGTGAATTTGCATTTTTGTTTTCGGCGACGCTTGTGTAACGTTCTGTTGGAGTGATGCGTTTTTGTTTTAACTTTCTCTTGTTTTTTTAATGGAAAATTACGTGCTAAGCCACCTAGATCTACACGACACCTGACTTCGGTAATTAAGTTCGGTAATTTGAAAATTGATAATACTGATATAATTATATGTTGAAATGAAACAACTTTTACGGATCTACTCGCGTTTATTTTACACATTACTTATTTAATGTTTATCCTGACGTTTCGAACCCTTTGCAGGGTCCGTGGTCACAGGGAGACTTAGGTGTTGGTCATTTCATAATTAGTTGGTAGCTTGTATACCCTCATTTAAATTTAATCAGGTGCGTTCCGTTTTACGCAGAAAGAGCTTACAGTATCTTTTGGTCTGGCAGTATGGTGTCGGGGCTGGGATTTAATATTTTGTATGATGGGATCCCAGGCTGGTGGTAGATTCCAACCATCTTCTCTATTAAAATTAGGATGTTTTTTTAATTTCAATAGCCTCGCGTATCATCCTAGGGATGAATCGTTGTTCTCTAGCGAGTATTTGTGGATTATCAAATCTGATGTAATGGTTAGAAAACAATATATTTATATGTACTCCACAGTATCATACTACTAAGCACGGTCATAACTATGGAAATATGGTATTAATAAGTACACGTTGTACTAGCCTATAGTTTTTCACATTAGATAAACTCTTGATATAAAGTATTGTCTTCTGATTAGATAGATAATTGGCTACCCATAATAATATTTATCCAGCAGTGGACTAATATAGGCCGATGATGATGATGATGATGATGAATAATATTTTATTTATTTTGCATTGCTATTGCTTATTGCGGTCTAAGGATAATAGTAAAATTACAAAGCATTAATACTTAAAAACCATAATTTCAGTGTTCCTAGATGTTGCAAGCGTACTCTAGCTGCAACGCCAAGGAATTTTCAGTTATTACATTTTTACCAAACATAGTCTTAAAGGAGCTAATGGTTAATCAGCTTATTCGTACCTAATACTTAAGTTTTACCGGTGACGTATCGCAAAAACAAATGCCGCTGCAAGCTTGCAAAGTATTTCAAAGTAGCATTCGTTGCAAATTGGTAGTTGTCATGTCCCCATGCCATATTTTATTGCTACTGAAAAACGGGCCATTTGCCAGTCAGCATATTTTTTTTACACGCAAAACTGAAAATAATCGTGTCGCGGGCTATTAAAAATGAATCAATCCGCAGTAATTATGCGGTCATGTACCAGCTAAACAATTATGCTTTCGCTCCATCATTCATTTACTTGTCTATCGGGGTTCACAATCAACTTGTCTCTATGATAAAGAGGATTCGTCGCAGGTGCCGCTGCGCTAGGGCTCGTATAAATTTTATCGACAAATTATATTTTATGTCGTTATTAAACTTTTATGCTTTCGCTGCTTCGGCCGTTTACGAACGATTCGAGAAATATATCAGTGTTTGTGTCTGTGAGATTTGTCTTCTGCGATGAGTTGAAGAGTTGTTTGCAATCATAAACTTTTATGGCACCTATTAACGATTGTAGTTGTATCGAATCTCTTCATGTGCTTTTGTTCATTTTAAAAGCCTTGTACCTGTCAGGCTAAGAACATATTGTCCACCGTAGGTATAGGCGCAGCCACGGCGTAACATTTAAATTAAAAAAGTTTCGTTACGACTTTTTATTTTATTGTCTACAGCGTATCGATACTATAGGTAGATATGTACTAAATAAAACATTCCTTATAGCACTGAAGTTGCAGATCACGTTGTTGCAACTTTTCTAGTGGCGTGTAGTTAGTGGTTACTTTGTAAAGCAGCGGGATATTGCACATAACTCAATAGTTTTTGTCGTACGTACTCACATGAGAATCTTTTCCTATAAACGTCACATGACCATCATTGCTGTACGTTCAATGGCCCTGTGTATTTGCACATTAAAGGCCGGTCGCACCGCAGGACACTTGATTAATTAACGTTAAACGTTCCCATGTGATTTACTGAAACATCGGCCGCGGCTTATGCAAGCGAAAACAATTAGGTAGTCAATTCAGCGCACCAGTTTATCCATATTTTTTTGGGAAACAGTCGCTGTTAGCTGCTTATGGCCTTTACATCGTAATCGGACTTTTTTTCCGGTGAGAAACTAAAGGTTCCTCAAGCCGTTTTGATCGAACGTCCTCAGCTCAGAGGGTTTCTAGAGGGGGTGGTAACACGAAAACGTTTCACTAGATTCTCCTCCAAGGCTTTCGGATTGGAATCGAGTTTATCGACACATTTCCGTTCTGTTGTATCACACCACTAAAGTAGATTCAGATAAATATGTATGCTGACTTTAAAAGAGGATAGGCACTTGAACCTTCAGTGTTATTGTTTACGATTAAGCTTCCAGCTGACGAATTGATTAGGCTTTACATACTTTGACATATAATTTGGTGATATTTATTACTCAGGGGAAACTGTAAATTAAAATTATTCTTGCGATGTTGTGTTTCATCATAATTTGTCTACATCAGTATGTTGTTGTTAATAGGCTTTTTACAAGACACTTTATTTGTCTTAATGCAATTTTACGAGACATAGTTAATCGACAACATGGTTATGAATAAAAATGTTTCTATACACATATACATATATTAAAATAACATGGACATATAATATATGTCTATACCGTTCTATTCTTTTAGATAATATAAATAAAAAAATACCTATTCACTGACCTTATAATATTTCTCTGAACTTAATTATCGACATCAGTAACCTCATTAGGCTGTTTTTGACACCATCTCAGCCAAAAGAATCCACTGCTGGACAAAGGCCTCCCCCAAGTATCTACATTTCATGAAGAGTATTTGCCGAAATCGCCACGTTTGACAGTTGAGTTGGCGATCGCAGTAGGTTGAGAGTAACCTCAGAGAGATGCTGCTGCCCATCCTCTTTTACAACACCCACGGGAATAAATGGGGTGGTGCAATTCTTTATCCCCGGCACAACACAGGGTCTTTGACATAAATCTTCTTGAAATGTTTTTGTTTTGTTTAAGTATATAATTTTAAACGCAAAGTTTGTTGCGAACAAATTACAAAAACACAAATATTAAAAAAAATTCCACGAGCAGGATTTGAACCTGCACCCTTCTTCTTCTGGGTGCAAATTCAAATCCTGCTCGTGGAAATTTTTTCAACATTTGTGTTTTTTTTTATAAACCTTCTCTATATCTTTCTATTTACGCCTGTCTTCGCGAAATCTCCAATCGCTTGGTAAGTCATCCTCCCATATTTCCATCTGTCCACATCGCCATCTCTTTCCATCTCGAGGATACCACATTTAACTGTTAGTTGTCCATTTTCTCGATTTTTTTAAAGTTTTCAACGCGTAAGCGCTACGCCGTCATCTTGCCTCATGACGATAAATATGATATGATGATAAGGCTTCAGGTGGAAGCGCACTTCAGCTGGAATCCTTAACTACTGATGAACCAACTAGTTTTTTTTTATATTTCTTTCTTCATAGGAGTACACGTGCTGCTCTTCGGAGTCACCGATTCACTGTCTCAAATATCCCATCGCGCACAAAGAAATGTGGTGACTCGTTTCTTTGTCGCACCTCCAAAAGATGGAATAGTCTACCAGCACACGTTTTCCCTCCGTCCTATGATATGGGGTCCTTCAAGAGAGGCGTGAAGAAGCACCTTGTTGGCCGGCAGAGTGAAGTTGACTGATGCTATGTTTTTTTCCACGCTACACCAGTTGTCTTCGCGTCTGGACTTCATTTCCACTTATTTCAGGTGGGATGGAGTCATTTGCCGAGCTAAGTATAAAAAAAAATATATATATTTTTTACGCCTTTTAGGACAGCTCTTGACCTCGATCTCGCCTGATGGTGAGCGTAGATGAGGTCTACGGTGGAACAAGCTGCCCCAGAAGATGCCTATTAATTCTCGTCGTGAAGGCATTCAGGTTATAAGTCACCACAGAATTCTACTCCTTACCAGTGCGCAGTAAAAATGATGACATAAAGCGCTTAATGCGACATAGTGGAACTTCTACTAGGTGGGGATGATATCCTGCAGTACGTCTGGAGGTTGGAGGTCTAACCACTTGTCCACAGAGGCAATTCGCATCATATGTTGCGACATAGTTACTTCATCATTATCATCATCAGCCTGTACTAGTCCTATGTCCAGTGCCTCCAGTTATGTGCAATATCCCGCTGCTTTACAAAGTAACCACTAACTACATGCCAGCTGAAAAGTTGCAACAACGTGATCTGCAACTTCAGTGCTATAAGGAATGTTTTATTTAGTACATATCCACTTATAGTATCGATACGCTGTAGACAATAAAATAAAAAGTCGTAACGAAACTTTTTTAATTTAAATGTTACGCTGTGACTGCGCCTATAACTACGGTGCCTCTCCAGGTGCATGCCATGGTTACTTAAATATAACTAATTTCCTTATTTCTCATAGTTTGGAATTAAATAATCTAAGCTCATGTGACAGGAAACACTAATAAAATAAATTTGTACACAATATAAATAGAATATTATCTTTGGGTAACCGGAGGTAAATTAGGTAGTTATTACGTTAACAATTTAAAAATAATTATTTAACAATGTTAGGGAAACCCAACTGTGTAATTTTAAGGTATTTCAGCGAATTGTGACAATAAATGTTTAATTATACGTAATGCGGTGAAATTGACGTACTTATTAATGTTTAATTGACGTAACGCTTTGCAATAAAAAGATGGAAGGAGGATCTGACACTTAATGGC
This sequence comes from Eudonia lacustrata, assembly GCA_947562085.1. Classification (NCBI taxonomy): domain Eukaryota; kingdom Metazoa; phylum Arthropoda; class Insecta; order Lepidoptera; family Crambidae; genus Eudonia; species Eudonia lacustrata. The sequence continues at coordinate 19,965,206 of OX387320.1, forward strand.
AATTAACTACAACGATTTTCATTTCTCATATCATAACACTGTTATTAGCAGATATTTTTATTTAATTTGATATGGTAACGCAACTCCTCAAACTTCCTTACATATCGCATATAATTTTTCTTGTAAAGTCAATATAAGAAACTCGTCTCACCGAATTTTATTTCCATAGGTATTTTGTAGGTATTTTTATCCTTTTATCAAAGTACAAAATATTAGCTGATAATTGCATAATTTAATTGCCTTGCGGGTTAAAATATTAGACAACACTACATACATTGTTCTGATCCCAAGGTAAGTAATTAACACTCGTTTTTTTGAAGGAAATCAGAAACAACGACGGTACCACAACCACCCAGACCCGACACAGTATTGAAAAGTTAGTTTTCGACATTGACCCGACCGGGAATCGAACCCGGGACCTCAGAGTTAGTGTCGCCCCCGGCATGCAAGCCACTCGGCTACGGAGGTTGTCGTCGGAGGTTGGTTGGTACCTATTGCGCTTTGTCGCACATCTTATGTTTTTTGAAAGATTAATGCCCAATTTCACATTTGTTAGGTGACAGTTGTTGGAGCAAAACCGTCACCTAAAATGGCTAAAGGGTCACCTAAAACTTAGGGGTCAATGGTGAAATCAGGCATAAGAATAATAAATATTTATAAAATTTACAAAAGAAGAAAGATAAGAATAATACATAATACTATGTTGTGCACATTTATAAAATAGTGATTTGTTAATGCATTTTCCGATATTTTTATTTTCTTGTATAAAAATTTCCGATTCCCGTTATCATAAGCGTATGGGTACGCTTGTTTAAGGTGTCAAACTGAAAAAATGCACCAACTTACGAGTACGTCGAATAGTTTAAGACTATAATATGACTTACGAATCTGAAATGTTGATATAGGTCAATTCAAGTCTTTATCTTGAATTTGCTTGCTCAAATACACGATTGTATAATTTTGACTCGATCATAATAAAAAACACAAATGTTGAAAAAATTTCCACGAGCAGGGTTTGAACCTGCACCCTTCTGACATACCGGGTCAGGTGCTCTTCCAATTGAGCTATCGTGGTTCTAACCAGCCCGCCGAAATTATTCACCGATCATAATATCCGATGTTAATGACGGTAGTTGTTAACATTGAATGGGCGCCTTTGGCTTTCAAAGTAAAAAAGTAAATAGTGTTGAATAATTTCGGCGGGCTGGTTAGAACCACGATAGCTCAATTGGAAGAGCACCTGACCCGGTATGTCAGAAGGGTGCAGGTTCAAACCCTGCTCGTGGAAATTTTTTCAACATTTGTGTTTTTGTAATTTGTTCGCAACAAAATTTGCGTAAAAAATTATATAAACATCGATCATAATAATTTTCGAAAACATCACTATTGTTGAAATTACAACAAAATTACCACTAGATGGATTAAAATAAATTAACTGACTGGATCTCACAACTTTTTACGGTAGAAGAACTGAGTTGCGATACTTGGTTTTTTTACAAGTTTGTTTTTGATGGTATCTCATTTCTTTTTGTAGATAGTCCTACTTTTTTTCGTTTCTGGTACCATCTAGGTTAATTTATACCATAATTATACAGGTACACTGATTTTATTAACTGCAAATGTAACTTTGTAATCCTATAAATTTATATGGGATACAAAGTTATTTATGCAGTTGGTGTATCTAGAAAACTGGACCGAAATCGCAAAATATTTTAGTTTTTCCTTGATTTATACACTTATTGTTCTGCTCTCGATTCCGATCAGAACAACTCGGAGAATCTAGTAGAAAACATATTCGTTGTCGAGGACTCTTTGGACTCTTTTAAAAGGGACTCTTTTAAACTCTTATAAACTCTTTTGGACTCTTTTAAAAGGGGTGTAAAGAGGTTTTTCTCAGGTCGGCAACCGCTCACCATCAGGCGGGCCCGCCTGCTCGCTTGCAGACTGTAAATATAAAAAAGTGTCGTTTGCGGCTTGCAAACCGATTAAAGAATGTAATAAAAAACATGGTGTTCCATCGCAAATAGCGCGAAGACATTAATCTGGAAGATCAACGGACTTATCTTATCGTCCTGAGTGCTTTCTGTTCGCAAAACATTTTGACATTTCGCTCTAACGAACTCTAGTCTCTTCAGTTATGTTAACTCGACTTTAATGAACTTCAATGGGACATAATTTAAAACATTATCATTGTCACCGCTTTGTATCGGATTAAAAGCTAGCAGGTGAGTTTTGCAACTTAAATACATGGTGTTATTTTAGCCGTAACCGAAACCCACATTATGTATCCGTTATAAATAACCCTAGTAATAGTAATTATTTTTAAATCACTTGTTACAAATAATGAGTTAAATCAATTAAATAATGCAAGATAGTTATGAATCATCCTGTTTCTAATGTTTACGCTATCTTTTGTGACGTCCTTTGTGTACGTACCACGAGCTGTTCGTATCAACGGTATGGACGGTGCCCCTCACCGTTGACACAAAATAACGAGATTGACCCGTTGCTCTTCTCTCATCGTGCGCGTTACGATTTAAAAAAACATTTTTTTTAATATCTCACCGGTAAGCACGTGGCTTTCATCTTACCTGATGTTAAGTAACGATAAGGTCGAAGGAGTAATGAAGGTGGAAGTGCACTTCACCCGGAATCCTGAACTACTAAGGTACGACTATCTCATCTCTAGCTGCCGGAACACAACAATGCTAAAAACATTAATGTTATGGCGACATACGAGTATCTATATAATTGGTTGGGGAAAAAGTTTCTTCACATTTTTTTAATAAAATTCAAAACATTTTTTAATATAGTTTATTTACATTTAACTAAAGTATGTAGGTGCCATTTTGTTCGATAACTTTTTGCCATCTTGTAGGTAGGGACATGATCCCATTGCTATAGAAAATTTGGGACTTCTGATCAAAATACCGCGACAAGTGGTTTTGGCAGTCCTCTCGTGATGTTAACCTGACACTGCTTAAAGAATTCTGAAGAGACCGAAACATGTGGAAATCTGAAGGTGCAAGGTCAGGACTATACGGCGGATGCATTAACACCTCCCAGCCAAACTCTCTTAATTTTTGAGTGACTAAAGATGTGTGAGGTCTAGCGTTATCATGATGAAAAACCACACCCCTTCTGTTGATTAATTCCGGCCGCTTTCTCTCAACTTCTTGCTTTAATCTCATCAGTTTTTCGCAGTAGAGTTCAGAATCAATGGTCCTGCTTGGTGGGAACAGCTCATAATGAATAATGCCCACAGACACAGACACAGCATCACCCCTTGTTGCGAGTTAACCCGGGTTTCGCCACAGTCGGTGAAGCCTGACCGGCCTTTGACCAAGACCTTTTTCGCATGTTCTTGTCGTACGTGATCCACTTTTCATCACCAGTTATCAGCTTCTTCAAAATTGGTTCGGTTTTATTACGTCGTAATAAAGAATCACAAACTTTGTTTTTTCTTAGACAGGTTTTGACTTTTATTAGTACTGTATGACATTGTAATAAATTAAACTGGTAAATTATGTTTTTGCAAAATTTCTTTTTTCTTTTTTTGTGTTTTTTTACATGTTGTGATTGTCCTTTACATTTTGTGTTTTTATTTGTGATGGATCAACCAGTTAGCTGCTAAACTGCAGGGAGTGGGCAGTCTGAGATACTCTCGCCTCAAGAGAAATAGTATACCAGAATTAGCAACAAGATTTGCAGACAAAAGATGAGAATGGCATCAATGGGTGCACAACTCAGCTGACGATATATTTACTGATGAAAATCTGTCAACATATTAGATTATTGTTTCAAAGAAACAGATTTCTAAGTAGCAGGATAAAAAAAAAAAATTGTGATGGAAAGTGTTCTTATAAGATAGGGCATTTTCCAATATTTATGACGCTGTACGGGAGAAAAGAGACACACTTGCTGAGTTTCTTCCCGGTTCTTCTCAGTACAAGATCTCCCGCCCAGAGTAGATAGACTTACGAACCGATGGCTTAATGACGTTCATAAGAGCTTATTGTAGCCTAAACTGAATAAATGATTTTGAATTTTGATTTTTTTTGAATTTTGAATAAGTACACGGTTCATTAGGTTTCTTTCAGTGAGCTCGTGAGGTACCCAAATATCGAGCTTTTTTGTGTACCCAGTTTTTTCCAATGCGCCAAAACTGTTTTGTGGTCAATTCCCAGTTCTTCAGCTACGTCGTAACTACTGATACGCCGATCTTGCTCCACTTTTTCAAAAATGGCATCCATTTTATCCGTAATAGGGAGACCAGAGCGACGGACGTGCATCTTTGACATCAAAATATCCGGATTGAAAACGCTTTAATCAAATTTAAGCTACTCTCACAAACACTGCACTAGGTCCTTAAACATCGCAAATTTTTTTCGCAGCTTGCGTTGCAATTTCACCTTTTTTGTAGAAAAAAATTAAAATGTATCGAATTTCTTCATTAGATTCACTAGACTCATCTGGACAGTAAGAAAAACAAATGAAATTCACACATTTTCCTAATTTGAATTTGGAATTACCTTCTTTAAAATTTTTACTTTTAATGATACCAAAATACAAATACAAATAGTATAGCCAAAGAGATTTTATTACAAGTTCATACATACTTTATGCGAAAAGATTTTTTCCCCAACCTAATATTAATACGTGAAGCAAAAACTTTGCACCCTTTTTTACGAAAATTGTGCGGACGGAGCTAGACCACAGATGCGGTTATGTCGGTTTGACATGTCTTATTTTGCCCCGCCTTAATGTGTTCATCCTTTGATCTATTAACCCTAAAGCTGATAATGGCAAAATAGACATGCTACTATAAATTGCACTAAATGCTATTTAAAATTTAAACTATATTACACCACTGCACTCAGTTAGTAAGTCAAGTTAAGGTGCCCATAATAGTTAATCTTACGTAACAGATAACAAAAGAAGTGTAAAAAGTTAATCATCCCAAATAGCACATAGGTAATAAGGAGACCCCAGTAGGTAAGCCTACGCATTTAAACCGACCAGGCGTTTGTGTGTGGTTGTAAATGAAACTTTAAAAGTATCACATTAGGGTACATTTATGTATAATACTTATAGAAGTGTTATAACACCCGGTAGGACTTAGTGATACATACAGCGCTCGAGCAACGCACACAGAGACCCTCTCACGAACACGAATCACGGAACAACTAGTAACAGCCCAAGCGCAGCTTTTTTTGATGTGTAACATCTTTCAGCTCGCCTTCTATACATACAATTTGTGGGAGTGATTTCGTAGAAAAGGGACGGAAGTAGGGTCGTAACATCTAGATCCGTAACAGTGTGATCCGCTCGCCTTCTATATATACAATGTATAATTATATTATCTTATATATAATATATACAATTTAACAATTATTACAATTTGTGGGATTGTAGAATTATTACAATTGTGATTTCGTAGAAAAAGTAACAGCAACAGTGAGACTGAAGCTTACCTTCAGCAGTCTATATGTATATACAATGTTATTTTTAGTTTATACGAAACCTGAAATCTGTTCGTTCAGAATCAGTAATAGAATCGATTTCAATATTTTTTATACCATGTTACATTTTGACCAAATAATATTTACAAAATCTCAAATAAAGTATACCCTACTAAAAACACAACGGGACAGCACAAATAGCTTGTAACTTCGTAAGTTTTCAAGATGTTATTTTAATTTTTTTTGTACTGATTCTTTAAAAGAAAATATTTGACCCGTGTTTCGATTTTCGTATAAACTAAAAATAAGGTTGTATATCACAGTCAGTAGTTCGTTTGCAAGAGAAAACATGTTACATATCATAAGGCTCGTAAAATTTTTTTTGAGAGTGTTTGCTGATTGCTTCAGACGGCATTTTCAGCTTCACCGGGCTTTTTTGGACGGTGAGAAACTTAAAGGGTTCCTCAGGCCGTGTTAAACGAATCACCTTCGGAGCTTTTCTAGAGGGAACGGCATCACGCACTAGTGCGTGTCTCCGTGCCCTACTAGATTCGGGTTCGGATCGGATCGTGGCCAAACGCGGCTGCGTAACGTAAAGTTCCGTGGCCGTGTGAGGTTGTCTGTGTACGTTGCTCTTGCGCGTTTGCATGAAGTTTACCTTCTCCTTATTTTGTATTTTGTTTAAATGGGCTGTTAAGTTTTATCTCAAGTTAATTGATCGAGTATGCTACTAATTTGTTAATTTTAAGCGTGCCGGTACGGGACTGACCTTTGGGCAAGTACTATGTTGGTATGTCGTCTGGCATATCACGTAATGTATAATGAATATAATAAAATGATCCAACCGTCTCATATTGTAGTTCGACGTAGGCGAATGTTAATTGACAGTAAAATTTTGGATGTTCAAAGGGAGAGCTGACAGCGATTTGTGTTGGGATTGAAATCATAAGATATTGTTAAATAAAAAAAGTGTTGAAGAAAATTCTACGAACGATCGCATCTTCTTACAATCCAGACCAAGATCAAATCGCACTTGTAGAAATTTTTCGTAGTGGAATATCTTTCTGAACTTCTGAATTATAATTTGTTTGCAATAAGTGATATAAAGTTTGAATACTTACATTTTGGCTTATTAAAAGATAAATTAACCTACGTATTACCTACGCTATCACAAAAATTAAAAAACACAGTTACATTAAAATCATTAAGGAGAAGTGATCGACGAGACAGTACTTGGCCTCGATTGACAAACGTCTACGGCCTGTTTCTGACATTTTCCCTATAGTCCAAATGACACCGAGACACGACATTGGACATTTTAAAAAATCTGATCTAAAACCCTGGATGTAGTGTTTTTTTTAAATTTATGGGTACCTATAGCTCGGAGAATGACTCCACTTCATTCAATATTGCGTCTACGTAGACAATGGAGTGTGGCTATGACACACTCAGCAGGCCGACTGTCTATCGTGGTGGGTTATGGCCCGATCTCCCAATTTTCTAGTAATATTGCTCGTGTTGGCAAACCTTAACCCAGCAGTGGGACGTTTATAGGCAGAAGATAAGTTATTGCTTATAACTTGGACCAAACACCAGAATAAAATCTGTTCTACTAGCATAAGTGGGCGATCGCAAAAAAACATTATAAATCTCATTTGATTTAATTCCACTCATTTGTTTTAATAATTTCGCTAGCTTGTCTCATTTACTCGTCTTTGTTCATTTTAAGATAAATTTATTCATCGATAAATCTCTAATAAGGTGCTTGAGATATTGTGTTGACTTATCTTTTTTTTTTTTTTTTTTTTTTTAATATATACTTAGTTTTATACAAAATCTTACTCTTTTACGTACATAAATAATAAAAATAAATTGTCCTTTCGTAGTCGGGCAAAGGAACTAGAATTATATCAGAAATACAATGGCAATGGCAACTAATATTGTAGTTATGGTGACATATTTAAAAAAGGTTTTTAAATACTGTTTAAAAACGGCCAGAAGACTTCAAATGAGCCCTTCTACCAACCTTAGAAACATGTACTGCTAGAAATCCAAACCAGAACTTCTGGCTGACCAAAGAGACGGCAGATATGTCAAGACTGCATGGATCTTCTTCCTTTCACTGTCCGCAGCTGAGGCTATTGTGGTCGTGTGAATGTTCCACCCGTGATCCTTATCGTGGGCTTGAGCGAGCGATTTGTCATCGGCGCACGTAGATCGAGGCATAATTATTGCGGTGTCCTCGTTTAAAACGTCTCTAAGCGAGGTAACTTACAATTGTTACACACCTTCTCGATGGCTAACTACTGCGAGCCAGTAACTTAGCCAGTCCTGGGTAAGATTCCTAGTAGTATTTATAACCTGCTTTTCAAGACCATTTGCTATCACTAGCTCTAGCATTTGCTCATATCCAAGACATTCGGCATTACAATTATGTTAGTAGCTTTATGTATCCTTTCTCTGTTCTGTTCATCCAGTACTTTAATATTCCGGATTTTCGAGAGGATATGGATCTTCTGCCTTATCGTAGTGACGATCACCATCAGCTGAAATGAAGGCCAACCCTCATTGTGGGATACAAAAGAACTCCAACAACATTTGATAACTTCAAATAATATTATCAGATTTGGAATATAATCATATCGTCATCAGAGATCTCACTAAGATCACCAATAAATACGTCAGCACGTTGACAATCGGAAATAAAGTGACCAGGAAAACAATGGCATAATTTGACGTCACATCAAAATACCGAGGCCTCAGTCACATATCTGGACCATCGCCCGTCGGCGTTCCGAGCCGCATGTAATAAAGATCTAAGAGAACCTCCCATGAGCTGATCTGACAGAGATAACGGATTTCAGATCATCACTATAGATAAAGCACCGAGGATTTGAAAGTATAAAATGTTTGGACAGTTCTCGTATGGAATCTTTCACGTCTGTAAACGCACGAATATGACGCGTTGCTGTTCACACCTGTCACGCCAAAGCGGCTCTTAAACCTTGCGGTTAAGGCGGGAATTTCAGTGTTGCACATTAGAATTGGTACAGAGCGGTGCCCTTTGTAGTGGAACAATGAGAAATATATCTTAATTCTTGAACAAGAAAGTTGGGATTCCTCCAGGCGGGGTGTTATCGAGTCCCATCTTTTGACTTTCGCACGATTGATCGATAGTATTTTTTGCGATTGCTTATTTATAAAACAATCGAACGTCTTGGTGCAATAAATGTGGGACCCCTACTATTGGCCACGGTGACATCTCCACATAAACACTATTTCACTGAGGCCAGCAAAAAGTTTTATTTGTGGCGTCACAGTAGACACTTGCGTTGATTATCACTTGAAATCCTCTACATTCAATGCCTGTAATAGATTTATGCGCTTCGTAATTGTGGTCGATACCGTGTACTTCGTTAGTTTAGTATATAAAAGAGCTTAGTTATCTATGAAAAAAAAAGATAAGAAGTATACCTACATGCGTACTGTTTAAATGTAGTTGTCTGTAAAGTGCAGTAATTAAAACGTATTTAAATGCTCTTGATTTCGTTGAAATCTAGAATATTGATAGTTTATTTTCTCAATCTCATCAATTTCGAATAATTGGGAAGGTGGGCTTAAGTATCAGGGCTCTCCCTTAATTTGCTATGGTGTAACGATGCTGCCAAAATGAAAGGTCCATTAAGCAAGTATTAATTATTGCGTTTTACTAAGTTACCAGAATAAACTGTTCGATTTCATTTAAAAATTCATATGCATAAGCCAGCAGGTATATCTCGAAAAGATCGCCAAGCACTTGCTGAGAACCCTTGGTAGCAGTTCCAGGACTGTCCACGGTTGCGTAAGGTGCTCAGGAATTCACCGTCTTGTCGTAGGTAATTGTCATTTCATTATAGAAGTATTCGCGCCGGCGGTACCGGCATTTGCGACCAGTTTTTGGACGTAACGAAATTACTGATAATCGAACCAGTCGATTCGTGATGCATTCGATTCGATTCGATTCGGCTCGATTTTGGTTTTTGCCCTCCATCCAGCTTGTGTGCTGTATTCGATTATGAGTTGTTTATTGTTTGAAGTGTCTGGTAATTGCGAGCGTTTTGTTAAATTTAAAGTGATAATTTTTTAACCTATTTGTTCCAAGCAAAGTGATCTAAGCCACAAGTTGGTTGACAAAAAAGTATCAGTTAACTTATAAGCAAACTCAATACGAACCTTGTTTTACGTAGTGAATATTTGGCTCCGAACTTCTCAAATAGTTTCTTAGTTTAAAAAAAGATTACAAGATATATATGTCGAACAAAAGACTTAAGACTACTTACTCGAATCGCCAAGCTTCGTTAGAGAGGAGTGTGGGACAAGTGGTGAAATGGGACGATGGCTGATTGACCCAGGCTGTTCCAGAATTGTGGCCACGTGAAGTTTGAAGAGCACAGGGTCTTAATGGTAAAGTTTTCGCTACAACATTTTCGTAAAATTATATCCTACCTATATTCAAGCTTAAATAATAAAACGCTATACAAAAGGAATTTATATGTAGGCACACGTATTCATTATATCAGTCTACTTATGTCTAGATTTACAGCTAATGCGATGTTCCATAAGTAAAGCCTGAAAGTTCATAAACAGTACAAAGGAAACCACTGCTCATACGCATTCTGTTGTTCCAACCAATAAGTTATCGCTTCGTATTCATATCAATCGTGCTTATTGTATCTACTTGTAGAGCGTCATTCAATCATCCGTCCAATAAATATTTCACCTCATGTTTTCATAATCCATTTCAGTTATAACGCAGCATTATGACATGAGGGCACCGGTAAAAAGTTTAATACGATCGATGCGCGTGCGTCGATTCAGGGCAGTGACGGACGTTGGGTGCCATTTGTCTTGGGGAGGCTTTGGAGGCATCTTGAGCTACGGATGACCTCTAGGGTAATCTCTCTCTTCAATTTCATTAGGCAATCGGCTATGTTTCCGACTTGTATACTGGAATATTTTAAGCCAATGTTTTTTTATTATTATTCCACAACGGGGAAGTTTCTTTACAAAATATGATAATAATTAAAATTGCTAACATAATATGTAACATACAAAATCCTGCCTCAAAAGTTTCATACTTGCAGCATAATATAAGTTAACTAATCCTGTTTATTTTTTTTTTATTTTTTTTAATTTTGACCTCCAACAAGGTTTGTATCAACACATTAACTGAATACGACCAGAATCTTATAACTAAATACTATCTGACTTAAATTTAGCCACAGCTTGTGGCGAAATTTAAGAACAAAGTAACTAAAAACTAAAAATGCAAACATTTACAAGAGTACTTATATTATAAAAATATTGTAATTCTCAATGCGAAAATCTACATATTTACAACAAAGTGGCAAATAAATAGTTTGTGCAGTGTTTATGGATATTAATATGACGATAATTGGCATCAATTTACATAAACAGGATTTAATTTTTACCAGTGCGCAAATTTTCAAGAGCTACTCAGAATCGGTAAGTAAGCAACTTTCTCATAGTAACATGGGTTGAAATATGTCAAAAATTGTGAGACTTCATACAAATCAGGCTAATCAAGTGTTCGCTAAAGTATGGGAAGTCCAAAAATGTTTGACATATTTCAACCAATGTTATGTTACTATGAAAAAGTTGGTGACTTACTAATTCTGAGTCGCTCCAGAAAATTTGCGCACTGCTGGTAAAAATATTATCCTGTATGCTAATGGTTGTTTGCAAATAAACAATTTATAATTACTTACATACTTTCATTTACATGTAACAGAGTGCAGTTATGCAGTTTATGTTTGCAGTGGGTCGAGAGGGGCTGATGATAGTGATGTACAAGGCTCGAGGCCTCCGAGTCCTTTTGTCTAGAGCTCGTTGTCGTTTACAAGGCTCGCCTCGTTTGTATGAAGCTCGACGACTCAGGAGTCTTTTTCAGAACTCGAGCCTTTTTGAGTGCTCGAGCCTTTTAAGAGCTCGATCGATCTCGAGGCGTTTTCAGGACTCGAAGAACTCGAGTCTTGTACACCACTAATTATATTATAACTTGTATATAGATATTAAAGTGATAAACATAAAGTTGAGCTTTTAATGAAGGCTCGCGTTCATTTTAAGACTCGAGTTCTTTTGAAAGCTCGAACTCTTTTGAAGCCTCAAGCCATGGCTTAGAGAGCTCGCGTCTCGGCTACGATCGGGTCTATGAGCCTACCGCTACCGCTTTACGTGCTCTCCGAAGCACGGAGATCGAGATGATACATTTTTGATCACCTATCCGATGACAGTCATTCTCGAAAGTTCCTTAACTTCAACAATCGTAGATCGAGCGCCTTTACCACTGCGCTATCGAGCTCCTCGGAAAGGGGTAGTAGTATACGATACGGCAGCTTTAACGTGACATCACTACATAGTATAAAACAAAGTCGCTTCCCGCTGTCTGTCTGTCCCTATGTATGTATGCTTAGATCTTTAAAACTACGCAACGGATTTTGATGCGGTTTTTTTTAATAGATAGAGTGATTCGAGAGGTAGGTTTATATGTATACAACATGCATATAATTGGACCCGGTAGGTGGCGCTGCGCTGCCATCAAACGGACGAAGCCGCGAGCAGGCCGCTATTAGGTAATAATTTTAATAGTTGTAGACAAGCGCCTTTTACATTCTTAAGTTACTTGGAGAAGGTACACACGGCGGCATATCAACCTACCCAAAACTGTCAAATTTCTACAATTTTGAACTTTATTGTTTGGTTATAAGGATTAATATTCATTGGAGAAATTTGACAGATTTGGGTAGGTTGATCTGCCGCCGACTGTACTAAAGTGTTAAGTGACTTCCGTTGCTGACTGTACACATGTAAAGCATATATGATAACCAGAGAAAACTTCTTATTTACTCAAAAGATGCAAACAAAAGAAAGAATACTCAATCAAATGTTTAAACCATTAAACACTCTAATCGTTACTAAACACTGAAATATTCTGTAAATCCTGCCGTCATTTACATACGTTCAAATACAAATGGTAGCGAGTTATGTCTCGTGCCGCCTCCCCCCACTCATACATATGTATGGGGGGTGTATGATGGCCGCGTTCGTCTTGGCGGCCTGTCAACGGAATTGAATCATAAGTAAACTTAATCGTTATTAATACTGCGATTGTAACGGACTGTAATGGTTGAAGGGTTAGAATATCTGTCTGTGTATGGAATTAAAGTGACCATCGAAGGTATTCGTGTTTATCTTCGACCTTAGGCAACGCTTTTTAAAGTGCTAAATTGATTGATTGATTGAATAGTGGAGAAATGGTATCTTTGAACGTAAATTAATCAGAACTACAATAAGAAACTTCAAAAAAAAAAAGGGGTGCGATGCTGGAATTGCTCGTAAATTGCAAACTATGATATCAATAAATTACGAGTGCTCCCTTATTAGAAATCAGCGGTGACTAGATTGCTACTGAAAACAGTTTTTTAAACAATTTCTTAAGTACGTACACACCCTATTTTTAATTTAATTTTTTACACTTTGATTTGTTTTTACAAAATCTTTTTCAAGTTTATTTAATAAATAACATAAGTTCCTTACGCAATCTAATGGTTGTTATTATAACAGTTACTAAATAATTTTTCCTAACCCCTTTCCAGACCACCGTTATTCTATAACAGAGAATAACTGAGTCAGTAACACGTGACTTGGAAAGTAAACGCACTATCAATCGATAAACAGTATCCAATATATCAAATTATGATTTAGAGTCCACTTTATGTTAGGGAACAGTGCCGACCGTCTTAGGCCGAGACACACGTGACACTGAACGAAATGCAACGATGCATGCACCTAACAGTAATAGCCAAATATAATATTGTCCAAGGGTTTTGGTTTACTTACATGAGAACATAAATTAATCACAAACAGAATTACCAACGTTCGTTGACATACAATTCATAAAAAACAGTAAAAATAATATTATGTAAAATAAAACTAAACGAATAAATTCGCAAACAAAAACAATCAAAAACAAGATAACAAAAAAAAACCAGTATGTTAGAATAAATGAAAAGGATTTTTCCCATTAATTAACTCCATCGGAAAACATTAAACAAAAAAAATCAAATGCAAATCGTCCGTCCGTACGTCTGTCGTGATTATGTGCTTTTGAATATGTTGAACTAGTCAACATTTTTGATGTCAGTCGTTACAATTGATGATCATTGGCACTGGCTTAATCATCACACTTCCCAAACACGGGTTGGTGATCACACTGATCACAAAGCAGGGTAATGCATCGAAAAATACGAAACACACTATTGAATTCAAAAGGCCTCTAAGTATCGGACAGTGCCTCGGTGGTCGCGTGGCAAACCACGCGACCACCGAGGCATCCCAATCAAATAAGTTATCCGAAATTCACTTGACAACTTCCTCTGGCATTGACATTACTTAACTAACCGTAAATTCAATATGCATTCTCCGTTTCGTTCATTCATAAAAATAATGATGACGCGTTTTTATTGGTTAATTGAAGGCTGAGGTCATTGGCGAAGCCTACTCAATCTTCGATGTAAACGAGAATGTAAGAATCGCGTTGTGTTGGACGTCTGTGTGTTTACACGACGCACTAGTTGTTCGTCGTTAGTCTTCTTAGCGGCTAGCACGTTTGAGTACAATTTATTGTGCAAGTAGAGCAATTTTAACAATGACCAATTGGTGACTGGATTGAAAATTTCTTAAAGTCCTTTGTGGTTGGGAAAGCGTGACAAGGCGTGAGGTGGAAGCCGTTAACAATAACCTTGATGAGTGATGTCTAGTCTCCTTATGTAGGAATACCTAAGCCATACTAGAAAAATTAGGCCGATACTGATGAGAATATAATAATCGCATTGCGTCGGTCGTCTGTATGTTTCCCCCTTAGGTAGGCTTTCTACGCAGGCTCTTATTCAATTTACGTTCTCGGACAAGAGCGGTAACAATAAACAGGAGCTACACGGGTGAGCACTACCGACCATTACGTATTCGAGCCACGATCGTATCTCAGGCTCCGGCCCCGAGAAACCTGAGTAAGCAGATATCCTTGCCTCCTTTCTATTGCGGCACAAGACCCCACTGAGCTTTGTAATTTTCATGCTGGACTAGAATTGGATAGGGAACACCGCGTTATAGCACATGGGGATATCAACGAAAACGCACCACGCAGACGTCATTGGCTGATAATTGTCGCTCCTGCAGCCATTCCAGCCGTATCGGCCTAGATAAAACCGCTTCCATCTTATTGTCCGCACCGAGATAGCTACCACAATGCACACGGAATATTACTAATTAGGCTCTTTATGAGACCAGCGGCCATTGTTGAAAGAATGAGATAGTTATCTGTTTGTTGTCTGCAAATGAGATTTGCGATGCCGCTTTGTCGGTTAGCGAAATTGTATGAGCTTTGTTTCATCTGAAATATAATCTGTAAATGCACTGGACATTGTTTTTCTGAGCGAAAATGAGGTTGTTTATTATTTCTGTTAGTATCAGATTGGTAAAAGGACGAAGACAATTTATTGTGTGTAACGGATAGAACTGGATTTTTAGATTATATAGTTATATCTTCATAAAACTTTGTGTGAGAGAAAATAGTTTAGTGAAATATCTGTTTTCTAAAGTAAAACTTTCTGAAAATATGTTACTTTTTAAGTTACCTTGTGTGTGTGTGTTTTTATTTTTTATATACTTTTTTGCCGGCTCAATAACATAAAAAAGCTCTGATAGCTTTTTAAATTCGATATCTTCAGCAGCTGCGTGATTCGCAGTTCTTCGTACATGTAAACAAAAACATATAAATTTCAAATAGTCGTAACAAAATATAGAAACATTTCCACGGCAGTCGTAAAATTCAATGTGAGGGTGTGAATGTACACAATGAAGTCGAAAACTAAAATATAGCTTCGTTTTATACCCGCGCAAACTGCTGGTTGATAAGTAGCCTTTTGGTCCAATGTTTGGGCGCCAACATTTGCCCAAGCCCCGCAGGGATACACTCGACCAGATTGTATAACTTTTATACTGGTTGGTGTACAATCGTTTGTGCCAATATTGGCTTTTGTCGAAAAAACGCGTTGCAGAATTTTACACCTCCATTCTGTCGCTAGATAAAATCGCATTTCGCGTTTATTGCACAATGAATTGTAGCATTTTATGTTAATAACCACGGGCACGTGGGACGGGAATGTCGAAATACTGACTAATCGGGCCGTGGGATGCCAGCGAAAAAAATGGCAATTTTAAATTATTCATACTACCCACATTTGAGGTCCGATATAAGTTTATTTAATGCTCCTAGGTTGTTAATTACTTAATTATTTACGACAACGTATTGGTTAGCGTATGTTTTCACCCACACATGTTTAGCAAGTATAACTTTATTAGTTTTTTTTATAAATGGTAGAAATCTTGTCTTGAAAAATGAGAGCCTGTCAAGTATTAGGGTTCTATTTGGTAAAACGCAATCAACAGTTTTGTATTAATTTCTCACATAACTGTTTAAGCTGTTTCCGTACTTCTGAACAATTACTTATCTAGCTAAAATGGCAAGCATCGTTATATTAATGACATTCAGCATTCATAAGTTTGAGTTAAATATGGATAATACAGATTGGTGCTTAATATTCTAGTATTTACCAAATACGTTGTGGGATTACTGTAATTTTATACCTAAAATCTTATATTTCTTTCGAAACTTGCCTGAAGGTGTATTCATACTTTGTGTATGCATTTCACAATTTACAATAAGTACTTACAACAACAGACCATTAATGATCAACACTTTGAGCAGCGTGCTCAAACTGCAACCAACGACGCGCAAATAACTTTTCCCTTACACCTATCGTATCGAAAGTGAGACATCGAGAATTACAATCGATTACTCGGGCCGAGGAGAGCATCGGGAATTACAATCGATTACGGAAGGTGAAATCACTAGCGAGGCCTCTGGTCACCACGCCTACGGCGCGCGAGGATTCTTATTAAGTCATTAAAGGCGTTTTCACTTGATTATGAACAGTCCTGTCTATGTAACTCTTTGCCAACATGTGGACTTAAATATAAGTAAAGTTGAAGACTTAGGTTTAGGCCCTGAGGTAGGCAAAACTTGAAATAAACTACTTAAAGCGGCTTGTACCAAAATCTTAAATTGAGATTGAGCTCTTATCGCGCTTGAGACATTATTATAATATGTCATATCTAGATTCGAGATTCCAGTGCAATCCGCACTGAGGCAATATGTGTGTATTAATGATAAGAAGTAGGTAAATAGAATGAAGAAATGAACGTTAAAGCGTCGTCGTTGGTAACTAAATTGCTTGTGTTGAATACGAGGAATCATGGTTCAATCCACAGAGCCAAGTTAGACTACTAACACACGCCTGTAAGGATTTGTAAGTCTATTAATAATGTGTTAGGAGATATATATCTTTTTTTATAAATTTATTATTAGTTATTTAATGCTTATCCGAATTTCTTGCAATACATCTCTACTTATTCGTGTTCTAAAGTATTTGGTTCCCTGTCTCAATCTAGATTGGTTATAAGTTTGGAAATAAACACTCCACTATATAAACTGAATTAAATAGTTTTTTTCGCGTTGTCTTTCTTGGTGGGTACCTCTTGCTTTTGAAAGCTCCGTTTATGTCGAGCTTTTAGGATATCGTACAGAACGTGTTCATTTTATAAATAGAGAGTTTAGTAAGAAAAGATTTCACGGCGCTTAATGTTGGCACCGCTCGAGAAATCACCGATAGACATGTTTCTAGGAGTACGAGTGCGTCTGAATAGTCTGCGCAGTCGAACCACAACATAAGGACACTGCAGAAAGTATGCTTCATACAAACGCTCTCGAGTAACGCACGCATAGACAAACTTCCACGGACACGGCATCTCGCCCGATCCGATCCGAACCCTTCGGAGAATCTAGTAGGGCACGGGGAAACTCACTTTTAACGATTTCGCTGTCCAAAAATTAAAACAATAGATTAATCAATTGTTATGTATCACATGTGACTCATGGGACAGGGAAGTTGTTAAGTGTGTGATGCCGTTCCCTCTAAAAAATCTCCAAAGGTGATTCGTTTCACCCTCAAAGCCTGGTGACGCTGAAAATGCCGTTCGAGGCAATCAGTAATCTCTCTAAAAAAAACGGAATATCGCAACTGCTGCGCTCAGACTGTTCCGAACTGTTCGGAGGTCCGTTTTTTTAGAGATTTACTGATTGTCTCTTGGCATTTTCAGCTTCACACGGCTTGGGGGCAGCGAGAAACTTAAAGGAGGAACCCTTCCAAGCCGTGTGAAACGAAACACCGTCAGAGAATTTCTAGAGGGAACGGCATCACGCACGTGTCCCCGTGCCCTACTAGATTCTCCGATGGGTTCGCATCGGATCGGAAGCGAGGTCCGTGTCCGTGAGAGGGTCTATGTTTGCGTTTCTTGAGTGCGTATTAAGTTTATCTTCTGGGTATCCTCACTTTGTGGTCGAACGTAGAAAGCAGCGGCGCCGCGCCGCCGCCGCCGGCCGCGATCCGATCAAAGTATCTATTGCAAGTTTTACTTACTCTTCGTATTTATTTGATCACGTAAATGAAATTTTGTTTGGTGTATTTCTTTTTAACTGTAAGTAACTGTAAGTAGGTTTTCAATAAGCTATACGCCTAATGCGAGGAGAGTTAAAATTTTGGCATACAAAAACTCGTTTTTGTTAACGCGATCGAATATCAAATATAACTCGCACTAGGCACTCGTATCGAGTTGGGTCTGCGTAAATGAAATAAACCTTTCATTACACTGAATGGTAAATATTGTTAGTTTTTGATTTTTATTAGCTAGGAGGTTTTTGGCGCAGTATCTATTGCATACAGGTTACAATAGTAATAGTTAAGTAGCTATCGTAATGCTGGGTCTCCAAATGGGTGAATCAATTAAGGTTAAATAGTCTTCTATGCTTCGGAAAGCGTACCTTTTGTGGCCAGTCAGCCAGCGTTTGCTCTTTTCCAATCTCTTCATGGACAGGAAATGAGACCATGCTACATCTATATTGTTTAGTTTAGAAACAGGCACAAAGGCACAGGCAGGCATGTAATTCACAAACTATAGAGTACTAGTGGACCCGGCGGACTTCGTACTGCTTTGACAGTTTCCATCAAGTGATTAAATTCTCTTTGGTTTCCATGACAACAAAACAAACAAATATTTTTTTATTGGAAAATGAAATTGTCGTTTTTAGTTACATTGTGATTCCCGTGGGAATATTGAGATAAAAACGTGTGTAAAATTCTATGTGTTAATCCAGGTTATAAACTATCTGTATGCGGAATTTCATCCAAATCCATCCATTCGTTGCAGCGTGAAGAAGCAACAAATATACGAACATACTTACACACAAATTTTCGCATTTATAATATTAGTGTGATAATACGTGCGCCCTGTGTCAACTATAATATAATATACTGTCGGGACTGGTTTATCTATTGCCAGTAAGTACTACTTTAATTATTGTATTAATTACTGTTTTGAGCCAAAAAAAAAAACTGTCCCAGGTATACTTAATTATTTTTCAATGTTGCCGCATAGTTCTTTTATTATCATATTATTCATAATTCAATGTTTAAAACACAAAAAATATACGTAGTAACAATATAAAAGTCCCGTTAGAAATGCACGTTAATTCTCTCCATCGGAAATGTCTATTTTAGAGGAGTTTAATGCAACAAAGAGCTTACAATATCGACGATGGCAGTGCACCAATAAGCCGGTGGCACCTAAGTGGCTCTCGGTCTTCACTTCGACGTCCGGTATTTACAGTTAAAAGGAAATACTAACAGCTTTGAATATAAGTATTCGTGCCTGCTTTTTGTGAGCAAGTAAGAACTTAAGTTAATCATTTGTGTTTTCGCTTCAACAAAAATTACAAACGTTAAAATTTAAAATTTAGCAATTGTAAAGGTTTATATTGTTTGCTTGCGTGTCTTAGTTACATTGCAAGGAATCGCGATCGCGAAGTAGCTCTTGTTTTCAATAATGGAAGCCTTTGTTCAGTTGTACTTTATTTTGTACCCTTAACCCTTTGCAGGGTCCGTCTTTTATATCGCTGTTAGTAATTTTAGCAAGTTATTAATTTGTGAAATGGAAGCTCGATGGCGCAGCGGTTTTCAGGTTCGGCTTTCGATCTTGCACTTTCAACAATTATCACGATTCCCTGACACCGGATGGGTGACTATATAGAAAGTCCTGGAGCTCTTGGGTACTTCGAAAAGCTCGTTGATTACATTGGTCCGGGTTGTTTTAATAAGGTCGTAATACCCAACCAACATTGGCCAGCGTGGTGGTACAGTAGTGGCCCGATCACCCAATGTGCTATTGTGAATGTATGAAGACCTTAGCCCAGGATTGGAAGGTTTATAGGCTACTAGACAAATTTTGATTCACAAAGCAAAGCAAGAAGCTGAAACTGTCCCACTGCTGACCAAGCTGATGGAAATCAAGCCAATTTAGAGTCGATCACTCAATTCTATGCTCTCATAACACATATAACTAGAATTAATTGCCTCAACTAAAGTAGTTGAGAAAAGAAAATCTACCGTAATTCATAATTTCAATAGACTACGAAGGAATGTAGTTAATGCAGCAAAGGAGTTACAGCATTGAAGGCTCTTCCAATAAGCCGGTGGCCGTCGAGTGGCTCCGAGGGTGCTCGGCGCTCTTTGACCGGAGTTTGTTTACATTTGCCGCGCTAGCTTTCAGAATAACTGTTGGTGTTGAGTTCTTCGGCTTTTGTGTAATAGTTTGTGTAGTTTTCACGTAGATTTGTCAATGAAACGTTATTATTAAGCGCTTCTATCTCAGAACAATATTATTATTCTTAGGCTTCTGACCGAGACGATCTGGTGAAGGTCGCGGGAAGCCGCTGGATGCGAGCAGCACAAAACCGGTCGTTGTGGAGATCCTTGGGGGAGGCCTTTGTCCAGCAGTGGACGTGTTTTGGCTGAGATGATAATGATGATGATGATTAGGCTTCTATAGTCTTAACCACAAATAAAAAAAACTATAACATGCTAATCGTTTATGCATTGCGTTCCCTTTCATGCAATCAGTAACTTAGATTACTATTTTATTTTGCAAAAGAATATGTCGAATAATAACTAAGTAAGTATGTGTTAAAGAATGTGAATCTATATTTTAATTGACAAAAAACAGTAACTCAAAGTCAACGTCAAATCGTTTATGCAATATAAGCCTTCACAGGCATTTATTGTCGTTAAAACTAATTATAAAACTTTACTATAAAACTTTATTATAAAACTTTAACTTTACTCGAAATTCGACCGTTACTTTATCCTAAGCAATGAAAAATTAAAAAAGATAGAATGTGAGTTTGGATTGGTATTGACAGATTCCGGCCACTGCTCTTCCATTTTTGAAATTTTTGAAAAGAGTAAGGTTTACCTATTGAAACGTATAACGTTTTTAGGCATAAACTGAAAATGCATAATGTTCATGGCCATAATCGTCACTTGCCATAAGTCTTTATAGCATAACTTCATAACGCATATCATCATATGGCATATTGCTTTTTGATTTTTATACCACATATGGTATAAAAATCAAAAACGCATACTGTTTATACATTATGATGTATAAGAATCGAAGTTATGACAATAAACAGTATGCGTTTTAAAGTTTCACCAAGATATATGAGTGTGTCAAATACATGGTAGTGTGTGTAATGTTTGTTTTATTGATTTTATGTATTTTTATGCATGATTAAAAAAAATATTAACATTCGGATGACCTTCTCTATATAAACTACTAGCTGTGCTCGCGACTTCGTTCGCGTGGAATAGTGACTTTCGGCAGCATTTTTAATTTTTTAGGCTCTTTTCCCGTTTTTGCAACATTTTTCACTGATGCTTCGCTCCTATTGGTCGCAGCGTGATGTTATATAGCCTAAAGCCTTCCTCGATAAATGGACTATCCAACACAAAAAGAATTATTCAATTCGAACCAGTAGTTCCTGAGATTAGCGCGTTCAAACAAACAAACAAACAAACAAACAAACAAACAAACAAACTCTTCAGCTTTATAATATTAGTATAGATAAGTGTGCGAAATTTCATACTCCTCCGTCCGCGCAATTTTCGTAAAAAAGGGGTACAAAATTTTTCCTTCACGTAATTAATATATATTAATAAACTATAATTTGTTTCAACTGAACAACCCTTAAACGTCGTGTTACTCATCTTCTATCTCCTCTTCTATAAAGGTTGTTAAATAAACCCGAGTTTAAAGTGCGAGGTGTAATTGCGATACGGGGAAGACGTAACTCAACCTTACACCTGTTCTGCGGTTCTGCCAGCCCAACCGATGGTTAAGCCCGAACCCGGTAACAGGGCTCGTGGTACGCTTCACACACTTGATGAACACCAGTTGCACAATACACTTTCGAACGATTCACGGAAATTAAATTTCGCGCCTAATTATCGCCTTTGTCCGTGATATTTCTCGGTGATTCGGTATACTATACGTGTCAACGCCATAATTCACGTTGTAATAACATGGCGGCGGCCGTCCACATTACTCTTGCGCGAAGATGCGCGGGAGTGCAAAATTTTAGCGTGTGGTGTAACTGTAAGGTGCGCGCGGTGATTCAAAGAGTTTCATATTCAGAACCTTTTTTTATAAAAGAAAATATAAAATTCGAAATAAAACTTTTTGTTTCATTTGTTTCTTCGGCGGCTTTAGAAAGAACTGCAAATGAAATCATAGAGCAGATACATTTACCTCAGACTGTACTATCTTTTTACTTGTAATTATCTATATGAAGCAAAAACTTTGTACTCCTTTTTTACGAAAATTGCGAGAACGGAGGAGTATGAAATTTCGCACACTTATATTTTATATGTATAGAGAAGGTTATCCGAATGTTATATTTTTTTAAATTATGCATAAAATACATTAAATCAATAAAACAAACATTACACACACTATCATGTATTTGACACACACGTATATATACTCTTTTCAAAAATTTCAAAAATGAAAGAGCTGCGGCCGAAATCTGCCAATGCCAATCCAAACTCACATTCTATCTTTTTAAATTTTTCATTGCTAAAGATACAATCCATTACGGTTGATTTTGACCACTGGGCGACTACTAGTATCACATAAATATTCGACACTAGATGTGCCCCGCGGTTTTACCCGCGTTTTATTAGTCATAGCGTGATGTAATATAGCCTATAGCCTTCCTCAATAAATGGACTATTAAACACAAAAATATTTTTTCAATTCGAACCAGTAGTTTCTGAGATTAGCGCGTTCAACCAAACAAACAAACTCTTCAGCTTTATAATATTAGTATAGATAACATAAATTTTTCAAAATAAAACAAATCCGCATACATGAATCTTCACTTTTCCGCCAACAAGTCCCGACTTATTACTTACTTATTTATATTCTGGCTGATTTTTCAATCGTCAGTTAGAGTTTATTCATTGGATAATTTTGGCATAATGACAGATTCTCTTTATAAAATACCTATAAAACTAAACTGAGGATTGAAAAATCGGGCCTTAAACCATTATCTTCAGATACCATACTCCAGAAGTAACTACGACAATTAGAAAAGTCAGTGCTTAACTCAGTATCAGTGTAATTTGATGTTTAATGGTCGGTAATTAAAATTGGTTTAACCAAAGGAGCCCTAATCAATGTCGACAACTACATCATCAACATCCGATCTTAATATATTTACAAATATTTAAAGATCAGTTAAGAATTTAGACAAGCTATATTTATGGTTTAAAGGGTTCCTCAAGCCGAAACAAATCACCTTCGGAGGTTTAGTAGAAGGAACGGCATCACCTGTCCCCGTGCCCTACTAGATTCTCAGAAGGGTTCGGATCGGATCGGGGAATCTGGATAGACAGTAGTTTTTTTTTTTTATGTTAAAAGGAGGCAAACGAGCAGGCGGGTCACCTGATGGAAAGTAATCACCGCCGCCCATAGACACCCGCAAAACCAAAGTTATCGCAGATGCGTTGCTGACCTTGAGGAAGGAGTTGGATCTTGAGAAGGGAGTAGGAATTGGGAGGGTGGAGGGGTGAGAGATGGGATGAGAGATGAGTAGTCCATTAACAGTGCACTTACTGAACAAGCTTCAAAAAAAGAAATAAGTGACATCTTAAAGTAATAAACCAAACTATGATGCATTAGAAACTATGGTGGGGTTGAAACATTCCAGTTGACAAAATATCTGACAGGGTTTTTTAAATTTGTTTTCTGAGTGGTAGAGCCACGCTGCGTTGCAGCACGAAATGGGTCGGCTCGCCCGGCGAAATACCACCCTCTTACAGAATATCGGCGTGAAACAACGGCACTCGTTGCTGTTTTGTTTCGTCCGGTGAGTAAAAGTACCGGAGGCCCATCTCTCACCCCTCTCCCCTCCCAATTCCTACTCCCTTCTCAAGATCCAACTCCTTCCTCAAGGTCAGCAACGCATCCGCGATTACTTTGGTTTTGCAGTTGTCCATGGGCGGCGGTGATTGCTTTCCATCAGGTGACCCGCCTGCTCGTTTGCCTCCTTTTAACATATAAAAAAAAAAGTTACGTAAAATCCTTCCAATGGGTCAGGCTGCATTAGTAGTCGTTAGCAGCCACCGATCTGTACTGGTCCAGCATGGTATCTACACTAAGAGCGAGTTGTGCTCTTAGTGCAACGAGAAGTGAGCGAGCTTACAGCTCCGGTGACCTATCTGGATATTAGGTAGTGGACTACCTACGACTAATACGTGTCCACAGTGCAACTAGCTCGAGACACTAGTCTTAAAAGTACCGGATGATGAAAAGTACGTATGACCTGACGTAGATGGTCCCTTGTGCTTGCGTAAGGATGTCTGACACCTAACTTTATAACCGTGAGGGTGGTGGGGTGTCAGTATAAACTTTAAATTAGTGTGTAGTAGGGTGGTCCAGCAATTATTTATTTATTTATTTATTTTACTATATTTACATTGATCATTACAGGCTTAAACCTAATGCAATCATGTAAACCTCTTTATATAATCACAAAATTACATAGAATACAATTACATACATAGATTTTAGTGCATAATATAATATGAACATTATTTTTACTTTATAATTTTATATGAACACGTAAACAATGCGGCCCTTGTAAATTCACTCAAGGCACAAGCGAATAGATCGATATGATTTGCCAACACGTTAATAATACGAATGGCGCGTATGAGCGGAGCCTTGCTCAGCATGTCAGTCCGCGCGCGCGGCACCGCCAGCAATGGCACTCGCCGCCTCCGTTCTACGTACCGGTCTGGTACACAAAAACTTATGCTTTAAAGTAAATCTGTGTTGTGAGTCTTTCCTCTTATTAATTTAAATAAACACGACGCGAGTGCTACATCTCTCCTTACTTCTAATTTGTTGTACCCTACCATGCCTAACACAAATAATGTAGGATATTGTAAGGGGTAGAAAGGGTAAACACCGAACTGCCTCATGTAAATATATCGTGTGAACTTATTTTGTACTCTCTCCAGCATGAGAGTATATTTGGTTTCATGAATGCATGGTGGTTTATGGCCCGTTCTCCCTGCGGTGTATCCATCCATAGTGAAGGCTCGTGCCTCTGTGGTGGGGATATTAAATGGGCCGGTGGTTCTGAAATAAAATTCAAAATAACAAGTTTATAGGCTAACGATATACCTAGTCTAGCCAAAGATATTGTTACAAGGAAAAGTTTTTTTTTCTACTGCATAAAACATTTATTACTGTAGTGCGTTAGTTTATAAATGAATATAATAGCACTAAAAAGATATAAAGTTCATTCAAAATGATCTCCATTGACCTTTAAACGTTGAGGCTTGTTATCAATTGAAACACGCATTTTCTCCATAGGAAAATTCTTCACTGCCAATCCTAGGGATTGTTTTAGGGACTCCAAATTATCATGGCGTTTAGAGCATGCCATACTCTCTAAAACTGACCATAAGTCATAATCCAGCGGATGAAGATCGGGACTAGATGACGGCCAGTCTTCAGCTCTGATGAAGTCAGAAACGTCAGCAAGACTCAGCACCGGGTCATAAAGCTCGATGCACACAAGCTTGGTTGGAAACTATGACTCGGTGCTGAGTCTTGCTGAAAGGACCATTCTTGGTTATGGAACATGGTGTTGTTAAGAGGCTTATCCACTTTCTCAAGAATCGTATCTTGATATACCTGTGCCGATGTTTTGTCATCTTTTTCACAAAAATATGGCTCAGTTACCTACTCCTTGATAGCTAACATCCCACCAAACCATCACTGAAGTCGGATAATGCCCACGTTGTACTCTGCTGACTAATGGAGAAGATTCTCTAGAGCCTTGAGCATAAACTTGATCATTCTACTTGTTAAAATGTTGATCGATAGTAAAAATTTTCTCGTCAGTAAATACAATTTTTCTGTGACCACCCTTTGCGTACCGCTTAAAAAGTTGTTTTGATTTTACCACCCTATTCATTTTAAATTATCGGTTAAATAATGACCATGTTTTTCTTATATGCTGCAAGTCCTAAGTCATCTTCTAAAATACGCGACATGGTTCTAGTGCTATATTCATTTCCCGAGATAAAATCTTTTGCTTTCAGACAGGATTTCTTCGAATTCTTTCCTTTACTGCTTTGATCGCCTTTTTAGTACGAATACTACGTGGACGGCCAGATCATTTTCTGTCACAAACAGAGGACGCTTTATTGTACCTATTAACAGCCTGGTATACAAACGACTAATACCAAGCGGATGGAGAGTTTCAAAAATTGCATTTGGCTCTATACCAACTTTGTGTAATGCTATCAGCAGTTCCGTTTTCTTTATCACCCCACTCCATTTTAATATCACAAAAATATTTATCACCGATTGGCGTGAAAATGAGAAAACACAATGAATATTCATATAAGAAAGACAGGTTCCAAATTCAAATGTAATATTGTTTTTTTTTAACTGTAAAAGAATTAATGGCCAGACTAAAAATATATAAATACAAAATCTTTATTGCTCGTTAAGTATACATACAAAGGTGTTCCCATTACAAAAGGAACTTAAATACTTACCTCCTTACAAATAAACAGAGAATAAGCTCCGTATAGTTATTCCGTGTTTTGTTTCTGTCATGTAAACTTCATTTTAGATTAGAGTAAAAGAGACAAAACACGGAATAACTATTCCAAGCTTATTCTTTGTTTATTTGTAAGGCCCATAGTCGTCCTTTTCGGACACGGAATTCTTCTTGACAACCCACCCTCACATTATTTTCTTTACGCAATTCCGCTCACCTTCCGCAACTCGCGCCGCCCCACCGTCACAACCGTCCATTAACTCGCGAGTTTCGGATAATTATGTACTGATAAAGCAAGCAAATTGTCTGCGAATTATCCGCCCGTGATGAATATCATCGCGCGTCCCACAAAACGCCTTTTATCGGCCGCCTGTCCGATTGTGTCTCCTTAATTGCTCGAAAGTTTCTTGGCTTAATTACCTTGTCAAATTAACAGACGGCATTGACGCGTCAATAGCTGAGTGAGACGTGACTGTCGGAGCTGGGTGATGTTGGTATTGGTCATATAGGGTTGCCATTGCGTTGCTATTTTTCAGGAAATTAAAGTAAATCTATCACTAGAATAAAAAAAAGGATTTGAAGAAAAACTAAAGTATTTTCCAAATTTATTTATTTAAGCGTTGCGTTTCGTTTCACTTCACGCGTCTGAGTATCATTCAGTAGTTCAGAAATTAAGTCAACAGGAATTTTCCGTCCAAACGCACGCATTAGTCGGAAATAAAGAATTTTCCATACTTTATTTTAATTAAAAAGAATAAAGTATGGGGAGGGAAAATAACGTAGGATACGTTATTTTAAAGTATGGTTGGCAACCCTAGTCATATCACATAATAAAGATACTGCAGAAGGTGAATTTCTAACGAAAACGCAACGCACACATACAGGGTGTTCGGTAATACCTGTATAATCCCGAATATGGCAAATAGGGTACTGTGTATATAACCCCGCAGAAGCATACCTGAAAAGCACCATATTTATGGCCGAGATATTGTGGTTGTTTGTTACTAAGCAAAATAATTGCAAAGTGACAACCCTAGGTCTAACTGATACATTGTTCTAGGTTGACCACCTAAAGGTACAGGTTGGTAGCCGACTCCACGCAGCAGCAGCAGACGACGACGAAGTTAGGGAGTTGGTCCAATAGTAAGAGTTGTTCGTTTGCATCACGGGAGTCATCTCAGAAGGTTTGGGCGGTGATAAAAAGTCAACGGGTATATTACCAAACGTCCTGTAGACAACCCCCAACGGAAACGAAATCTCGCAAAATCTCCGCTCGGACTGTTCCGTGCTGTCTGACACCTAACTTTATAATCGTAAGGTTGGTGGGGGGTGTCAGTATAAACTTTAAAAGCGTGTGTAAAAATCATGTAAAAATTCAAAAAAAATCAAAATTTAAAATCTTTTATTCAGTTTAGGCTACATGTAGCTCTTGTGAATGTCACTATGCCATCGGTTCGTAAGTCTACTCTGGGCGGGAGATCTTGTCATGAGAAGAACCGGGAAGAAACTCAGCAAGTGTCCAGCTCTTTTCTCCCTTACAGCGTCAAAAATATTGGAAAATACCCTATCATAGCAGGACACTTTCCATTACAAATAAACACAAAAACTATAGAAGACAACCACAACATGTAAAAAAAAACAAAATAAAAAAATCTAAGTTATCAAATTTACATCAGGTAAAAGTTACAATTTCCAATTGTAGCGGGGTGTTCCGAGCTGTTCCGAGATTCCGTGTCCGTGAGGGGTCTAGGTGTGCGTTGCTCGAACGCGGTACGTACCTTATCTTCTGCAGTCTTCTTATTTTCTGATCATGTCTTGAACGCGCCGATGTCTGTTTTACCGATGTGTGAAAGCAATTCAATTGTGTTTAGCGATAAATTTATACGGTGGCAACGAGAGTCAATAATTTAAGTTTGACGTACTTGTACCTAGTAGCGGTTATTTATGATGTTTGCTGAGAGTAGGAGATGTGGAATCTGTTGTAGTGACATGGTTGGAAATGTATATAGGTATTTGTTTTGGCCTTTTAATTAGGTAATTCAAAATAAATGGATAGCTATTAAAAAATATTAAAAATTAAAGACTCGAATTGCAGACATATTTTATTTCAAATATTGATATTATGTAGGTATTTTTAAGTAAGAATATTTATATGCATTTAAATACCAAATCAACCATAAATATAAATACGCTGTAGCTTGATTGCTACTCTCCAACATAACACGACTTCTTGGCGGGAAAGTGAAGAGTGACGTTTGCCATTTCGTTTCTTTATTACTTATTTTGTTTTTTCGGATATTTTAGTGTAAGAAAGGTGGATTGTTACTCGTTAAACGATTGTGTACATGCATGAGCGTTGGCGAATGAAACGAAACAGCATAACGTACATTTTAAATTCACTTAAAAGTTGACGAGATGTCTTAATACAGTCTCACACCTTTACTGAATTTACTGAAACTTAAGAGTATCGAGGAAAATTATTTACCGTCTATAATCGGTACTCAATCATCAGTAATTATGATCATAGACAAAGAAAATTTTATTGAAAACCAGACTGTATGGGGTAGACTCTTCTGCCTGCCCTCAGTAGAGAAGAAAACCAAAACAGAAGACACCGGGCCTTACTAATAAACAGAATTTAAATTTGGAAAAGATAATCAGTGTTTTGTTTCCCTTTTTACGATTCAAAATGATGTTTGACTGAAATATACAAAACACTACTATTCTAAGCTTATACGTTTATTAGTAAGGGGGACCATGTTTGAACAAACATGACAGACGTCATTTTGTTATAGCTTATGCATACCGTAACTTAAATGTAATTAATCAAAAATTACATCGCTATTTTATCTTGCATATTGATCGCTTGATCGTAAACATTACGGTGTCGAGAATAAATTAAACTACAAGAAGACATAGGAGTGTCTTGTAGTTTAATCATCGCTTTTAGATGTCCCACGGCTGGGCTAGATAACTGAATATTCAGATATATTCTACCAACGAAGGAGTAGCTTATAGTATAGTAAGCGCCGATCCTAGACATAGGCCAAGTTAGGTTACAGCGAGAATTAAAATTAAACAATATTACTCAGTCACCTCAAAAGGCGCCAACAATTTTTTTTAAATTATACAACATCACATACATTGTTCTGATCCCAAGGTGAGTAGCTAAAGCACTCGTTTTCCCGTACCACAACCACCCTGACCCGACCCGACACAATATCGAAAATCTCGTATTCGTCATTGACCCGGCCGGGAATCGAACCCGGGACCTCAGAGTTAGCGCCGCCCAAAGTAATGCGTGGCAAGCCACTCGGCTACGGAGGTTGTCGTTTGTTGCCTTGAATATTTTTATTATATAAATTTTTGCTTTTACAATGCTATACTCGTATTATGTAGATACATGACCAAGACCCAAGAGCCAACGCTAATTATAGTACCTAAACATCATTTAAATAATAGTATGTAATGAAAATCAAAGCCATACGCATCAACACAGCACAAAAGTTTGTTCTGGTCGCCCTAACATATAATTACCAATTATATTTTAAGCAGGATAGGTATAGCAATACAATTGTATTACTAGACCTAATAATATACAAAGAAAAAAAAGACAAAGTGTTGTGTGTGTCGGGTCAGGTGCACTACCAACTATGCTATCGTGGCTCAATCCAACTCGCCGAAATCAACTAAGGACTCTACATAATAAATTATCCTTATTAATATACTTTATTGAGTCAAAGTCCAACAACAAGTGCCCCAGCTAATTTAACCTTTTTACCGCCAACAACTTCTATAGAAGTTCGAGATTTTCGTGCCGTTCACGCCAGCACTTCTATAGAAGTTCTTCTTTTGTACCTACTTTATTAAAATACATTTATACGTTGGCGTACGCGCATCGCGTGCAGGATAGTTGGGCGGAGAAAAGGTTAAAAAGAATTTCAGTAAAAATATACAGGCTTATAGCAAAAATTACTAGAACAGAATATTACCTGCTTACCTAGGTCAATTCCAATTCCCAATTTCAGTAATACATCTGCTAAATAATTAATTTTTATACTCGTACCGAATCCTGAATCGCTAACAAATTGTTTGAAAATTTTCGGCACCATTCCAGGCTTATCTGCAGTGCCACTTCATTATGGAGCCTATAATTCAAGGTGCAAGTGGCATGAGGTATGCTAGGCCATCTTTTGATCAAAAAAAATTTTTGTTTAACAGTCTGCAATTCATTGCGTCTTTTTTTGTATTTTGCATATATATAAATCTTCTGTGCTTATAATTGAACTCCTAAACGGCTGGACCGATTTAGATAAAAAAATTTGTGTTTGTTCAAGTGGATTCGAGAATGGTTTAAATTTACAATTGGATCCGGTAGGTGGCGCTGCTATAGGGGTCCATCATGGGATACGGGTGTTCTTAAGCGGACGAAGACGTGAGCGAGCCACTAGTGTATATTTAAGAATCTGGTGTTCCTAAAGGAACCTCGATTAGGATGCCATGGCTTTTATTTTTCTAGAGATTTTGCTGATTATTAACTCATGCGGCATTTTCAGCGTCATTGGACTTAATCCGCCCTTGCTATAGAGGGCTGTCTTCAGCCCTTTATGAAACTAGTAATATTTTCAGGGTGATAGAATCCTTGACATTGTAGTAGGTAGTTCTTTAGGTCAGCACTGTCAGCATACCGGGTCAGCCATGTCCGATGATATCAGAGCCAAATAATTACGGCCAATAACTATTACTCCGCAGAAATCCAATTATGACAATGTGTAAATTTCAGGTTACACGTACGCACCAAATTACTGGTTCACGCAAATTGAACCTTAATTTTCCATTTCGAAGAATCATTTTTCGAAATCAGATCAAGTGTGGGACGGACGCCTGAAATGTTTGGCTTTAACTCATGCGGAACCACTGTTTACTTAAAGAAACCAATGTTAATTTTGGCGCGCAGTTTAATTTTATGCGGTCATCTCGGTATCTCGTTCTCGCTTTTCGGCTTGTGGTATAACCAGTGCGAAAGAGACAGCTGCACCGTGATACAGAAACTGACAATGTTAAATTTTACGATACGATCGCGCTGAGGCGGTTTGATATGAGGTGAGAAGATGTAGATTTATGTAAATTGCCGTCGGGTTAATGAAAATTGCTTCTCAGAAAATTTGATGCAGTGTTAACGTGGCCACACGTTTCATTGCTGCCCTGTGCCTACCACTCTCACTGCGAAAACATTCTGATAGTATACCTATAGCCTGCAATACCTACCTCAATACTTGCTTTAGTTTCATTTCATGAGATCCATGCTAAGTTCCTATAGTAGACTGTGCAGTTTGAGAGTGCAATCGACTGGACGATATCAGTAGTCATTGTCAATCTCAAATTACCATGATTATAATTATGACGGAATATGACATGACTGCACTGTTAGGTTGATGGTACGTAATAGATATAAGACGGTCGGCATAACAAATATGATAATAAGATATTCCATCTGTTGTAGTAAGATAGCCAGTTAATCACTTCACTCGAAATCCTTAACTTTAAGTCTTTAATGGCCGTGGTGGTCACCGGTGACCGAC
The DNA here is from genome assembly GCA_947562085.1 of Eudonia lacustrata. Lineage (NCBI taxonomy): Eukaryota > Metazoa > Arthropoda > Insecta > Lepidoptera > Crambidae > Eudonia > Eudonia lacustrata. The sequence goes on from OX387320.1 coordinate 19,997,407, forward strand.
AAACAATAAATGTTCTATTGTGTCTGGTTTTGCGGCAGTCAACGTGTTAAGGAAGGTACCTAAGTTTCCACAGTTACCTACTTACCATCTCGTAAGCTGAAGACCAAGCACTTATTTCATCATCTTCATCATCATCAGCTCATTTTATGTCCCCACTGCTAGGGCACGAGCCTTCCCTATGGATGGATAAGGAGAACGGGCCATAAACCACCACGCCGGCCCTGTGCGGATTGGTGGTTGTTAACGACTGCTAATGCAGCCGGGACCAACGGCTTAACGTGCCTTCCGAAGCACGGAGGAGCTCCAGGTGATAAATTTTTGGTCACCCATCCGATGACCGGCCTTTGCAAAAGATGCTTAACTTCAGCAATCGAGACCGAGCGCGTTAATCGCTGCGCCATCGAGCTCCTCATTTCATTTTTTTTCATTTCATTCTGTAAGTAGTAACAGTAAATAGCCTATCACTGTGCCACTGCTGGGCAAACGCCTCCATCATTGAAATCGAGTCATCGCTACAATTGATGGGTAATGGCTTAATCACCACGCTTGCCAAATACGGGTTGGTAATCACAAACCCGGGCTATGCATCGAGAAATCCGAAACACACTCTCGCCCGACCTGGGAATTAAACCCGGGACCTTCAGGTATCGGGCCGAGCACTTTGCCACTCGGACACCGAGGTGTAAGTAAAATGGTCTAAATATTTTTTTAACCCTGTCAGTGTTGTTTACAATACACGATCGTATTCTATGTTCCGTCGCGTCGCGGTGTACGTACGTCGCCTATCTCCTGTGGTCTGCAACAACAATGGTAGCCATTGTCGCGCGACGCGCCGCGACACTGGGATGATAAATGTGCGCGGACATATTGTCCGGCCGTCACGTTTGTACGGATGGCAGATGAAGCGGGACATTCTGTAACACTAAGTAAAATAATGTGGAAAAATAAACACTAAAGACTCTTTAAATCAGTATCTAAGTTTCTAGGGAAAATATTGTTGAAGAAAACACTAAAGTGTAAGTAAAGGCTCATGATCATGAAGTCGGGCGACGCTTTTGAAATTTACGTGGCGGGTATCTTGATTTTTCCCAACAATTACAAAACATATGAAAGTGATATTTGATGACATGATTTTTCATTTAATTCACTTCTTTTTGCTAGTTGCAGAAACACGATTTGTTATCTTATATAACAGAAGAAAAAAAAACTAAGTAAACTTAAAACATAGATTTGCATTTTACAAGCAAACCAGACCGATTTAAGCATCTAAATTTTCTTAGTAGATTAGTCTTAACACACAATTCAATATACTAGTTCATTTTTTTAAATTTATTTGTTGTTTTTATTGGAAAGAAAAAAAAACAGTTTTCCCTATGGTACGGGGCGCAAACGCTCCGAATTAGAATAATTGTTTAGCGATGAGTCGGATAACGTAAAACAGTTCCCCGGATAGGTACTGTCTTGTGTGAGTTTCATTCGCCACTCGATTACGTTAACGAAAACGAGAATTCGTATGGCAAAATTTTAACTCTTCTCGTATGTCGCCAGGAGGCACTGCTTCAATGATCAATCATACTAGTTTTCGTTTTCGCAAACGTAATCTAATGAATACGAATAGTATACAAATCTCACACTAGACACCCAGATGTCCAGGGCGGCGTGACCTCTTCCTAAAAATGCCTCCATTCTGCTACTTTACAGTGTGGCCAGACACATACAAAGTGGTCAGATTCTGACGTATTCAATGTCAAAACCAAGCCACTGAGACTTTTTAATTACTCGATGATTTAAATACTCATCCAGACTAAAGGGGCTTACATACAAATAAATTAAACTAACTTTACAGTACACACACACACACACAGGTGTACCTAAGGTGCAAAACTTACCTACTGTACTTTTTCACCTTACTAAAGAAAAATAAAATAAAAATCAACGATCTATATTTAGTGATGACATAACGGGTCAAGTGTCGTGTGGTGGTAATGAAACTAATACTATAGATAATAATATATTCAGGAAAAACCTTGACAGTTCTTGTATCATAGTGTCCTCAAAGGAAAAGTTAGAGACATAAAATTGCGAAAGAAATATATTGTAATAGTGCTTACGAAATTGAAACAAAATAGAAAATAAAAAAAGGGTAACAAAACATGCTTAAACTTTAAACGTTTAAACTTTAAACGTCATATCCCACCAATTGATTTTTGACACTTCAGCAGTTTTCCCTTTCAAACTTAGCAGTTTCTCCTTTCCACCGACTATATATTTTCCTGTCTATGCCTGTATTAAAATCATAATAAACATGGATATTATAAAATGCTTTTGCTGACGGTACACAAGTGTGAATAGTTTTTTTTTTGAGAACGTGGTACAATCATTTCGGAGGTGACCAGCTAGTGTGACCAGGTTGCCTGTATTATGCATAGCAACCAATTCATGCAATAAGTCACCAAGTAACTACAAAAAATATAGCAACAGAAAGTTATTAAATTAATATTAAATACTAGCGGCCGCTCGCGGTTTCACCCGCGTGGTTTCCGTTCCCGTGGGAATATCGGGATAAAGGTATTCTATGTGTTAACCCAGGTTATAAACTATCTGTATGCCGAATTTCATCCAAATCCATTAAGTAGTTTTTACGTGAAAGAGTAACAAACATCCATCCATACTTACAAACTTTCGCGTTTATAATATTATTAGGATGATATTGTTGCTTTATTATAAAAAAGTGGTCGAATTCAAGTTCCTACATACATATGATTATAATATGATTTCATTTTGTATATCCGATTACATAATCGGATATACAAAATGAAATCATATTAAATCCTTATTAATAGAAAAATTATACTTACTTACTTTATAAAGAACTTTACAAGAATATCCAAAGAAACTTGTCAAAAAGATGAATTGAAAAATACTAATTGTATGTGAACGAACCTTGTCTATATAAAAAGATAGTATGTAACATGTGACTGTTTTACGATTTGAACTTTCAAAATAATTTTAATTGTTTAAATTGGCCTTTACAGATCTGCTGTTAAAATATGTTAAGCAAACGATTAGAACAGTGTCATTATCATACGCCAATACTTAGGTACAGCGCACCTGTCGCTCCGACTTTTAAAATGCAAGAGAATTCAAATTGCTTTGTATATTAGTATTTCACTCAATGTCTTGCAACAGGCACGGGATCGGGATTAATTTAAAAAATATATAAAGTTAATACAAGTGCGTTGCTTTATTAAAGTATGAATATTAATGCACAGTAACATGATTCTAGATAACTATAGGTTGTGAGCGATGGAAACGTATTTATAATGAAGCGATTTGATTTTATAGTCACTAGCTTACACTAACACCTTATAACCGTAGGTGGTTTAACACCGTCTGCGTAAAATGATATAATATTCATTTACTGTATCTATATACATATAATGACTTGTCCTAACTGACTGATTCATCCATCGCCGAGCCGAAACCGCTGAAGCAAATATGATGAAATTTGCCTTGTAGGTGACGTAACCAGCCACTAAATAAGAAAGGATTTTACGGAAATCATCCCCTTAGAGGGTACAAATAGGGGGTGAAAGTTTGTATGAAAGTCCGTCAGTTTTGAAATAAAAAACATGAAAATTGGTATTTGGCTTTTTGAAAAGAAATTATCAGGTCTCAGGAATTTTGTTTATTCTCCTTTAAATGAGTAAAAAAGGGAAGAAGGTTTTTTTTGGAAAATCGTTTTTTTTTAAGTAAGTAGATAATTAAATGAATTATTTTAATCGATATTTAGATTTTTCAATAAAAATAAAGGTTGACGTGTTTTAGCATTTTTCGAAAAACATTCCCTAGAGAGATGTAATAGGGGAGGAAAGTTTGTACGGAAAACTGTCCGTATTAAAGAAATTATGAAGTGACTTTTATTAAAAACAATCACTACTCCACGTGAGCAAAGCCGCGAGCAATATAGCTAGTATAAAATATTTGAAAAAATCTTTAGTCTTTATTTATTATTAGATATTATTGTGTTATATTTAATAGGTTTCCAAAAATTTAAAGGAAAAAAATATTAAACATGTTTTACTGTTATTTCAGGTTAGTACAAGGTGTTTGCAGTATTAATAAAAGGTCGGTGCATGCGTGTTGTGTGATCAGTGTGCGTTTTTATTTAGTGGTTCTATTTGAATTAATTAGAAATTATAGTTATTTACTATGAAACGAAAAAAAACAGGTCTCGGTAGCTCAGGTCAGAGCATTGGAACGGTAATCCAAGGGTCGTGGGTTAGATTCCTACTCGAGCTTCCTGGAAATGGTTTATTTTGTTCTACTTAGTATAAAAAAAATCTAATAAAAACAAACCAAGGATCTTTAATTGCTGATTAACATAATGTAAAGGTGTGTTTGATTTTTTGTCCTTTCTCATGTTAAAACGAAGCAAAGCTTACAGATCGATGCGATTTTTGCAAGGACGTACATATTTAGTTAGAGAGCATGTTTATTTACCTAAGGAAATATACTTGCCCCTTCGGTACTTCGCAACATTCTGAATTTCACTGGGCCAAAGTCGAGGAATGTACGAAGTACCAATCGTTCTATTGCATTTAAAAAAAATAGCAACAGTATTTTTTTAAGCGACTTCTCCGGCTTAGGAACGCTTAGACCTATTTGACACTGCAACGAATGTCTAATAAAACCTGCATGCTTAAAACAAAAGAAATAAAACTATTTATAAAAAAAAAACTTCTTGGTTAACTCTTGCTTAACCCTTACATTTGACACAATTTCACGGGATTCAGTGCGCCCGCGCGCATCCCACGTGCTCTCATTGTGTACGGGGTCTGTTGGACTGGACCCTATGAACTCCAGTTGTATACCACAAGCGATATAAATAAACGAACCACAAAACGTATGTTTTGATAAATTATACTTGACTGTTACCCTGCATGATTGATGCGAGCAGCAGCGTCCTACAAAATTATTTTTTAATTACGACTTTCAACTTTGTGCGAAACCTGCTCCTAGAAAATGCTGTGGAAATGTCGCGGCTATTATCATTTATCACTTTGTCGCAGTAACTTAATAGTGTTGCGATAATTTCTACCAATTAAATGTTTTTGTGGTGTTATTGTTTTGGCTGGGGCGTCTAATACTAGTGGCCGCTCGTGGTTTCACCCGCGTGGTTTCCGGTTTCACCCGCGTGGTTCCCGTTCCCGTGGGAATATCTGGATAAAAAGTATCCTATGTGTTATTCCCGGTTATAAACTATCTGTATGCCGAATTGCATTCAAATCCATTCAGTAGTTTTTACGTGAAAGAGTAACAAACATCCATACTTACAAACTTTCGCGTTTATAATATTAGTAGATAGAATTCGAAAAAACCATATTACGTCGTATGTTGGTTTTCTGAAGCATTGACGTGTTAATATCGCTAAATTGTAACGAGCCATGAGTTTTCTTTTTGCAATAGTAGAATTATCTAAATAATCTCAAAATCTTTTTTGTATGCTCCCCGATAAATATTAAAGTGTTAAGGTAAACTTTCCGGAATTTCGGATTTTTATTAATCAGCGAATTTATTGATTATTTTCTTTTGTAAATTAGATTTTAACATTGTAACACCACTAACGCTTAGAAACACTATATACCTACATCTGCGGGGTCCCTGGTTATAAAGAATCTCATCTGAGGCTCGATTGAAGCGTCTGATAAAATGTGAAGTAATAACGAATATATCGTACAAAGTGTTTCATTTCAATGTGTAGTGTTAAAGTGAGCTTTAAAAATCAATATTTACAATAACTACTTACCTGCGTTATATTGTTAATATTATTAAGTAGCATAGTGTGTTTCATTAATTGGCTTATGTTTGGGTAAATTTTTATTCTGTATCTTCTGTACCATTAAGAGCGTTTACGCCGCACACTAACGCCACTAATGAAAAAACAAACATATCTAGTAATTATATCTAGTAATGGCGTTATAGTTAAAAGTGGCCGTAACGTCTTATTTAACTAAACCATAACATGTGAGGTGTTCATTAGGTGCTGTAAAAATGCTAAATTACTTCATTCAGATAGTTTGTTGAGCATAATTTGATTTTCTATCTCTAATTACTAGATATGTTTTTTTTCATTGGCGGCTAGTGAGCGGCGTAAACGCTCTTAAAGCTGTTGAAACATTGTTCAATTAAAAATCATACATATAGGTTACGGATTCCATAATTATTATACGAAACAAATTTAAATGTGACATAAATAATATTACTTTATGTGCAATAAAAACTACATGTTATCATTACGCAGAGTGGTAGTAAAATTAATAGTGGTCCGGCTTATGTAACTTTGAGAATGAAATTGGATGAGTCTTTAGTGTATGAAATTAAGTTTAAAATGTTTGGGTAAGTATATTCGAGATTAACATTTTGATCACTTTTATCTACCTTATCTCAATAATATTACTTGGTCTATTTCTAACTTTTGTCAAAATTATTTTTAGCTAAGCAAATCTTTTAATCAGTTCACAGACCAGCAGAATGTAATATGGTGCATAACAATTTGTATAAACTTTTTTTTTTTGGACTGTGAACATATATATTATGGTACCTACATTACAATTGATTTAACCATACACCATTATTTTATTTTGTAGACAGTGAATCTGTTAATGTATTTTAGTGTGACTCCAAGTATCTATCTACTCTGTAATTTAGAGGTGTTCCACATAGATCACCCAATCGAATGTCACCTGAACTATTTCAGTTAGATCACCTGTTTAAGCTTATCATCATCTATACATTTAAGTATAGGTGATATAACTACACACAATTTTTTTGTGTATAAATAACAATAAATGAAAAACCTGTCGTAAAAAAAAATTCAGCACTTTTCTAAATTCTCCTCAGCTCCGTAAGTTGTATCATAATCTAAATGCGCAACATTTTCTTCTCAAGCGTGCAGCATAACATGTTACGCAGCTTCTCAATTCCTCTAATTGATTGCCGTGAGCCCTTAGTATTCGAGGCGCGCGAGCTGTCCCAAGGTCCGCCAATTATGCCGCTATCTGGGCCAAGCTGTGGGATTTTTTTTAGATCTTTGTTAATAGGATTTGTGAGTCATTTACTGGTACACCATAGAGTGTAATACAGGGAGCCTAGAGCGAGTTTTCTTTGCCATTCTATCACGAAAATAAGAATTAGTATGGTATTGAAGCGACTCTTGGTGACAAGGAAAAAGAGTTCAAATATTTACAAAATAAAGTTTTATTAGAAAAAAATCAACTAGCCTCAGGAAGCTCGAATGGGAATCGAACCCACGACCTTTGGATAACCGGTCAAATGACTCGTTGAATTTTTCTAGTAGTTTGTGATATACGCTGCAAGCCAGCGGTATTACGTCACTGTGAAATTACTACACTCACAGTTTTCCTAGTAAAATTTTATCTTGTAACTATATAATATAGCATCATGAATGCAAAATTCAAAATAATAAAAATAGTTAAAAATATTGCCATGAAAAATCTCATTGTATAAAATGTTCATATAATTTTTAACGCAAATTTTGTTGCGAACAAATTACAAAAACACAAATGTTGAAAAAAATTCCACGAGCAGGATTTGAACCCGCACCCTTCTGAATGACGGTGTTAATGACGGTAGTTGTTGACATTGAATGGGCGCATTTGGCTTTCAAAGTAAAAAGTAAATAGTGTTGAATAATTGCGGCGGGTTGGTTATAACCACGATAGCTTAATTGGAAGAGCACAAAATTAAAAAAAATGTCATACATGTAACGCCCTGTAAGGACATGGCTAATTTTAAGAGGCTGTTTTACATTATTATGAATTATAATATCTATACCGTTATATAATAATTCTCATAGTTATTGTTGTCGGAACTTGCATACTGATAAATATTTCCTTAAGGTACGTTTTTACGCAAAATTACAACTATCATTAGCATCAGCCTACATTATTCCACTGCGGGACACAGGCCTCTCCAAATGCACGCCACTGAGCACGATCTGCGGCTTGTCTCATCCAGCTCAGAACAATAATGTGAGCTGATGAGCTGGTACCACACTGCAATCATCATCAGCTCACGTAGTCCCCACTGCTGCAGCATAATCCTTCCCTATAAAGGGTAAGAAGAACGGGCCATTACCCATCACGCGGGCCCAGTGCGGTTTGGTAATTGTTAACGACTGCTAATGCAGGGACCAACAACCTTTCAAATAGACGTCCAGATCCTAAATGGGTAGTAGGTATAAAATGTATGGACGATTCAAAAGTACTTTTCCTATGTTTACTTGAATATTTTTTTTTACTTTGACTTTGACTTTGACTTTCGAAGCTCGAAGGAGCTCGAGATGATACATTTTTGGTCACCCATTTAGCAATCGCAGCAATAACCCTGTTATATCTATAAATAATGTGTCAATTTAACGCAAGTAAAGTAAAATAAGTACCCATTTCAATATAGCACTATTTTTGCGACGGGACCTTAACGCCCGTTCCCAATAATCTATTTCATCTGTTGTTTTACCTACTATAGATACAAATTTGACATAAGCTCCATACAAATTAAGTAAATAATAATAATACATCCAGTAAGCAAAACAACAGACAGATAAAATATAGGGAACGGGCGTTAATGCATACAACCTTCTTCAACACAACAACACATGAAATAAATCATGAACAAGTTACACATTTATCAATGAACGAATATTGAAAATGATAAACCAAATCACGCGTTTCGACGCATCAATTCATTCAGTTTAAATAATAAAATGATTATTTAAGCCGAATCAAATAAGCTTATCTGATAAAATTTAATTTCACTCAAAGTGGTGATTTCGATTTTCACAGGTGTATTTGCACGCAGATAAATTTAATAATCCTTCATATAAAAGGTGCAATTAAAATGGACAACGATGTCCGATATTTACTTAATTATTGGTTGTGAAAGTTTTTGTTGTAAGAACTGTGATGTCAGTGTTTTTTCAGATGATAAAGTGATGGTTTAGTATATTAAAGTAAATGCCTATTTGGAATTACTGTTGGGTTTTATTGCTCAAGATTTAATATGGGACCACAAAATAACATTAATGTTCAATTATAAAAAGTATAGTTTTCAACCAATTCAATCTTTATATTTTTTGCTTTCTAATTATGTAATTATTAATAATATTCATATTCATATTTATTTGCATATCACACGGTATTCCAAAGGTAAAAGAAAAATAATTAAGTACATAAGACATGTGATACCCTGTAAGGGCACCGCAAAGTATTAGAGCAGTACTGTACACTACTGCATCCTTGTAGACACTTCAATTTATAAAAAAGAAGACATAACAGTAAATTCTGCAAGTATGTCTACATTATGTCTGGTTAAATATAAAATTACATGTATGTGTAGGACCCAATATTCAAAAAGTAGATTCTTAGTCCGTTCGTGTGATTTCTTTAACAAAAATTATGTAAAAATAAGCAAATGTTGAAAAATTTTTTTTTCCACAAGCAGGATTTGAACCTGCACCCTTCTGACATACCGGGTCAGGTGTGTTCAACATTTGTGTTTTTGTAATTTGTTCGCAAAAAAAAAGTTTGCGTTAAAAATTATGTAAACAAAACAAAAACATTTTAAAAATTATGTAGATTTGGATGTTTTTATTACGTCATTGTCGTGTTATAAAAACTCAATAAAATGTAAAACTTTTAATACAAAATTACAATATTTTTGTTATTTTTTTTTCATTATTTTTTTTTAATTTACCTGCATGTGTGACATAAAATTTATTGTCAATGTCTTTTAACTTTTTTTTCCTAACAGTTGTGTAAACTCAGTTTGTAAAATTTTTGGTAGAAACTTTATTGGCCTTTGTGTTATAACTTTATGTACTGTACTTTGAGTTATTATGTGCTGTATGTGTCTCATAATGCAAAATAAAATAAAATAAAAAATAAAATGTAAAATAAAGTTGGTTATTTAAGAAAAAAAAAAGTGTTTTTTAATTTTTTAGTATCTATCCTTTGTCTTTACTAATATTTAATCTGTTTTGAGCACATAGCAAGATGTGTCAAGTAATGTTATGGCTTCGGGGAAATTAATCAATCAAGATTATTACATCTTAGCACAGTATAATAATATGTTGTCAACTTCGGAAATTTGCTCAAAAACTAATTTGGATGGATCGCATTAACTTTTAATGTTTCTAACATATACCGTTGAACTAATTATTTACATTTTGCTTGTCTAACCTTTTAACAACTAGTGGCTCATTTCTTTCTTTAACAGGACCAAGCGAGATCTGGAGCTAAGCGAACATCAAAGGTATGTTTATTTTTTTTTATTCAACATCAGCACAAAGCTGGGCCTGTTATAAAAAATATACAAAACTTATGTCCATTGTATACTAGCACACTAAATTACACTATATTATTATATCAATAATTATTTTAAGGAGGAGCCTGTATCTCATAACACGGGATAAAACCTTATATGATATCAGTTCACACATGTACTGTCTAAAGTGTTTATTTAATAAAGAATATTTGATTTTGATATTTGAGCGAGATCTGAAGCTAAGTGATGAAGCACAAAGCTGGGCCTTCATCCCACTTGATGTTAAGTTGACAAGGTGAAGGTGGAAGTTTGCCCTGAATTCTATACAACTCAGGAACTGGCATTCTTATCTGGTGACTGTTACGAATGCGCCATCTGCTGTGAGCGGGGGGGTATTACTGGTGGCATTATGATCGTGAACCCTTAGCCTTACCGTTTATTATAAAGATAACTACGCATGACGTTGTGGATTGTGGTACACGGAAATAAAAACCATAAATTTATTACTAACTAGCTGTGCTCGCGACTTCGTCCGCGTGGAATAGTGACTTTCGGCAGCATCTTTAATTTTTTAGGCTCTTGTTCCTGTTTTTTCATTGATGTTTCGCTCCTATTGGTCGCAGCGTGATGCTATGTAGCCTAAAGCCTTCCTCGATAAATGAACTATCCAACACAAAAATATTTTTTCAATTCGAACCAGTAGTCCCTGAGATTAGCGCGTTCAAACAAACAAACTCTTCAGCTTTATAATATCAGTATAGATTAATTGCTTTATTGATTCCTCGCTCGCTACATACATAACAGTGACTGTTGAAGCAATGCTACAAACATTGTCCTTATGGTGACAGATTTTGATAAGGTGGTAGATGACTAGCTAGTCAGGCGGTCGTATAAGCCCCTACCACTAAACAATGTTAATGTAATATGCACGCCTCTGCTAAGAATTAAATCCGCGGGACTTCTAGGGACTAAGAATCGCAAAATGATTTTAATCACAAAATTCAAGATATTGAAAAAAAAATTGTTAATTATAAAAACTCTTAATGTTGTTAAACTGTTAATGTTGAAAAAATTTCCACGAGCAGGATTTGAACCCGCACCCTTCTGACATAACGGGTCTGACTTGTTCGCAACAAAATTTGCGTTAAAAATTATATAAACATTTTATTGTTAACTATTTCGTAATGGACAATTTTTGAAACAGTGATCTACAAATAGATACCTAGATATTTAAATAAGGTGAAATATTTCACTGTTATAAAAACCGGCCAAGTGCGAGTCGGATTCGCGCACGAAGAGTTACGTACCATTATCTATAAAACGGCAAAAAAATCATGTCTCAACAGACAAAATATTTAAGGGGGCTCCGATAGTTGTATCGGAGCCCCCTTAAATATTTTTTATTCTGTTTTTTAGTATTTGTTGTTATAGCGGCAACAGAAATTCATCATCTGTGAAAATTTCAACTGTCTAACTATCACGGTTCACGAGATACAGCCTGGTGACAGACGGACAGACAGACGGACGGACGGACGGACGGACAGCGGAGTCTTAGTAATAGGGTTCTCGTTTTTTGGGTACGGAACCCTAAAATGGCATAGGTAGGTACCTAAAGTTTTCTTAGTAAATGTATGCGTCCCTAAATGATTCTATAAAGACATCAATATTTTTCTCCGCACATGTTATTATCACTTATATAAAAATGTCACTCGGGTACTTTAGTTACACATTAAAATACTACCTCTAGGCGTCATAATCGTTCGGTCGCCTACAGGCTACGAAAACCATCAGGGGTGGCCAAAGTACAAAAGAACGATTTTTTTTGCGGAAAAGTAGAAAACAAATTTCTTTTATTTGCAATTTCTTTGTTGGAATGTGTATACGGAGTGGTCTGTAAATTTAATACTGAGGTACAAAACATAGAATGAACACAGGAAATAACATAGCATGAACATTTTAATCAAGGTGGAAAATGTTTTATGGATATTCGGATAAAAATCCAAACATGTTTTGTAAATATCTATTTGTTGTATTATTTGTTGGATGGATCTATTGTTGACACTGCGGACATTGTTTTAGTTTGTACAAAGAAGCATTATGCGGTATTGTGTATTTGTATAAATATTTAAACTGCTGAAAATCCTTGTGAAAGTGTAAATAAGCCTTTCTTAATGTATCAGTAGGTATAGGTATTACAATGTTTTTTTTTAATATTCACTGAGACATACACAAAGTGCTTAGTAACTGTCCTAGTCCTCCATTAATTTTATTTATAATGGAACACGAAAGTGAATGAGTTCTATATGAATGCAATAAACCTTTTTCTTATTTGATTGACGCGTCCTGAACAGGCAAACTGTCGATCACCTTTCGCTCGCTCGTTGTCAAGAAAAAAAAAGCCTTAAGCACCCAGTAGGCAGCCCTAACCGTGTCGGAGTTAACTCTCGTGATTTATGTGGGGCTAAGCAGCGGGCAATTTAATTATTATCGCAGTTATTATTAGCCATTACCCGCTCCGGCCAACTTAAACATTCAACTTAGATCCAGCGTTGAGTTAAACGGCGCTTGCATAACTCTAGTTAGTCAAGTTGAAGTTCACGTGTTGGTGGTATCAATTGAAATGTTTTTTTTTAATTTTCGTGTGGAGATAAGTTGATACAATTTTATGTGCCATTGAGATGGCAATTGTTTTGTTTTGCCATTGTTTTAGTTTTACAACTTCTTTTGTTTTCATTTTATTTTATTCTTTAAATGCCAGTATTTGAACGCAACCTCCATTCTTCTTGATTGTATTCGTATTACGTTACTTAGTTCTTTTTTTGTTGTTTTAAATTAGTTGGTTGTTGAGTGATAGGGAAACATTTTAGCACCCGAAATAATACTCTTTGATAGAAATAAAAATGGGAATAGTGAATAATGACATCATTGTTTTGTTTCACCAATTTTACGTTTACTTACTACTTCTAGTTTACATCAAACTATAATATGGTAAAGATCCTTTATACGTTTCGATATTCCACACAGACTTCAAAATTCAATATTTCCCTGACCAGTAAGCCAATCTCAATAAAACTGTTTTTAATGCTTAAGGCAAATACAGATATCTCGTTAGATAAAGGACGATATCGAAATATTTTTCTTGCTACCAACATCCTCGTTCCTGATAATAAAAAAAAAATATTTTACTCCTAATGAAAAGTTTCAACTGTTTCTAAAGAACATTATTCCTCATTTCGGTTCTCCCCTCATTATCCTCAAATCACTTACGAGCTCAAAGCAGGAATTTATGGAGTAGTTTCAAGAACACGTCGAGACAAGTTAGCAAGTGTCGCCAGCGGGCAACTCCTGGCGCGCCTCCGCCCTGATTAATGCCTTCTAATTTAGAGGCAGCTGCCGCTAAATGTTAAGCTCAGTGGGGACACGGCGGCGGCGTGATGGATGGCCGGTGCTAGGGCTAGCAGGGCCGCAGCTTCAACCTTAAAGTTGAGCGAGTAAAACATGGAAACTGCATTGCGTTGTCAAATTTCCTGAAATTTCGTTAACGGGGACGTGCTTGCTTGATACCGTTCCCTCTATCAGTCCGAGCTGAGTGCCTAGCCTTAAGATACTTCCTCGGTTTGTTTCTCTCTCGATTCCTACCCAAACGCCTCGGCGAATGTTGTATGGGGACTGGGACATGCCTGCTTGATATCGTCTCCTCTATCAGTCCGAGGTGAGGATCTAGCCTTTAGGTACGCCATTGGGTTGTTCCAGTCTTCATTCCGATCGCCCTGGAGAATCTAGTAAGGGACGAGGACACGCTACGTGATACCATCCCCTTTATTAGTCTGAGCTGAACACCTAGCCTTAAGATACTCTCTTCTAGAAACCCTCTTAGGATATTAGAGCACTACTTCTACGGGTTTCATTAGTAGGTAACTCTTAGTGCGCCTCAGTCTGACCTGGTTAATGCCTTGCCGCTAAATGTCAAGGTCAGGGGACACGGCGTTGTGATGGAGTGCCAGAGTTGGCAGGGCCTCATAGTTGAAGCAGTAAAGTCAACTGCGTTGTCAAGTCTGACATTTCCGTAACGGATGCACGCTTGCTTGAAACCGTACCCTCTGTCAGTCCGAGCTGAGGACCTATCCCTTAGATACTTCCTCAGGTTGTTCCAGTCTTGATTCCGGTCGCCTCGGAGAATCAGATAGAAGACTAAGATACGCGTCTCTTAGGATATTCGATCACTACTTCTACGTATGCCGTCAGTGGGTGACTTCTGGCGCGCCTTCGCCCTGATAAATGGGACACGGCGGCGTGATGGATGGTCGGTGCCAGGGTTAGCAGGGCTTTATAGTTAAGGGAGTTAATGAAACTGCGTTGTCAAGTTTCCTGAAATTTCCGTAACGGATACACGCTTGCTTGATATCGTTTCCTCCATCAGTCCGACGTGAGGACCAAGCCTTTAGATACTTCCTTGGTTTATTTCTCTCTCAATTCCTACCCAAACGCCTCGGCGAATGTTGTAGGGGACTGGGACATGCTTGCTTGATATCGTCTCCTCTATCAGTCCGACGTGAGGACCAAGCCTTTAGATACTTCCTCGGTTTGTTTCTCTCTCGATTCCTACCCAAACGCCTCGGCGAATGTTGTAGGGGACTGGGACATGCTTGCTTGATATCGTCTCCTCTATCAGTCCGACGTGAGGACCAAGCCTTTAGATACTTCCTCGGTTTGTTTCTCTCTCGATTCCTACCCAAACGCCTCGGCGAATGTTGTAGGGGACTGGGACATGCTTGCTTGATATCGTCTCCTCTATCAGTCCGACGTGAGGACCAAGCCTTTAGATACTTCCTTGGTTTATTTCTCTCACGATTCCTACCCGAACGCCTCGGCGAATCTTGTAGGGGACTGGAACGCGCTTGCGTGGTAGCATTCCCTCTAGAAACACTTTTAAGATATTTAATTACTACGGCTACAGGTGTCGCCAGCGGGTGGCTCCTGGCGCGCCTCTGCCGTGGTTATATCAGTCCGAGGTGAGGAGCTAGACTTAATATACGCCCTTAGGTCCGCTCTCTATTCCAATACGAAAGCTTCAGAGAATTCGGTAGGAAACGGGTAGGTACACGCCTGCGCGATGCCATTCCCTCTCATATTTTTGACACATTATTATGTTCCTTGGCGAACTTGGGTTTTAAGAAAGAGATAAGCTCCTCCGGATGAAGTACGCTTTCCCGTTTTTATGTAAAAAAAAAATCGTTACTAAAAGCCGCTGAACGGCCTACGAAAGCTTAATACGAAGGACGATCGAGGCAATTTACCGTTGACAATAAAGTATCAACTTTTTCCATCCATAAGTCGCTTGATCATAAAACAACCGCTGACCTGAAGTAAGCTCGCGTAATGACAAAAGAATTACCTTCAATTAGCAACAACACTACGCAAATTAAAATGCAACTAAGTGCATCGCAATTCGTTAACCTTTTTGGTATTTTTTTGTAAGTGTAGAACAGAGTTATGACGTTCACCTGTCTAACGTCATTAAATTGTGTGGAAGGTTTATATCAATTCGTCATACTGCGCATGCGCATGCCTATTAAACCCCAGGGTGCTTAAGGACAGGTGGGAAATATCAAAGATGCTCTACGTTGAACGGTAGTCGCAAGCAAATTGAATACTTACAGTATGGTTGTATACTTTTTGAGCTTTTCTTTGGCGCGTGCTAACGCTTACCAAGCTTATCCAAAGATGATTCATATTTAGAAGACCTTGGTTTTAGTTAGTTAGGTACAGCTCTTCTTCTTATTCAGCTCATCTGTATGTATATTTTTTTTATTTATTTTTTTTTATACTTAGCACGGCAAATGACTCCATACCACCTGATGTTAAGTGGAAATGGAGTCCAGACGCGAAGACAACTGGTGCAGCGTGAAAACAACGCAGCATCAGTCAACCTCACTCTGCCGGCCCACAAGGTGCTTCTTCACGCCTCGTTTGAAGGACCCAATATCATAGGAAGGAGGAAAAACGTGTGCTGGTAGACTATTCCATCTTTTGGAGGTGCGACAAAGAAACGAGTCACCAAATTTCTTTGTGCGCGATAGGATATGTGTGACAGTAAAGCGATGACTCCGGAGAGCAGCACGTGTACTTCTATGGAGGAAGGGAGAAGGTGGGATAAGGTCAAAGAGTTCTTCAGAGCACTCGCCGTGGTACAAGCGATAGAAAACGCTGAGTGACGCTATATCTCTACGCAATTGTAGGGGTTCGAGAGTATTAGTGACCTCTGCATTGCCGATAATGCGTACAGCGCGACGCTGCAATCTGTCTAAGGCAACGAGAAGGTACTTTGCGGAACCGTCCCAGATGTGCGAGCAATACTCCACGCAAGACCGTACCTGAGTCTTGTACAAAAGACACAACTGGTCAGGCGTAAAGAATCGCCGCACTCTGTTCAGGACACCGAGTTTTCGTGAGGCAGTTTTGATCACGGCTTCGATGTAGTCCTTTTGATTCAGATCACAGCGAATCGTCATACCGAGCATGTTGATATTGCTCTGCAGGCTTAGAGATGAGCCCTGAAGAGTTGGAAGGGGAAGGAATGGTGACTTCTTGGCCGTAAACGCACATACCTGTGTTTTCTTGGCATTGAACTCAACAAGATTATTGGAGCCCCAATTAGATATGAGGTCCAATACCCGATTGAGCTCAATGACAAGATTCACTCGTTTCTCTTCAGTTTCGACTCGCCCAGCCGCAGGGTGACCGTTATACCCACCGTGCACTGTACTATCATCTGCATAGCAATGAATATTTCCAAGTGGAAGCATATCATTGATATGCAGAAGAAACAACGTGGGTGACAGAACGGAACCCTGAGGGACACCAGCGTTCACTGACATGAGCCGCGAAGCGCATCCATCAGACAGGACACGAATTCTACGCTCGTGCAAGAAGCCAGCGACCCAGTTGCAGAACTGTGCAGGCAGACCGTATGCCGGGAGCTTGGAGAGAAGAGCTTTGTGCCAGACCCGATCAAATGCCTTGGCTATGTCGAGGCTAACAGCCACCGACTCACCACGCTTGTCAATAGCCTCACCCCAGAGATGTGCGACGTACGCTAGAAGATCACCCGTTGACCGCTTCGGCCGAAACCCGTATTGGCGATCGTGAATGATGGAGTGTTCTTCTAGGTAGTGGACAAGTTGTTTATTTAAAATGCGCTCCATTACTTTGCATAAAACTGAAGTTACGGCTATGGGGCGGTAATTCGATGGATCTGACCGATCACCTTTTTTGGGGACCGGTTGCACATTAGCCTCTCTCCAAGATTCCGGCACACAACCTGAAGAGAGCGAGAGACGGTAAAGGCGCGTTAATACGGGGGACAACTCCGCTGCACACATTTTTAGTACTACTGGAGGGATGCCATCAGGGCTATTAGCTTTCCGGACATCGATTGACTGCAGCTCCGCTCCGTCCGCTCCGTCACACTGCCTGATTTTAAAATCGGGCATTGTGTGGCCACAGTGAGAGATTGTAGGTGGCTGTGCATTGCAATCATCGACTCGGGAGTTAGCCGCAAAGAGTTTGGCCAGGAGATCGACCTTCTCCTGCGGCTTGTGAGCTAAAGTTCCATCAGGACATCTCAATGGTGGCAGCGAGGGATGGCAGAAGTTTGATTGCACGGCATTGGCCAGACGCCAGTAGCTACGACTGCCCGTAGGATGCGTCAGTAGTTCTTGGCCGACTCGTGCAACACGCTGGGCATCCGCTCTAATGTAAGCTCTTTTGCAGGACTTGGTGGCATAATTATAGGCTGCTTTCAGCGAGCGGGTTTCGGGATCCCCAACAGCTTTACCCCTGATCCAAGCGCGGTATGCCGCCTGCTTGTTATCAACAGTGTTGGCACACTCGCGGTTGAACCATCGGTTGCGCCTGCCTTTGCTGATGAGATAGGAGTGCGGAATATAGTATTCCATCCCTAAAACTATCTCATCAGCTACTGCAGTCGCACTAGCTGTCGGGTCCTTCCCACTGAAGCAGCGCTGCCCCCAAGAAACGGATGCGAAATAGTCCCGCATACCATCCCAATCTGCCGACGAGTAGTGCCAAATCTGGCGTTTCGATACCGCTAAAGGCGGTAGCGGGACCAGAGGCACTTTACTGGATACCAAGCAGTGATCCTGAGTGAGTGATTATAATAGATAACATATTTTGCCAACAGCAAAAGCTCTTAACTTTACGGACCATATTCTTGTTATTTATCATAAGCCAACTTGTCAAGCATAATTTATATTGTTAATTCTAAGCCTAACAAAAATAAATTGCAATAACATAAAAAACTACCCGTTTAGTTAAATAATGTTTAATCTTTTGTAAGTTCTAAAATTCTTATATGAAAACGAGAAATACAATTATTTGTACAAGAATAGAAATAACACCTTGTGCATTGAGCATTTTAATTTACAAACACAGGTGACATTCAATAAATGAACCATAAGTTACACTAATCAATTTGATGTAGTATTATCTGCATACATACATATACACCTAGATAGTGTAATGACAAATAATAATGAGGAAAGTTTATGGATCATTCATAGGACAAGGTGTCACATACACCTACTATAATACTATCGGGAATGATCTTATGCTTTTGCCTTTTTAGTCCTTTCGTGTGCGTTACGTAATCCACTTCTATTTTGGCGGTCAAAAAGTATTTCTAGGACTGTATCCCTCACCTGCGCAGGCCTTAAGAGAATGATACTAAGGTCGACTGAATTGAGAAATCAGGGGACTACGAAAAGTAGATAAAATCAACGTTTCGTAGTCCCCTATTCCTCCTCCAAAACTGGACCGATTTAATTACTTTTTTAAAAGATTTGAACCTTTAAAAACTTTAAAAATTGGCCAGATTTTCCGCTGTGTTCAGACATCCAGCAAACAAATTTGACGAGATTATATAAAAAAAAATCAAAACATAGGGACACAGCTTCTTCTTTTTTTAATTTTTAATGAAAAAGTAATTAAATCCGTTCAGTAGGTTTACAAAGTTTTGGTAGGTTACAAAATATAATACATAAAAATTACTTAAAGGTTCTCTCTCACCGATAGAAAAACCTTTTGAAGCACGGATGATCAAGATGATTATTTTTTTGCCTAACTTCTGGGATTGCAGACCAAACGATTTACCCACCTTTATCAACCTCCTCAATTTAAAAAAGCTATTTTATTAAATGGAGCCGTTACCGGAGCTCGTTAAGTGCAAAACACTTCTATTTTGCCGATCCGATCCGAACCCCTTGGAGAATCTAGTAGGGCACGGGGAGACCCACTAGTGTGTGATGCCGTTCCCTCTAGAAAACCTCCGAAGGTGATTCGTTTCACACGGCTTTAAGTTTCTCGCCGCCCCCAAAAAAGCCCGGTAAAGCTGATAATGCCGTCTGAGGCAATAAAAAAAAAACGTTGTGTGCATTACGCAAAACTTACACTTCTATTTTTGACGGACAAAAAAACGCGAGTACTGTCTGCACAGGCCTTAAGACTTATTAAAAAAAAATATTTAAAGCCTTTTTGACGCCCTCCTTGGTTGAGTGGTTTGTACACCGGTTTTCATGGAGTCACCATCTCTGAACTCCCGGGTTCGATCCCCGGTCGGGACAATTTAGAAATTATTGTTTTTCTAAATTGTCCCGGGTCTGGGTGTTTTCTATGTATAATAAGTATGTATTTAAGTATTTTAAGTATGTTTATCCGTTGTCTAGTAACCATTTAACGAGTTTCATAACGAAGCTTCTCTTGGGCTAGATAATTGGTGTGAGTGTAAGAAAGTTTATTTATTTATTTATTTGTTTTATCAAACGGAGCCGTTACTACTACCCTTAAGCTTTTCATTGTCACATTTCGGTGCAAAAAATCTATACGCATCGCCGCATCGTTCGCATATAAGGAGCGGCGCGCACGGTGTCCTTTACAAAATGAATAAATTACAAATTACCCTTCGGGAAAATGGTGGTTTTTCTCTACCTCCCCCTCTATTTATAACAATCAATTAACATTTTGCCAGTTACGTTGGAATACTGTAATTTTGCTCGAACTAGGTATACAGCTTTAGTTTCTTTGTTACCTTGACCATCTTTGACTAATAAAATTCTTGTTTATATAACAGTGTAGCCTATTATTAATTAACGGTGATAAAATAAATTCAGTAAACAATTTCTCATTATTAAGTACTGTGGAAATAAAGGGAATAATGGCCACTACGAACTATGTTTCGAAATTAATACTCTGTTGGATCTGTTAGCGTTTATTTTACGTCAGGATAAAATCATATGTAAAATAAGCGCAAGAGTGTGAATTGTTTGCGTAAACTATAAAAAAAAATCATTTATCCGATCATCAAAGATCATTGTTCCGTTCCAGAAAACTTAAACGGCTTTAATAATGGGTTCACGACAGTAGTCTAACAAAGCTATAAAAGTTGAACTACGACTTCCTTGCATTCAACCTCAGCATCCATCCGCTGATTTGTTAGATGAATTTCGCGAATGCATTATTCAGTTGCAGCGAATTTTAGAAACGCATTTTTTAGCAAATCAATTTTTCATGTTAGATATATTTTGCGAACGCCTTATTTAGTTGCAGCGGATTTCAGTGTCGCAAATTTAGCGAATCAATATTTCATTCATGTTTAATATATTTTGCGAACGCCTTATTTAGTTCCCCCCTTCCTCACTGGCCCTCGCTACGCTGCGCTTCGCTCGGGAACAAAAATTTAACTTAACCTAACCAACAGTAAGGGTTTCTTATGCTGACCGATTAAAGTGAAGTAAAATGGCGTTACTCTGAAATTTACTGCAACTAAAAAAGGAGATCGCGAAATTCATCTAATAATAAATTATGGGAACATAAATAAAGCTTTTGCTAAAAAATGCGACCCTAAAATTTGCTGCTACTGAATAATGCGTTTGCGGAATTCATCTAACAAAACTATCCGCTACCGATGCTTCGACTTTAACTTTAGAAGAAATAGTTTAAAAAAATATTTTTTTTAATTACTTAGTTTTGAGCATTATAGCATATACACATTTATATCGTATCATTACACCTGAATGAATGAATGGTTGAACCAATTAATTTTTAATTGAACGTTTCTTCTGAAATGTAACACATGCCACAGACACGGTCGATATTCACTTAAGTATGATACGACACCAAATTGTATATTTCAATTGATAAAAAGTTCAATTGCGTACCTCACATCACTAGTCGTTACTTAGTATATTTTTTCCCCGGCTATCGCTTTTACCCTTTTAATTATGCACACACCACTCAGACAAATTGGGTGTCGGTTCATTCATAAAAGCGGAGTAGGTATCTACTAATAAGCAATTAGGGATGTCCGTTAGCCTAAGGAGGTGCTGGTTAAGTCCATTGTATAAGCAAGGAGGTGCCTGTTAAATTCATTGTATATCAAATAGCAGGTGCGTGCGGCGTCTTTGTGATTAAACATTGAAATCGACGCTGCCAATTAAAAGCGTATTTGTTAATTAGTGATACTGTTGTTGACGGTGCGCAGTCACGCGACACCCGATGGGTCTCGATTTTTAACACTTCGGCACCTTCTAAAGTCGACGCGTTGTTTTGAAAGTTCATCATCATCGGCACATAATTGTTTTATATTATTTTATTATCTTAGGAAAACCAAGGTTTACAAAATTTTAATATGGTTACAAAGTAATACACACAAAAACCACACACAGTTATATATTAATTAAAACTAGAAGCACTAAGCAACGTATTATTAATCTCGCTCAAACTATTAACGAATTGGTGCAACAGAATATATAGTTACAAATACTATTATGTGGGTTCAAAAAACCGCTCGCTCAACGTCTTTACTTAGACCTTCCCTCGATCTGGCGATAAAGTGAGTTAGTAGGTGTAATCGCCTCGATGGCCGAGTGGCAGAGCTCTCAGCCCGTTACGATACGATCCCGGGTTCAATTCCCAGGTCAGGGAAAGTGTGTTTCTGATTTTTCGACCCGGGTTTATGCACCAACCCGCATTTGGCAAGCGTGGTGATTAAGTCATTACCCATAAATTGTAGTGATGACTTGATATCAATGGTGGAGGCCTTTGCACAGTAGTTGGACAGTTATAGGCTGTTTACTGGGTTAAAATGAGTGCCACCTTACGACAGCAACTGTGTCCAAATTAAGAAGAGGCTCCTACGACACGGTCATCCTACTCTAGGTCTAGACTTTAGAGGTGCCATTGAATTTTCCGCTCTCGCCAACAGTTCGTTGCCTCAGTGATGCTAGTAGGGTGCAGATAACCGCTAGCAAGATGCACCTAGCCAACCTCATATTGTAAAAGTTACAATTAACCCGGATATGATATACATCTTCCAAAAGATGGAATAGTCTACCAGCGCACGTTTTCCCTCCTTCCTATGACATGGGGTCCTTCAAACGAGGCGTGAAGAGGCACCTTGTGGGCCGGCAGGGTGAGGGTGACTGATGCTGCGTTGTTTTCTCGCTGCACTAGTTGTCCTTACGTTTGGACTCCATTTCCACTTAACATCAGGTGGAGTGGAGTCATTTGCTGAGCTATGTATAAAAAAAAAAAAAAAAAAAATACCCCAGCAGCAGCCGCTCAAGATGTTTTAATTTCGTCATGCACCCACCCGGGGAACTGGCATTGCGATAGTCGCTTATCTTTTCGTAACATATTACCGAGGAAATTACTTAATAGTAACCGCCCTAATAATGCCTAGTTCTGCCTGCACGGCTTTACGCCCCGCCCGATCCTCTAAATGCCACTACACATTTACAGAATACACTTAACATGCACACAGTTTAGGCTCGAGACTTCTAGAACAAGATTCAAAAAATTCAAAATTCAAAATCATTTATTCAATTTAGGCTACAAATAGCTCTCGACAGCTCTCGACTCTCAGAACGTCATTATGTCACCGGTTCGTAAGTCTACTCTGGGCGGGAGATCTTGTACGGAGAAGAACCGGCAAGAAACTCAGCAAGTGTCCAGCTCTTTTCTCCCTTACAGCGTCAAAAATATTGGAAAGTGCCCCTTCATAAAAGGACACTTTCCATCACAAATAAACACACAAGAAAATAAAATAAAGGACAATCACAACACACAAAATAAAAAAATCTAAGTTTTGACGACCTCCTTGGTCGAGTGGTTTGTAGACCGGTTTTCATGGTGTCGCCATCTCTGAGGTCCCGGGTTCGATCCCCGGTCGGATCAATTTACAAATTATTGTTTTTCTAAATTGTCTCGGGTCTGGGTGTTTTCTATGTATAATAAGTATGTATTTAAGTATTTTAAGTATGTTTATCCGTTGTCTAGTAACCACTTAACGAGTTTCATAACTAAGCTTCTCTTGGGCTAGATAATTGGTGTGAGTGTAGGAAAGTTTATTATTAAATTTATTAAGTTCTAAGTTTGCAAAAATTACATCAGGTAACCAATTTCAATTTTCACAATGTCATACAGTACTAATATCTAAGTCCGAAATTGTCTAAGAAAAACCAAGTTAAAGTATACGAGTATAATAATAATCAAGGGTACGACGACCCGGTTCCCACGTGTTCTGTACCAGGTACAGACATGTGACTGGTCGCTTCTCCCCACCCCCACGACCCGGTAAACCCAAGCTGAGGTCCTAAGCTTTTAGGGGTGAGGTTGTAGAGGTGTGTTTCGCTTTTGATCCTATTCGAACCCTTCGGAGAACTTAGTGGGAACGGGGACACACTAGTACGTGTACTAGTGCATGATGGCATTCCCTCTAGAAATTCTCTGACGGTGCTTCGTTTCACACGGCTTGAGGAACCCTTTAAGTTTCTCGTCGCCGTAAAAAATGGCGTGCCGTGACGCTGAAAATGCCGTTTGAAGCAATTAGAAAACTGTCCTAAAAAACGACTTCACGGCTTTGCTTGTATTAATTTTGGTTCGATTTGAAAAAACTACAGAGCATAGAAACATAAAATCTACTGAAGCGTCAGTACCGGCTTTTCGGCAACTTGCGTTTAACATTCTTAGCTTTGCAAGCGTTTAGACTATGGCAGCTATCCTTCAACGAGCCATATGCTTGTTATCGGGCTCAGTAAACTAACAAAGAACAACAAACAGACGCATTCATTCATATTATCAGCTAAGACCACGTACTTCACACTCGTTTCCAGATGATTAGTGCATTTCCAGTAATGTTACTGTGCTGACGTCGTCCAAATGTGATAAAGCAGGTGTCCCTTTAATGTATTTTTGCATATATGAATGTAAACGATTGTATTAGTTTGCTACAATGTAAACAGGAATACAATTATGTTTAGAATTTATAGAAAATTGTGTGATTAATAATATAAATTAAAGTGATGCTTATGCGTGTTTAAATGTGTTTAATGTGATACAAATAAGTACATTGTTTTGTATTTGTTTTAGTAGTTTGGACGTCTAAGGCCTAATTATATTATTTAATAAAACTAATGTACCTCGTGCTTTAACGCCCTACCATACAATGCGTCTTAAACGGAATACATCTTTAAAATAATATCTTCAAAACCTCAAGTTTGCTAATTCAATAACGTCTCAATAGTGTGACGGGGGTCAGATTTTGATTTTAGTAATATGGGAGAATTTACAAAATCAAGCAACTGAAATGCACAGTCATATTTTAATATAGCAGAATCGGGACCTTCGTTTCATCAATTTTGCATTTTTCGGCACTAAATCTTGCCAATTTTATACTGAATTCGGGAGTTTTATTTCTCATTTAATGACAACCCTAATCACAAAGAACTAGGGATGCGGTCAATAGTATACGAGTTGTACATATCGTTAGATTGATTACAATATATTTATATTTTTAGTTTTATTTGGGTAAAGATGTGTAATATAGTACCACATACTGTCAGCATAACAATTTCGCGCAGTAATTAAACTCACTGCGAAATTCTGTCAGTGATATCAAATTCGAGATAACCTTCTCATATGGAGACGAAAGAAAGCACCCTGAAAGATGTATGACGCGAATATCAATGCGCCCCGTGTGCCGGGCTGATCGTCCGATTGCGTCTCACAAGGGAACAGGTGGCGCGTTATCTGTATGGATCGTGTATGGATGAGTTTATGAACGGGGAATCTTTTTATAGCGGGTGTGAGAATTTGAATATAGGTGCTATGTAATGCAATTATTTTGACGACCTCCGTAGTCGAGTGGCTTGCACGCCGGTATCTGGCGTTGCCAGCTCCGAGGTCCCGGGTTCGATTCCCGGGTCTGGGTGGTTGTGGTACCGTCGTTTTTCCTGATTTCCGTAACACAAGTGCTTAAGCACGCACGCATCGCATTTATTACTATTTAATTATGGAATAGGGTTACTCATTAAACAAAAAAATTAAATTCTAAGATAGATAAGTCTAACTTTATTATTGGCTTGGCAAAATCATTGAAATCGAGTCATCGCTACAATTATTGGGTATTAATTAAACCCACCACGCTAACTAAATGCGAGTTGGTGATGACGAACCCGGGCTATGCATCGATAAATTAGAAACATTTTGTTTGACCTGGGAATTGTACCCAAGACTTTATGGAGGTCTTTGCGGGCCGAGGCGCCGGCTTATTGTTGATAAACATTTTGTTGTATTAGAAAAAGTTGACAACCACCTCTTTCACTCCATAGATGCTTTGTCAATTTCCAACGAAGCACATTTGAGTTTTATTTAAATAGGATTGTGATAAGTCCGCCTAGCTAACAACCGCCATCTTTTTGCAATCTGTCGCAATAATAACTATGTTAACAGCTTTGTTGTACTTGTGTCACGTCAATGCGAGAATATACCCAGTTTCTTTGTAGTTGAGTTATCTACGCGAAGTGTGCTTCCGCGATCTTTAGTTTGGGTAATTCCTGTATGGACAACTTCTCGTTTTGTAACCCTAATAAAATACCTCAACAAAAGTAGCGTTTCGTAATTTTTTTAATATTTCATACATTTTTAGTCGCGTTTGGACAATCATTCAATTTTAAAAGTTTATTTGGCGTTTATCTAAAGACCGGAAAAGTTGTCCTTGAAAAATGATACCTTAAAATTTATATCACTACAATAGAAATCGTTTTCGCTCCGTAACACACGAAAAATTATTATGTTTTCTACATTAAAATAACTTTGTTCGATGACAGTTACTGTTAGTACCGAGAAGCCTGACGTAGAGTCGGGCCCAAATTACGCGGGCTCATCTCCGCCACTTCTCGGAATTGTGTTATTAATATAATTAAATTTACATATTTCCCTGCAAAACTTAACATCGGGTGTTGACATAACGGTAGCTTCAGGGCTGTCACGTGCGCAAGTTATGCTTAAGTGTTTATTTCTGGAGGTCAGTTTAACTTGAGCTAACTTGTACAATTCTTATATCTTTATGAAGATTGCAAGAGTGCTTTTTCGTATTTAGTTAACTTCACCGAATAATAAGTAACAACTAGCTTAAACTATAGCGTCGTACATTTTTTATATATAGATTTTTTTTGCGTACAACATATACAACATTCTTCCACCTCCCCAAGTCTTGAAAAGTACAGAATACCCACATATAGAGAAACAATTCTATGACACGCTCACCCCGACTCTGTTCCTTCATTCTGTCAACTCCGACCACCGAAGGTTAAATATTTTGAGACGATTCAAAAACGCTTATCTAATAAATTTACTTGAATAAAGATTAATTTTATTTCATTTCATGACCTGCCCCTGATGCGTAAACATTTTCCGAGTGAAATGGTCTCGATTATGTTTTATGTGACACTTTTAAAATTATAGAAGACGGCCCCTTTTTTTTGGTAAGAGTTTGCTGGTGGCCTCAGACGGCATTTTCACCTTCACGGGGCTTTTTTGGGGGCGGCGAGAAACTTAAAGGCTTCCTCAAGCCGTGCGAAACGAATCACCTTCGGAGGTTTTCTAGAGGGAACGGCATCACGCACTAGTGCGTGTCCCTGTGCCCTTCTAAATTCTCCAAGGGGTTCAGATCGGATCGGGGAAGACTTGTCCCCCAAACATGTTCTTCGTGGCAAAGTTTTTAAGTGTCAACCCTACTATTGGGCCAACCAGTCCATCACCGCGTATAAAGATGCATCTCAGTAATTAATCTACTTGTTATCACTTTAGACAAGAAAACCAATTAACCGGCACATTCAGAATTATCCAAGATAACCTTAACACTAACCCTTTAAAGTCCATTTTCGTCTGTGTTGATTTCCTCAGTTTCTAAAAAAACGTGAGTGAATTTTAACAGTTTTACATGCTTGTTCTATTTTGTGTTTAAAGTTAGTGCTGTTAAGTGTGATTTTTGATTGTTCTGAAAACTTTAAATTTTTTAGTTTATAATAATTATAAGCATGAAGGTCGCTTCTTTAATTGATACTGCAACAGATTTCGCGATGTGTATCAGAAGAATGCATTTTCGTGTAAGACGAGGGTTCACGGTAGCTAAAATGATGGTGGGATCGCATTACCATCCAAAGTACCGAAACCAAAGTACCGAAATTTGTAACAAAATAAATTTAAAAGATAAAGGACAATACCTACACTCTGGCAGATTTTTTAAATGTCGTAAAATACGAAAACTTATTATTTTTATTATTTGTGTATTATTTTAGTTTTTGATTTGTAACATCTTTCCGCTCGCTTTCTATATAATCAATTTGTAGGAGTGATTTCGTGAAATGGGACGGAAGTATGTGTAACAGTGTAACAGGAAGTCAGGGAAGCGCGCGACCGCGCGCCATTTTGTAAATTTAAAATCGATATTATGAACATGATATATTATTATTATATGTGACATATTGTGTCATTTGACTATCAAAGGTCATTTTAATATGTCAAATGTCTTCTAATGAGTATTTACTGCATTTATTTTATCTATATATTAATACGTTAAGCAAAAACTTTATACCCCTTTTAACGAAAATTGCGCGGACGGAGGAGTATGAAATTCGCACACTTATAATTTATAGAGAAAAAGTACAGAATGTGAATATTTTTTTAAAATTATGCAAAAAAAAAAATCATTAAAACAAACATTACACACACTACCATATATTTGACACACGCATATACTTATACTCTTTTCAAAAATTTCAAAAATGGAGAGGAGCGGCCGAAATCTGTCAATGCCAATCCA
Organism: Eudonia lacustrata; assembly: GCA_947562085.1. NCBI lineage: Eukaryota > Metazoa > Arthropoda > Insecta > Lepidoptera > Crambidae > Eudonia > Eudonia lacustrata. The sequence continues at coordinate 20,025,935 of OX387320.1, forward strand.
AACTTACATTCTATCTTTTGTAATTATAATCCGTAAGTAATAATCCGTGCAGCCTTAATAAAATATTGTATAGTAAACAGCTTTATATAAAAATTACAGTCGAATTCCTACGACCACTGGGCGACCACTAGTTAGTTATAAAATGATGTAATACCTGACCCATTATTTTCAGAATATAATATTGAAATTACTTATTAATAAGGTGAGATGTCAAATGTTACACATCATATGCGACTACTGTAAGGCTCGCTCGTTTTTTTTGTGTTTTGATTTTAATTATTTAAAACACAAAATTAGACAGGTTTTAGACAGGTTAGGTTGTGGGATGAACTTTTTTACTGCTTTCAATGAACATCTACTGACTTTATAGATCTTGTCTTCAGACAAAGCTGATTCTTTAAGTGTATTAAATGTAATAACTAGATTAATAGACAACTTTAAAAGAACTAATTCCAAAGGATATCTGGCTTGGAGAGATCATTCTTAGGGATAAGGGCGCTAATCGCTTTTTGGCAGTCCTGTGTGTTTTTTTAAATTAGTATTTTTCGTTGTACAATTTTGTCCCTAACCTAGTCAAAATTAAAGTAAAAGTCTATTTTTTTTATTAAAATGAACTAAAGTAAAATTAACCTACCCCTAACAATTCAAAAGAAATATAGAATCAAATCCTTATACTTAAATGAGTACCAACACTCAATCACATGTGTCGTCCTCTGAGTACCAAGTGTGAGTTTTGTTTACTACCCGCAATGACCTTCCGAAGGTCATTGACTACCCTTATTCATTCGATTACGTTTACGAAAACGTAAATTTTTATGGCAAAATTTTAACTTTTCTCGAAAGTCGCTAGGAGGCGCTGCATCAATGCCATACTAATTTTCGTTTTTGTTAACGTGATCGAATATAAATCAAATGAAACACTAGGCACCCAGAACATAATATAATTTAACTTTTTTCAATTAGTCTATGTGTTTGCCACCAAGAAGTTCCACTGGACTAAATCATGTAACCGCTGTTTAAGTATGATGGATGCACATTTTCTATTTCCCCCAGCTTCCAGTTTCACCCGGTGCGTCTCCTAACGTTGAGTTATAGACAGGCGGACTGCGGGCAGAAACGCAAAAAATACATGCGCACCGACAGATAGAACGTGGACATATCGCCGCCTAGTTAACGAGCGAGCATCGGCTAGTGATGAGCTCTCTATCGATGTTTGAGTCATCTGCATCACGGCGCAGTTGTGTTTAACCGGAAAAAATAAAACAACACTGAGTAGGAAGCCTTTTAGAGTAGTTACAAAAGTTTTCTTGTACTACAACTGTCGACTGAAAAAAGAATTCAACTAAGTGTGCAATTGAGTTTCTTGTCTTAATAGTGAAAGGTTATCTAGTTTATTGATTTTTAGTACACTATGTGTATCGGATATACACATCCAAAGCCATAGTTATTATATACAGAAGTATATACTTTTTGAATTAGCAATACCCGGTATATTTACTGGATCCTCAAACCGGATCACAACATTACAGGACACTGCAGGTTGGCAGCAGAATAGGTATGAGAGTAGTGGCCATCAAAGCAGATCCTACGCTGGTACACCACCACCGGCACCGGGGGCACGAACCTGTACTTTATTTTTCTTATCGAAACGTTTAGTTATGTAGAAAGTGTTAATAAATGTTAAATCACTATTTTAATAGTATTAATTGTACTTCCCGACGACCTCCTTGGTCGAGTGGTTTGCACACCGGTTTTCATGGTGTCGCCATCTCTAAGGTCCCGGGTTCGATCCCCGGTCGGGTCAATTTAGAAATTATTGTTTTTCTAAATTGTCTCGGGTCTGGGTGTTTTCTATGTATAGTATGTATGTATTTAAGTATTTTAAGTATGTTTATCCGTTGTCTAGTAACCGAGTAATAACGAGTTTCATAACGAAGCTTCTCTTGGGCTAGATAATTGGTGTGTGAGTGTTGGAAAATTTAATTTAATTTAATTTAATACCCCACTACGTTTAGACATTCCATCAGTGTTGTTACTGTGATCGCAACAATCTGCAATAACCTTGCTAACATCAACTCGTAAAGAATCCACCGGTTATTATCTTCCCATCACATTATCTTACGTGAGGGCAAATAAAAGTTTTATCGACAGAACCCAGCCCGCGAGACGCTAACAAATTGGCTCGTTATCAGCGGATCTGCGGCAATAAGTCGCAGCGTCACGTCGATAAATATCGATATAACGTATCGACAGCTACCGGCACGCGAGGGCGTACAACACTAATTCAGGAGTTGACACCACTGAGGGATGGCATGTCCGTTTGTTATGTGTGGAGCTTTCGCTTTATTTTTAATTTTACTTTTTGACGTATGATAGGAACGTAACAAATGAGAAACGTTATTTTTCGAATTCTCTTTTTAAAGTACAATTGTACCGTACATGGATTGGGTCGAAACCGAAGTGAATCGAGAGAATCTCGTCATTGAGCTCAATCGGGTAATGGACCTCATATCTAATTGGGACTCCAATAATCTGGTTGAGTTCAATGCCAAGAAAACACAAGTATGTGCGTTCACGGCAAAAAAGTCACCATTCCTTCCCCTTCCAACTCTTCAGGGTACATCACTAAGCCTGCAGAGCAGTATCAACATGCTCGGTATGACAATACGCTGCGATCTGAACCAAAGGGACTACATCGAAACCGTGATCAAAACAGCCTCACGAAAACTCGGAATTCTGAACAGAGTGCGGCGATTCTTTACGCCGGGCGAGTTGTGCATTTTGTACAAGACACAGGTACGGTCTTGCGTGGAGTATTGCTCGCTCATCTGGGACGGTTCCGCAAAGTACCTTCTCGATGCCTTGGACAGATTGCAGCGTCGCGCTGAACGCATTATCGGCAATGCAGAAGTGGCAAATACTCTTGAATCTCTGCAATTGCGTAGAGATGTTGCGTCACTCAGCGTGTTTTACCGCTTATACCATGGCGAGTGCTCTGAAGAGCTCTTTGACCTCATCCCACCTTCTCCCTTCCTTCATAGAAGTACACCTGCTGCTCTTCGGAGAAACCGCTTCACTGTCCCAAATATCCCATCGCGCACAAAGAAATTTGGTGACTCGTTTCTTTGTCGCTCCTCCAAAAGATGGAATAGTCTACCAGCACACGTTTTACCTCCTTCCTATGATATGGGGTCCTTCAAAAGAGGCGTGAAGAAGCACCTTGTGGGCCGGCAGAGTGAGGTTAACTGATGCTACGTTTGTTTCCACGCTGCACCAGTTATCTTCGCGTCTGGACTCCATTTCCAATTAACATCAGGTGGGATGGAGTCATTTGCCGAGCTATCTATTAAAAAAAAACCAATTTGCGATAGATTTATTGTTATTTCAAGGCGTGATGTCAAAGTCAAAGGCAAATCATTTATTCAACATAAGCCTCCACAGGCACTTATTGACGTCAAACCCAAATAATGATAAAAACTAAAAAAATTGTGTAGACTAAACTAAATCTATCACCATTTCGGATTTTGGGAGACCCTTCGATCGAGAAGAGCTGGCAAGAAACTCAGTCCTATTTCTTATTCTTCATCTTTTCAACCATCCTCCTAATATTATAATCGCGAAAGTTTGTAAGTATGGATGGATGTTTGTTACTCTTTCACGTAAAAACTACTGAATGGATTTGGATGAAATTCGGCATACAGATAGTTTATAACCTGGATTAACACATCATCATCATTATCATTATCTCAGCCAAAAGACGTCCACTGTTCATCCCACGCTGTCATGGAGGGTATTTGCCGTAATCGCCACGCTTGGCAGACGGGTTTGCGATCGCGGTAGGTTGAGGGTAACCTCAGAGAGATGCTGCTGCCCATTCTCTGGAATGGTCCCTTATTCGCCTTTTACGACACCTACGGGTTGAGATGGGGTGGTGCAATTCTTTATCCCCGGCACCACACAGGGACACCGGGATTAACTCATAGGATACTTTTTATCCCGATATTCCCACGGGAACGGTAACCACGCGGGTGAAACCGCGAGCGGCCATTAGTCTTCTAATATATTAATAGCGTAAGCCGATTTTTGTCCCAATGATTATGGGACGATAGCTGCACATAAAAAATCGGTTATGGTCTCATTTTGAAGAGCTCCAGCCGTAGATGTGCAAAAAATAAAGAAACCTGTCATAGGTTTCGGAATTCCTAAAAAATCTGTTGAATAAACGCGAAGTTTTGCGGGCGACCTACTAGTATTGTTGAATGGTGAGGTCAGCTCGTATTGTACTCCGCGTTCATAAGTGCACTATTGTGCCTTAATTACATAAAAAAATGAAAATGAAAATGCTTTATTACTTCCAGAATAACTTAGACTATACTAAATACATAAACTTGATATGAAGACCAAAAGTGATCCAACAGGGTATCCCAAGCATTATTTATATCAGCTACATAATATATCTATTAGCTTTCAGCCTTTCGTCTCCGTCGTGTTAACTTTCCGAGCAGCCATCACGTAAACCCAACTAACTAATTCGATTACAACTTCCAAACTCCATATATCTTGTGTACTAGTTAAATTTGTGGCCAACTACAACTTCCAAACTCCATATATCTTGTGTACTAGCTAAATTTGTGGCCAACTACAACTTCCAAACTCCATATATCTTGTGTACTAGTTAAATTTGTGGCCAACTACAACTTCCAAACTCCATATATCTTGTGTACTAGCTAAATTTGTGGCCAACTATTGTCTTATCCGATTAACCAGTTCGTCTCGCAACATACAAAACCCGCCATGTAACACTAATTATTACGTTTCGAATGATTTACGCTCTCTGATTGACAGTATACTTAATATTTGAACAAAGTGAGAATTAATCCGATATTATCTGTCTACTAGTAAGCCTGCTGGCTGTATCAAGTATCAACTACTGTTACATGACGTCATTAGAGCGAGACGCCTGCATCAAGAATTAGTATGGGGACAGAAAAGGATAGGCGCACGGTAAAATCAAGATGCCTAATACGGTTGTCACATGTGGCTAAATATTGCGATAGTACTTGATCTCATGCTAATATGGCTATGAAATTTTCGCGATACAGTTGTTTTTCCTTTAGGTTTCCGTTTTCAAGATGGCAGGTGTCGTATTTTGCAAGGGTTGCGCGGGAGTTGCGTTTTACCCGACATGTGGTATACAGGTGCAGATGATATTATGAAAGTTATGCTCCGTTAGATATTTTTTTTCTCTCTAGTGAAGCAATGTTAGCAGGTCTGCGACATACGTTAATAATTTAATGAACGTGTACTTTATAGGGTGTTCTGTTCACCGTGTATGCAGATGGATGTATGATAGCCTCATCGGAACTATGCTAATTTTTCAACTTAATCTTAGATCGATTGAAATGTTGCTTTGTACTTTACATCCGAAAGACTTTGATAAGGAGCCTTTTCCAATACTCTAATGCTGTAAAAGAAAAGGAGAAAAAGAAACAAAACAAACTTTCCGTCGAAGAATCACAAATCCGGTGGCGTATGGCGTGGCGTAGTGACTTAATTATATCAACATCATCATCATCATCATCATCATTTTAGCCTGTAAGCACCCACTGCTGTAGCTGGGTATAAGCCTCCCCTTTAACACGCTCCAACTCAGCAGTTCCAGTGCGAGCCTCATCCATTGCCCTCTTGCCACCCTGACCATCGTTTGACCATCTGGTTCGCTAATTAAATACATACTAGCAGCCGCTCGCGGTTTCACCCGCGTAGTTCCCGTTCCCGTGGGAATATCGGGATAAAAAGTATTCTATAATTTAATCCAGGTTATAAACTATCTGTATGCCGAATTTCATTCAAATCCATCCATCCGTTGCAGCGTGAAGAAGCAACAAATATACACACATACATACACACAAGCTTTCGCATTTATATTATAAGTGTGATACACTTTTAAACTTTTGCGTTCCATAGTTAAACAAAGAACTTAAACGGGGATTAACGCAAACTAATTAGTTAAAAGGTATCATACCTTCTTTATACCCGCGACGTTTCGACCGAGTTACAACGGCCGTGGTCACGGGCTCACTGTGTCGCGATGTTGCGCCTCCGTTTGCGCGGCAGAGTCTTCATCCACCGTCACATTATTATGCCAACTACAGCCACACACAACACTAACGGTGTCCTTATTACGTATACAAGCCTTATTCTGGTTGTTTACCGACTGCGAAGAAAAACGAGCAACATTGCGACAGCAGTCAGCCCGTGACCACGGCCGTTGCAACTCGGTCGAAACGTCGGGTATAAAGTAGGTATGATACCTTTTTACTAATTAGTTTGCGTTTTCCCCGTTTAATATTTATCATCATCATCATCAGCTCATTTTATGTCCCCACTGCTAGGGCACGAGCCTTCCCTATGGATGAAGGGAGAACGGGCAATAAACCACCACGCGGGCGCAGTGCGGATTGGTGGTTGTTAACGACTGTTAATGCAGCCGGGACCAACGGTTTACGTGCTTCCGAAGTATGGAGGAGCTCGAGATGATACATTTTTGGTCACCCATCCGATGACGGGCCTTTGCGAAAGTTGTTTAACCTCAGCACTAGCAACCTGGTGTGTTAACCACTGCGCTATCGAGCTCCACTGAGCTCTATGGCGAATATTTATATAATAAACTTTATTTTGGTCACCCATCCGATGACGGGCCTTTGCGAAAGTTGCTCAGCACTAGCAGACCGGGTGCGTTAACCACTGCGCTATCGAGCTCCACTGAGCTCTATGGCGAATATTTATATAATAAACTTTATAATGAGAGCTCAAAATAAATAAAGAAATTAGTTTTTTTTTCAATTTGGATCTGCAATTTTAATGATTTAGATAAGGGCACGTAATGAGAAACGATTCACTCATTGCTTTGTTTTGATTTAGATGTAATATTAGGAATGGCGTGTTAGTTCATCGTTAGCAATAAATCTAGACGCTGTTTAGTCAGCATACGTACAGTTATCTTGTTTGGTGATCGCAGCTCCGATTAAGTGAAATAAATTATGATTTCGAATCCAACTAAAGCCGGTTGTTGTATCAAAGCTAAGGTTTTACGTTCGAGTTTATTAATTCCTTTCCATATTTCCTAGTGATTGAAAATAAATGTGTGGATCGGCATGTTTGCGAACGAAGTAAGGCGAAATGGGTTATGCGACAGCTTTTAATTTGAATTGGGCATGTGAATCTTTTAACTAAAAAGTTACAGAATGTTGGCAGATCATTGAAAATGAAATACCATATTTTGTTTTTTAGTGTTTACATAAACACAATAGGTAGAATATTAAAAGTAGAATATTGGGAGAGCACCTGACCCGGTATGTCAGAAGGGTTCAGGTTCAAATACTGCTCGTGGGACATTTTCTCAACATTTGTTTTTTTGTTTTTTGTTCGCAACAAAATTTGCGTTAAAAATTATATATACAAAAACCTTTCACAATAGGTAGGATCCTACTTTGAAATTTTACGAGTATACGGATGTACTCGCTTTTGTTTTGAATATTATTCATCCTGACGGTGACGATCCGAACCCTTTACAGGGTCCATGGTACCAGCAAGATTGAGGTGTTGGTCGTCTCAGAAAAAAATGTAATATTAAGCTGCTGTCAGCTGATTTTAACTGACTTCAAAAAAGGAGGACGTTTCTCAATTCGACCGTATATATATTTAAATATAAATATATATATTTTAATAGGATACAGTCCGTTTTCTTATAGTCAAACTAATGAGGTTAAATTCAGTCATAATTATAATTTTAGTCTCAGTTTGGCCCGCCGGTTGTTTTGCTTTATTTTGTGTAAGCTATTTTTAATTATTTTTATTATACGAGTAAGTATTCCTGTAATGTCCGTAATGCATTTAATGTATAATTAAAGTGTTTTAATTCTATTCTATTCTATTAAAGCTTTCTTTCTGACCTCTCTACTCCATCATCATCACCATTACTATGATCAGCCGATCAGCCTATATTAGTCCACTGTTGGGCATAGGCCGTCCTATGCCCAACAGTGCGTATCTTTCATATCTCATAATCTAAATTGTGTTGTTATTATACATATATAAATAATATCAAAGCTCACTGCTAAAGTTTCAGCAAACTTGAGAATTATCTCGTCTAATGATCGGTGACACCGCCGCGGCTATAAATCGAGATTCTAACTCTTACTCCGAACGGGCGGCTCATCACATAGTTGTGATAATCTTGAGGTGTTGGCGTCAATTATGACTTTTACTCTAAGCGGGAGGCGTCAAAGCAAAGTTTGTTTTGTTTGCCTTTGTATTAGAAAAATAGGCTCCGTCGCTGAATATCTTAAAAGCAAAACATGATGTTCGCAAAATATCATATTTGCAAAACATCATATTCTCAAATCACCACATTGAAATGAAATGAAATACATTTATTGGCACACACTGCAAAATTACACGATATTTACAATTACAATACAAAACAAAGACAGACGAAGTGTGGCCAACTAGGCCCCAGCCTCAGCACATGCTACAGCGACATAGAGCCGCTGCAACGCTGGTATTCTGGAGGGGCCTAAATTGGTGACGTGTCCACAAAACAAAGATGAACCAACATAGACAATAAAATAGTTCTTCTTACAATATCATTTTCTTGATGTCATGTAGCAAATTGTTAATCTTATTTCAGTTTGTGAATGTACCACTGCTGGGTTTATCTTTTCACCCACATTAATCCATGCGGGTTTCCAGAGGAGCTTGATAGCGCAGTGGTTACGCGCCCGGTCTGCGATTGCTAAAGTCAAGCAAGTTTTTGCAAAGGCCGGTCATCGGATGGGTGACCAAATTTTTTTTATATAGAGCTCCTTCGTGCTTCGGATGGCACGCAGATCGTGATCAGTATTTGCAACTAGCAATTGTTAAATTTGTACTAATCGTGTCAAGTTTTCCTTCCTTCCTATGATATTGGGTCCTTCAAACGAGGCGTGAAGAAGCACCTTGTGGGTCGGCAGAGTGAGGTTGACTGATGCTGCATTGCTTTCACGCTGCACCAGTTGTTTTCGCGTCTGGACTCCATTTCCACTGAATATCAGTTGGTATCATTTACCGTGCTAGGTATAAAAGAAAAAAAGTTGTTAATTGTCTATGGAACCGTAAACCGTTGCTTCAACCTTTACGAAACCTTTAACGAACGAACCTTTATCGAACTTTTAAAAAGTTGATACTTTCTCCAACTAAAGTTGCTCTGTCTGCAAAGCGACTAACACAGGTCTCGTGCTAAGCCCAGTAGCGGACAGGATTTGTTGATGAGGTGCGCTGAATGGCTCGGGGTGACGTTCATGGCCGATCGGCTACTGATTCATGACCCTTGTTAATGTTCTGATGTAACATTTACTGAAAGTGATGAAGAGTTAGCATGGCAACAGTCGAGTATAAATCGTATCAAATCACAATGGGTTTCTTGGTGGTAAAGTGCTAACGTTTGTAGTTCTGTTCACTATGTTTGTTATGTAGGGTTTTTTATTAAATTAAAGTAAATATATTTGATTTGTATTCGTTAGAAACATAATATCAACAAAAAGGTATAATTTTGTTCTGCCGACTGGCAATACTGGCTGTCTGTCAATGTCAGTTTGTAAAAGTGGAGTGGGAAAAAAAATGGCGGCACTTGGCCGATGGCAGCGGCGCGGCGGTAGCGGGGCATTCGGGTTGGTGTTTTTTTTTTGTACAGAATGGATGTCTCTGATAGAATACACGTGTTTGTCTTAAAACTCTGAGTTTTATTGGACCTGAGATACCAAGTCTTCTTACAGTTATATATTTATTTTCCTTCTGTATGTATTTTATGACGGTGACCGGTGGCCGAAGGCCCTTTGTTCATTTCCAAAGTCGGGCAAAGTGTGGTCTGATTTTTCGATGCATAGCCCGGGTTTGTGATCACCAACCCGCATTTGGCAAGCGTTTTGATTACCCATTACCCATAAATTGTAGTAATGGCTAGAAACCTTTGCCCAGCAGGGAGACAGTTATAGACTATTTATTTTTACTACTATATGTTTTTTATATATTATTACTAGCTGACCGGCAGACTTCGTACCGCTTCGACAGTTTCCATGACAACAAAACAAACAAATCATTCGTCCGCCTACAAACACCCGTATCCCATGATGGACCCCTATAGCAGCGCCACCTAACTCCAATAATTGTAAATCTAAATTATTCTCGAATCCACTTGAACAAACACAGAAAATTTTATCCAAATCGGTCCAACCATTTAGTAGGAGTTCAGTGACATACACACGCGCACAAGATTTATTTATATAAAGATAAAGATTATAAGTTAGTATATTTTTACTTACACTCATTTTTATCTTCAATAAGACTGCCTATTTTGTACTTTGTCGCTCTGTATTTTTTTCTGTATCTATCTTTTTGTTAGTAGTTATATCCTCTTTGTTTTTGTGTGCAAATAAAGTTAACATTATTGTTATTACAAAAACACAAATGTTGAAAAAATTTCCACGAGCAGGGTTTGAACCTGCACCCTTCTGACATACCGAGTCAGGTGCTCTTCCAATTGAGCTATCGTGGTTCTAACCAGCCCGCCGAAATTATTCAACACTATTTACTTTTTACTTTGAAAGTCAAAGGCGCCCATTCAATGTTAACAACTACCGTCATTAACATCCGATCATAATATTTTTACAAATACTAAAGATCATTAAAGAAAACAAAAAAAACAAACAAACAAAAAAAAAATATTGAAAAATCTTCCACGAGCAGGGTTTGAACCTGCACCCTTCTGACAAACCTTGCTCGTGGAAATTTTTTCAACATTTGTGTTTTTGTAATTTGTTCGCAACAAAATTTGCGTTAAAAATTATATAAACATTTATTACTGTTATTAGTTATTTTTACTAAGTAAAATTTGCTCTTTGGTAAAATAATGTCAATGGAAGCGTTAGGAACCCGAACGGATAGATGCTAGGGTTGAATACCAGAAATCGCGGTTCAATTCCATCCCTTTAGCTCAGTCCTCTAATATAAATGTGTTATTAGGAAATTAATGGTAGGTTTAGTTTAAGTTAAAAGAATAACGTATTCCTTTAAAAAGCACTCGAATAAGAGCTTGAGTCACTTACATTGTTTCAGAATGCGCATGATCAGTATCTGCTATGAGCTGAATAAGTTGAAATAACAACATAAAGATGTTATCTCGCGTACAGGCTGGTTAACAAATTATATTACCCGCGATTATCTCACACGGGATTGTTACTTTTAGAGAGTTATGCTCAGTCTTGTACTGGATGTTTTGTTGAGTAATTATAAGAAGCAATTAAAGGTTTCTTTGATAACATATTTTTTTAAATAAATCTTTATTTTATTTAACGCGGTCTTTTGTACATTTAGCCCCATCGTAAGTACTATACATGTATTAATTGTAATTGTTCCCTGTGTGGTGCCGGGGTTAAAGAATTGTACCATCCCATCTCTTCCCGTGGGTGTCGTAAAAGCCGACTAAGGGAGCATTCCAGAGGATGGGCAGCAGCATCTCTCTGAGGTTACCCTCAACCAACTGCGATCGCCAACCCGCCTGCCAAGCGTGGCGATTACGGCAAATACCCCTCATACCCTTGGGAGAGGCCTTTGTCCAGCAGTGGACGTCTTTTGGCTGAGATGATGATGATGATGTATTAATTTGTCGAGTTTAAATCTATTCATTGTTCTATACTTGCGCCTCAAACTATCTAAAAGTATACTCTGAAACCCGCTGGTTTTTTTTGGAATTTTTATATGATTTGATAAGTAATTTCTGAGATTGGTTTTCGATTTTTTTTTATTTGTACACTGTCCGATTACAATAAGACTTTTTTGACTTTATTGAGGCACAAGCAATACTGCCATATGCCCTGTGGACTTCACCCATGACATATAGCAACCTCTTCTTCTTCTTTTCTTTTATTTACGGCATGTTTTGTGTCTACAGCCGAACACAATTCCGCCAATATCAGGTAGGTACTTAGGTAGCCAATACACGGAAGGATTCGCATGGAATAAATTACGTTTATTTAATTTTAATGACATGACATGACATAGCGTGATTTCGTTTATATTGTTTTAATGTTATTCCGAAAGTAATAGAATTTAATGTTCGTTTACTCAATGTTATAATCGACAAACACTAAATTCTATATAACAATATTTTCCGCATGCTCGTATTCGTGTAAATGATATCAAAATATGTATTTAATAGCAAGCCTCGTAGAAAATGCGGAACATTGTACAACATGCCTTATCTTAGTTGCAGAATAAGGGGATGCACAGAAGGTACGCTTCAAACACACCGCGCTCTAGCAACGCACACATAGAACCTCTCGCGGACACGAATCTCGGAACATCTGGGAGAACCTCTCGGAGAATCTAGTAGGGCACGGGGACACGCACTAGTGCGTGATGCCGTTCCCTCTAGAAAACCTCCGAAGGTGCTTCGTTTCACACGGCTTGAGGAACCCTTTAAGTTTCTCACCGCCCCTATAAAAGCCCGGTGAATCTGAAAATGCCGTTTGAGGCAAACAGCAAACTCTCAGCAATGTCGGAGCCTCCTGGAGCCGCTGTTCGCTTCCAGAGGAGCTTCATTCCACGTACCATCAAACTGTGGAATGAGCTGCCATCCGAGGTTTTCCCATTAAGCTACGACATGGGCTCTTTTAAAAAGGGTGTAAAGAGGTTTTTCTCAGGTCGGCAACACAAAAGCAACATTTGTGACGTGGCTGATGTCCATGGGCGGCGGTGACCGCTCACCATCAGGCGGCACGCCCTGCTCGTTTGCAGACTGTCAATTTAAAAAAAAAGAGCGCAGCAGTTGCGATATTCCGTATTCGTAGAGTTTGTCTATGTGTGATTTGCTCGACCGCGTTTGTATGAAGGTTACCTTCTGTGTGTGTCTCTATATTATGTGCCTTAGTGGCGCGGCGCATTATCCATCCAATCTACGCGCATGCGTACAAAGGTAAACTAACTCCTAACGCTGTTTATTACTCAGTGTCCCGATATCAAACTTCTTAGATTCCGCTTAACACCCACTTGAATCAATACAATGTCTATTTAAATGGAATTTGGTTAAAGCACACTTTTCAATTTTAAGTGCTTACGACTTGATTGAAATTGGAAATGGAGAAAGAAATTCATCCTTTTTTAACGCTTAGTAATTTGATTAGAGAGTCTCTTTTCCTTGTAAGAGTACCCCCCCACCCCCACCCTCCTTTCATATTCGAAACATTCCATACAGCAAAAGAAAAAGTTACGCTTAGTCAGCGATATTAAAACCACGTTAAATCAAAAAATATTAAAACAAAAAAAAAACAAAATCCACCATACCCTCTATCTATCTAATTACCTACTACATACACCATTGTGACATGCAACAATTGAATTTGTATTTGAATTCCAACCTGGCGTCGTTGTCAAAGCTCTATGCATCGTTAAAATTACTGAAGAAAAAGCGCTGCACAGGAATTCAATGGAAATGTTCAAGAATGAGCTTAACGACACTGCGTTAGTCTCCCCGATGTTACATTGTGATCGCAGCACTGAAATGTAAACACCAAAGTCTTCATCGCGAATCAATCACCGCAACAATAATACCGTATATTGTTGAGATGTTGTACAACCAAGAATCGGCATTGAAATCCATGCAAAGAGATGCACCCGCGCTCTGCAGAAGTGTTTACGAACGCGTCTGATGCACGCGACAATCTTGATACTTGAATACAGATGAGATGGATATTTGCAAGGTGTACAGCCAAATACCTTTTGAATCTTATGTTGTCGTTATAAGATTGACTTCTGCTAAGTGAGTGTGTTTGAAGGTTGTATGTGTGAATGGGGGTGTAAATTCGACTGACAGATTCGGCAGAACGGATCTATGTTTGATGTTCAATCAAGCTGTCTGTTCAGTGGCTGTCGACTCCCGAATTTAAATTACCGCTTTGGGTTGGAATAATTTAGTGGGTTCCTGTCTCCGTATTGTTAAGGCTTGGTTTTGTTTCTATATCTTAAGACGTTTGTTTTTGAAATCGTTGTAACTTGCACAGATCATGCTCTTTTTCTTTGTACTAGTGTTGTCCTTTTAGATTCAACTGGAATATGTTCCGTGCTTAGGATTACAAACTGCTCGCTTTTATTTAAAAAAAAAGATATAATTTTCACTTGATCAACACGTTTGTCAGCTCTGATTATAATTACCTCTCACTTTAGCCTACTTTTACTTTCGAGTTTTAAAATATATTTAAAGACTTTGTTTTTATTTACAAGTATGTAGAACCTTTCGCGTCACTTGTCTCTGATTGACTAATATGTGTGACCCGTGAAGAATTATTGTACTTATATATTTTTATTAAGATTAACACAAAATGTAACGGTATAACGGTATATCGGTATATCTGTAAATCTTATGCTTTAAATAATGTTTATAACTCAAGATATTAGAAGAGTTAAAAGTATTCAAAGTTTTGAGAATTTTAACTCTGGCTCTAGTAAATTCAATTACTTAAATATAAAATAAAATAATGAATTCGCAAAATCACGTTAAATAGACAGGAATTCGTATGGCAAAGAAGCAGCACCTTTGAGCACTCCTGGTGACTAACGATAATAGTCAAATATATATTATATAATCTAAATTATACTTTATATACCAAACTAGCTTTCGTTCGCGGCTTTGCTCACGTGGGTCTATACGACTTGTGTTTATTGGTAATAAAAGCCAAACTTTCTAAACTTATTAGAAGTAATAAGGGTTAGACAACTAAACATGTCACGTCATCTCAACATTAGATTAGATTTACATTTTTTATCATTAAAAAGCCCATCCATGCGAGCTAGAATTAGTAAGTGTCTAACACAAAACAACGTAATAAAGGTCACTATGTATAAGTGATTTTGGTCCTTTTTGAAACCTCCTGTACAAATTATCATCCCCAACTTAAGGGATCATTTTCCAAAAATCCTGAAACACTTCATAATTTCTAACCAAGGCAAATACCAAAAATTAAGGAATGACAGATTTCCATACCAACTTTCCACCCTTATTTCACCCCTCTTGGGTCCGTCCGTCCGTCCGTCTGTCCGTCTGTCTGTCTGTCTGTCTGTCTGTCTGTCCGTCCGTTCGTCCGTCCGTCCGTCCGTTCGTCCGTCCGTCCGTCCGTCCGTCCGTCCGTCTGTCTGTCTGTCTGTCTGTTCGTCTGTACGTCTGTCTGTCTGTCTGTCTGTCACCAGGCTGTATCTCATGAACCGTGATAGTTAGACAGTTAAATTTTCAAAGTTGATGTATTTCTGTTGCCGCTATAACAACAAATACTAAAAAACAGAACAAAATAAATATTTAAGGGGCCTCCCATACAACAGACATGATTTTTTTGCCGTTTTTATAGATAATGGTACGGAACCCTTCGTGCGCAAATCCGACTTGCACTTGGCCGGTTTTATAGTTATTACTTTAAAAGTGACGATTTTCCTTCTTCCCTTTTTGCTCCTTTTACGGAAAATAAACAAAATTACTGAGACAAGTCATTCTTTATTTCTCTTCAAAAAACCAAATACCAATTTTCATATTACTTTAAAACTGACGGACTTTCATACAAACTTTCACCCCCTATTTACCCCCCCTACGGAAATCATATCCTAAGGGGGTCCCTTAGGATATGATTTCCGTAAAATCCTTTCTTAGTGGCTGGTTACGTCACTCAATTAACCTACAGTCCACATTTCACCTAGCTAGCTTAGCTTCAGCAGTTTCGGCTCGGCGATGATGAATCAGTCAGTCAGTACAAGATTGGAAAACTATAGAGTACTAAATCTATATTGAAAATGATTATAGTAATGACGAAAAGCATAGCGCATTCGTTTGTTAAAAGTGTCAAGAGCTTCCTAATTTCACGTATTTTTGGAATATATGAGAAAGGGTTCTCATATATTCCAAAAATACGTAATACAACTTACATTGTGGCTTAAACGTCGAATCGGTGAAAATCTCACAACAATTAACACGAAGGAAGTGGTGTGCCAGTCTAGCATATTGGTAACAATATCACCAGCATCGGTATGCGGCCGGATAGTCCAAGAGGCTGTATCAGAAAAAGGTAATGGCCGCTGACCCGTAACCGGAAAAAGCCGGATAAATAGAACACGCGGCCGCGATGGCGGGCGGACAGGCGCGGCGTGACGTCACTTCCCGGTCGGCGCGTGCGACGCTCCACTAACACGCAGACGCGAGACACGAGATTAAAGCGGTTGTGGGTGGGTGCTGTAAAAAGGAAATACGTTCTATAAGAATAATAAATATGCCGCCATCAAATATATATATATTTTTTAAATTTATTATTATTTTATTTATTTTTATTTATTTATTTTATTTATTTTTTATTTTTTTAATTGTTTTAAGATGTTCTTCTTATTTATTTTATTTTTATTTTTTCTCATCTGTTTGTATTTGTTTTTGTGCAGGTCAATAAATGTGTCTTATTCTTATTCTTATTCTTATTCTTATTTATTCCAGTTTACTGCTGTAAACCGGTCTATGAAGTAAAACTATGTTTTCCCTCTATGTAATGACCCCATATTTTAGGAGATATGAGGTCATGCAAACGAGGTTATAAGAGGCACCTTGTGGGCCGACAGAGTGAGGGTGACTAATGTTTTCGCGCTGCACCAGTTGTCTGTGCGTCTGTGCTCCATTTCTGCTTAACATTAGGTCCACTCCGCCAGTCATTTGCCATGCTAAATGTAAAAAGTATTTTTTTTACGAGTTAAAAACCATTAAAAACAAAATAAGCTGTTTCGTACTGACTGTTTTATAACATGTTTCACTTACCTTGGAACAAGCATAACCATGGTTAAATAAAATATGGTTAGGTGCCCAATAATTATTTTCTTTGGGACAGTAAACTGAATAGTTTTAATGTGTTGTGAAGCATGCATAATATTTAAATATTATTATCATTCCATTTCCTCCATCTGCAAGGCAAAATTCTCCATTTTCTATCCGTCAGAGTTGCGACAGATTCATTTTCATCATTTTCATTTGCTACAGAAATACATTTCGCAAAATATCTCATAACTTGCACCAACCCCTGAACGCTAGGCCGCGCCGCTTCCGCCAGAAAAGCACACATCTTCGTCATCTCCCGCTCAACCTTAAACCCCAACGTTAGAGTTCATAATCCCATATCATCAGAGACGTCCGTTTTTTTTGTAAACAACGCTCGAAAGAGTTCAACGAGGTCTAAAGGATGTCCGTTAGGCTGCCCTCCGCGACTATCTGGATTGTCGCGAGCAGAATTCTGAGGGGCTGTTGAGAATTCACGACTCAACAAAACAGACTGCGTTATTTAGGCTACTGGAATGAAGAGCTGGATGGATTAGAGCTGGCGTTTGCTATGTAGATTTATACTTCTTTAAGTTAAGAAATATACGATCATCATGGCCACCAGGTCATTTTATGTTCTCACTGCTGGGGCAAAAGCCCACTATGAATGGGAACACTAAATGAAAAATGGACAATAAACAACCACGCGGGCCCAGTGCGGATTGATGGTAGTTAAAGACTACTAATGCAGCCGGGACCAACGGCTTTACGTGCCTCTCAAAGCGCGAAGGAGCTCGAGATTATAAATGTTTGGTCACCCATTCGATGACCGGCCTCTGCGAAAGTTGTTTAACTTCAGCAATCGCATACCAAGCGCGTATCACTGCTGCACCATCGAGCTCTCTCCTACATGTATTAAGGTTAAACAACACACAATAATTATAAAAGAAAATTGACAATAATAAAAAGGGCTAGAGCTAAACCCCTATCCAAAAATAATTGTATAGACTTCATATTTATTATTTCTTTCAATATCACAGATGCTTGTAAAATATTTAAAATTTATAATAAAAAATATCATAAGACATTGCCTATATTATAACTTACTTTTTTTTTGCACAACAATCGCTTGCTATATATATATTAATAATAAAAAAAACTAAATAAGCATAATTATCTCGCAACAAACACGAACCTTTTGTAAACAACGTTTGCTCTCCTAACAACAAACAGTTATATTATTATCGCGAATGCAGTAACTAGATCATGGAATGTGCAACGACATGACATGCCTGCCTTTCGGCATCTCATCTCATCTCGTAAATGAAGGTATCGAGTTGCGATCATTCGCCGTTTCCAAGAACCGTGATGACATACCAGGTTTTAGTAATATATCATACGGGGAGGGGTTCGCAACCTTTTGATGTGATACTTGGTCTTATTGCTTGGTAAAATGACTAATAATTTAAGATATGATTTTAGAAAACTCGTCGACACCAATTTTTAGCTTATTATTATCATAATTTTTAACAGAACAGAAAATAAGATAAAATATATGTATTGTATTAATTTAAAAGTCGAAGTCAAAAAACATTTATTCGAACTAGCACAGTTGGGCTTATCTTCTAAACTAATATTGCTACGACGAACGACGCACCCCGCTCAGTAATGCTGCAAGATTCAAGAAATAATGACTTACAACTATGTTTTACAACTATCAATTTATTTATTTATTTATATATCAGAGATCCGGTTTATTTTTTACGATATTTAATAGTGCTACTAAAATACACAACATTATAAACAAACCATTCCTTGTGCTTTCGCTCAGAGAACAAAAATAGATCAGTTTTCTTATTAGCTAAATGGTTGTTGCTATAAACGTACGCAATTTTAATAACTAGTAACTTTAAAATTTGATTCCAGTTTAATTAAGTTACTTTCCAACCATCATAGTCATTAGGTAACTTCTGATTATTGCCTTGTATTTTTGTTGTAGGTAGTTTACACATTTTTCAATGTAAATAATAAATGTAAAAGAAGTTACCAAAAATATAAAAACAAATGGTTTGCAATCCCTCGACCGCCGAGAAACGAGACCGCATCGAATCGCATTACCGTCACCGATCATTATTTTAAATAATATTTATTTTCCTGCACAAAGGTTTAATCAAGTCAATACTGTCAGGCGATAATTTAAAAAAAAAATATAGATATTGTAAACTGTTTGGTACTAAATATCAAGAATGATATCTTCGCAGTGGTTATCGACTTTTATCTACAATGAAATGGCTTAATTAATCAACCAATTTGTTACCCTATCCGTTAATGTACTAGGAAGACCAAGCCCAAAGTTAGGTTAAGTACTTTTTACTTATAGTTTAATAAAAATTTTACCGCAAAATAATAATACATGCGTTAAAAGAAATATAAATTGCTTTTAAAGCAGATAGTTTATTGGAAATGTTTCGTAAGATAAATACCTATTTAACGTTGTATAGTTAATAAACATTCAGGGCTACATGTATACTTAAGTTTTATAATAAAACACTAAGATAGAAAAATAATACGCTTACACACATACATATACATACACATACATACACGCACACGCACTTTCACACCCTTACAAATTTTTCTTCTTATCTTAATGTATTGATGTATTTGTGGCTTCCATCTTTTCTGTTCGAAATAACTAAAACGTAGGCCTCGATACTACTACAGTATAGTTATAAACGTTAATATTGATTTGTGTACGTCTGTATTTTTGCAAATAATAAAGTTTTTTTTAAATTATGAAAGTAATCGACGTAGCATTACATTATTACGCACAAGTCACACGATCTAGAAGCGTTCCTTTCAATTAACTATTAATTAACGCGGTGCCGTGCCACGGTAGGAATCTATTCCAAACGGTTGGCTCAGAAAAAAATCTATCGAATCCTGTTACAGCCACCGATAGTTTTTGCCCCACTCAATGTTAATTCCGTGTGCTTCAATTAAAATTGTATTTAAAATTCATGAGGCCACGGGGGTTCCTTCGTTAAGACTACGAAGTTTAGTTCATGTGTGAAATTAAATAAATGTTCTGTACCCCTGCATTATTTATTAAATATAAATTTGTAATGGGCGTCGGCTACTGGTTTTGAAAAGGCTCCGATGGAGAATATTATTTATTCCGTGGTACGATACTGTAATTGGTATGCTGGTCGCTACTCCTCAAACGCGATACGGTTCGCGCGAATATTGTACGTGTTTGAATTAATATTAGGGTGATTATTGATTGATGGAACGTTGTGTTTAGAATAATTGGGTTTGGCAGTTGCCCAGTGCGTATAAAAAGCGTTCGTTCGAAAATCTCGTTAATGTGTTCTAGCCGAATTGAGAAGATGGCGAAGCGTTAAAAAAGTATTTCTTAAAATAGAATGCGCTTTAACACATTATTAACAGTTCTGTTAACTCACCTAAAAAGCTAATATTGGGTCTATCTTTACCTATGAAGTTGACGATTTTTTTCTCACTTATCAATAAGTAGGTGTATTACTTCTAAAAGTCAATACCGGTTGTTAATATTAT
This sequence comes from Eudonia lacustrata, assembly GCA_947562085.1. Lineage (NCBI taxonomy): Eukaryota > Metazoa > Arthropoda > Insecta > Lepidoptera > Crambidae > Eudonia > Eudonia lacustrata. The sequence continues at coordinate 20,046,378 of OX387320.1, forward strand.
TAAACACCTTTAATTAGGACTATGTTACTTAGACTTCAGTAATAACAATGATTATCAATTTTGTGTCTTTATCGCCCAATTAAAAAAAAAATTGACTAACTTTTTTGTTCGCGGAATTGTCCTTTTGTTTTATTGTAGCTTTGAAGGGACTTGATTTTTTTTCATTTTAATGTCTGTTTTATTTAGCTAGTGAAACAAACACACTACTCTACAATTTTTATAGTGTTAAAACAAATAGATGCTAAGAAAATTAAAAAAACGTTAGTATGAAATATAAAATTTTATAAAAAATCTTCATACAAAACGCCAATTTCATAGGTAAAGCTGATATGCCTGATATGCTTGTTCGGCATGGGTTCACGTCAGTAGTCTAACTAACGGAGCTATGGGGATTGGGATAGGACGCTTTCTCGCAGTTATCTCGGGTTGACTGCATCTATCCGTTCGGCTACCGAAGACGGTTGGACTGCTTTCAACGGCATGTTAAGCCGTCCGTCCTAAGGGCCGAATGAAACACATAAACACGACACGACGACGTCGCGTCGTACCACGATGCGGCGTCTGTCTAGTATTTGACAGGCAATAAGGTTTGTACTAGCCTGGCGCAATGCTTATTTTTGCGGTGCGACGTCCGTCGTATCGTGTTTATGTGTTTCGGCTCTAAGTCTTGAGATTGACAGTCATTATAACCACCCACCCACAAACACGCATCAAATCTATGTCCAGTGACGCTGTACCTCACCCCACCAGCTCATTTTATGTCCCCACTGTTGGGTCATGAGCCTGCCCTATGAATGGATAGGGAGAACGGTCCATAAACCACCTTACGGGCCCAGTGTGGACTGGTGGTTGTTAACGACTGGTAATGCAGGTGGGACCAACAGCTTTACGAGCCTTCCGAAGCCTCTGCTCGTAAAGCCGCAAGCAGCTCGAGGTGCTACATTTTTGGTCACCCATCCGATGACCGGCCTTAGAGAAAGTTATTTAACCTTAGTAAAACCGGACACGTTAACCACTGCGCCATCGAGTTCCTCAATGACCATGAAACTAATCATCTTTACGTGTAATTTACCATACATACATTATTTTATAAATTTAAATGTTTTCATGTTTTTGTCACGACGACGTATTCAATATCGGGACATCGTGGGACATAAAATGTCTATTGACGTTTATTACTGTGCATTACAAATGGGAATTTAGCAAGCGTATTTGTTGTTTAAAGTATTACGTAAGTTTTATTTAGACATATTAGGTAGCTGTTCTGTCTGTGGACGACACGGTTTACCCAAACTGTTCTTCTTAAACCGGACTAAACTCCCCGTAAAATCTACTCAATTTTTTTATTTAAATAAACTTCAAAATAAGTGCTTTTGTATACCATGGACTAATCATATATAGTCCATGTTACCACCCATTCAGAAGATCATGACGTCTATCTTTTAGCTGTAGAGAAGAATAGGCGCAAGCAATTGCACAGCTTTATTAGAAGTAACGATATAAAAAAAAAGATCTAGCCCGACTTTTCAAGCCTCAGATAAGTCTTATCCAAAAAATAAGATTGTCATTGTGACATATTTTCTAAAAATAATCTGTCATTGTGTGAAATTATTCAATGAATAAACTTTAAGGCGACGCACCGCTAAACAATTAATCTAATACGGAGCGTTTGCGCCCCGTACCATAAGAAAAACTGTTTTTTTCCTTCAAATTAAAACTACAAATTATTTAAAAAAAATGAACTAGCATATTGAAGTGTGTGTTAAGACTAATCTAAGAAAATTTAAATGCTTAAATCGGTCTGGTTTGCTTGTAAAATGCAAATCTATGTTTTAAAAGAGGTTACTATGTGAGTCAGCCATCTTTTTTTCTCATTCAGCTAAAGCTAAAAGTGCTATCACCTCTTCTTTAGCCAACTCTTTTTCCTTGACCACAGACCGCAACGAGAATACCATAGACTATGTAAAGGTCCGCGAGCTTTTGTTTAATGAAGACACGTCGAGAAAACGAAATATTTCTCTTTCGAATGGAGAACAATGCGGTGCTCTTGGTTAACGACCCGTTCGATATTTTGGTTTTGTTAAAAAAAAAGGTTTTTTAACGGTCAGGTAAGCCAATGACGCATAATATATTATTTATATTGGAGGGTTTATACAAAGAGTTATCGCTATTAAGATTATTTCCCCAAATTTCAGGTACTTGGTATTGTTAGAAAAATATAAATTTTGAGAAAGCACGGTTATGCGATAATCTACTTAAGAATGTCAAGGATTTTCTTACTATGACTGAGTTACGGAAAAATCTTAAAGACAATAAAAGCTACACATCTTTACTGATAGTTAAGGGTTTTACGGGGTTAAAAATATAATACCATTTTTTTATTAAACATTTAAAAATGTCACACATTATTATTTTATTTACAGCAAAGAAAATATTTTACAATATCTCCCTAATTTTGACACTGGCTTATTTTGTAAGCCGCGCCAAGCCACCAACTTAGAAAAAAAAGGCCTACTTCCGCCCACTGCAGGGCATTGGCCTCTTCCCTCGCACGCCACTCTTTTCGGTCCTGCGCCATCCTCATCCATCCCCTGCTCGCCACCCGAACTAGGTCGTCCGACCACTGAATTGGGGTTCGTGCGGATTGTAAAACTCTGTTGTACAATTTAGTTAATATATTAAGCAACGCAACCCCGCTAGCTAGAAGCATCTCTACGTAAACATCGTCTTGCCCAGCAGCTTTCTCGCGCTTCATTTTTCTTAAAGCGAACTCTACTTCGTCCTTCTGGATCGATGGCAGGTCGCCCTCCCACAGGCGCTCAACCGGTTCTGCTCTGAGGTCTTTAGCTTCTAGCATTGCTAGTTCACCCGATGTCAATGCATAAAGCTCTGTGTAGAACTCTTCGACAACCGTCACAATCTGGTCACGATCCGTGTAAATGGCCCTATTTTATTTTTAACTTTTATGTAGTACTTATTTTACGCCTAAACACTTTAGGTTCTCTATTGCTTTTAATAGTTACTTCGATAACTAAAGAATTGTATATTCTAAAATCTGACCTAATAGCTTTATGTACTTTTTTATTAAATTCTCTAAGCTTTGCATGATCTGTTGTGGTCTTTTCTTTAATTTCTCTTTTTTCCGATATCATAGAGTGTTCGCGATGAAAACCGGCTTTGTTTAGGTTTCTTGGCACCTAAATGCTGGCGAATAGTATCTACTACAATTTTGCGAAGACTGTCGTTCAATAAGTCCACGTCCAGATCTTCCTCTTGTAGAACATCAAACTGGTTCTGGAGATCAATTTGAAAATCGTTCTCCAGGCACACGTAGTCGGCACTGTTGTATTTCATGTTGGGCTTTCGAACTCTCAATAAACGATGGTCGCTACCGGTTTTAAAATGGCTAAGCACATTCACAATCACATCGGTAATTGTATGTTTGTTGAGGGTGATGACAAGATCGATCTCGTTTTTTGTACAGCCATCTGAGGAAACCCATTTCCACTTTCCTGCTTCCCGCTTCTTGAAAAACTGTTCATGGCAAAAATTTGGTGTTTTTCAAGGAAGTTAGCTAGATTCTGACCTCTATAGTTTCTGTTCCCAAGGCCGTATTGTCCAACCGATTTTTCATCACCCTGTCGGAAACCAAGCTTTGCGTTAAAGTCCCCAAGAATCACATTGTATTGACAGGGGTTCTCATCGCAAGCCCTCTCCATGTTATCATAGAACTCCTCGATCTCATTATACTCGACTGAATAGTTGAGAACTACTGGACTGCAGTTACCAGGGGGGATCGCGTTAAGGTGTGGCGCGGGATTGAGCTAGAAATGTAGAGCTAGATGCTAGAGTCTAGAAATATGTTAACCATAGCCAACATAAACCATCTAAAAAATGTGCGCCCTGATGAGTGGGCAGGTTAGATAAAAAACATGTAGAGCTCCACCTAGTTTTGGAAGGCACATAAAGCCGTTTGTGCGTTATACATTACAAAAAGTCGAAGATATTTTTTTAAATTTAAATTAGGTAACTTAAAAAGAGTGCTTTTGAATCATCAATACATTTTTTACCTACTACCCATTCAGGACATCTATTTTTTAGCTGTGGAGAAGAATGGGCGCTAGAAACTCCACAGCTTTAGAAGTAACGACAATTATAAAAAAAAGTATTTCTTCATCAAATCATACAATATTAATTTAATACATTTACAATTAAAAACTTTCACGAGCCCGGAATTACAAATAATGCTTACCTCTATACATTTACTCCTACCTTTGCCGGGGTGTCTAAGCACCTTCGGTTTCCGCTCTCGTCAACCTCGAACACCTCGGAGAATCTAGTAGAGGATGGGGACACGCTGCGTGATGCCATCCCCCCTGAAGATTATTCGGTTGAGCACGAGGAGCTCCATATACGTTTTTGGCCACCCATCCGATAACCGCCCTTTGCGAAAGTTGCTTAACTTCAGCAATCGCAGGCCGAGCGCGTTGACCACTGCGCCGAACCCCTCGATTATTGAAAATCAATTCCGTTTTTTTTAAGTGATCTATGGAGATGTTTAATCAATTCATTCTCATTAATCTGTGGCTCACGCTTGACCGGTATAATTTCGCGTAGTTGGGCAACGCCGCCATACTTTCAGGCCCCCGCGGCTGACGTTATACAATAATCTTATCGATTCAATTTCACGAGGGTCGCTCGAAAAAACTGTAGCCGCTACCGAAATTCGAACTTCGTTAATGCAGAGTAAGCAGATACAGTAGGTAAGTTACGATTTTTTAAATTTGTTTGGAAGAAAAGAGGTCGCGTTATTTGAGAGACTCCTTAGGCCGGGATAAAAATAAAAAGTTTAGTTGTTTAGAAAATATTTACTTAAGAAGTTTCATTTAGAGTTTTAAACTTTTTAATCCTGAAATAAAACTGAAACAGATAATAATAAATAAAAAGTATACATACCTACTGTTGATGTATTTGTTTTTATTTCTTGGCGAGACGCATGAAAACTATTTTGTATCTGTTTTTGGCATTGACGTTAATATTTTGTTTCGCTAAGTGTCAAATTCTGACTTTATAAAGGAATGTTTTCCACAATGAAAGTATTTAATGACATAGGACGTAAATAATTGACTCGAGGGCCAATATTTTCAGGTCCTGCTGCAAAAGTTATTAAGTAACTTGAAATTGCGAAAATCACGCAACGATTATTTTTTTACTTACTGCTCTACAGCTTTTACTCGAGGTTGTTCTTTTTTTATTGAATTACGCATCGCCTCGTTCTCAGTGAATATGATTAAAAGTTAATGCTTACGCTGTGGTCGTAGTTTTAATAAAGCTCGCTGTCAGTGGGTGAAAGTTTACAGATTTATACCGCGATGGCTCCGTGCTCATCCTTATGTAAGTTCCGAGGTTCGGGGTTAATGGAATATATTTACATAAATTACTAATAGAGGCGTAGGACGCTACCGGCCATCTCTTTCTGCTACCGGAACGCTCGTCTTGTTTCTTTTTTTATAAACGGCCATTTATATTTTTTGAATAAGGTAACGTTGATTCTGTTGTGGTGTCCTGTTTTGTTCAGTTATGGATTAACGTTTCATTGATTATTGATTACGCTTTGATGTTACATTAATATTTTGTACCTACTAAGAGTTATATGAGGCTGAGTAAACTTTAATTTAAGCAGTTTTTGGGGATCGATGGTGCAGCGTTCTTGTTCGGGTTGCGATCTTACAATTTAAGATACCTTGTGTCGCCCGATGGGTGACCTAATTAAAAATATGTCGATTGAAAATCAAAATACTTTTATTAAGAATTAACTTTTACAAAGTACTTATGGCTCCGTAAACCCTACGATAGAGACCTTTGGCGGTAGCCAAAGTAACATTAAGAAAACGATAGCGAAGTGCGAAAATAATAAATTGTATGGGAATGACATAAGATTGACCACGTGATTTAGCGCGGTTTATGTCAATCCCATATATTTTATTCTTTTCGAACTTCGCTATCGTTTTCTTAATGTTACTTTAGCTAAGCCTACTGATCCTCTAGTACTATGAAAGGATCATTCTCATTGTACTCTGATCTTAAGAATGATATTATGTAAGTAGGTAACCTTGCACTGTTTTAAAGATCCTACTCCAAATGAGTTATTTGCCTACCATGAATGATGGTAGTTTCAATACCCTGAAGGATCTTCCATCAATTTCTATTCCCAAGTGTACTCAGAATTGAAACATACAAGTCTATCGTCATCCTTGTTATTATTTTATAGAGTCAATGTTTAATTCTAACATCGGTTAAACATTACAAAGTGGCAAGCAATCTATCTGAGAGCTAGTCATGATCAAAATACGTGCCACGTTTGTAAATATGATATGAGTCAAATTCCCTGTAGATCTCAGGGATCGGGTTACCGAACCGCTACGTACAAAAAGACTGGCTTTGTTTATGTTAAGACTTAACTTATCGCGATTCACAAAGCGAATGCTTATGATTTAATATCGTTGGATACCGGTATAGTCTAGCGGTTAGTAACTGTTGGATTAGGGCGAGAAAAAGAAAGATTATACGGGTCAAAGACAGTTTATTTTAGGCAACAAGGGCAGCAAGCAGCGTACCTACCTACATTCGCAGAATAATGACAAGCAAGTGACAGTTCTGTAATGTCAGTATGACATTACAAATACACAGAGTATATAGACATCTTTGTCACAGACAATAAACTATTGTGTTAAGTTTACATTTCCAACAGTAACTCTGTAGAATATTAGGTGGCGGTCAGGTCAAAAAAAACACAAACATTAATTTGTGTTTTTTTGTTGTTTATCCTGTACCTATAGAAATGTATTTGACCGCGATCAGGTAAACGATTATCTAATCGTTTACCAGATCGCGGTCAAATACTTAGTTACTTACTTACTTAGGGATCTCCCTAGCTGCTCTAAGGTCTTCCATCTTGAAATGAGATGTTTGTATGAACTCATTTAATTTTTGTAAATTAATAATAAACCTATAAGACATATCTGATTTTGCAACAAGGAAGTAGGATGACACAAATTGCCCCTCGCATTCTGTACATCTTTCAATAGCTCCCTTGGATAGGAGTGTAGAAGCTTCCTTTTCAATTTTCTTAAATTCATCCGGGGGACAGTTTGGAGGACTTGGCTCGTGAATTTGAAATGGTTTGCTTTGGAAAGTTATATCATACCCTTTTATGTAACTTATAATGTGGTCATCATTTGTTATATTTTTCCACATTTCTACAAAATGTTTTAATCTACCTGCAGTATAATTATTTACCTTACTTATTTCCTTGGTGCAGGACGGTATTGTTTTTGAGTTGCTGGGCGTCCTGGATTCTGTTAATATCTCGTTTGGAATGGCTTTGGTTTGAACTTCACATTGGTGAATTGTCTCCGAGGAAAATAGCCCGTCTGTCTGGTTTTCGCAGACGGGCCTCTCCAGTTTACCTGGTTGGTGGTTTTCTTAGCTGGTGGCTTTTCTGGTGCCTTTAGTGAAGCAGAAGCCTTCTTAATATTCTTAGCATCCTTTACTTGGTCATTTAGTTTTTCGCCATAAAGCCATTCATCCGAATCAGTCGCTTCAAGGGTAGATTTAATGTCTTTGTCAAGATTTGGAGTGATAAAAGACTTTCTGGCAACAGAGTGTTGATGAAATATGTCTGTTAACATTTTTCCGGAGTCCCATAGATATTTCATGAGCTGCATATGGTCTACTCCATCCTCAGGATTTTCGATCAACAATGAAATTGCTGCCCCTAGTGATATCAGACTTGTACCCACGCAGTTCTGTGTATCGATGAAGTGTTGATCCCTTTTTTTGTCTTTGTATGAATTCCGTCATACATTTTGTTAGGTTATCAATTTGTTCCTGCATTGACTTCAATTTTTTATTGGTTTTTCGATCTTCCCGATCTCTTTCTCTAGATCGCGAACGTGATCTCTTTTTTGGTATGGTTGAAAATACAATTACAACACGATTATAACAATTTTAAAACAATATTATTTGTTTAGAAAAATCTCTAACGTCAGAAGTTTTTTGCACAACAAAACAATATGACGGCCGATAGAGGCGCGCGGGAGGTGCAGGCCTTGGAGAGGCGCGCGCGCGCGGGAACTTTTTTCAAATTTAAATCTCTAAACGTTGTGGAGTTAATACATACTTAACAGTACTACAGGTTATCTATCATCGAGAACGAGACGCTTTGTATAATTTTGATCGAACTTCGCCCGCCTTCGGCGGGCTCGTTTGATCGAATAATAATAGACCTTGATAAGAAGATAATAGAAAGAAGATAGATCGATAGAAGATAGGCCTTGATAATGCCTGTTTACTCTTGCCTTGAAAATGCCCAGGGTGTATGTATCAGCAAACAGATCGGCAGGAAGGAAATTTCACTCTTTAGCTCTCCGCTTAAAAAAGAGCTTGTGGTGAATGTAAGGCTTGATCCTCCTTTTTCACAAGGCAATAAATCTATTCGAAAATGAAGTTTAGTCATAACGCGAAGTAGTCGTTCTGCGTATTAGTATACCCAGCGAAAATGATACGAGAGATCGGCTCAGGATCGACGATTCACCGGTTCTAGGGGTTACCCTAGAAAGAATCCCATATCCTCTATATGGGAGTGAGTTATCACTCCCATATAGAGGATATGGGATTCTCTAGACTCAAACTCCTGGTACTTTTTCACGTGTTGTGATAAGAGGAAACGCCATAAACCAAGGTAACATTTATAATGCTATATCAGTTGTAACTGGCCCCCTTTCCAACGAAGGCGTGCCCGAAGAGTTTGGCACCCCTCCCCGAACTTCAACATTACCTGCCATTAAAAAAGTTGCGACAGCTTTCTTCATTGATGTCGTCCTAGATCGGCGTGCCCTTGCGCATTGCGAGGCGACGCGCGGGCGCCGCTGACTCACCGGTCACCGGTCAAGGCGACGGCGACGACCAACATTTGTCATACGACATTTTGAAGCTTATACTACAAAATAATGAGACCTAGAAGGCAGGACTTTGAATACCGTTAAACAATTGGTATCTATACTTCTGTCAAACGAAGATGTCGGTAAAAAGAAGTAACGGTAAGCATGGTATCGTTACCTGGGTGACATTTTTACCGGTAAATGAACTAACCGCTCTACGCGGATTGGCTAAAGCGCTATATTTAACGAAAAAAGTAGCGATACTTTTCAAGATAACGTAACGCATTACTATTATACTATTACTACTATTATAATTAAATACAGAGCACATGAGTAAATACCTGAAATTTACTGATGTGACTGTAGTTAGCTTTAGCGTTAAGCATTTTTTATAACTGTGCTTTGGTTCAAGTATTGCTCCTTTGTTATTTAAGTTGTTTCTAACAGTGGAGACTTTTTAATGACTTTTCTGTTTTACTTATAAGTTTGTAGCTATTCATTTATTGCATAAGTCGATAGTCTTCCTAAGATAATAAATAAATAAATAAATTACCGGTACCAAATTGCCTTTATAGAAATAAGGTTACTTACCGGTACTTATAGTGGAAATTCCCACTATAAGTACCGGTATGTAACGTTATTTCTAATGGTAACGGTAACAAGCCCTGCTAGAAGGTAAGCTTTATACATATCGCGTTCGAGCAACGCAGCACTTTTTTTAGACCAAATATAGTATTTTTGGATTCAGTATCCAAGGGAGAAGGTGGGATGAGGTCAAAGAGCTAATCAGAGCACTTGTCATGGTATAAGCGGTAAAACACGCTGAGTGACGCAACATCTCTACGCAATTGCAGAGATTCAAGAGTATTTGCCACTTCTGCATTGTCGATAATGCGTTCAGCACGACGGCGACGTTGCAATCTGTCCAAGGCATCGAGAAGGTACTTTGTGGAACCGTCGCAGATGTGTGAGCAACTCCATGCAAGACCGTACCTGTGTCTTGTACAAAAGTCACAACTGGTCAAGCGTAAGGAATCGCTTCACCCTGTTCAGAATACCGAGAGTTCATGAGGCTGTTTTGATCACGGCTTCGATGTAGTCCTTTTGGTTCAGATCGCAGCGAATCTTCATACCGAGCATGTTGATACTGCTCTGCAGGCTTAGTGATGTACCCTGAAGAGTAGGAAGGGGAAGGAATGGTGACTTTTTTTGCCGTGAAAGCACACACCTGTGTTTTCTTGGCATTGAACTCAACAAGATTATTGGAGCCCCATTTAGATATGAGGTCCAATACCCGATTGAGCTCAATGACAAAATCCACTCGATTGTCTACGGTTTCAGCCTGCTCTGCTGCTGGGTGACCGATATATCCCCCATGCACTGTGCTATCATCTGCATAGCAATGAATATTTCCAAGTGGAAGCATATCATTGATATGCAGAAGGAACAGCGTGGGGGACAGAACGGAACCTTGGGTGACACCAGCGTTCATTTTTTGCTGCGTTGAGCTTTTATTATTATTATACTCTTTATTTTTTTTTTCCTTAAAACTAGATTTTTACAATATTTTAATATAAAATAATAAAACATTATAAAAACCTAATCCTAGAGTACCGCCAGCAGCTAGGCAGGGCCCAAACTACCGGTGGTCAGGGCCGCAGAGTGAGGAGTAGTAGTAGGAGTAGTAGTAGCCTGCCGAAGAAAATGCCCTTTCCGATTCTACGCTTGTAGGCACTATTGTCACCAGACTGTCACATAAGCAAGGTATTTTCCTCGAGATCCGCCAATATTCAAAGAGGTGCATTTCTTTTTTGATGATGGATTCAAGTGTCGACATCGAGGCTTGCAATGGAACCGGAGAAGATTGTTTAAATGACGTCAAAGTATTTTCTAACTCTTCCCTAAGTGATTTGCCAAAAAGTCGCTGTGATTGAACCTGCAATTGCCTGTTTTCAAGTACCACAGATAGTAGATCGTAGTAGATAGTAGAGACAGATGGTAGATCGTCCGATACGTCATTCTCGGCAGGACATGCGCTGATTAGGACATGAATGAAGGAGCTGAATCTTTCACCAGTTCGGAATTTGGGAGAGTTGTGAGCTGTCGCTTGATCTCGCAAATCTTGCACAATTTTCGATGCTAGCTAGATTGATCTTGCAAAATCGATGCGAGATCTCCGTATTTCGAGATGTCGGTAGGTATACCGAGATTGCATTCCCTAATGGGTACACCTTTAACTGGCACATGTACTAGACCTGTAAAATTTCTTCTATATTTTTATTTTTAATGTCTTATACATTCTGCTGTTGGGAAAATTGTGTATTAAAGTATCACAACACTCACCACCCTCAAGTAGGTCCGTGTACTGGCTGAAGTTCTCCAAATTAAAAAAGGACCAATAAGCTTGAGCCGCTAACAAGCTGAGCAATCGCTTTAAAGCGAACCTTTGTTACGCACACAATGTAAAACAATTACTTTTCTCGTTCGCCACTTAGCTGGTGTGCGCTGCAATTAACGTTTAACTCGCTGGTGTTTGGTCTAAGTTACGAGTTGTAGGGGAGAAGGAGGTGGCAGTACGCCTACCCATATTGATATCACACATACGCACGCCAATATTAAATTGAGCTCTTTTTATTTTCGTAAGTATGCCCCACTCTTTGAAAGAACATCGTAATTTAAAAACTATTAATTTACCAAGAATAATTCCTATGAAGATAGCTAGCTTAATTATTTATCTTAACATCACGACCTGTTTTTGATGACCGAACAATTACTGATTATGCAGAAATTGAGTTTTAGCAAAACCATTTTTTTTGAGGATTGATACCTACCTATATGTATAGATGCCTCACCATGAAAATGCTAAGGAGGTTAGAGGCCTGAGATGTAGGATAGATGCTCTATAGAATAAAATAAGTAAAATACGAAATCAAAATGATTTATTTTAGTTATGTACCTAAGTTGTTCTTAAACTATTCCGAATCAGTCGGACTAGCTACCACCATCTCCTCTGAGCCTGTCACCATAACAATAATTTTAGGAGCATTGTTGTGTACGATTGGAAATAAGATATCTAGTTCCTCAATCTGTGCTAGAGGATTCCAAGTGAAGCGTGCTGCAACCTTCGGCCTTATCGTTAGATACATGTAGAAGCACTTACCATTCACTTACTAACAAAAATTCTGGAAATATATACAAAAACAAAGGTATAAATAACATTATTTACTTTAAAAAGAAAGTGATACAGCCCCCCTAGGCAAATGGCATAACGCTTATAGAATAGAAATTAAATAGAACGATTATTATATGGTATTGACATAAACGTCATTTATACGTATCGTTGACTTATGTCAATCCTGTACATTTTTATTTATTATTTATCGCTCCGCTCTTCGTCCCGCTTGCCGCTCGTGCCTTACGCATTCTTATGGCGTGAAAATCTTTTAAGTTGAATACTCGTACAGTACTTTCTCGGTTCCCATGCTCCGCCCACGGTGTGTGCCGTTCTAATTAACACTAACCGAGTGACGGCCAATCCGCTACCGGCACGCTCTAACGATTTACATAGATAGGTACATTGTACTGCGAAATTAAACCTCTTTTTATGTATCGCCTTTATCCCTCTTAGTAGTAGGTAAAGGAAATTTATAAATTTTTATTTTTTTATTTATCAATAACTTTAAAAAATACTTATTATAGTGATTTTTAATATAAATAAATAAATGTTTCCCACACTTCATTCGATAATTCATAATTCTCTACCAGTCAACCATAAGGTGGTGTAGGGACATGTTGATACAATTTTAAATGTAAAAATATTCTTCACAAACAAATTTTACAAATATATAATTAAACGTACAATAAATAATTTAAGTATTATATAAATAGTATTTGTTAATCAAACTTCCTTATTTTCATGGTTGTTTGTTGAGTAGGTATAACTATTTGAGTGCATCTCTCTTTTCTCGTTTTCAGAATTCTCGTAATGTAAAGCATTTCCTGTCTTCATCGATTATTTGTTTATTGCACTCATACAGTAATATAGTAAAATAATAGTATATGATAGCCTGTTACAAACCCTGTTAGGGCATCGCAAAATTATAACTACTTATTCTTATATATTAATGCTAAATAAAAACAAAAAATAAAAATGAAATAAGAATTGTATAAATATTTATAAAATACAGTGAAAAAATTAAACGCCTACCCGACCCAGCCAGGAATCGAACCTGGGTATTCCGCAGATGCTACCGCTATGCTACCGGGAAGGCTACCGGTTAACCGGCGTTTAATTTTTTCACTGTATAAAATACAGTAAATATTTAATTTAGCTTCAGTGCAGCAATTAGCCCTTGAAAATATAAAGTAAAAATTAAGGCTTAAGTATATCTAAAAATCCTAATTCTATAGTTATAAAAATTCTTTGATATGTATTTATATTTCCATATCGTAATTGATGATGAGAAACGACAAAATTCTCACACTTTTTAAATCAAAAGATGAGTTATAACAACTAATAACAAATCTCATTCAAAGGTTAGATCAAAACAATCGTCAGATTGATAGTGACAAATAGACGGACATACAAACAATGAACTTTCGCTGCCGATCAGAGGTACAAACGTTTGCATTGTACCGGCGATGTCAAAAAGTGTTCACTACACCTACTGAGAGATTGGATCGAGTAATAATGCGTTTGGCTACTGCTCACTGCTCAGTGTTCGTTCACTCGGTTGACATGTAGAAAGAGGTAACAGCTTTTTCGAAATATAGTTTTTTTAAAGACATTTCGACTGGTTTCTACAGGCTTGGCTGACTGCTGAATTTTATTTGTCATTTTTTAAATTGTGATTATCAAAGATAAGTTGGATTAGAATGTATTAGTAAAGGTGATGTTTGAAGATTTAAAGATAGCAGGTATATGTTATACTGACTTATATTTAGTACCTACATATTTTTATATTAAATATTAATAACACTCCTGTTTACTCAACTAGAAAACTTGTGTTGGGAATGGACTCATTGCAATATACTTACTGAGCTATGAGAATCGAACCACAATTTCTCCTATTTAACTCGAGTATTTATCCGTGCAGCCACCGACGACGCTACAAGTACTTATGTAAAATATATTAAAAAATAGATTACCATAGCAAGTCGCCTAATTAGATGTAAAATTCAGATTTTTAACCGCTTCTGTGGTCTAGTGGTTAAGACCAACGGTTAAGACCCAGAGGTCCCGGGTTCGATTCCCAGCGGGGGTAAGTACATGTTTGTGTACTCGGTTTGGTTGGTGGTAGGACTTGTTTGTCCGCCTGGCTAGCTACCACCATCTTATCTAAATATGTCGCCATAACATCAATTTTTGTAGCATTGTTGTTGTGTTCCGGCAGCTAGAGATAAGATAGCCTGTGCCTCACTAGTTGAGGATCCCGGGTGAAGTGCGCTTTCACCAATTGGCCTTATCATCACTTAACTCAGGTGAGATCAAGGCACTGTGCTTACCCGTATATATATATAAAAAGAAATTACTTTCATATTTTATACTTACATATTATATTCCAATAATACATCGAAGTATACGTTTCAAAATGAGTCTAATAATCTATGTCTATAAGTAAACTAAACATCAAAACATTTTAGTAACACATCATCCATGCTACAATTCTTCGAGTTAATACTATTACACTACTTACAGAAAACCAATAAACGATTACCTACTCATAACAGCGACATTGGACAAACAACGCCAATTACCGGTCTAGACCGGCAAAAAAAACACGCTAAAAAAAGGCTAACTACCACATACAACGTTCTACGTCGGAGTTGTCGCCCACGCACGCGGTTAATACTACCTCTAATGCGACATTATTTATTAACGCACAGTATGCGGCGGGCCTTATCTGGGTTACGCTTTGTACTCGCACTTTGCTACGAATAAATATCAAGTTGAATTAGTTAATATGAATGTAAGATGGATTGGGATATTGTGAATAGGTCAGTCCGCTTAGCCATCTTTTGTGTGTTACAAGGAAAATGTGTTATATTGATTCTTGGGTTTCCTGGATAACAGAGACATTAGTATCAAAGGCTATTCGGATTTATCGCTTCGGATTTATTGTGATTGAGAGGGTTAATTGAATTCAGTATTATTCTACTACTTCGGTAACAATGCCCATTGCATTAGTTGCTAAAATTTGTATTTACCTTGCTTTTTAATAAGTTTACTCATTATAAATTACACAAAGAAACTGCAATCGTTGATTCATATCTTATTTGATATAGATTTGTGCAATAAATGTCTAATACAAGTATTTTCCCTAAAAACTCCTAAAACCTTTGGTAAAAAAAAGTTGCATCAAAAAAGTTTGTATACAACCGGAAGTATACTATCAAACATTTTACGGCGCCTGATAAATCTATTCATCATTGCTGTACACAAAGCACAAACACGCAAATAAAACTGATTCATCGTTATATAAATAAGCAATTTGGTTGCAAAACAAGAAAATAAACCAGAGACCGGGTCACGGAGAGTCTTTGATTTATCACAAAAACAGTAATTTAAAAGTTGTACCTTTTTGCGGGCGACACACCTACGCCCCTCCTACGCGTCGACCGATCTTAACAATGTCGAAAAAACCTGTTTCGTAATATGAATTTGCTCTGATGTAAAGTTGTTTAATTTAACTAAGCTATCTTTGATCTAAGGCGCTACTATTATTTCTTTTGAAACTCCTTTCGCAAGTATGAAATCAGATTGTCGTTATGCATTACTTTGTGTATGAAATTCTGTGGATACATGTAACCTCTTTCATGTATTCAACATAATAGAACTCTGACCAAAGCGGCGTGGTGGGATTCGGTTCCAAGAAGTTTCTCAATCCGGGCAACTGCTCTTCCAATTGAGCTACTGAGGCATTTGTTCTTCACGATTTTAGTTTCATGTGTTTAGTGCTAGCCTAGCTAGCATTGTTTTATCAATGCATGCAGTGGGTAATATACGAAATATACGAAACGATGTTTATACAATTCTTTTTTCTAATCACTTAACCCATCCTAAGCCCTAACTAAGTAGAGCTGTATCCAAGTCTGCCTGGCTACCACTATCTTATCTAAGCATTTACCCATTACCCATTACAACAATGTTAATACTTATGTTATGTTCTGACAGTTATATAAAAAAAGCTGATAATAAAAGTAGACTACCAACGAGGTACAGTTGTTAATAAAAAGTCTTCATCAATTTATAATTTAATTTAATTTATGAAGTTGGCGAGGCATTAATTATATGCTCATTTATAAAATTGTTCACATTTAAAAACTCTTTTGGTCGCAAAGTCAGATCCGTTGATTGAAATAAACACAAATTTAGTATACTCCATCAGCTTTATCGCATATTAATTACGTGCGTAGGATTCAAATTTCCTTAAACCGATCTGTTACTTACTGGTAAAACCGTTCTACTACCTTAATCTTGTATACAAAGAAAAAACACGTTGTCTTTGAGCAGAAATGGTTTAAAGCTCATACTTAAATAAATCAAAAGGCGTCCCAACAATGACTTACATACAAACGACGCTCATAAACGATATTAATACGATATAAAACGCTACCATGCCTCATCGCGATGCTATCTCCCAGTTTTGTCTCTTGCTTACTCGTTACAGGATGTAAACAGCTGTCGTGTTGTCGTCGCCCGCGCATTGTGCTGTCATAATAATTACGTATCACGAAGCGTTAAATATCGGTCCGAATCTGCAGTTAGACCTTTATTCCACGGAGCCGACTTTATTTTGATAGATTGTAACGATATCTCCTATTAGCTGTGCTCTTGAATAATTTAACAGTGTTTGTATGCAGATCGCAACTGAGGCGTTTTATTTTGATTGTTTATTTGTGTGCAGTTGAATGGGGTATTATAACATCTTATGACTTTATTACTGTACTTATGCGGTGTTGTAAATTGATTTTAATGGAATATGCTTACTCAATTTGAACTATAAGTACTAGAAGTGGGTATTACGATGCTTATTAAGAAACTAGCTGACTCCGCTAACGTTGTTCTGCCATATAACGTACTATTCGTGGGGTTGGGAGGGTGAAAATCAAGTAAATCTGACGTCAAACAAAAATGGACCATTCAAACTATGCCACCCTTTTCACCCCCTAAGAAGTAAAATTTTCAAAAATCCTGAAATACCTCATTCTTAATTTTGTAACCAAATAGTTAAATACCAATTCTTATCGATATAGCTTAAAAATTGAAGGAGTTTATACAAAATTATCCCCCCCCTTTTTTACCACCTTAAAGGACGAATTTCCAAAAATCCTTTCTTAGCGCTCACCTTTACTATGAAAGGAATCATGGTGCAAAATTTCAAGTTTCTTATCTTAGTAGTTTGAGTTCTGCGTTGATATGTCAGTCAGTCATCATTCGTTAAGGCTTTTAGCTATACTGTACCGCCAACTCTATTTCACTTAAAAGTGGCAAAAAATGCAAGTATATGCAACGAATATTATTCATAGACGTAGCTTCTAAGACCAGACGATTCCACTTTGTTTTATTGGTAATATTTAATTTTTTCTCGCAAACTTTGCAAAACTCTCTGTGCCTATCTTCACGCTATTCTCCGGACATAAACCATCATTATCAAAACACTGTTGCAAGATGGGACTCAAATAGTACCTATCTGTTGAGTACACACGGTTCTCAAATATTTGACATCCGCACGGCTTGTCCCAGCCATTTCCTCTGTTAGTCATGATTCTTGTTGTTACTGTCGGGATTTACAATTCTAGATACATGCTTTGTATTCTACAAAATCGTATTGTGTACATAAAAATTACTAATACTAAAATCGATGTCATTGATGGTCTAGTTGATATACTATCTGATTGAGTAACGCGAAGATGTAAAACTAGATTAAAGTCTGTTATTAATTACGTACAAATTTATAAATGGTATTTAAAATCCAATTAACTTCCTTTTGAACAGGTGATTATGTAGCTTAATTATTACAACTTTCTTTATAAAAGATGTCGAAAACTTTAATGAAAAATACACTTTCCATACAGAATTTATTAGCTACGCTATCGAGCCCCTTTTGCTTTATCAGGATAAGTTAAGAGTGCTAGAACCACTCTATAACTCATAAAAGTCTGTGCTAATTTTATTTTGTCTTTTAAAAACAAACAATAGTTCTAAACTAGATTACCTTAAAGCAAAATTATGCACTATTATGCAAACAGCTGCAGCTTTAAGTAGAAAGATGTGTTAATTGTCCACTAGGTAATTTATTCGGAACTAAGGCTACTCGAAGCCGGTATTGCCTTGACCTGGCAGGGTCAGTGCTCAGTACACATCAGAACCTTTGTATCGAGTCACGGTCGTAGGAAATGTTTGCACTGATTCATCATCTTGTGGAAGTCTTGTGGCATGCATATTGTTTGTTAACTGGGTCGGTCACTTTTGTCCGTGCAAGTTTTCTTTTTATTTTTAAGCACTTTCTGTTTTCCAATTGTCATTTTGCTTTCACAATGCTATATGTATATTTTAACAGATAACAGTATTTGTAAAAGATAATTTACCCATTTCCTTAATGTTGGAGAAAATGCCTTACCGAGATGCAAAGGTTTTGTTGAGCTCTACTCTTGATCTACCTAGTTCCGAAAAGCTTGGTAAAGCAAGAGGAACATGCAAGCATATCAACTAATAACTCCAATACGGGAAGTATTGGAGTTCTCTCTTACCGCCAGGGTTATCAGACACAGAACTAGGCAATCACCTAATATTAGCGTTGAATGTTACAAAAGTTATACTAGGGAAAGTTAAGGATAGGTCAGAATGAGTCCAACAGAGTAGCGCAGCGGTTTTGTTACTCCCATCAAAAGCAGAAAGTCACTAATGACATGTAAATGTCGTTCACGAGTTTGATCTGCAGGACAATTGTTGTTGATGATAAAAAAATGAGAGAACATAAACCTCCAAATGTTCGTTACGACACATAATCGTCCTTTCGCTTCCTTAGCTTCGACTACGAACGCGAGCGGAATGCGACGCGGCAAGCGAATCACATGTTCATTCCGCGTTTTGTTATGGAAGACTTGTGAATTACCGTGACAGGACCTTGGTCAGTCTAAAAGTAATCAGTGACCAAGGTTCGCAGGTCCCTTCGGCAAGCCTAAGAATCATACACTACGGGGAGAAGAATCTCCCACGCCTATGACATCTTGTAGCTATGCCGCTAAAATTAGCAGCCTCTCTCCCTCCGGCTTTGTCAGCCCATTCCCACTGACCAGCTTAAGTCTACAGGAAGCGTATTTTCCAACTCAGCATTACCTGCTTCTCTAATTGTTAGTTTTCTTTTACCACCCAGTTTCTATATTTTTGACTCGTGCTGCTTTACTAATTGTATTCGCAACTGGACTCCACTTTTGCGTAACACCAGTTAGGACGGAATCATTTGTCTTACTCTTCAATTAACCTTAAACGACGCAAATGGCTGGACGACATCAAAAAGTGGACTGGTTTTAGTGATCGCCAGGTAAAACAAGCTATATGTGAGCACAGATAACTTTGTATACTGATCTCCAGACTTCAGTATGAAGATGGCACTAAATAATGATGATTATTATCCTTCTACGTTACTACGGTACTTACATATTTCATTTCGCCTAATTTTGTTTTGCAAATCACAAAGCAATGGACAGAATCGAGAGAATCTTCCATCACGCCGTAAACCGCTCGCGCTCGTGGTTTAAGGGCTACCACTATCTGGGGACGCATGCTCCGTGAGCGGCGAACACAAAACGTCGGCGCCTTTGCGCGCAATCGCGACATCGCGCGACACGCGGCGATAGAGGGCGATACCATCGCTCTCCTTGCTCGCTCGGTGAACGGGTGCGTTTATCGCCCATGAGTTGCATCGTTGAGGTTTCTGTTGTTGCGTAGGGCCTCGCTTTAAAATGGCTACAGCAATTTCTCATCGGCTTGATTTTGAGATTTTATTTTAATTTTGTTTTGGGAAGCTAACAGGATTATTCACAATTTTACTTGACATCTAACAACTTATGAGCATTAGCTTGTTATTAAACAAGCTACTACATTTAAAAGCAGAAAAAAATTACTAGGAAAACAAAAGTCATCCGCATTTATTTAGGAATTAACATAGTTTTAAACCTGTCCTGCATTAGTACAATAAAGATCGAAGCCGCTATCATAACTGAGCTTATTGAAATATTTACTAGATCTAATCATAAAACTATTCATTCTGTAATTAGTAAGAGCGATGGGAATGCGAAGCAATGTGTGTCTAAAACATAATTTTTTGTCTAGGACTTTTAATTCTATTTTGCTGAGAAGTCCCGGACAGTCTTATTTATTTTGGGCAATTTTCATAAGAAGACAGACATCTACAATATTTCTGTTTAGGTAAAGCGGTAAAAGATGAAGAGAAGTGCAACGTTGGTCATAAACGTCATACGGTATATTGGCTCTTGGCGCAAACAAAACAAATTCCTAAATTTCGTATCTTTTCAATAGCATTGATATAAATATCATAATCTGGGTTTCAAGTTTGAGACGCGTATTCTAGATGACTTCGAACATAGACACAGTAAATATTTTTTATAGTTTTCATATGTCTTATAGATTTGGGCCATACGGAAATTGCCCAAATAAAGAGACCCGATTGTAAACGTTTTAAAATAGCAGAATCAAGACTCCGTACTTACTTGGTCAGTTGAAATGTGGTAATATTAGTGTTTTAGAAAATGATAATCATAGTAGGAGTTTTAAGCTCGATGGTACAACGCTTGGCGCGTTCGGGTTGCAATCTAGCATGTTAAACAACTTCGTTATCCTGGGCCATCGGATGGGTGACCAAATTATAATATGTTATGCTTTTTTGTGTTCTGTTCGTTAAGCTCTACCGACCCGCATTAGGGTAGCGTGTCAGGTTATGACCTTATATGCTGTGATCACGTGGGAAGACATGAGCCCAGCTATGGGCCGTTTATAGACTATTAATGACATTCATAACATTATAAGAGTGAATGTTGTTTAATTGTTCCTCCTTCACGTCATACAAATATAACATTAATATCTTCACAAATATAATAACTACCTTACCCATAGAACCTATAATTCGACAAGTGGTTCCTTAAATAAGGGTGATGTTTATGCAAAGTTATAAAATTGTCTAAAATTCAAATTTAAATACATACATGAAAATTGAGTTTACACACTTAAATGTAATGTAAACATCGAAGTAACTTATCTGACTTTCACATGAAATAAATACTTAGATTGAGCCTTGACTTAGCAAAATTACATAAGGTAAAAATGTGTTTCTTTAGCAAGTTTGATTGTACGGTTAACACCGGCACATGTTTGGTCGTTTGCTTTTTGCCGTTTGTTTTAAGCCCGCCTGGCTTGCTACCACCTTGATACATAAATTGATATATAAATAGAAATACGTTTTTCATAACATATGCACAAGACAAATAGGAGTATCACTGTTGCAAAACATAATAAAGCACTTAGCTCTACTTATATTAAATTTGCCCAGCTCCAATTCGAAACGAAACCAACCTATCATTACCGGCCATTGGTAGCCGTGCCTCATTTTATTTTGTTACAAAAACCAACTGAATATAGTATCTGCACATGGTCATAGACCATTCGCCACCCAGACGAGCTACCGCGTGGACAATTTATAAAAGCTGGCCACCTCCCGCCCACCCATTCAGCGGGTAGGGCTGGGCGTTGCTGGTATTGATACCAGATTTTTTGATACCAGAAAAAGCTATACCGAATTTTGTGTGAGGAGAAAACGTGTGTTTTAACTCTGTAATACACTTACGTACATACACTTTTCTACGCAATTGTCTTGCAAAATAATATACTTACACCGAAACATTTTAGTGGTTGTTTTCCCGCAGGTGGGTAGATCAGACCATGAAACTGAACAACTTTCCCCAAGAAACATAGGTCAAAAAACGAGATAATTTTTCAACTTTCCCATACACACCATGCTCGATCAATAGAGGGTTTGTATAGAAAAGTGAAATATCTCGTTTTTGACCTATGTTTCTTGGGGAAAGTTGTTCAATTTTATGGTCTAATCTACCCACCTGCGGGAAAACAACCACTAAAATGTATCGGTGTATACAGCGTCACTTTTTTATCACCGTCCAAACTTTCTGAGATGACTTCCGTGATACAAACGAACAACTTACTATTGGACCAACTCCCTAACTCGAAAATAAAATTCAGCTGTTCCTTACAAAACATCAATATTTTTTCGACCAAAATGTATGGAACAGTTGAATTTTATTTTAGAGTTAGGGAGTTGGTCCAATAGCAAGAGTTGTTCGTTTGTATCACGGGAGTCATCTCAGAAGGTTTGAAAGGTGAAAAGCATAGAAGTTTAAGGCTACGTGGGAAAAGAAAGAGAGAGAATGAGAAAAAAGGGATAGACTGTGTGAAAGATAATATGATAAAGAAAGGAGAAAAGGTTGAGATGATAATGAAGAAGAAAACAGTTAAGATTATGTATATAAATAAAATTGAGAACAGGAAGCGGACACGATGATAAGTTAGGATGATGATAAGGTAGGAGACGAATACATAAAAATGTGAGAACTATAACGCAAAATCCTTTTAAGTAAGCAATACCAGTTTCAAACTTCAATAGTAATATAACCATTTCAACGTTTAAATCAGTACCATAAAACCAAAGAAACATCCCACCACTAGTCAAGGATCGAACCCGCGACTGCAATTAAACGACGCCTCGGGACCTTCGGTCATCCGATACTATCTGCGTGACCCGGCGCCGCCCGCACTCCGCCGTACCGTACCGCACACCCGCCGTTATTAAGCAACTTACCACTTTATCATATAAAACTTTAGTTACAATTTTATTCGCTGTTTTTGTTGCAACAACGATATCACAACGAATATCAACTCTAACTATTAACACTAAGAGTTTTTAATCGATTGCAATAATAAAGTTAATACAGCTATGAAATTGTTTGATTTGGCTGTGTCGTTATAAGACTGTTGACGTTGTAATATCGATTATGAACCTTGAATTCAATGTGCTAAAGAAGTTAATAGCTTGTTGGTATTTACTTATTATATATGAAGTTGTTTGTTTGTCTTGTAACTGTATCAGTCGCTCCTCTAGCGTTGACCTCTGCCTTTGGCCATAGATAAATAGAAAAGTGAAATATGATCCGGTCTTCATCGGTCTTAAACAGCCCTTTCTAAAGTAAGATGGTAATATAGTTTCTGGTATTTCTTTCTAATGATGAAGTAATAACACATTAACAACAGCCGCTGTCTTAAAGGTTCCTTAATACTTATTTACATAATCATTTAACATAATTAGGATATCAAAATCACCTCATTCTATTCTACATTAACTCAACGCAAAATGATAAGTTTATGGTTTGTGTACGCTATAAATTACGTATAATGAATGACAACTGATTTTAATAAGAGGTCATTGAATTCATAATAAATAAGGTTTAAATGCTGGTATTATAATAAATAAGATATATCTTATGCCTGTATGTAATGTAGTATAAAGATCCATGCATCGTCACATCAGTGTAAAGCATGGTTTCTATTTATTGTTGATCAGCGTTGTAGTTTTTGTCCACTATTGCAACAAATGCTGAGTGGAGTCCTGTTAGAACACACTTTTAAATTATGATTTGTTTGTTTTGTTTTAAGTACTTAAGTTTGTACTGTGTTTTAATAAATATATTTCATTTCAATCAATTTCTTTCTATTTTTAACATAAATTTCGGTGGAATAATCTGTCTTCCGAGATTTTTCTAATATGCAACGATGTATTCTCTTACGAGGGATGTTTTTTATATCTTATGGGTTAGCAAATAGCAATAAGGCCAACGGTGGAAGCGCACTTCAACCAGGATCCTCAATTACTGAGGAGTGCCTCAGTAATTGAGGAGGATAATGCCAGTGGGCTATCTTATATCTAGCTGCCGGAGCACTACAATGCTACAAACATTGATGTTATGGTGACATATTTAGATAAAATGGTGCTAGCTAGCCAGGCGGACAAACAAGCCCTACCACCAACCAAACCGAGTCCACAGACATGTACCCCCCGCTGGGAATCGAACCCGGGACCACTGGGTCTGCGACCGGGGTGGTCTTAACCACTAGGCGGAAAGTAAAGAGGTTTCTTATTTAGATTGCAAACTCTAAAGATACGAAACGATAAAGATCCATGGACGATGATAAGCGGTCATCGTCAGGTGTTCCGCCTGCTCGTTTGCCTACTCAAACAATTAAAAAACTCAAGTAATTTATAAACGACCATATAAAAAAATTGTTGTCGACATTGGAATAGTGCTCCTTTGGCTTACAGAGTAAGAGTAGATGGTGTTGATTGATTTCGGCGAGTTGAATTGAGCCAAGATAGCATAGTTGGTAGTAAGGTGCGTGGTCGGCACCCAGGGTTGCCAACCCTACTATATAATTATAGTATCCTACTATTTTAGGTGTCTAACTACTATTATTTTAAAATATATTATAGTAGGCGAAATATAGTAATATTTTATCAGCAAAGTCGCTAAAATCAGTCTCTATTATCTAAAACGGAACACACAAAATATTCATTTAAGAAATAAAATAAATATTTTTTTAATATACATTTTTTTATTTAATTCCCTATCTACTATATTGTTATGGGTACTGAATCCAAAAATACTATAAGTATTTGGTCTAAACAAAGTTGGCAACCCTATCGGCACCTGACCCAGCATATCATGGGGTGTGGGTGGGTTCGAATTCCGCTCGTGGAAGTTTTTTAACACTTTGTCTTTTTTCAAATTGTAATTTGTTCGCAACAAAATTTGCGTAAAATTATATTTAACCAATGACCATATAAAATTAAAATACTACCGCCATTCCGATCGGGTCATAAACCAACACAGTGGCAACATCTGCATAAATCTAGTGCGCGTGCGTCCTGTAATTATTCACAATCCAGTGGCCATGGGGAGCGTATAAATCGGCCGGTAAATACTGAAGACAGGGCGAACAATAGCCGTGTATGTGCATATTACTGATCGGTAACCGTATAACTCGGTACATGTGTAAATATTGTAAACGAAAGATACAATTCATATTAATACTTTAAAAAAATATACTTAAATTTGTGGGAGATTTTTGCCCAGCAGTGGGACAACATTAGTTGTACAAAAAATTTAACAACAGCATTTTAAATTTAATAAAAGTTGGTAATCAACTAAATATCAAAAAAATATTTGCAGGACATGAATTTCACTGAAGTAAAACAATTTTACTAATTTATAGATAATCAAATAATAATGTTATAGTTGAATAGAATTTATCATCATCATCAGCTCATTTTTATGTTTCCACTGCTGGAGCACGAGCCTTCCGTATGGATGGATAGGGAGAACGGGCCATAAACCATCACGCGGGCCCACTGTGAGTGAACAGACTTACCTATATGTAATCTAAACATAAACCTACATTACCGTTGCATAGATATAAATACGGATTAGTAATTGATCTTCCTTCTATTCATCGGAGAAAAACAAGTCACTCATTCGAGCATACCTTTCATGATGCAGTCACAGGCTCAATTCAACATTTGAACGGTCTTTGAAAGCTTAATTAAACCGACTTTGACTTGCACAAGTCCAAATAGTAGATACCTTTGACTAAGCGGTGGGTCTGAGTGGCCCTTTACGCGGAATGGAACAATAAAGCCACATTTCATGTACCACGACGCACCTGTATTGGTCCGTGCGACCGGACCCTCGTAAATAGAGCAGTGTCACGCGCGCGTACATTGTACAAGCCACCCCGGGAGTCAAAACTAGCTGTTTGAATCAGTGCATAGACTGCAACTGCACTATAGCACTGGAAAACCAACTCTAACTTTTACTTCTTAAAGTTGAAAGTCAAACGTCGTATGTGATGTTAAGGCTGTTTTCTTGGGATTACGCGGAACGACGAATAAGGTTGTATCTCCAAAACGAGTTTTAACACATTCGCTCGAAATGTATTAAGTTTAAGGTGGAATTTCGTTTGCGATTGGAAGATTTTATTACGATAAGTAATTATAATTGTGCAATGTTTATGCAAGCCCAGTGGAGCAGATGAGTCATTTTGTGTAAGAAATGGGATGCTTATGAAAACCTCTCTATTGTTTAAATATTAATGAGATTAGCTTCGATGTGGGTAATCCGATGTTTGTTTATTTGTAAATTAATATATCACGATTTGCATACGATTCGTGGTAGGTAGGTAGGTATTTTGTATGATGGTTCTCGCTAGGTATAAAATATTCAGCATAACTTAGTAAGTGTGCGTTCAAGTGGTGTTTTTTAGTTTATTGGGACTTTTAGCATGCCGTAGGTCAGTCCCATCATAACTTATACTTACTACACCACACTTATCTTACTAGTACTTAAATAACTGACATTATGTTTAATAATAATAGTTCATTGACGGCTCACCAACACCATATCGCAGACAAGTCTGACTGCTTCTGATGCAGGGTTTGTTAAAATAGCTTGATATACACCTACATCACAAGTATTGAGGTTTAGTTTTGATTCGCCAATAATTGTCGCTCTCTATGATTTTTGGTTAATTCCATCAACATGTGGCGTTCAAGTGTTAAAATAACTTCAATAACATTTAACACACAATGCAATAATAACACTGATTAATTATTGATGATTCTAAACGATCTATGGTTGACATTACCCCTCGGTAACTCCGTATAAGATGAACAGATAAATAAATGAATTAAATAATTGCTATTTACCTTAAATTACATCGAAAACTTCTGGAAGCTATCTTAAAGCTCATGAAATTAATCAGTCGTGACATTTTTCACTGGAAACAGCAAAACATTAATACGATTTTAATTTCGCCTAAAATACGATGGGAAATTAGCGAATTAAATGCGCATCAATTTAAAGATTCTCGTATTAAAATAGCCTACAGTGGTGGGTTAAGGTAGCTGTTAACTTTTTAACTTTATGCCTTTGTGTTAAGGTTGATTGTTTATTAGTTGTTGAGGGTCGGGTGAAATTTCGCCGGTGGTCCTCGTGTGACGTAATTGTACGAAAGTTCACTGTATTTAAGGATGCACCGACCGCGCACTGTAACGGTATAAAATAATTCAGATTCCCCCTTATCATTGCATGTGGAGTCGACGCTCTTTATTTAAACTCGAAATCGTGTAACGTACTCACCTATCTCGCCATTAAATTACGCAAAGACAGTCGATTCACCAAGTTTTGTTTTTATTGTAAACCTTTTCGACGTAAAAAAACTAACATAGCATCAAGATTATTGTTACTAACATAGGAACACAGGGACTGAACTGTAGTCTGACAGGTAATAAGTTTAAGTATGTACGAGTATGTAGGTACAGAAAATTTAAATATAAAAGTAGGAAAAGGCGGTCTTATCGCTTAAAGCGATCATTTCCAGACAACCTTAGTGGTATAGGACAAATTAGGAGACAATGAGAGGTAGTGTACCGGCAACAAGCAAATTTAAAAATTAAAATCTATTACTTAGGTATATTATTATCTTGCAATTTATTAGTCCCACAGCACAGACTTGCTCTCAACACCAAAGCTAGAGTTGGGTGGTGGAGATCTCTTCAAGAGATAAACTCACCTTTGTAGGTATATACTTATAGTTTTTTATATTTTACGGGTAAGCACAGGGCCTTGATCTCACCTGATGTAAAGTGATGATAAGGCCAATGATGGAAGCGCACTTCACCCGGGAACCTCAACTAGTGAGGCACTGGCTATCTTATCTATAGCGCCGGAACACAACAGTTCAAAAAAATATTAAGATTTAATTAAGTATTAAAAATATTTAATTCCAAGTTTTAACTAAGTTTATATTATTTTTTCAAGTTTTCGTATACAATAGTTACAATTAAATATACAACAATTTCCAATAAGTTCTTCATAAAATACTAATTTGTTATCCCTGGATACCTACATGATAAACTGTGATTCAAACTGGACGTTCTTAAACGTAAATAACTTGACCTCCACAACCACAAGTCAAAATGTCTATTTGACTGTCTTTGATGCCTCTGAGTCGTCAGCTGCAAAATCGAATGATCGCATCTTCGATTTATTACGCAGTTTGTCGCACGCTACCGACAAAGACGTATCGATTGAGAATTGTCATTCAATAGAATAAAATATAATGGTCACTACTATGAAACAGCCAGATTGTCGAGAGATTGTGTTGCAGCTTTTCAATCTATTAAAAAGCATGGCTTAGTCAACGATCTATTTTAGCGTTTGATCTGTTAACACTAGAGCGCACGCGCCCCCTTTAGTTACAAGAGAACTCGCGCGGGCTACATATGTAGCCCTTTTCCATGCCATGTTACAGGCGAACGCAATGACTTAGAATAAATAAAAGGACTTAAATTGAATATTTAGCTTTTAATTATACTATAACAACAGTTTTTACAACAAAAATATTCCTTCTTTAAAAAAAAAACATAACAATACAAACTTCTTAAAAAAACTGGCATTTTTTAACGATTGAGATCAGTGCACTTCTAAAGTCTAAAATCACAATATTAGGAACTGTTTTTGATAACAATTATTAAAATTAAGGGTAAACGAACATTTATTTTTGTTATATTCGGCAATCAGCACAGATTATCGAGTGGTGATCATTGCAAACACGCCTGTTACACGAGTCACAAATTTTTTCGTGCTTCTATCTCTAGTTCTGGGACAAAAAGCACATCTTCCAACGCCGCCTCGTACGGGTCCAACTGTTCGTGTTGGTTGATCTTCCAGACCGGAGGAGTGCCCTTCCTCTCATTTTCAGAGACCTAGGAATGTTATCCTGACTTACTCTACGCTGGATCAGGGGCTTGACCAGTTCGAAACCAACATCATGTAGAAAATGGCGCCGTTTTGTTTTCAGGTCTATGTTATTCATTTGGTGAATAATCAGACTATTTATGCCGTAAATATTCAAAAAATTGTAAAAAAGGCATAGTGGCCAACGTCTGGTGTTTCTAGTTACGTCGTACTGCCGGCACATACGGTCCAAAACATCAACACCAAACTTCGTATGGTTATAAAATGTGATAATCTCGGGCTTGCGTTTGTCTCCACTATCAGCATCGATTTTATCATCGTTGTGCATGGTAGATAAAAGTAAAACACATTTATTCTTCTTTGTTACATAGCTCACTAAAGTGCAGTCTTTTTGAAAGCCGAACTCCGAACTATACAACTCTTTATTTCGTACTGCAATGAATTCAGTTGGTATTTCAGGTTTATTGCTCTTTAGAGTACCAACCACTGTGACTTTCTTCTTCAGCAATTCCTGGCTAAGTGGGTAGCTAGTAAACCAGTTATCCATTGTTATGTTTCGGCCAACATCACACACTGGATTTAGTATTCTCATAGTCAAATCATGAACTTTATTAGAGGCACGATATGGCCCTTCTGGCTGCTCTCCGGCATAAATTTCAAAATTGTACATATACGGATACTTTGTATCCACAACCATTACAATTTTTATGCCGAACTTGCACGGTTTGTTAGGCAAATACATGATGAATCCACATCGACCCTTGAATGCCACTAATTGTTCGTCTATTGTCAGTTGATCACTTGGCGTATAATATTTCTGGCAGTTGCGCAATGTGATTGAGGCTATTGACCTTATAGGGGCTAGCTTATCAAATTGTTGACGGGTTGATCTATCTCTGATATCATCAAAGCGCAGACATCGTAAAAGAAAACGAAACCGGTTGATAGACATCGTGGTATAGACTAGCTCAATTCCAGTTCCATAGGAGTTATTCCAGAAATCACTAAGATTTTGGCGACCTGACCGATTTACTCCGATCACAATAAGCATTCCAATAAAAGCTTTCATTTCTACGCTATCGGTAAGTTTAGCGTCTCTCTCTCTAGTGTATTTATGTTTATTGCATTCTATGTAGATATTCGTTGACGACACTAGAATATCAACAATTTCGCAGTCCAAAAACAGTTCAAAGCAACTCAGAGGTGCTTTTTCTTCTTTAGCCCCGCCTTTAGGACCCGGTGGTTGTAATATGATGTTATGAGCCCGAGTTCTAGTCACGATTGGTGGACGTTTACTCCATTTCGTACCATTGCGCGATGTGTACGATGCAAATGAAGACAAAGGCTGATCGTCTTCATCAGAGCTAGAAGGGACATTTACGTCAACCGCTTCAATTTCTGAGTCGGATTCATGCGGAGATTGCGTCATGTGCTCCTCCTCTTGACTGCAATCTTCATCGGCAGAACTTTCATCGGCCGAGTCGGGTCTATTCAGCTCCTCTTCTAGCCATCTAGCAATATTATTACTTGATAGATCCATTATTTCACTGAAAGAAGAGAAAAAAAAATTAGTACCTACCCACCAACAGTACCGTAAGGAAAACATTCTATTTCATGAGTAAGGTAAGCGTAATAAACTAATATACGTACATAAATCATACTAAAACCATAAATAAATTACAAAAACCCAACTTTACTTACGTTTTAGCAGCAATTGTTGTTTGTATAATTCGGTACAAGAATAGTCGCGCGGGTTACATACGTAGCCCCGCCACTTTGAGGTACAGCTGCGCAGGAGACCACGCACACACAGAGTCCGCGCGTTACTGACAAGCTCACGGACTATTACTCGAGGCTTACATGAACGGACAAGCGTTTCCGTCCACTGAGACAAAAAATACAAATGAAATTATTGTGTTGGGTGACATATGTAGCCCACGCGTGTGTTCTAGTGTTAAATAAACAACACGTCAGATAACAGATAACAGACTAAAATAACAAACAAAAACAAACTTAATTGTGCGAATAAAATGTCATACTTATTAATAATAACGAGTTCGAATTCAGATTTCATTGAGCATTTATAATAATGCCATTCTCTCGGACGAATATACTATCGTTCAATTGCATACTAAGTAGATAGTTTCCGAGGCAAAAATCTAGTCCGTACGTCAGTCAAAATAGTAGTTGCGGTGACATTACCGCGTTTTATAGCGCACCTTTACTCCCGACAAAGCTACACTAATTCCCGTGCGAAAGTGACCCGCCATCTTGTTACGTTGACAGCTTCCGCCATTTTGTGTTTACGACGCATTAGATTGTTTGAGGGCAAATGTCGTCGGAAGTGATTTGGACTGGAATGTGTTCATTGGTTAGAAAATGAGGCACAGTTTTATTGTTGGAGGGTTTTACTTTGTAATAAACTGTAGGGCTATTATGTTTTGTTTGTAGTTTTTTATTGACATCACAAAATAGCATATAAAAGCACTTAGGTTAATACACTTCAGAACTGATCAATCTTGAGAAAGCAAAAGTTTTAAGTACATATTTTAACAATTTGGAAGTACTTTGCTACCAAAAAGCTGTTAACTGCCAACCGAAGCGCTTCTTGATTGCCCCTCAGTCTATATCCATAAAATCTATAGCTACCACCCATAAAATTCTCACCTCAACCAAGCAAAACCCAGAAACGACCCATTGATTCAGATAAAGATGTTGTCGAAAAACCTTCGGTAAATGCCCCCTGCACCATTGTGGTGGCACAATGGGTTGTTAGTGTAAAGGAGGATGCAGGCTTGAGCAATTTAATTGGAGGCTGGCTCACGTCGTCGGCCTGGTGGGCTATGCCGTTTGTGCATTATTTACTGTAGCGGCTTTATTGTAAACGCTTAAACTGTAGATATGAACCATTAATTCATAATGTTTTTCTATAAATGTGATACAGTTAGCTAAGTATTTGAAATCGACTGGCTCAATCACTGTCTTTATTTTGGGATTAGTTTTGACCTTAATTGAGATTGCAGGTATCTAGCTTGATAGGCGATACGTAGGCGATAAATTTGACAGCTTCTCCCGAAATTACAGTTGGTTTGTGCTTCGATTTTTACCCTTATCATCACTTAGCATCCAATGAAATGATGGCTATGGCTGTGTCCTCTATGGAATAAAATAGCACACGACTCGTGGCACCTCAATACAATGCTTTTACGAAAATTGCTTTGCGACTGAATCGTAAGAGATTGAAACTGTCCCCGGTTTCCTGCAACCTATTTTTGCGAGTTATTATTTCTTGCTTTTTATTTTTATCTGTTTATGTGTAGCCAAAGATAAAAAATCAGTTACAATAAAATTTGTCATTGTATATCTCATTTATACAAGCAGGGTGCCCACTGCCCAGTGCGAGTTGTATGGAAAATACGATATCCCTATACGAGTAACTCTCCTCGTCTGTCTGCAGGAGGTGGCACTGCTTTGATGCCATAAAAATTCTTGTTTTCGTTAACTTGATCCCATGGCAAATAAAACTCCCCACTAGGCACCCTGTAAGTAGTAAGATCACACCTTGATCTACTCAAGTGTGCCATCACCGTAACTGTCGTTTGTTTTCCAAAATTGATTAACTGACAAAAAGCAGACAGCCTTTGGACGCGGCACGTGTTATGCGTTTGCGCAAAAAGTAAGGCGTGAATTCGCGCCGATTCTGCGCGCACGCAAAAAAACCATAGAAATGTCGAGGAATTTAGAAATTAAAATGCAACGTCAGACTGGACCGGTCCGGATGAGCGGGAGAAATGGGGTGTCCGACTATTTTTTCTGGAATTCGAAGAAGTAAAGGTATATTGTGTTTGCTTCGGACAATTTCTTATTACCTCGGTAGGTTCTGAGATCTTTTTTCGCTAAGTTTATTTCAGGAATTTTCTTTTGCAACATGCAAGTGCGTCTTGTTGGTTTGTTAATTAAAAGGAAATAATGCTACAAATATATTTTAGGGAAGAAGCAAATATTTAACATCGATAAGTCAAGAAATGAAAAATGTTTCTTCTCGCTTAACAAACGCAATTCACAAACTAAATAAAAGAGTCCTGAAAAATTATCTCACGCTTTCTATTGAAGAAAAAAAGTAGTTCTAGTAGTAGTTTTTGTCAAACTGAGCAAGAAAAATATAAGTTACAAGCTTAATGTGTGACTTGAGGAAACATCTCGTTTTAAAAGTTAAGTTAAGTTTCTTCAATAAACTTTGAACTACATATCTACGGCATTTGGTTTAACATTTATTGAATAAAGACAGATTTACACAATCTGATAATTGGATAAGCTATTGGCTACTCTAGCTGAGCATAACGAAACTAGCCTCTGGATCAAGGCTAGCTAGACAACCACCGTCACCATCATCATCATTTTCAGCTCGTGTCCACCCACTGCTGGGCTATATTACGCGATTCCCTTCTGTTATTATTAGTCACTGTCATGTTTGCAAATTACATCTAAATAAAGACAGACTTTCAGCTGGAGTCGCTTTCAACACTAGCTTCAAAAAATTTGTGATGCGAGTCCCTTGGACACCATCAGAAAAGACTTTTTGCCAAAGGGAGTGGTGTACAGATGTTTTCGTGGAAGACTACTTATTTATTATTATTATTATGTCGTCTTAATCCCCGTTGTACGTAACTAGCACGTCGATACCGATCGCGTCCCGGCTCCCACGCCGCCGCGTCGCGCGACAAAAACCCACCCTCATTAGAATGCGGCGCGCGACACGCCACGCCAGCGACGCGCGCGCACTCCGCACAAAATTGCCTTTTGACTTGGCCGCTGCACTTCAATTTTGCTTGGCGAAAAATAATTACTTATTTATGGACGATATTATCGTTGGTAACGATTAACGGTTACGTGAGAATGGAGGACTACTGAAGTGCGACTTTTTTAGCCGGTACCAATAATTAAGCGTTTTTAGCTGAACGGATAGATGCTCGGGTTGATTTCGAAAAGCT
The DNA here is from genome assembly GCA_947562085.1 of Eudonia lacustrata. Taxonomy (NCBI): domain Eukaryota; kingdom Metazoa; phylum Arthropoda; class Insecta; order Lepidoptera; family Crambidae; genus Eudonia; species Eudonia lacustrata. Next base: position 20,080,213 of record OX387320.1, read on the forward strand.
TCTATAGTTCCTTTATACAACTTATGTGAACCATTGCCTAACATACGTAAGCATAAACCTATAAAAATATTATAGGTACCCCTCCCTCTTATATGGAAGTCATCGGTGATTATTTACATATAATTTTACGCAAATATTGTTGCGAACAAATTACAATTTGAAAAAGATAAAGTGTCGATATAAAAAATCCACGAGCGGGATTCGAACCCGCACCCCATGACATGCCGGGTCAGGTGCACTGCCAACTATGCTATCGTGGCTCAATCCAACTCGCCGAAATTAATCAACACTATCTACTTTTACTTTATAGGCCAAGGGGGCCCTATTCAATGTTGACAACTACATCATCAACATCTGATCATAATATTTTTACAAACAACAAAATTTGCGTTAAAAATTATATAAACATTTTATAAATAGCTTGCCTACTTCTTAACTGATCTTTAGTATTTGTAAAAATATTATGATCAGATGTTAATGACGGTAGTTGTTGACATTGCATGGGTGCCTTTGGCTTTCAAAGTAAAAAGTAAATAGTGTTGAATAATTTCGGCGGGCTGGTTAGAACCACGATAGCTCAATTGGGAGAGCACCTGACCCGGTATGTCAGAAGGGTGCGGGTTCAAATCCTGCTCGTGGAAATTTTTTCAACTTGTGTTTTTGTAATTTGTTTGCAACAAAATTCGCCGTAAAAATTATATAAATATTTTGTGTATTTTTTGAATTCAATAATGGCACCTCTGCATGATCTTTTAAAGATTAGTTTTTTTAAAGATCGTGTTGTGTTCTGTACGTGTATATACATAAATAAATATCGATGCTCAACTTCTCTCGCTTACTCGTGTGCATCAAGCATTACGCACTCATAATAATTTCTAATGGGCTGTCCGTACTTTTCTCCGAAGCGAGGCGCCCTTCGGTCTGTGTCCATTACGGGATGTGAACCAGTGACATACCACGGATACTCTTCCTGATACGCTCGGGAATAGCAATAGAATAGTGATGGCACACCACTAGACACGCACGGTGCATACCAAATTACGAAGGAGTGTAATGTGGATCTTCTACTTCTCCTGGGAGGCTACAAAATAAAGAAAACGCTCTACACATAACAATACATGGTATTTTAATAAAAATATTTAAACATAACGATACAATAAGTGTGGACTTACAGTTCTAGTGATTAAACTCTGATGAAACAACACTTTTGCTAAGACAATAAGGGTACCAGGAGTCCTAAGGTCAGTTTGGTCGACAAAAGTAACTGCTTGATAGAGAAAAAACATTACAACAATAATAAAATGAGGGGTAAATAAAAAGGGTTGGTTAGTAAGTAATGTTAGTAGTGGATCCTTGATGTTAGGGGTTGAAAGGTATGAAATCTGTCACTGAAAAGTCCGGACTGCGTTATTTCGTCAGCCTAATTTCTTCTGTACAGCAACAAGCTCGTCCCTTGTTTCACCAGATCCAGCTTCAGTGGTTTGGCGGAGACTGTGGCTCTGTCCAAGTGCCCTGAAGTGTAGTAGTTAAAGGATAGGGTAAGGGCTATTAGATAATGTATATGCCCTATGGGAGGCCATTTACTTTCGAAAACTAACAGTTTATCTAAAGCAGGGTCTTGTCACCATTTATTATTTATTTCTCGTAAAAACAACATTACAGGAGTTTGGACTTTTAGCCATCTTTATATAACGCCTCGGTGGCCGAGCGGCTATGCTCTCGGTTCGGTAACCAGAGTTCCTAGGTTCTAGTCTCGGGTCATAGTGTTTCGGATTTTTTTTTCGTAATTAATAAAATGTCTTCAATAAAGATGAGTAGTAGAAGACTGATTGTCAAAGATGATTTTTACATGAACAATTATTCTTAGTTTTATTGAGTTTCAAACGCTAGCTACCCTGTCTTGTTCCTCTCTCCGCCCTACTTCGTTAAGGTTGAAATTGCTGAAATGTCTTAATGTTAAGACACACTTTGTTCAGGTGCTGTTAAAAAAAAAACTAAACTTTTACAACTTTTTGTGATTTTAAAGAAAAAATATTTCCTCCTAATCGAATTAAAGTATCATATTTATTTAAGAAAATGAAATTATTTGATCGTAATGGGATTTTAACGAAGTACTAATGACAGTAATTAAAATAAATATTGATCTGCGCAACGCTTCTAATGTGATCGAAACATTGATAACTTTATTAATTTATATTCGGTATTAACAGATAGCTGTTAATTAACACCCAAAAAGTTAACATTACCGTGATGGTTCATAGATGGTAATCTCCAAAATTGTGTATCAAAAAGAGAACTGCTGATGTAGCAATTTCTATGAACATGACATTGCATTGAATAAGCAAATGGCTGAACGACATCAAACATTGAACTGGACTTACCTGTCATCAGTTAAAATATGGTATGTCGTCGTCGGTGCGAGAGCGCGTATGAGCATTTTGTAATAACTGCGTATCTGCCATTAGATTAAATTTTGTTGTTGTTGTTGTTTGCCTTAAAGTAGCTACCAATTTCAGTCAGAATAATATATTTGAATGGCCAAGATTTTCACTTTTTTCCGTCTTTTTGCAAAATTGTGCAAAAGCAGATGACCGGTTTTTACAAACTGCTCTTACGCGGTCTCGCACGCCCACCGAATGGGACTCAGGAAGTTTTGTGCATCAGTACACAAAACTCCACACCTCACTATGAAGATAGCACTGAATGATGATGATTAAATAGGATTTATTATAGTCATTTATCAAAAAATTCAAAATTCAAAATCATTTATTAAGTTAGTCCACAAATAGCTTTTATGAACGTCATTGGAATTGAAATTGGAAATTGGAATTTTACAAAGAATTGCTTTTAACCGAATTGCCAATGTGCTCTATCTTCACTAACTAATTTTACATAAATGAAATGAGTATCTGTCGTTTGTACATTATGGTTTTGCAAGGAATATAGTAGAGTATCGAGTTTACTCTTATGGTTTTACAAATAAACAGAGAATAGCTCCTAATAGTTAGCTAGAATAGTAGTTTTGTTCCTGTCATGTAAACGTCATTTTAAATTAGAGTAAAAGAGACATAACACGGAATAACTATTCGAAGCTTACTGTTTGTTTATTTGTAAGGAAGTTATAGTCTAGTTTAATAGGGGTGACATGGTTCAATACTAGCTGAAAAGCCTTCCTTTCTTTCTTGACAATTTGGACAAATTTGCATTAAACGATCCCGACGGGTCAAAATCCTACTGGGAGATGGAAATCTCGGCGGGTCACACTAAGATAAGTTATTGACTAATGTTGCCCTTGTCAGAACGGGTCAAATAACTACGACAACCTAGTTGGTATAGACACCCAAACCTGATTGTAAGAAGGTGCTACTTACCTCAAGAATTTTTTTTTCAACACTTTTCCGAAGTCCACCTAACCGATATCAATATACAACGGCTGGGAATCAAACCCGCTGGAATGTAGACTCAGCGCGTTAGTTGGCCCCGCGATCGCCACTGTAGCCCAATATAAGGTGATTGCAGAAGGTCAGCGTCAAACAAACGCGCTCGAGACAAACACATAGACAACCTCACACGGACACGAATCTCGGAACAGCTCGGAACAGTCGGAGCGCAGCTGTCGCGAGATTCCGTGTCCGTGAGAGGGTCTATGTGTGAGGTGCTAGACTGCAGTATGTATTCAGTCGTGTACAGTGCGCGGATCGGTGCATACGTATCGTATTAATAATATTTATTAACGAGCGCGCAGCGCGGCGCAAACCGCTGCTCGATATAAGCCATCACCATGAGTGAACTTAAACTTGTGGCGAACGAACTCTTAGCGTTCTTGCAACAAAAGCTGGACGTCATGGATGAGGTGAGCGCTCTGCAGATATGCAAGTCCAGCTTCAGCGAAGACGATGTAGCTGGAGCTAAGAAGCTGTTGTACGAGTCACTCAATAAGAGCGACCAGATGGTATCCCGTAGACACGAGACGGGACACAGAAGAGCCTGCAGGAGATCATCGCCCTGCTGAAGGAAACCGACCCTGATGACATGCCGACGTTCGTGGCGAGGGATCTCAACAAGCTGCCTCCAGTCACCTTCGACCACGTTGACGTCACCAGCCTCCTTAAGGATATCGTTATCCTGAAGAAGGGCTTGGCTGCAGAAGTTCCAAGCATCAGAAAATACCGTGTGTGAATTGCGTAAGGAAGTTAGTGATTTACGCGAATCACTCGCGATAAGTAGGTCATCGCCCGCGGTCTCGAATGTCAACATTCGTCGAGGGGCTTGCTGTGATACGAGCACGCCGATGTCGAGTTGCAAGTCAGCAGTGTCGACGCTGTCGTCGCCACGACCCGAACTGACTCGAGCGCAGGCTGCCCCTGCACCCGCACCCCGCGTCACTGCCAGTGCCGCGCCGCCGCCGCCGCCGCTCGCCGCCCGCTCCCCGCCGTCTACTGCGATGCCGCACGTGCCTGTGGCGTGCACGCATGTCAGCTGTCGCAGGGACTTCGCTGCCGTAGTTGCGGCTATAGCCAAGGCTCCGCGAGCCGTTGTACCGGATCGTGGTGATGATGGTTTCACTGCGGTCCGAAACAAAAAGGCACTCCGGGGTAGCCAGAACCGCCGCGGCACCGCACCGACAGGGCCTAACTTCCTGCTGCGTGCTGCGACACCGACCACGGCCATGTATCTGTCTCGCCTGCACTAAACCACTACCGTGAAGGAGATCGCAGATTACATTCAAACGAAGACCAACTTCCTTTTGAGGGTGGAGCCGCTGGAGTCGCGCCACAACACTAGCTTCAAAGCATTTGTGGTGCGAGTCCCATCAACTAAGCTGGACGCCTTCATGAGAGAAGACTTCTGGCCGAAGGGAGTGGTGTTCAGACGTTTTCGTGGAAGGCTACCTTTGAGCGCCACCGATGCGACACCGAAAGTGTGGAAATAATTACTAACATAGATTAAGTTTTATATTACTAACAAATATTGTTTATTGGTATGTATATATTAGTTTATAAGGTATTTATCTATGGGCCTGTTATTTTGTAACTTACTACTAATTTATTATTATTAAGAGGAAACGCTAAGGTCGACTGAATTGAGAAATATGTATGAAAAGTAGACAAAATCAACGTTTCGTAGTCCCCTGATTGCTCCTCCAAAACTGGACCGATTTAATTACTGTTTTCATGAAATAATTAAATAAATTTATTTTCCTACACTTACACCAATTATGTAGCCCAAGAGAAGCTTCGTTATGAAACTCGTTAAATGGTTACTAGACAACGGATAAACATACTTAAAATACTTAAATACATACTTATTATACCTAGAAAACAGCCAGACCTGAGACAATTGAGAAAAACAATAATTTTTGAATTGACCCGACTGGGGATCGAACCCGGGACTTCAGAGGTGGCGACACCATGAAAACCGATGTACAAACATTAAAACAAACCAGTACATTAGAAATTAAAGAAAGGCTTTGGCTGTGTCCCTGTGTTTGGCTTTTTTTATATAATCTCGTCGAATTTGGGAAACACAGCGGAAAATCTTGCCAATTTTTAAGGTATTTAAAGATTCATATCTTTTTTAATAATTAATTTATAAAAAAAGGAAAACATAAGGGACACAGCCAAAGCCTTTCTTTAATTTTTAATGAGAAAAGTAATTAAATCGGTCCAGTTTTGGAGGAGGAATCAGGGGACTACGAAACGTTGATTTTGTCTACTTTTCATACATATTTTTCAGACCTTAGTGATTCCTCTTAAGCTTACCTTCTGGGAACTCTTTACTTTGTGACTGTAGTGCCTTCGACCGAATACGAACGGAAAAAAGAGAGTGATGGATTTAATTGGTTCTTAGATGCAATCGTGACGCGTGCTGAGTATTTCTTGAATGCGAACTATGAGTGCTGGTGTATGTGAACTTAGAATTGATCAGGTGGTATTCACTTTTAATACATTGCGGGGAGTATGCGATCGTGTTATGAGGAATCGTTTCATAATATCCACCTTCATACCAATTTGAATGGCAGCCATTGCTGTGTTAATTTACTGCGCAATTTGTTGAGGCAAACGTGGTGTTACAAACCCAGAATCCTCAACTACTGAGACACTGGCTATGTTATCTGCTACTAACATTGATGTCATGGCGACATGTTTAAATAAGATGGTGGTAGCTAGCCAGGCGGACAAGAAAGCCCATCCACCAACTAAACCGAGTACACAAATGTACTGGGAGACGTACCCGGGACTTCGGGCCTGATACCGATAGTTCACTAGACCACAGAGTCGGTCAAGGCGTATTAAATTTTTCCACTTTATAAAAACCTCTCAATGACAAAGTATTTTTTTTTTTTTATTATTTGAATATACTTAAGAAAAGGAATCATCAAAATCGGTTCTTATACGACGAAGTTATCCGCGAACACACATAAAAAAATATATATATACGAGTCGAATTGAGAAACCTCCTCCTTTTTTAAAGTCGGTTAAAAAGTGCTTTTGGATCGTCCTTAACATTTTTTTACCTTCTGCTCTCCGGCATAAAACTCACGCTGTATGCACTTGCAAATTCTTAGTCGCACATCTATACTTAATACTAGCTGTGCTCGCGACTTCGTCCGCGTGGAATAGTGACTTTCGGCAGCATTTTTAATTTTTTAGGCTCTTTTCCCGTTTTTGCAACATTTTTCACTGATGCTTCGCTCCTATTGGTCGCAGCGTGATGTTATATAGCCTAAAGCCTTCCTCGATAAATGGACTATCCAACACAAAAGCTTTATATATTAGTATATAGATATCTATACTAATATTATAAAGCTGAAGAGTTTGTTTGTTTGTTTGTTTGTTTGTTTGAACGCGCTAATCTCAGGAACTACTGGTTCGAATTGAATAATTCTTTTTGTGTTGGATAGTCCATTTATCGAGGAAGGCTTTAGGCTATATAACATCACGCTGCGACCAATAGGAGCGAAGCATCAGTGAAAAATGTTGCAAAAACGGGAAAAGAGCCTAAAAAATTAAAAATGCTGCCGAAAGTCACTATTCCACGCGGACGAAGTCGCGAGCACAGCTAGTCTGCAATATACGTAGGCAGTAACGCGCGACTTTTTGCCCCATCCCAGATGGTTCAAATCACAAAGTCTGTTCATTAGCCCCTAGTCCCTTTTTGTACCTCACCCATTAAGTGCTGTCTTACTTATCTCTAGAGTATGATAATTGGATTGTTCAGCAGTGCGTTTTGACACGATCCCTCTCTTATACTTTTTTATACTATAATTTGCGATTTTAAAGGCATCCTTTAAGGATAGGTAATTGGTGCAATGAATGCGCTAAATAGCATCGTAGTACGCGCATGTCTGGAAATGGTTTTAATTGAGACAAATTGTTGTGGGTGAACTATTCTGACGTGGAAATGCCAAAAAATCTTTTGAAATGTTTGCGCAGTAACTGCAGTAGTAGAGTTTGTTTGTTTATTTGTGTGATACCCTTTCACGCGTAAACTAGTTAAGGGTGCGCCGTCCGTAAGTGACTAGTGTCATATGTTTTACTAGCTGTGCTCGCGACTTCGTCCGCGTGGAATAGTGACTTTCGGCAGCATTTTTAATTTTTTAGGCTCTTTTCCCGTTTTTGCAACATTTTTCACTGATGCTTCGCTCCTATTGGTCGCAGCGTGATGTTATATAGCCTAAAGCCTTCCTCGATAAATGGACTATCCAACACAAAAAGAATTATTCAATTCGAACCAGTAGTTCCTGAGATTAGCGCGTTCAAACAAACAAACAAACAAACTCTTCAGCTTTATAATATTAGTATAGATTTGAAATGTCGTCGTCCATATTTATTTGATGCCGCGCGGCCATACTAATTTTGTATGGGGAATTTAAGGTGCTTAATAAAAAAATATTATTTAAATAACCACTTGATGAATCGAAAATGTAGTCTAGCAATTTGTAGTTTATCCATTGATGATTGTTTAGACAAAATCAGAGGTACAATAATTTAGATAAACTATAAGAAATCTACTAAACGCCGCCACTCGTTTTCATGATTTTGATTGAGTGTGAGTTTATGAAACGAGCGCAGCGAGTTTCATAATAGTAACGAGTGTTTTAATACCCGTGTTATATGCAGTTGCATACACTACTTTATCTTCACTAATGCAATTAGTCAAACAACAAGAGTAAAAGCTGACAATAGTTTATTTATAATAATTGTTCAAATTTTGGATGGTACAATTTTGAAAGTTAATGTTAATTATTGATCCAGCAGCTGTAGCGGTCGCGGGGCAAGCAGTAGAGCTCGTAGACGGAGTTGGAATATTTATAATTACTTCATTCATCTTGTTTTCTATACTGTTCAAGATCGTATTTGAGACTTGAATTTTATTCATTAAAGACTCATCAATGTAGCTTTCAGCCACAGTAGAAGACTTCCACCCCCCGTGTCGTTTCAGTGCGGTCAAATCACCACCGCTATCTATGAGAAGGGTCGCCGAGGTGCGCCGGAAGCAATGCCCCGTGTACAACGCTGGGTTAGGCAGATTCAAAAAACTTGCGATAGTTTTTCCCAGAGCACCAAATTTATTAATACCAGTTCTTTGATCGACGCACTTCCCCGATCTATAGCTCAAGAAAAAGGCAGGGTTTCGACAGGGGGTGGGTCGAAGTTCCATGTATTTTTTACATACGGCATAGCAGTTGCCCGTCACAACGAAAGAACGATCTATTTTCGTTTTTGTTTTCGAAACTTTCACCATGATTGTACTGTCGTCTATGTTAGAGACTTCATCGAACTGGATGTTGTATAGCTCTTGCCTTCGGCATGCCCCCATTATGCCGAAGATTAGTGCAACCTGTAACAATAAACGATATAATAAGCTTGAGGTACATAGCCAAGGCAAAAACTATGATTTATGAAGTAGTAAAGTGTAGGTACCTACTACCTAATTTATACACAAAGCGCTTAAACGGAGTGTCTAGATAACTTGCGTGTGTAGTACGTAAGTACTAGGTAGATTAAATAACAGAACTAAAATACACTTACCTTTTCAAAAAGATACAAAATATCTGGTGAATCTTTCAGGAACATCTTTATTTGACCTGATGTAAACGTCAAGGACTTTTTTTCCTTGTGTCCTTCTGAACTGCGTGTCAGGAACGCTATGACTTTTGAATACTTCGTGATATCAATATTGTTGTAGATACTCAGTGTGGACTTGAGCATAGAATATTTAGCCCACATAGAAGATGGCTTGAATTTTTCGGAGAGGTCTTTGAGATACACAAGAATGACATTTTCAGAAAATGATGTAGTTTTCTTTTCGATCTTCCATGCCAAAAAGTTATTATATTCTTTTTCATATAATTTTCTAGATTTTTCTGGCAAAAGATTGTGAGTTACTTTTGTTGCCAATTCTAGAATATCCGGAGGCGTACAAATATCATCGTCGCTGTCCATTTTTAACTTTTAATTTGTATTTTAAAAACAAAACACATTGCGAAACATTAAATTCACGCGTACGTGTATTGTCACAGTGAACTTGCCGCCATTAAAATCTAACCAATGAGAGCGCAGCTGCGCGCGCAGGGCCAATCAGGAGCGAGCGCGCGTTGTTCTTTTTTTATTTAATTGGCACAAGATCTTACCAAAGAGTTTTGTGTATGTAAGTTTAGTAGTTTCGACGAAGTTTTCACGTATAACCCAACTGTTTTCAAAAGCCAGCCTAATATCAAAATTTTATACAACTTGTATGAGGATTTTGACATAAGGCTCGCCAGGTTAATTGGTCGCGTTTTATTGATGTTATAATGAGATTTTACGATATCGATGTGGATATTATACCATCATGTGAAATTGCTTAAATTGAGTGTTTTGTTGTCTGCGCTATAACAGTAGTAATTATAAGTCAAGTATTGGAAACATAAGTAGAATGTTACAACATTAGTATAGATAAATACATATAGGCTACACTTGACCGTTGACCGCACTGAACCGTGCAATAAAAATGGTACTTTCTCCTCCATTTCCTTAGCATCATAACATACACAATAAGATAATGTAATCTTCCGGCCGGTCGTGCGCATCGATACGATCAGCTTTTTGTGTTTTTTTAATTCTTTTTCTCATGATGCACCTACCGTATAATGATGATGTACCCACGAGGTACTGTTTGCTAACGTCCTATCACTTATCATTAATTTAATGCGCCATTTTCTACTTTTGTTCTATTTTTTTTAGAGAGAGTTTGGTGAGAATCTTAAAGGGTTCCTCAAGCCCTGTGAAATGAATCACTTTCGGAGGTTTTCTAGAGGGAACAGCATCACGCACTAGTGCGTGACCCCGTGCCCTACTAGATTCTCCGAGGGGTCCGGATCGGATCGGACTTTTGTCCTAGCTGTACGATACGGCACTGAAACTAAACGAGAAATTGCATTACATTGATCGTATGGCAAATACAAAATTCGCACTGTTCTTCTTCGTCTTACCTTGCTTGTGGATATCCAACTACTCTATAAAACTTTGATATTAGCCTCATATTAATCGTAGCGTAGGTATAAGTAAATTGGCTTTTTGACCAAACAATTATTATCGAAATTCTTCAAGGCATAACACATAAAATTATCCTTTAAGTGTTATATCACTGCAATTTGCGCAGGAATTATCTTGACGCGCTAAGAGCCATCTTAATGATAAAGATTTAAGTAATTACTCATCAGCGTAATAAAAGTTCGGTGATGTTGAGGTATGGAAGCAATTTGCGATTTAAATATCACGCGAAATACGTGTTTGCGAAATGGCTCGCGCGGACGGAATCGCGCGTCGGGCGGTGTGGGACGATCGTCACTTTTTTATGTATAAAAAGTTTGCATAAAAAAAGCATCTCAAACAATTTGTTTTTTTTTTTAGTTGATGGCTTCGTGCGATTAGCACATTTAGCCAGTGTCAAAGTAATTTTTCGTACAAGTAATACATAAGTAAATAAACAATATTTCCTTAAATGATGATGAATGATATTAGAAATGGGAAGTGAGAAATGATATACCCCCCAACCCCTCGAGTATCTCAGTAAAGATGTAGGCCTTTACTAAGTCCTCACGCGAGCTTCTTGAGAGAATTTGAAAAGTGACGTTGCACTGTTTTGTTTTATTTGCCAACACTTATGCACACTCACGAACACTTAACGGTTAATAATCCACCATTATTTCACATTAATATTCGACATAACACAAATTTTGGGAAATAAGACAAAACCGCAGACATGACGCTTCACTTTCCCGCCAAGAAGTCCAACAATTTGTTTCTTTGTTTTTTTTGTTATTTGGCAGCAAACAGTCATTCTAAATCAACATTTAAAATTTTTCAACTTTGAGTGCCTACAATAGGGATGTTGACAACAACAACAAATAATTCCAGAACATCAACGTGAAATCACGTAACAATTCCCGCCCGATCCTCTAAATGAGTGGCATTTAGAGGATCGGGCGGAACACATTTACAGAATACACTATACATGCACACTAGTTTAGGCCCAAGACACCGTACTCGTAGAACAAGGGTACGTAGAACCGATTCACACGCGCTCTATACCAGGTACAGACATGTACCTGGGCACTTCTCTCCTCCTCCACGGCTTTAGAGGCGCCCTCGGGTGGTTCCGCTCCCCGATCCGATCCAAACCCTTCGGAGAATCTAGTAGGGCACGGGGACGCGCACATCTAAGTGTGCGATGCCGTTCCCTCTAGAAATCCTCCCAAGGTGATTCGTTTCGTTTCAACACGGCTTGAGGTACCCTTTACGTACCTCGCCGCCCCCAAAATAGCCCGGTGACGCTGAAAATGCCGTTTGAGGCAATCAGCAATCTCTCTCTTAAAAAGAAAACGTAATAGTTCTTTAAAACTGACTTATTTTTATTTGACCTAATCATGAATTTCTGTAACCTAAAAAGTTATTACTGAATTAAAACTGAATGGACGGAATAAAATAGTGACGTCATAGTTCACCATTGCCATACAATTTGTTCAAAAAAAATCGTTTTGACAGCTGCTAAAAAATTTCTCTATTACCTAACCAGTTAACTATAGGTACAATAATAGTTTTTAATTTAAAACGTGGGTATAACTTTATTACCAATTCAAGCTGGAAAGGGTGTATTAGTATTATATATAGCACTAGCGCTGCCGTGTCACACCTATCTCACCTATCTCAAAAAAGACTACATTTGGGAAAATAGCTTAGAAGGATTTTTCCTAGTTTCTTTCATATTTGATGAAATAACAGACTTTTATATATATTTTTTATAATAAAGTTGTTGTTAATATCCATGTCTACAAAAGGTTTTTTTTTGTTCATTTAACACTAATTTTATCCTATTTATAACCGGTTTTTGTTTTCATGCGCCTCAGAATCCCATACAAATCCTGTAACGCCGTGCGCGTATCTTGACATAAGTGAGCCTGCCCGTTACTGGCTTCTTAGAATGATAATAATGTATTGTAACGGCTATCTCTTGTATCTTTAAATACGACAAATTGGCCCTACTAAGCAAACTAGGGTTTTGCTGTGTTTTATTTAAAAAATAGTTGGTTTTAGTTATCTAGGTGTTTACTAAAGTACGAAATGTAGGTACTGTAATGGTAACTAATTAATTTGTTAATAGAAATTAAACACTATTTATAAGAAAATAATTTAACTGATGATTAATCATACAAAAACACTGTTACTGAAGTTTTTGATTGCATTACACATTACATTGCTAAATCAGTACTTTATACAGTTATTAAGATATTTTTAACGAAAAAATAATCATGTCGCCAGATTTGGCACGCACATAGCATCATAATTCTCAAAAATAAAATCATAGATCAAATTTCTGGTACATAATAAAAATCAATATATACAAGAACTCACGATGTCATAAATGAAATTAATGTCATTTCTAGTATTAAGTCAAAATCAACATAAAAAGAACAAATAAAAATCATCACAAAAGAACAAATAAAGTTCAACGTATAATCAACAATAACCCAATAATAATACCCAATAATAATTATAATATCTCAATCAGTAGAACACGTAATGAGTCAAAAACGATTCTAGTGCAAAAAAAATTGTAAAGTTAACATAAAAACTACTAAACTCACGATTAGCAGACAACTTTATGATTAAATGTCATTATCTAGATCTTTGGCATTTACATTAACAATTATTTTTTCAAAGAATTTACGGCGAGATGCTGGCATACTAGGACAAAGTTTAAGCAATTGTCTTTGAAAATGATCACGTCTGCGTGTGTCAATTCTAAAACCTCTATTTTTTTTCTAGATTCTTAAATTTTTTGGATAAAATTGTTATTGTCATAATGTACTCAGAATAAAGGTTTTACAAACTTGTGTGTCACTTAAATTCCAAATCAGGGTATTATGTCTCCGAAAATTAGATTTCGTTGATACTTGCTTAGGTTTTTTTCTACATTGCGTGATATGAAATTTCTCTGATTTTGTTTGCTTAGATTTATAAAACAGAACCATATATTTTTTCGATTCTCATTATTACACTTTGTAATACATTTTTTGTACAACTTTCTTTACAGGGCTTTAGCATAGGATATTTCTTTTTCTCAAGCTGTTTTTTTTCTGGGGATTTCGTACTCTTTTCTTTTTTTCTGTATTCTTACTACTTGAACTGTTGTTTGATTTGCGGGATAATTGGTTTATTAACTCTTCCGCACTCTTCTCATAATTATCCGTATCACTTGTTTGACATACAGAATTTCGTTTTATTGTAGAGCTTTGTATCGGGATTTTCCAAAGTTTCATTCATGCTTGTCGAAAATTTAGAAATATTGTTATTAATTTTATTTATCCCTAACGTAATTCCAGAAGAAGGGTCACTTACTATACGATCTTAATTTTTAATAGATTCTGAAGTGCTTGGACGTGAGAAACTATCTTCGTTTATATTGCAATAAGGTGGTTCTTTGATCTCCTCAGTACTACTTTTCGTGGTATTTTGTAAAATTGGTAGTTGAACAGACGGTTCAGACTGAATTGAAACGCAAACTTGTGTGTGGTTCTCATTACCATTAGTTATTAGTTTTTCAGCATTACAAGAGTTGTGAGTTACGAGATTAAAAGACATATCTTGATAAATTAAAGGCGAAGTATCTCTGCATAATAAAATATCATCCATCCCCGCGATTGAAGTACAGCATCTTAACAATTCACTGGCACAACTGAATGGTGAAATCCCACGGTCATCAGCAAGCTGAGAACCAAAGTCATGCTCCGGACACAGTTCTCGATCTCTCTCTCTCGATCAAGATCTTTTAATTCATCGTAAACAAACCTCATGATTCAACCTCAGGATTGTCATTCCTTGATTTACTTGTATCTAACACTTTATTCTGTTTAGATAATTGTAGCATCACATTTGTACGTAAGCCACTCATGATATGATTCACTTAAATCTTAAAGTTTCACAAAACTATTCATAAACTAATTAAATTAGTACACTCTGATTGTATGCGTGCGAGCTCTCATCAATAACTGATTTTATGTAGGTAAACAAACACTTGACCCGCGCGATGAATGCCGACAAGTCCTTACAGGTTTTATAATGCCTATCTCACGTAACTAATGTTGCGAGAGATGTGCGTTTGCAGCAAGTTATTGTTTGTAGTGCAATTCTATTTTATAGATATTTTATATATATTTATAAAGCAACCCGCCGTTACGAATCACTCAAAAACATGAGTTAAGTGTATATGCCATATCCAACATTATTACGTAAAATCATAAAAAATATTTAAATTACACAGTGCCCATATAAACGATACCCTAAAAATTCGATTAAGATTTGTTACGCGTAACTCACTTATCCCAAGATAAGTTAGATAGGTGTGACACGGCAGGCGGCTCTCGCGGTTTCACCCGCGTGGTTCCCGTTTCTGTGGGAATATCGGGATAAAAAGTATCCTATGTGTTAATCCAGGTTATAAACTATCACTATGCTGAATTTCATCCAAATCCATTCAGTAGTTTTTACGTGAAAGAGTAACAAACATCCATCCATACTTACAAACTTTCGCGTTTATAATATTAGTAGGATAAAAGAGAAGTTTGATGGCGCTAAAATTAAACAATTTTTGCAAAGGCCGGTACTCGGATGGGTGACCAAAAATTTTAAAGCTCGAGCTTCCCCGTGCTTCGGAAGACACATAAAGCCGTTGACCGATGGATGAATGAATCATAAAAAAAAATAATCTCTAATAAAATTACGTGTCCCTTTCTAAAAGTCTATCTATCTCGATTTTTACACTACTCAACAAAATCTAGTTTAATTAGCTCACAACTGTATTAAATAGGTTTATCGTAACTATCTGTCTGTACTCATTAATTGATACAGTATTTACGAGAGCGCCGCTCGGTCGTGGGCAAAGGGCCGCCCGCCGCTTGCTGCCTCAAGGCTCACCACGCTCCACAAAATACAAAGAAGACCCACAGAAAGTAAGCTTCAAACAAACGCTTTAGACCAACGCACACATAGACAAGCTCTCTCGTACACAGAATCTCGCAATAACTGCACTCGGACTGTTGTGAGATACCTACGTGCCCGTGAGAGGGCCGCGCCCGATCCTCTAAATCAGGGATGGGCAAATTACGGCCCGCGGGAATTCAAATTCAAAAATCATTTATTCAGTTTAGGCTACAAGTAGCTCTTATGAATGTCGCTATGCCATCGGTTCGTAAGTCTTCTCTGGGCGGGAGATCTTGTACTGAGAAGAATGGGCAAGAAACTCAGCAAGTGTCCAGCTCTTTTCTCCCTTACAGCGACAAAAAAAAAATTGGAAAATGCCCTATCACAGCAGGACACTTTCCATTACAAATGAAAACAAAAAATATAGAAGACAACCACAACATGTAAAAAAAAAACAAAAAAATAAACAAATCTAAGTTATCAAATTTACATCCGGTAAAAGTTTCAATTTCCACAATGTCATACAGGGGTCTACTTCGCCATATCGAAACACTATTTACAGAAACACGTTACCTGGATGACATTTCACCGACATATCGTTTTGCGGAATATTTGTTTGATGGAATGTTTATTATACCGAGCGGTTATTAGCCCGATGGTTCATTACCTCGCAAATTTAAACTCGACTAGATCAGTCGATGTTTTGCTTAGCAATTCTATCATTTATGAATATTTTCCCAGAGATTCTACGACTGGTACAAGGGTTTTCTTTTCATTCATCCCGGTCAGTCGCCATCGAGCTATTTATTCTTTGAGCTATTGATTTTAAATACGGATATAAAAAAAGACTTTTGATGTTTCTACCAAAACTGGAATAAAAATACTTCGAGACGCCGTTTTCTGGATAATGGATGGGACATTTCGTACATGTCCAAATTTATTTACTCAAATTTACTCCATCTATTTACTTTGCGTATAATCAAAGTGATTATAAAATATAAGGCCTTAACAAAGCTAAGGTATCAAGTTCTTAATAGTTTTTTCCGTCGGTTGCATACTGTGTGAAGAATGATACAAATAAATAGCTCGATGGCGACTGACCGGGATAAATTGCTAAACGAAACATCGACTGATCTTAGTCGAGTTTAAATTTTCGAGGTAATGAACCATCGGGCTAATAACCGCTCGGTATAATAGACATTCCATCAAACAAATATTCCGCAAAACGATATGTCGGTGAAATGCCATCCAGGTAACATGTTTCTGTAAATAGTGTTTCGATATGGCGTAGTAAACCCGTCATACAGTACCATTACAGTACTCTAATAAAAGTCAAAAATTGTTTAAAAGAAACAAAGTCAAACTATAGTAATTAATACTAACAATAAGATAAGTATGCAAGAGCAGACCAGCCTCCACAGGCGGCACCCGTTCACGAGTATGACATATGAATCAGCCATCGCTTCGCTCAACCATATTTTAGGGAACGTAACGACCCGACGCACACGCCACCACCGCAGAGACAATAAATACAGGGACATCTCCGGCCCGTGAATGATCGAAGTCCGGCCTATGACTATCAAACAAAAATTCATGTGCGTGTGTGTTTTAGAAAATGGTATGCATTTTCTGCATCAATACTTTTATTTCACAAAAAAAAATATTGAAAAAATACAGCAAAAAATTCAATAGCGTTTGAACGGAATATTCCTGTTGCCTTAATTTCAGAAATACTGAATGATACTCAGTTTCAGGTGAAGTGAAACGAAACGCAACGCTTAAATAAACAAATTTGGAAAATACTTTATTTTTTCTTCAATTCCTTTTTTTATACTAGTTAGTGAAAGATTTACTTTAATTTCCTGAAAAATAGTTGGCAACCCCTAAATACTCCATACAACTCTTACATACATGGACACTAGTTTAGGCCCACCCAACCCAAGACACCGTACTCGTAGAACAAGGGTACGACGAGCCGGTTCACACGCGCTCTATACCAATTAGTACATGGGCGCCTCTCCTCACCCCGAGACGGCCCGGTCAACCCGAGCCGAGGTCCGAGAAAGGATAGTGTCTGTGTGCTGTTCGCGCGCAGTATGTTAAGCTTACCTTCTGTAGGTCTCTTTTTTATACTACACTTTAACAATACTCATGTTTATATTATAACTCGAACTCATTTTTATGATTTAATGCGCGTCTCGCAGCCGGTGGTAAGGGTCACAGAACCCGGTTGGCTTGCACCCTGATTCGTTTGTTTATGGCGCCAATCAGCAGTTTGCATTGATGTGTTTCGAATTGATGATTAGACATACCTCATCATAAACAGCCTAATTGAGGTCTGGCCTACCTACGTGAACCTGCATGGTGAGGAGTTCAGGTTGTAACCCACCAAGCTGGCCCAATGTGGTTGGGTGTTACTGCTATTTTATGATAATAACTGGCTATCGACTTCTTGAGAGCGTTTATACAATTTGACATCTTATACCTACCAAGTTCAATGTTAATTTTTTTACCGATAAAGCAATTTAAATGAAACCTTCTTTTTAAATGAGCGGTTACTCTCATCAAGCTTTGCCAGCCATCTGCGAAAATAGTCGCTCCACCTAGTCTGAGGGCGTCCTACAATATTGCCTAAACTTTTAATCATCATCATCATCATTAGCCTACCTACTGCTGGGCATAAACCTCTCTTCGCTTATGCCATTCACCTCGGTGCTGTGGTAGTCTGGTCCAAGTGCAACCCACGTTCCTGGTTATATCATCAACCCAACTCGCTGGTGGACTTCCCCTTCCTGTAAAAAAATACAGAAATAAAAGTTAGTAGAAAATATTTTAAAGACAACTGAATTTCTACGATTTGAACGTTTACATAATATACTTTAAAGTTTAAACAATTACTAATTTTTTTAGAAATGCGAGGTCCGCATTGTACAGTTTCGATGGTTCGCGTGACAAGTGAAGCACCGTTAGCCCAATTTCCGAAAAGGATTGTTTAAATAATGCCGAATGACAGCCCCCCGGCACGAATAACGAGGAGAAACGGGCACAGCCTGGAAAAAGGTACGGTACCACCAATCTTGACACGCCAGGCCATCAGGATCGCAGCGTGACGCTCCACAACTTGGCTTTAAATTATAGCCAGTATTGACGGTGGTAGGTGGTAGGAGCTCGTTGGAGCAGTGGTAAACTCACTCGGTCTGCGATTGCTGAAGTTAACCAGCTTTTGCAAAGGCAGGTCATCGGATGGGTAACTAAAATCTCGAACTCCTCTCTCCTCCTTCAAAGGCATGTAAGCTGTTGGTCCTGGCTGCATTAGCATTGAATCCGCACTGGGCTCGCGTGATGGTTTATAGCCCGTTCTCTTTCCATCCATAGGGAAGGTCCTTTTAAAATGAGCTGATGATTATGATGATTGCCCAGTAGTAAGATTATTTGGATGACGAGCACCTACTGATAGATATCTGCCTAATTCTACCGCCAAGAATTATTTTACGTTGATTCGGTTTAAAAGGTACTATAGATCTAGTGAGATTGGTCCAGAGCCATCCCGGAACATGAAAGGGTCTAGATTTAGGGTACTAGATTTACTGAGTAGGCATCCCGTCTCCTTGTGGGTGGACTAGAAAAGGGCCGGTGTAGGCGAAAGAGCATTTTGAGTAGTTAAAAAAGGGCTTGGTGTCGCAATCGTTCATTTAACACCACATGAGAAGAAAGCCAAGAATGACAGGCGTTTTTGACACATCGCCGAATATGAAGATTTCATACTGACTCGCCAGACCTGTGGTGGAACTTTCATAATCGTTATCTGACCGCGAGTTATCTGCCGGCGCGCACTCTGAATATTAATAAAGAGCGCACGAGTATTGTTCTTGCTCCCAGCCCGTCCATTACTATGTTAAACATTGTTTTGCACGACATACGGCAGATGATTTTAAGTTTTATAAATATTTGTCATTTGAATTAAAAAAAGATTGTACAAAGAATTATAAGGTAGTATAGGTGGCCAATGGTGGCCATAGAATGGGGTTAAGTACTTTTGAATTAAGTGTAACATTGATCGCAGCTATGGATCCTTAAGTAGCTAGTAGCTACCGTAGATCTACATGTAGAAGACCTATTTAGAGAACATGACCTGTGATCAATGTTATACCTGATTCAAAAGTCTCTGTGGCGGTAGCCAAAGTAACATTAAGAAAACGATAGCGAAGTTCGAAAAGAATAAAATGTATGGCATTGACATAAGATTGACCACGTGATTTAGCGCGGCTTATGTCAATCCCATACATTTTTCTTTTCGAACTTCGCTATCGTTTTCTTAATGTTATTTTGGCTAAGCCTACTGTTCTACCGTACCGCGTTGCGTTTTTCTGTAGGGATGTTATTGACAACATCATCACCAGCTTATTTTATGTCCCCACAGCTGGGGCACGAGCCTTCCCCCTCCATCAAAACAAAAGGAGAGCGGGCCATAAACCTCCACGTAAGCCCAGTGCCATGCGGTGGTTTAAACGACTGCTAATGCAACCAGGACCTACAACAGCATTATTATTTTCATTACATCAAAAGTATAAATGACCGTAACAGTTCTTATACGTTTTAATTTAACACGTTCTGAAAAAATAATACTCTACTACTCTAGAAGGTAAAGGCACGAGTATAATTATTTTACCATATGGACCAGTTGTCCTCTTGTTTATATATACACAGTATCAAAACCGGTTTGGATCGCTATCTCCTGTCTTTTCTCTCTTCTGCCAAAGCTGCAGTGCTGCGAGTGCCCACAAATAGCGTGTTCCTATATCAATAGTCTAAAATATAAGACAATAGTTTATAACGAATTTATCGCAAAACGACACGCCCCCCTAGACAAGTGGCAAAACGCTAATAGAATATAAATCAAATAGAATGATTATTGTACGGGATTGACATAAGTCAGAAAAGAATGGACGTTCCAGTTAATCTGTGGTTCCAGTTTACATTATCGGTGGTAAAAGCCTACATGTGAACTCTGCTTAAGTACTCACGATAATATTGCCACCACTGGGTTTAAAATAAATTTAAAAATAAAATAAAATAAAAATATTTTATTTCAGACCATTGATCCATATTATGTATGTTAGTAACAATGAAACTTAAAAACTATGTTAGTGTTAAGTAAAATCATGAATTTATTATGTTTATGTTTTATTAATTGATATACCTGAAAGGCACTTGCCTTGGATTTATTTTGCGAAATTGTCATATTTTAAGTCTCCTAAGAACAAAATTCTACTCTTCTATTCCCTTGTACGTAGTAGTTTGGAGTATGGTTGTGTAACATGGAATCCTTTTTCTGATATTTACAAAAAAAGAGTGTGTGTCCAACGACGCTTCCTATGGCACCTCACATATTTCAGTTTACATCTGCAGGTGGTATAGTTCCACATTTTTTTGTCTGTCATGATTTCATTCAGGTGAAAGTGTCCCTCTGATCGACGTAGTTTTATAACCGTGCCGCATGTCAGGCGCATTGCAAATAAATATCAATTACTGCTCTTAATTCGGTTGTTCGAGAGCTGTCACATGCATTTGACGATGGTACAATGCATAGGCGGAGGCGATATTGGGATGGAGCTGTGAAAGTTGGTAGATATTTTTTTTGTAATTAATTAAGTCTGCCTTTTTGTTAAAAACTGTTTGTTTATTAATAAGATACTTTAGAAAATATTTTGATATACATAAAAAGTACCTTGTCTAACCGTAAAAAAATCATAATGCAGAAAGACATCTGTCAGACTTAATTTCTACACTTCGTTGTTACAAATTTTGTAATCTCTCAAATAACGCTTTTTGTTTAAGGTGAGTGTTAATAAATACTACACAGTATTTGTCACATACAGTTTGCTAAACGTTTAGTAAAAAAGTTATAATTTGTTCTGGTTTGAAATAATTAAGAACTATACTTTTATGATATCATTTATCCTATGCGTTATTACTGTCACTGTTACATAATATAGAATCAGAAAACCTTTATCTACTGTACATCTTACGATAATAGTTCAAATAAGCCAGTGTTTGTTAGATATCGGATAGTAGTTATAGATATAAGTTTACTATGTTTATATGTGTTATGTTTGTGTATTATCTTGCTTTGATAAACGCTTCAACACTTACCGCCCTTTTTCATTAAATTTTGTATTTTTAAAAGGGTTTCGTGCCCCCACCATTTTTCTGTGACTTAGACCACACAACATGGCGGCGAAAAGTGACCGCAAAAGCAGCATTTTGTTACAATTAACGATTTTAATTAACAAAAATAAGAATAACGTGATTTCGAGTCGAATTTCTGTAGCAAAATGCGGGTAATGCGAGAGGCGTGGCGAGAAACGGCCCCGCTTCGACACAAATGGACTTAATTTACGTTTACATTTGATTTTGTACGAGATAAACTAGCGGTAACAATTAGTATGTTAACCTTTTGTGACAAACAATTATGCAACGAACAGGAATAACAGTTGGAGTTTATTTTAAATAACAAAGTAAACTTTTAAATTTTAAAATATACGTATTGTTTTTTAATGATTCATCATCATCATCATCATCATCAGCTCATTGTATGTTCCCACTACTGGGGCACGAGCCTTCCCTATGGATGGATAGGGAGAACGGGCCATAACCACCACACATTTTTAGAAATGTATGGATTTATAATTGATTTAGGTGTGTTAAATTAAATAATAACTAATGAATGGTGGTATATATCACTAAAAGGTTAGTACTATGATCGTAGTATGCCTGGCTAGCTAAAGCTAGCAACCAGTAACATATAGGAACATATAACATATTTTTATGAACCTAGTAAATAGCTTAAAACTGTCCCAATGCTGAGCAAAAGCCTCCATTTTAATTGAAATCAAGTCATCACTACAATTGATGGGTAATGGCTTAATCACCACGCTTGCCAAATGCGGGTTGGTGATCACAAACCCGGGCTATGCATCGAAAAATCCGGAACTTACTTTGCCCGACCAGGGAATTGATCCCGGGACCTTCAGATATCGGGCCCAGCTCTTTGCCACTCGGCCAACGAGGCGTCACCATGAACCTATGAACCCTTATTTCCTGCCTTGTAACTTGAACCAATTTGTAACAGAGACTTGTCTGTAATCGGAACATATCCTAAGGCAGCCTCTGTAATTGTACGGTGTCATTTGTACCAGTCCGCTTGACAAAATCTCCCAATATATCAACGGTACATCTTTACGATCTAACCGGGAATCGAACGCGAGATCTCGACGTCGGACCGAGAATAATTCGGTTAGTGTCGGGGTCACGGTGGATTTTTAGCGGATCGATAAAGCGCGTGGTTGCCAAAGGCGGGTTAGTGTTGTGCTGTGTGTCGATAATTCGATTAAAAAAATTACTGGTTCGAAACTTAGAATGAAAAAAAGTAAAGAAATTAATATTGGTACTTAGCATCATACTTGTAATAGATTTTCTAAGACCTACTTTATTGTAGTATATTGTAGGTACCTAAATGCAAAAAAAATATGGTTAGTGCTTCACGTGAAAACGTAGTAACTGTAGATCTTTAAAATACTCAGGAGTAGGTACATAGCCTGTTTTTTATCCTGGGTCAATATTCTCCAAGAATCGGATCAAGGCTGTTCGACTGTCCACATTATACGTGCAGCCAAAAGCTGGTTTGCTATAATGTTGTTGCATCACTGTTTGTTGCAAATAAACAGGCATTTATTTTTGTTGGAAATAAAACTTTGATTTGTATTATGGACGGATCGATTTGGGAATCGATTATCGATCTTCAATTTATTTTGTGGCATAATGGCCCCATCACTAATTGTTCTTTTTTTTGTTGGTACACTTGTTTCGGGAAAACAACAGGGCTGGTTTATAGGTTATCGTGTGTTGATAATTAAATAGATTTTAAGCAGTAATAAGGGCATTTGGAGCCGTATTATTCAAATTAAGTGTATTGTGCAATCTGTGTCTTGTGTGTGTGTAAATCGTAAGCGAATCGCTTCGGGAGTACAATTCGCCATCCCATGGTTGGATGTCGGCGTCTTCGCTGCTGGAGAAAACAGGTATTTCCTCGGGGGAAAGTGCACTTCGGGGTAGCCGTTGGGTGTGATTAGGGAACCCGAGAAGACCCGGACTCGGATTCAGGCCCCATCAGACCATATGGATCCCGTTCTGGACGGCGGGAGCGGCATGGAACTGTGAGTGGATTTTGTGGATTTTAAGGTGTAACCTAATTTTGAACGGTAGCAGATAGTGTGAATGGTGGTTTCCGCAACATTTTGGTAGCAGAGCGTGGTTACTACCGGACCTCTAGGTTAATCGGTGTAATTTTGTGTATTTTTTAAGTTCGTAATAGGTTAAGCTCATTTCGTGTAAAATCGCACTTCCGGGACAGGTGCGGTTGAATTGTAAGGTTGGTAGTACCGTTGTATTTGGGCTGGGACATTTTTCGGAACGTTAATTGTTATTCAATTTCTTTCAATTGAAAGCATCGAGTCGATTCAGGATAATCGATTCCGTGTTTTCGTTGACTCGTTTTAATTTTGTGTTTAGGTTTATTTAGTTTAAGTTATTTATAATGACAGCGTCACGGCAGGAGTTGGCTCAGCAGCTCCGGTGGTTCACCGGGCTGCTTGCATTAATAGATCGGCCTAACCGGGAGGACGCCTTGGAGACGCGTTCGAAAGAAATGCAGGGTCGTTTCTTGTTGGCCGAGCGGTCGGTAACCGCTCTATTGTCAACCGACCCGATCGGGGAGAAGGAGCTGGCCCTCCACGCCCAATATGTCAAGGATCTGGAGCACATCCAAGACATCTACGATGAGGTCCTTCAGTGGGTGAAGGACATCGAGCGACTGCGGGAGGGGAAGCCTGTTGCGCGCCCCGCTTCGCTCCACACCCCTGGACCCAGCGCCATGGGAAGATTGGGTGCCCTGGAGGTCCCGCATTTCACCGGATGTATGCGGGACTGGGCTGGATTCCGGAACATGTTTTTGGCCTTGGTGGATACTCGGAAGGATTTCACCAAGGCCGAAAAGCTGGCATATCTCCGTTCCTTCCTAGACGGAGAACCCAGAAAGCTCGTACAGCATCTGGAGCTGCAGGATGCGAGCTACAACACCGCCATGCCGCTGCTGGAGAAGCGGTACGAGAAGCCGCGTCTTCAGGCGGACGCGCACGTGACCCATCTGCTGGGATTGCCGAGGGTCAACCATAGGGCTCAGCTGAGGGCGCAGCTGATCACCCCGCTCACCGTGTCCTTAAACGGGTTAAGGACGCTCGGACTGCCCGTCGACCAGTGGTCCTTCCTTCTCCTGCACATCCTTCTGGCCAAGTTGTCGCAGGAGATGAGGGACAAGTTCGAGCGGAATCGACTGGTCCACAAGGATCTCGGCAGCGTTCTGCCCTCGATAGGGGAACTTCTGGAGTTCATGGAAGAGGAGGCTGGCCTGCTGGAAAACCAGCTAGCCTCCCAGGATGCTCCGACAAGTGCGCCGGCCCGCACTTCCGGAGTCTACGGCGCCCAGCCGCCACGCAACCCAGGGAAGGGTCGCGGCAGGCTGGTGGCTGCGGCCGCCATCAACCCCGGTTCTGGATGCCGGGTTTGCGGACAGCAGCACTTGGAACAGCTATGTCCAGCAATTCTCGGGCTGCCCACAAAAGAGCGCCGAAGCCTCGTTCGGACACGAGGATTGTGTTATGCCTGCCTGGGAGGACATAGGTATAATGAGTGTCCCCAGGCGAGGCCTTGCGATGTGTGCGGCGGACCGCACCATCGCTTACTGTGCACCCGTAGTGCTGAGGGCTCAGCACCGGTTCGGGAGAGGGGATCTCCCACGGGTGGCGGTTTGGGGCCGGGGTCAACTCCGCCTCCGGAAAGACGGAGTCCGCCACGGCCGCCACGGCCGCCACACTACAACCCCTCGTACACCCCGGCTCAGGTGAGTTGGGGACCGCCGGAGCGGAGCCGGGTTCTGGCTACAACCCGGCACCCGGCGCGACCAACACCAGGAGTTGGTGCCTCTAGGGGCCGCTGGGTGCAGGGAGCCCCACCTCCGGACCCAACACCCGGATACTCGTACGCGTATCCTCCGCCGCCGTTACCGGAACAACAACGACATGAGAACCGTCAACAGTTCTCACCGGTACTGCACGAGTACCCGAGGTTGGAATACCACCCACCCTATCACCGGTATGGTAGGGCAGCTGGATACGCACCACCCCGGATGGTGGCCTGCACGCATCCGACTTGCTGGCCGAGTCATCACGGTTCGACAGGGTCGGCTGCTGGCTCTGACGCGTGACTGGCCTGTGGTCGGGCTGCGTCGGAGCCGAGGACGGTTCTTTTGCCCATCGCGCAGGTACGCGTTTGCGGACCTGGGGGGGACTTCGTCCGGATACGAGCCCTCCTGGACACTGGGGCACAGGGCTGCTTAATTACTTCGAGGGTAGCGAGGCGCCTACGTCTGGAGTGCGCGCCTCCCTCAGTTCCGATTCGGGGAGTCGGAGATACAGAAGTGGGGGGTCTGTCCGGTCAGACCCACATTTCCTTCTCTCCTGTGCATTCCGCTTCGATACGGATTGCGGCGGTCGTGATCGTGCTCGGCAGTCTGCTGGGTTGGCATCCACCGACAGACATTCCGCGGGACGCAATGTCTGACACATCAGGTCTCATGCTGGCAGACCCTCATTTCGATGAGCCGGCTCCGGTGGACCTCATATTGGGAGCGGATGTACTGGGCTGGATCCTTTTAGGGCCTCAGCGGATTCTGGGCCGCTCTTCGTTGGTAGCTATACCTACCATCTTTGGACACTATTTAATGGGACCGGTTTTCGACCAGGAGACGCGGGATGTCTCACCTGTCGTCGCTACTACCTCCATCGCTAGGACGATGCAAAAATTCTGGGAACTGGAAGAGCCTCCCATGGTCTCCCGTCTGGATCCGGAGCATGTGGAGTGCGAAACCTTTTATAAGGATCACACACGCCGGATGGCGTCGGGTAGGATCGAAACTCGACTGCCCTTTATCGACTGTCCCCCTCTCTTGGGAGGGTCGAGGGCGTTGGCAGAGAGGCGGCTCTTGTCCATGGAGCGTCGTATGTCTCGCGATCCGGTGCTTCGGGAAAGGTGTGTCGAGTTCATGCGAGAATGCGAGACTGGACAACGACAGATCATTTTTTCTTGCCTCGCCACGCGGTGTTGAGGGCCTCATCTGGAAAGCTACGGACTGTTTTTGACGGATCGGCACCCCCTGGAATCCTGCCGATTGTGCCTCTCGGAGCTGCACCGCGCCGGAATTGGTGCAGCATGCCCTCTGGTGGGGTCCAGAGTGGTTAAAGGAGGGTGAGTCATCACGGCCGGTCACCATGATCGATGGCTCTCTAGGGATGCTCCCTGGCATAAAAGTTTTGGTGACAACAAACGAGTCAAGGCCAGATCCGAATTGGTTGACGGCTCGATACAGCAAACTGGACAAATTGCTAGGTGTAACTTGCTGGATCCGGAGATTTCTACATAACTGCCGCCATCCAGACAAGAGGCAGTTATCACCCGTGGCGGGTGCTGAGGAACGCAGGAGTTCACTGTTGGCCCTGATACGGCTGGTTCAAGCTGACCGGTTCGAGGACGAACTGAAGATTTTGCGCGTTGGTCGCGCAAAGCTCAAGGGAGCGATCTCTCGGCTCAACCCATTTCTGGATGCGGATGGACTGTTACGCGTTGGAGGTCGCCTCAAAAATGCCGACCTGCCCTTCGGTAGCCGTCATCCTCTGCTACTCCCCAAAGGAGGACCTTTGGTAGAACTGGTGGTCTCGGATAGACACCTGAAAAACGCTCACGCGGGGTGTAATGCGTTACTGGCGATATTACAGAGGGAGTTCTGGATTTTGTCCTTTCGGAGAGTGGTTCGCAGCGTGTTATTTAAGTATGTGGCTTGTTATCGGGTGAAGGCCTCCACTATGCAGCCACAGATGGGGGATCTCCCTTCTGACCGGGTTTGTCAGACTACTAGGCCGTTCGACGGGGTCGGTACGGATTTTGCTGGACCGTTTCTGGTGAAAACCACAGCCTATCGTAACACTAGGGTCACGAAAGCATACCTGTGCGTTTTTGTCTGCCTGGCCACTAAGGCCGTCCACCTGGAAGTGGTTTCGGCTCTGTCTACGGAAGTCTTTGTCGCCACGCTGGATCGTTTTGTTTCGCGACGGGGTTTACCTTCTCTCATTCGGTCCGACAATGGTACCAACTACAGAGGCACTGCCAACTACTTAAAAGATGTGAACGATTTTCTGGATAAAAATTGTAATAGCATAAGTCAAGCTCTCGCACAGCGGGGAATCACATGGCGATTTAGTGTGCCAGCCTGTCCCCACTGGGGCGGGATATTTGAAGCCGCGGTAAAATCGGCAAAAACCCACTTGCGCCGGGTAGTCGGGGAAACTACCCTCACGTATGAGGAACTTACAACTGCGTTTTGTAAGGTTGAGGCGGTTCTCAACTCGCGTCCGCTTTGTCCACTCTCCTCTGACGCAAATGACATGGAAGTCCTGACCCCTGGTCATTTTTTGGTCGGTCAGCCACTCACTGCCCTGCCTGAGTATCCCTGGAAGGATGAACGCAGACACCGGATGTCTCGTTTTCAAATGATACAACAAATGAGTCAGGACTTGTGGCGTCGTTGGTCACTGGAGTATCTGCATTTATTGCAGCAGCGTGTAAAGTGGACAGACCGGACGTCGCCCCCTTCGGAGGGGGATCTGGTTTTATTAAAAGAGGCTAATTTGCCATCGTTATTTTGGAGACGAGGTCGCATTTTAAAGTTAATCTGGGGCGCGGACGGGACTCCGCGTGTGGCGCAAGTGTTGGTTGATGGATCGGTGCTAAATCGCGCAGTCGCGACCTTAGCTCGATTACCGGTTGACTAGTTTAAGTTTTCAGGCTAGAAAGCGGTACGTCCGCTTTGGGTGGCGGGATGTTGCAAATAAACAGGCATTTATTTTTGTTGGAAATAAAACTTTGATTTGTATTATGGACGGATCGATTTGGGAATCGATTATCGATCTTCAATTTATTTTGTGGCATAATGGCCCCATCACTAATTGTTCTTTTTTTTTGTTGGTAAACTTGTTTCGGGAAAACAACAGGGCTGGTTTATAGGTTATCGTGTGTTGATAATTAAATAGATTTTAAGCAGTAATAAGGGCATTTGGAGCCGTATTATTCAAATTAAGTGTATTGTGCAATCTGTGTCTTGTGTGTGTGTAAATCGTAAGCGAATCGCTTCGGGAGTACAATTCGCCATCCCATGGTTGGATGTCGGCGTCTTCGCTGCTGGAGAAAACAGGTATTTCCTCGGGGGAAAGTGCACTTCGGGGTAGCCGTTGGGTGTGATTAGGGAACTCGAGAAGACCCGGACTCGGATTCAGGCCCCATCAGACCATATGGATCCCGTTCTGGACGGCGGGAGCGGCATGGAACTGTGAGTGGATTTTGTGGATTTTAAGGTGTAACCTAATTTTGAACGGTAGCAGATAGTGTGAATGGTGGTTTCCGCAACACTGTTTGTTAGTATTTTGTAGTGTCAAAAGTATTTTATATCCGTAACTGTATTAAAGATAACACTTAGTAATTCAATTAAAAATAATCTAAATTTACATAAAAGTATGTTTAAACATAACGTCTGGCTAGATCGATATCAAAATTAATTAGGAAACAATAATTCATGCGAGTGGAATAGGTCTCAATATTTCTCTGTATTTCATATTTTCGAGCTTTACAATGGGCTAATTAATTTTAAAGAGTCAAACTTTATATGTTTGTGTGTACTCGTTTTGACTAAATCATCTTTCTTCGTCTTATCGATACTCCACATCCCTAGCTGGCCTAGCGTCGCGCGTAAATCGGTGCGCGTGCGCGCCGTGGGGCGACGCTCGGTCGTAATTCGCGCCGCACCCGTCCCCCCCACTTCTGGCCAACTAGCTCATCATGCTTGTAGCTATTGCAATTGGCATACGGAATTATAGGACGCCCTTTCTTCTTAGATTTAGAGTGATCGTGTATTGTATAGTTAATATATTTACTAACGGCATATAGACAGTAAAACTGTGCTCATCATCGGTCTTTTACCAATTCATTGATCAGGGATCTTCCCACATGCGGAGATCGAGCTATACGAATTGATCTTGACGTGTTTTTGTATCCATTAATGGCTCAGGCTTCTCTGCTCTACTAGCCCTTAGGTGGAGTGGATCATTTTCCCAACAAATTACCAACCACACTCTAATAGATCGTAATATCTTCGTCATAATCATCAGATAACTACTGCTGGCTGTTTATCAATTTTCAATCAGTTTTTTCCGCCTTTTTGATAAGAGACTACCTGCTTAAGATCAGTTAAAAACTACGTTCATTGCAAAGAATACTTGTTGCTTCTTAATGCGCGTATACAATTCCATTGACGCATAAATAAATCTTTTAATTCAGCTAAACGCCGGCCAACGACAATACCGCATTATTTTTTCAACCGTTCATTGTAAGGCACGCCTCGGTACGCCCTTTCATGAAAAAAAAAGAAAATTAAAAAAGTCCGCATATGATTATAGCGAGCAATATCCGAAAAGATTACGATCTTATCTCGCGATCGGACATGAGCACTTCTGAGGACATTTTGACCTTACGATCCTTCCAGCCTACACGACTTTCGAGTTGCAGTTTCCACAGATTATCTAGGGCTATAGGTGACTGCGACTGGTGTTTCATTACTTTTACAAATTAAGATATTTACTTTAAATACAAAGAAAAAAGAAATTATACTTAAGAAAAACATTTTAGTATTCAAGTTATAATGGAAATAGGTACACAAAAACAAATACTATTGGTATTAGTTTGTGGTATTAGAGAGGAATAGGTCATTGCGACAGCTTCTTTATATAAGATTGGCCTTGCTATAATAAGAAAAATTGTTATCAAATACTCCTATGGAAGTGACGTCACGCCATTTATTTTGGTTTCATTAATAAAAACTTTAACAGTTTTTATACTAGAAATTGTCCAAGCTTCTCAAACTTCTCTCGCGAAAGGACTGGTCATGTTCTGTTCAATATCTTTATTTTAAAGGTTTTATTTGTTATTTCTTTAACAAAAATTGTAAATATCGGTTTTACCCGAACATTAAGCAAATTTTTTTATGGCCATATGGCATATCCATGCAATAATACGATTTTATCTACATAGTTTTATTTAAGGACCCCAATGAATGCTTACCTAAAGTTCAAGGACATAATTATTTCACTATAAAAAAACCAAGACGAAACCAATAAAAAAAGGTACATTGATCGTGCCGAAGTCGTGTCTGATTATGAAATCGGATCGTAATGTGCAAATGTCATCTTATTAATGCGCTCCTCTGTAATCTGTCTTGTGAAATCCCGAATTGTGTCCACTTTCCTCTGGCCATTTTCGAAACGTACGAGCTTTTGGCGGAACGGTTTTGTTCCTTTGCTCAAAGAAAAAAATAAGAAAAGAGTATTGACGAAAAAGTATGAACCTCGGTGCGTTGAATCTTCCATTCAGTCAGTGCAAGTTGAATAATTTTACTTTTGAAAATAGAAATATTAATTGCATGAAACCACATCAGCTCCAACAATATAAATATTATTTTCTAAATTTATCGTGAATACTACACATTAACACAACATTTGAAACGAACTACGAACTTACTTGCGTTTATTCTACCATATTATCTTGACGTTTATGCAAAGTCCGTGAACATTTTTAATGCATTTTGTCTGATACGTTCGTGACTCTCTTGTTGTACAGGTATATAACAATGACAAAATCTTTAAAATTTAAATATCTTACCTCCATTCCTATTCAAACCTAAGCATTTAATATTTTAAAGTAGTTAACGTATAAAGGAAAAAACAATTGAAGGCGTTGAAGCTAACATCGTCCCCTCAATTAAGCGGGCCCAAGCTCAAAAGATATTTTCTTTAGGAATTTAGCGCGCGCGAGGCGGCGCGGCGGCCGGTGCGCGTACGCTTCCCCCGCTTGTCAATAAACTCCATATATATTGCTTTAACCAACGAATTTGAATATAATAGCGGATCCTATGGGTCCTTTTTACCCCGTTCACTGAAGTCGGCTCCCAATAGCTGTCCGATTATATTGTAAGCAAATTATCTTCGTCGATCTGGCAAGCGGATTGAAGCGGACAATTTTTTTCGAAGAAATTGTTTGTTTTTGTTTTAGTTGTGTTTTGGAGAGATATGACTCAATGCGATGGGTTTTCGGTTATGGTGTGTGAATTAAAAGTAATGGCGAAAGTATTTCATTATTTATAATTATTGTTTCTATTTTGTAGAAAATATTCAATTAAATGGTACCCGTAGTTTTACACACAATTAGTTGACATAGAGCTATGGAAAATAGAGATTTCTTTAATGTAGGTAAGTATATAAAAATATTTTAAAAAAAACTTTTATTTTCCATGCCTACGGGTTGACTTATTCACCGTGGTCGCTTTACTCTCGTATATATGCTTAATTGGTGCAGTTGTAAATGTGTAGGAATGCGAAAAAAAAAATACTTAAATCAAAGTGTGTTTGGGATTCATCGATGGTTTGAAATCACCAACCCGCTAAGGTTGGTAAGGTAAATCTAAGACTCAATTATCATTAAAAATTTATTCATCAACAAGTGATGACTTGATTTCAATGATGGAGGTATTTTCCCATCGGTGGGACAGTATACAAGCTTACCAACAATAGTTCACCTACAGCTACAAACGGATTACGTTTAATAATTTGGACGTTCAATAAATGTTATTACCGCTGTCCATGATTGCAATTTGGATTTATCGCCACTATTTATTCCCCGAGGGATCGGTATCATTCAATTACGCTTCCCAAATTGTTATAACAGCCGCCGCTATGCAACGCGTGGTGTGATAATAATATGCATAACCGTTTGGCGTAGTAGGAATGTGTTGGATTGTCTGTTGGTGGTTAATTTTTAATTATAAAGGTGCGTCCAGACTACTTAGGTATATGACAAAATATGTTATTGTATCATGTTTTATTAGTGTAGACGATAATTAAGTGTTAATAAAATTAATAAAACATGTTATCTAACAAGTTTTATCAAGTAATATGTTAAATAACATATAAGTTATATAACGGTGAAGGTGAGTCCACATTAAGTAACATTACTTAATGTGGACTCACCTTTACTTAAACATTTGATTGAATTTAATGGTAGTGATGACTTGATTTTTAGGATAAACGCCTTTGTTCAGCAGTGAGACAGTGTATGCAGCTATTTACTTCACACAAGTACTTCCATTATACCTATAGAAAAACATAAAAAAAATCAAAATAACAATGTTAATAATAATCTACCTATCTCAAAATATGTCCAGACTGGTAGATAATACCATTTGCTTTCAATTAAATATTTTAAATCCGTACTTGATTTTAAAAAATCGGTTTAGCGTTAATTGGTACGGCAAAAGAATTTACAATACAACTCCTTACTGTCAATACTCTCCATCAATAGTATAGACGAAGCTGTCGCGCGTTCCCGCCACGCGACGCGTCGCGTCGTCGGCCATTTTGAAATCGAATAAAATTACTTGAACGCAAAATTACGAGAAAATTAAATTCGACGCGACGACAAGCCGACACGGCTGACATGCGTGAATTACGACTGAATAAATATTTAATTTAAATGTATTCTTTGTGCAGTCGACGCGCTCGATTTTAGTCGCGCTATTGAGGTGTCAAAAGCGCCAATTTTAAACGAGAGTAGTATCTCTGTTCGTGAAGTAGATTCGCAATATTATGTCAATATACTACTATTATTATTATATAATATTATTATTATATACTACTATTATATGTCAATAATATTGTGTTTTACATGAAACCCTGGTCAGGAAGCTCTGCCACTATGGAATTAGAGATGCATCACTGAATCTTGTGACACATGCAAGTGATAGGGTTCAGAGGGTTGATGTTAACGGTAAAAGATCTCCGGGATCGGTGGTTACAATGGGAGTTCCACAGGGTTCAATTCTTGGTCCTTTCTTATTTTTAATTTGTATTAACGACTTGCTTACTACTTACTTTGTAAAAGACAACCATGAGATAGTATTATTTGCAGATAATACCTCAATTTTATTCAAAGTGAAACAACGACAGCCGATTGATGACGATGTGAACAATGCTGTCTCAAAGATAGTTTATATTATTAGTTTAGTGTTAACAATTTACTATTAAATGAACGAAAAACTAAATGTATAAGATTTGTATTACCCAACGTTAAGGAGGTAAAAACCAGTGTAAAAATTAAAAATAAGAATGTGGACCTTGTGAACACCACAGTGTTTCTAGGCATTACGTTGGATGCAAAGCTTCAGTGGGGCCCACATATAGATAAATTATTATTGTCGAGTAGACTGAGCTCTGCGGCTTATGCAGTAATTCAATGTATAACTAATTTATAACCTAAAAACTGGTAATTCTCTCAGGGAGAGATTTAAAGATATTAATATAATGACAGTTGCATCACAATATATTTACGAGAACCGTAATGTATGTTTATAAAAATATTGAAACTTTTTCTAAAAACAGTGATATTCACAATGTAAACATTAGAAATAAAAACAAACTAGCAGTACTTACCTTATACTAGGCTCCACAAAGTAAATAATTCATTTAGAGGCCTGTGTGTACGTTTTTACAATAAAATTCCAAGTAATATCCAAAAACTTGATATTAATAAATTTAAAATCGCCATTAAAGAAAAGCTTTATAAAAAAGCTTATTATAAAGTGTCTGATTACATTGAAGACAAAACAGCATGGGTTTGAAATGTTCTAATCACTCCAACAGGTATTTCTAATTTAAAATATTGTATATAGGATGTAGGATGTAGTGTAGCTTAATAGTTTATTTACTTACTTACTTACTTAAGTTATTTTAAACTTGTTTAACTTGATAACGACATATAATTTTGTAAATGTCGTTACTTATATTAAAGCTGTGAAGTTTCTTGCGTCCATTCTTCTCCACAGCTAAAAAATAGACGTTTTGAATGGGTAGTAGGTGAAAATTTTTTGGACGATTCAAAAGCACTTTTCTTAAGTTTATTTGAATAAAGAATATTTGACTTTGACTTTGACTTTATGTTTTTGCGAGTTTTAGCGGGAAGCTTTTTTTTAATAATACATTTTTAATGTAACGCCTCAGTGGATGAGTGTAGAGCGCTGGGCTCGATATTCGGAGGTCCTGGGTTGGCATTTCCCGCAATTCCCGCTTGGCCAGAGTGTGATTGTGGTTGTTGTGGTTTGTGAATAAATTCATTATAGAATTCATTATAGAATAAAGTATTGACTGTCTTCTTCGTTCCCGTCGATGTCGATACACAACTACCTTACTAACAGTTGTTAGTTTTAAGTTTTTAAGTATGGCAATACTTAAATAAAATCGTCCAAATTCCGCATGACTTAAAAATAAATTCCAATGAAGTGCAATTTGAGAAATGTCCTCTACAATAGCATCTAATGCCCATTCTCACCATTGACCCCTAAGCTTTAGGTGGCCCCTAAGCCTTTTTAGGTGACGGTTTTGCTCCAACAACTGTCACCTAACATGGCTTAGGGGTCACCTAAAACTTAGGGGTCAATGGTGAAATCAGGCATATGTCATCTACATCAGGGTGCCTACTGTGAGTTTGGTTTACTGTCCGTATTCATTCGATTACGTTTACGAAAACGAAAATTAATATGGCATTGAAGCAGCGTCTCCTGGCGGCATACGAGAGGAGTTGACATTTTGCCATACAAATTCTCCTTTTCGTTAATGTGATGGAATGGCGAATGAAACTCGCACTAGGCACTCAGAAGAACAGTGAATGAAAAGCAAGACCATAGAATTCTTTGGTACATAATTACGTCGCCCCTTTTTTTTTTGAAGTGAAAACTACTTTAGCGGCGTTGTACACTTTTTTTGTAATGGGTAAAAAATGTTAAATTCGCGTCAGGACACGTGACCTGATCGAAAATTCGTAAGACGGATGGAGAGTAGACAGCCGGCGCGGCGCCGGCGTAGGAGAGGAAGTATCCCCCTCTCTTTCTACGGCGCGGCGAAAATGTATGCCTGCTGTTTCGTTTAGGCGGCGCAGGGCGCTTGCGCTAATAAATTGTCATGTTTGTGTACGATCGCGCAATAAATAAATATTGTATTCTACCACATAAATGATAGTACTTTTATACTGATAATTGAAGCAATTCGTGCAAAATTATTCCCTAACCATTCCAAAATATCAAAAATGCACAACGTTAATATTCAAGTTTTCACTTCTGCCGGCACTCCCGGAGTGCAACCCGTCGTTTTTTTTTTTTGGAGATAGATTGCTGATTGCCTTGAACGGCATTTTCAGCGTCACCGGGGTTTTTAGGGGCGGCGAGGTACGTACCCTATTCGTTTCAACACGGCTTGAACGGCTTGTACCCTTTGTACCTCAAGCCGTGTTGAAACGAATCACCTTCGGAGGATTTCTAGAGGGAACGGCAAACTACAAAGAAGTTTATTATCACAGCATCAACACTTTGTGTATCACGGAACCTCTCATTAATTCCGTACAGTCATTCTTACGCGCACAACCTACATTACAGCTCGCCGATAATCCGACAGCGCCAATTTCACTCAATAAAAGCTTAATCACTATATTATCGCCGCTTTAAAAAGCATTAAAAACTGTATTTTGTTTAAAAACAACATAAAATCGCCGATTTACGGATAACAGGAGCAACTATCGTCTGATTTACAAGTTCGCGGAATAACCGGCCAATTAATGTTACTCTTTGGTACAATTAAAACGGTAGCGCTCGTATTGCGCAAGAGACGAAACCTTGCAATTAACGGACAAATTTACGCAATGCGATCGCGTATGATAACGCGCGGCGGGCTGCGGCGTGAGGCGTAAGCGGTAGCGGATTTGTGATGTTCTCGATTGATATTGATTGATATTATGACTTAAGAGCTCGACGGGCGCAGTGGTTAACGCGCCTGGTCTGCGAGTGCTGAGGTTAATCAACTTTCGCAAAGCCATATATATATATAAATTTTTGGCCATCGGATGGCCAAAAATTTATCATCTCGAGCTCTCCAGCTTCGGAAGGCATGTAAAGGCGTTGGTCCCAGCTGGATTAGAAGAGGTAACAACCACCAATCCGCACTTGGCTTGTGTGGTGGTTTATGGCCCATTCTCCCTATACATCCATAGGTAAGGCTCGTGCCCCGGCAGTGGGAAAATGAGCTGATGATGATAATAATGATAACTTACGTGTTAGTTAAACAAATTTTGGAATGCCGTGACCCGGCATTCCAAAATTTGATTCCAGATGGGTGACAAAATTAAAATATCCCGAGCTCTTACTTCCGAAGGCATGCGAAGTTGGTTTCAGTGGCTACCTTAAAACGACAGTGTCCCGCATTGAAACAGCGTTGTGGGTAACTACGTATTGAGGTGAGATCCCCATATTGTGGTATTGAGAAGGCCTGACTTCTGTAGCTAAACGTTTTTAGTCATTTTATGTCTCCACTGCTCACCAGCCTTCCTTATCGATGGATGTTTGTCGCTTAAACCACAAAAAAAGAAAGAAATTCTAATCGCCAATCTCTTTAAACTTGCGCCCGCACAATAATACGAAATTCAAAAAATATTTTGAAGTTGTAGACCGCTACCGAACGGGGCGTTTAATTTGTAATGTTGCGTAAGTAGTGTTTAATGCATTACTCAATGCTGATGCAGTATCTATAGTTTAAATTTATAAAAAAGATAAGTCCTTGCTGAAGAACGATCAACATCGTTCAGCCCAAACCGCTGGACAATCCTACTAATATTATAAACGCGAAAGTATGGATGGATGTTTGTTACTCTTTCACGTAAAAACTACTGAATGGATTTATTTAATAATGTTTAACGCAAATTTTGTTGCGAACAAATTACAAAAACGCAAATGTTGAAAAAATTTCCACGAGCAGGATTTGAACTTGCACCCTTCTGACATACCGGGTCAGGTGCTCTCCCAATTTGAGCTATCGTGGTTCTAACCAGGTCGCCGAAATTATTCAACACTATTTAATTTTAAAAAAAATTTTTTTTTCAACATTTGTTTTTTTTAGCAAATGTCAAAATGTTTGTTTTTTAAATATATATTGTGTATGTGATAAGAAACATTAACAATTTAGGTTAATTAAATGAAATGAAAAAAAAGTTAATTATAACACAAACAGTTACAGGTAAAAGATAAGACGGGATTTTCCAAAATTCCCTTCGAATCACAAGACATGTTTTAGGAAGATAGAACTGCGGGAATTCACTATTAGTCACTAATTAATGCTGCTGGCGATAGCGAGTTTCAATAAATTAATAAATAAATAAATAAATATATGTTTCCCACACTCACACCAATTATCTAGCCCCAAGAAAAGCTTCCTTAAGAAACTCGAGAAATGGTTAACTAGACAACGAATAAACATACTTAATATACTTAAATACATACTTATTATACATAGAAAACACCTAGACCCGAAACATTTTAGAAAAACAGGTACTTCTAAATTGATCCGACCGGGGATCGAACCCGGGACCTCAGAGATGGCAACACCATGTAAACCAGTGTGCAAGCCACTCGACCAAGGAGGTCATCCATTGGAAATTAACGCCAACGGCAACGTAACGTACAAAATTCAAAATCATTTATTCAGTTTAGGCTACAAGTAGCTCTTGTGAATGTCATTATGCCATCGGTTCGTAAATCTACTCTGGGCGGGAGATCTTGTACTGAGAAGAACCGGCAAGAAACTCAGCAAGTGTCCAGCTCTTTTCTCCCTTACAGCGCCAAAAATATTGGAAAATGCCCTATCATAGCAGAACACTTTCCATTACAAATAAACACAAAAAATATATATAAGACAACCACAACATGTAAAAAAACAAAATAAAAAATGTAAGTTAACAAATTTACATCAGATAATTATGTAAAGGTTTCAATTTCCACAATGTCATACAGCACCACTAGAGTACTCTAGTAAAAGTCAAAAATTGTTTAGGTAAAACAAAGTCAAACTATAATTAATAATACTAAAAATAAGATAAGTATGCAAGAGCAGACCAGCCTCCACAGGCGGCACCCGTTCACGAGCATGACATATGAATCAGCCATCGCTTCGCTCAACCATATTTTAGGGAACGTAATGACCCGACGCACACGCCACCACCGCAGAGACAGTAAAGAGAGCATGACACACTCAAGATACTCTAAATAAAAACTTAATGATCTATTTAACGCAACGCTGTTTGTTGTCTGTAGGACAATGCTGTTAAAATAAAAAATGTAAGTTAACAAATTTACATCAGATAATTATGTAAAAGTTTCAATTTCCACAATGTCATATAGCACCACTAACAGTACTCTAGTAAAAGTCAAAAAGTTGCCAGTTGCAGCAAACTTTTCAAATGCATAGTCAACAGTTAGAATATAAATGTTTATATAATTTTTAACGCAAATTTTGTTGCGAACAAATTACAAAAACACAAATTTTTTCAAAAAAAAAAAATTTTTTTTTCAACATTTGTGTTTTTGTAATTTGTTCGCAACAAAATTTGCGTTAAAAATTATATAAACATTTATAAATAGCTTGCCTACTTCTTAACTGATCTTTAGTATTTGTAAAAATATTATGATCGGATGTTAATGACGGTAGTTGTTAACATTGAATGGGCGCCTTTGGCTTTCAAAGTAAAAAGTAAATAGTGTTGAATAATTTCGGCGGGCTGGTTAGAACCACGATAGCTCAATTGGAAGAGCACCTGACCCGGTATGTCAGAAGGGTGCAGGTTCAAAACCTGCTCGTGGAAATTTTTTCAACATTTGTGTTTTTGTAGTTAGAATATAGTAAAAAAAATAAATGCCTACCCGACACAGCCAGGCATCGAACCTGGGTCTTCCGCAATCCGGGCGGCTGCACTGACTTGCATTATGCTACCGGTAAGGCTTCCAATTCCTGCCTGGGTCGAATAGGCATTTAACTTTTTCACAATATTTTATAATTTTTTAAATCAGCTTTAGTGCAACAATTAAAACTTAAAAATAAAAAAATAAAAAAACTATACCTATCTATATACATATACACATAATGACTTTTCCTGACTGACTGACTCATCATCGCCGAGCCTAAACCGCTGAAGCTAATTAGATAAAATTTAGACTGTAGGTTAATTGAGTGACAACCAGCCACTAAGAAAGGATTTTACGGAAATCACACCCTAATGGGGTCAAATAGGGGGTGAAAGTTTTTATAAAAGTCCGTCAGCTTTGAAGTAAAATACGTGAAAATTGGTATTTGGGTTCTTGAAAAGAATTAAAGAAAGACGTGTCTCAAGAATTTTGTTTATTTTTCTTTAAATGAGTAAAAAAGGGAATAAGGTTTTTTTGGAGAATTCGTTATTTTTAAAGCACTATCAAAATGTATATTTTTATCGATCTTTAGATATTTCAACAAAAATAAAGAATGACGTGTTTTAGCATTTTTCGAAAACCTTTAGGGGGTTAAAGTTACTCGCGTCCGTAGGTTTACCCTTGAGACCCTACACGTGACCCCTGGGTGGTGCTAAATGAGTAACACTGTCTGAGTGGTAGAGCCACATTGCGTTGCAGCACGAAATGGGCCGGCTCGCCCGGCGTAACACCACCCTCTCACAGAATATCGGCGTGAAACAACGGCGTTGCTGTTGTGTTTCGTCCGGTGAGTGAAAGTACCGGAGGCCCATCTCTCACCCCTCCCCCCTCCCAATTCCTACTCCCTCCTCAAGATCCAACTCCTTTCCAAGGTTGGCAACGCATCTGCGATAACTTTGGTTTTGCGGGTGTCTATGGGCGGCGGTGATTACTTTCCATCAGGTGACCCGCCTGCTCGTTTGCCTCCTTTTAACATAAAAAAAAAAAAAACCTCCCCTAGACAGGTGAAATAGGGGTGGAAAGTTTGTATGGGAATCGCGCGCAAAACATCACGCGTTTACTGATTCCTACACGTGTGAAGATACAGAACAAACATAATTTGCCCACGTGAGTAAAGCCGCGAACAAAAGCTAGTTTTATACAAAAACATCTAGTTGCGAGTTGACTTTTGCCGCAACACAGAACTCAAAGTCACTCTGCGCAGACAGAAAGCCGAAAAGTCAATGCCAAAGTAGGTCTTATTGACAAAACGATAAAGTAAAAAGTTTGTACGTCGGACTTACCCATCGAGGCGTGTTACTAACTCTATCCTGGAGTTGGGAGGAGGTTGAATAGCCGTAATAACAGTAAAGAGATATATAATCCAATTTCCCGAAAGTAGGCTGGCTCTCCGTATCAGTTGGCTCAGTTCTTTCCGACTTGGATAGGCTTTCTTTGTTTACCCCTTCTGTTAATGTATTGTTTCAAAGAGTTTGGAGGTGCTACTAAAGTCATAGAATTGCGGTTTAGTTTAATAGGCGAATGTGTTGTTTTGTTTAATTGAAATGATCGTTTGTGTCATTTGTTTACTCTCTTCTTTGTTATCAGAACTTTTGATTCTACTATTGTCAAAAGTCTAAAGTCGTGTGCCGGTGGCTTGATTTTGTAAATTTTCCCATGGTTCCCTCAGACGGTGTTCGAGGAACCCTTTTAAAATTTCACCGCCCCCAAAAAAGCCCTGTAACGCTGAAAAGGCCACTTGAACAGCATACTCGCTCTCATAAAAAAAGAAAACTTTGACAGCAAAGGAAAATTGCGTTAATACAATATTATACTTACCCATATTTGTACCCTTAATAACTTTAACGATAACTACCTCTTTTAGATTTCACGGAGGCTCAGGTGAAACTTTTGGGTCTAGCAAGGAACTGGACACGCTTGCGTGATTGATGCCATTCATTCTAGAAACCCCCTGACGGTGTTTCGATCACATGGCTTGAGAAAACCTTTAAGTTTCTCGCCGCCCTCAAAAAGATTTTGGGACACAAGAGTACCTACAAGGTACAACCAACAGGTTTTACTTTGTTCTGTTTTTATATCGTGGAGTTTATTTGTAAGCTATTTTGTTGCCGTTCCATGTTTGCTAGAACAATTGTACCTGAGGTGAGGTGAGGCGTCCACGAAAAACCAACGTTAGGGTGGGTAACTTTTAGATGCCCTGACATTAAGATAAGTGAAAGCTTTTTTGTGCCACATAAAAAAAATCGTATGTTTTTATATTTGTGAATACTGTACCTATATCTGTGACATAAAAAAATATATTCATTTCAAAAAAGTCAGCCTGATGAGATCAGTATACTCTATCAAAAAGAAATCGTACCAGCGTACCTTCTATAGTTGTATAGGGCTGACCCCCTGAGCCCACAATGGATGCCTCGCCGCGGGGCGCGCTGCCGGCCGGGAACACCCAGCTAGCAGCCCTTGCTAATTGACCAGCTTATTTGTCACCACATTTATCAGTGACCATAGATAGGAGAGATCTATAGCTGTTTGGTGCACAACGAAGATAGTGAACGAGAACAAACAATATCCTCTGTTAAATGTTAATAGCGATTTTTTGGCAAAACTAACATAGACGGCAAATTGAACACAACACAGAATCGTTAATCATCATCAGCCTACTTTCACCCACTGCAGGGTATAGGCCTTTTTCCTCGCATGCCACTGCTCCCTGATCCGATCCGAACCCTTCGGACAATCTAGTAGGGCACGGGGACACACACTAGTGGTGTGATGCCGTTCCCTCTAGAAACCCTCCGAAGGTGATTCGTTGCACACGGCTTGAGGAAGTTTCTTCCCTTTAAGTTTCTCGTCGCCCCCAAACAAGCACAGTGAAGCTGAAAATGCCGTCTGAAGCAATTAGCAATCTTTCTCCAAAAAAAAAAATGCCACACTGGACGAAAATATCAACTAAAAATACATATGTCCATATACTTATTTTCACAAATAGTTTATCTGCCGAAAGAAAAATACTCTCTTTTGCTGTC
Source organism: Eudonia lacustrata (assembly GCA_947562085.1). Lineage (NCBI taxonomy): Eukaryota > Metazoa > Arthropoda > Insecta > Lepidoptera > Crambidae > Eudonia > Eudonia lacustrata. Next base: position 20,122,749 of record OX387320.1, read on the forward strand.
ATTTAGAATCAGAATCAGAATATTTATTTGTGAAACATAGGTATTGTAATGATGTCATGAGTATACAAGTCTCACTACAATAGAGCTCACTACATAGAGCTCAAAATAACCTACACTTGAAAAACTGTACCATTTAATAACTAAACACTATGCACTAATTAACTAAGTAAACAAAAGCTTATATATCACTAACAAACAAATCACTTAAAAATTTATTTACAATATAGCAGAACCAAACAGCAATTTCTATAAGTTAATCTATAGATGGCTTTTAGTTTAGAGCATAACCAGGCTTATTGGCGGGGTCATCATCTCAGTCGAAAGACGTCCACAGCTGGACAAAGGGCTCCCCCAAGGATCTCCACAACGACCGGTTATGTACTGCTTGCATCCAGCGGCTTCCCGCAATCTTTACCAAATCGTCAGTCCACCTTGTTAGAGGCCTGCCCACACTGCGCTTTCCGGTACGCAGTCGCCAATCGTGACAAAACTCAATTTTTAAAAACATTTTAAGAACCAGCTGCATTAAACACTTCTTAAAAGAAACTTAACTTTCTTTGCATTACAAGAGAGATGTTAACAACTGCAACGAAGTTAGACCAACCCTCGGGCGGACCAAATTTAAATAACCAATTACTCTGTACGCCGGCTGATTTATCGATCAATTTGACTTAACACTGATTGTGTGGCGAAATTAAAAGTCGAGCGAGTCCAGATATGACGCTGATCGCTGTGATGCGAATATGACCGATATTTTAATATGTGCAAAGTGTGCAAACAATTGAAATCGATTAGAAGTCGAATTAATAATTAGGATTGCAATTGAGAAAGCTAGCCTAACCAAGGTTCAGTGATGTTAAGACGGGTGACGAAATAGTTTTCCCGAAATTCTATTAATACGTTGTTACAATGAAAAACTTACATAAACTAACATATATTTTTTTGTTTCAGGTATGTTTATAGGAAAGATGAAAATTTCCGAAGATTGGTAAGACATGTAAGATAAGAACTATAAAATAGCTTATTTTATGACACCATACTTAAGGTTGCCTATATCCAGCAGTGTACTAATATAGGCTGATAATGATGATGATGATGATGATACTACTACTTAAGACAAGACATAAGCAGCAGTACCGACAACATTTAAAAGCGGCAACCAGGGGCGCAATTTAAGAAATCCCACCACAAAAGAAAACAACTAATCAAAACAATTGAAACTATGTCAACTTTGAAGTAGTGACTTCAAAGTTGATAGAAGTCAATAAAGCAAATTGAATTGACATCCTCCAACACCACAGAATTACCTCTAACCCAGTTATTACGAGACATACGGTCCATACCGGCACGACAATAGCGCGGTATCAGATTACCATGACGTCAGGCGGTGCAGTGACTTAGTCATGTAATTGTTTGGCTCATAACCCGATACTGTAATCTGCAACTTTGGAAATGACGAGTGGAATCGTAAAGCTTGTACTCTAGAACCAGAGTATATACGAAGTGCTAATATTTGTTTGTATGTTTTAGCATTGGCACGTCCATTAATGTTTTTCTTGTATTATCATTGAATTTAGCTCTTATGATTTATACATTGTCAATAGTTTCTGATGCAGATATTTGATTCGATGTTCATACATTCATACACATATTAGTCCTTACCTATGAAATTGACGATTTGTATGAAGATTTTTTATTCAATTTTATTTTTCATACTAACGTTTTTTTTAATTTTCTTAGCATCTATTTATGTTAACACTATAAAAATTGTAGGTAGTGTGTTTGTTTCACTAGCTAAATATAGCAGACATTAAAAAGAAAAAAAATCAAGACCCTTCAAAGCTACAATGAAACAAAAGGTCAATTCCGCGAACATAAAAGAAGTCAATTTAAAAAAATAAATTGGACGATAAAGACCCAAATTAATGATCATTGTTATTACTGAAGCCTAAGTAACATAGTCCTAATTAAAGGTGTATAATAATATTATCAACCGGTATTGACTTTTAGAAGTAATACTATTAATAAGTGAGAAAAAAACGTCAATTTCATAGTTAAGGACCTATTATATCATACACTCTATGTCGTTCTCCCAAGAAGGGGTAAACAGAGAATCAAAAGCACCAATTTTGAGTGAACTCGCCGTTACCTCGACGCCGCATTTAGCATAATCAAAGTAGAGATGGAACTGATAATATCAATGATAGGGTGCTAGCCGAACGCCTGATGTGCGAGTATCTTGGAACCCTTGCCCCTTAGTCGGCTCTTCTTATGTCATGCTCGGAAAGTAAGGCAGCTGATATATTCGATTTTTACGTCCCAGACCAGCCGGCATGGGATACGTTTCCTCATCTGTCTAATACTAATTAACACGAAACTACTATTACTATTTAACCGCCTCCGTGGTCTAGTGGTGAACACTAGGGCATGCAAAAAGCGGGTAGTTTTGAAAAACCGAATTTTTAGGTTTCCATTTTTAAAAATACCGGGTTACCCGGATTTTCGGGTATTTCGGGTTTTTTAAAATAAAAATGGTAAAAATAATTAAAAGTGTTTATTTTCTTTTTTATTCGAATTAATCTAAGTTATTGAACACAACATTTGAGATGACGTCACAAAATTGGTATGCAACTATTCGCTATAGTGCTTTGAGGTTAGGTATGTATGGGTTTGTTTATAGAATTCTCTCCGAGAGTTGGCTGAAGTTTTAGTCTAAGCAACAATAACTAACACCCTTGCGATTTCCTTTCACAATTAGTCAAAAAACAAAAGTTGAAGAGCTTACTCTAACGTAATGGTTAAAGTACGTTTGCATTTACTGTGCAGGGGTTCCAAGTTTATTAGCCATTCGATCACGTTAACGAAAACGAGAATTTGTATGGCAAAATGTTAACTCCTTTCGTATGCCGCCAGGAAGCGCTGCTTCAATGCCATACTAATTTACAGTACATCTTTGTGTACTCGGTTTGGTTGGTGGTAGGGCTTGTTCATCCGCCTGGCTAGCTACCATCATCTTATCTAAATATGTCGCCATAACATCAATGCTTGTAGCATTGTTGTGTTCCAGCAGCGAGAGATAAGATAGCCAGTGCCTCAGCAGTTGAAGATCCCGGGTGAAGTGCGCTTCCATCATTGGCATTTCATCACTTAACATCAGGTGATATAAGGGCACAGTGCTTACCGGTGAGATATAAAAGAAATCCTATGGTTTGTGATTGTTACCCAAAAGCACTAACCGCTATATCGCCGAACGAAAATGATTGCGAGAAGAAAATACTTAGCACGCTTAGCACCAATTGAGCTTCAAGCCTTTTTAAATTCCCATGACGTGACAGAAACATGTAGAATGCAACAGTGTTAGAACAACCCGCTGATGTTATTTGTGACTTGTAATGAATATGGTAGTGTATAAAACCCCTTTACTAGACCACCTAGAATGATGTACTTATTCTGGTGAACATTACGAAAATTAATTATTGTATTAACGGGATTATCACATGTTGTTTGTTAAGCGTGAGTGTCCGATAGTTTTTTTGGCACAGTTGCATGTCGGTACATACGTGATCATGGCGCATGCGACTGTGCCGAAATATCTATCGGATACTCATACAGCTTAAAATGTTATATTATTGAAATGAAATTACCTACTTTTACGGATCTACTCGCGTTTATTTTATACATTAGGTTTAATTAATATTTATTAGGTACTAGCTGACCCGGCGGACTTCGAATCGCTTTGAAAGTTTCTATGAAAACAAAATAAACAAATCGGTAAATAGTTTACGCGTGAAAGCGTATCAAACAAACAAACAAACTCCAGAGCAAAGAGATCGGACCTCATACTACAGCTATGAAGGTATAAAACAGAGACATTTCTGAACGCACCTATAAATTTTTGACAACCAAGTGACAATTTTTAATTTCTAAAAAGACAAAAGACATTAAATGTTTCACAGCTAGGAACATTTGGTATTGGAAAATTGAATTGTCGTTTTTAGTATTTTCCGTTACTTTTAGCGAGGCAAACGAACAGCAATTGATTTTTATATATATAGATAGATACAAGCTCAACTAATTATGAGACGACCAACACCTTAGTCTCCCTGTGACCACAGACCTTGCAAAGGGTTCGAAACGTCAGGATAAACAATAAATAAACCTAATGTATAAAATAAACGCGAGTGATCCGTAAAAGTAATTTCGTTTCAATGTATAGTGTTCGGATAAAATTTAGAAAACAATAATGTTATATTATGTTAAGTACCTAATAAGTTAGGTTTTTAATGTCACAACGGAGGAGGAAAGTCTGTTTGTCTGTCTAGCTAATGATAGTGACGATATGGTGGAAGTGCACTTAATATAGGTACGCCAATATGTAATTTTCAATGAATTTTTTTATGGTTAGGAGAAATAGGTACAGAGATGTTGACCGGTAATTGAAAACATAAAAAAATGGTTTTACTTTGCTGATTTTATTATGTTTAAAACTTCGAATTTTAATCACATAAATTCGGTCTACAAATAAATTTATGATGATTGCTGACATAGCTAATTTATAACTGTTACTTTTGAATTCACATTCGAAAAGATATATCACTTGAAAAAAACGTTAGAAAAGTTTGAGATATAAACAAATAGCATTTTGCCATCTGTCGAAATAATATAAGTACGAGTAGATATGTGGACTGAAACTTTGTATTGCTTTCGCATGGTATGCCTGCTCTCTGATTAGCTTCTTGTAAAGTTAGCACTGTTGAAATAATTTATCATTTGTTTCACTACAAAGTAAGGAGGTACTTTAAAATGTGGAAGATATTGTTATCGAATCGATACACGCGCGATAACAGTCCAGAATAAGCCGCCCTCCGCTGGTTACTCGCAGCGGGGTTTTGAACGACTTATGAGTAATTCATTCGATGTTTTTACAAGCGAATAGTGCATCGATTCTTGCGGATTCCGCGACGTACCCTTAATTAACTATGTCGTGATATATGTTCCTTTTTGTGGACATACAACATGCGGTCTGTCTTAAAAGAATCTTTTCGGTCGATAATAAGACTGGAATTGAATAGGGATGTCCAAATGTTATGAAATTTGTATTCCGTGACTTATTTACAGTTCAGCGGCGACATCGCTTTAAAGTAACTCTAGCCCCCGTATTTATAAACATGTAAAAGCTCATACTTACTGAAGCAAAGTAATTACTTATGTAAAATTTTATATGCTTTAGTAAACCGGTGAAATTAGAAACATCAAAAATTAGAATTCTTAGCCAAGCAATAGTCAGCAATATCTTTACTCAAGCGATATAGTTACTTAGGTTTCTCAAAGAATTCACAGTGACAAGCTTGTGACAAGCTAGAATTGAGGTTATATTCCGTGTGACAGTTTGAGTTAAGTCTTAAATAATATAAAATTGATGAAATTGATAATAACAATAATACTTTTATTTAATTGAATAAGAAAACTTCTATTCTAATTTAAACGTTACTTGTATGAAACTAGATTAGTATGAAATTAGATCTGAGTGACATTTCTAAGAACAAAGTAAATGCTAAGTAATGGTTTGTTTATAAATACGGGTGTAAGATACTATGTCTTGTGATCGTAGACGAAGAAAACTCGAGCGCATAAGGTCGCATAATTATTATACTGCTAGCGGCCGCTCGCGGTTTCACCCGCGTGGTTCCCGTTCCCGTAGGAATATGGGGATAAAAAGTATCCTATATTTTAATCCAGGTTATAAACTATCTGTACGCCGAATTTCATCCAAATCCATCCATCCGTTGCAGCGTGAAGAAGCAACAATTAAACACAAATACATACACACAAACTTTCGCATTTATATATTAGTGTGATTAGTGTGATGTACAGTTTACTAGCAGTATAGTTACACTATGCTGCCTCGACTATAATATGTTGCCATCACCAGCTCGTGTTATGTCCATGATCTTCCCTATGGATGGAAATACCACAGAGAGGACGGGGCATAAACCACCACGCAGGCCCAGTGCAGTGCGCCAATGCAGTCTGCCGAAGCATGGAACATTTTATCGATAAAACCTATTCTGAGCAACATCCATAGCGATTGCCCAACCTTAACTTTTTAATCGAGTGACCAGCACAATCATTCCTACCATTCTTTACCCGTACTTTAAATTAAGGACCTCGTTTCTGATGCCAATAAATAATTTAAATAAATTAACAGTTCACATTAACTTAATTATTGCCATCGCGAAAATAACAGCGTAACTTGGGGGATGAGGCTCTACAACTATGTCACACATGATCGAAATGGTTTTAATGCAGTCGATCGACTTGGAAACGTTATATTTGAATCGATCCAACGGTTCTACCTGTGTTCTTGTCAAACCCTGATCGGGATATTTCACTAATCGCAGCCAATTAATCTAAACGTCGATGCGTTCGCGCCGTTATAATTGTTAATATTAATTTTCGCGCGAATCGCCCTTTACACTGGTTGGCGAATCTGCCGCGCTTTTCTCGGTACTTTTTACTTTTTTAATCTTACACGAGTTTCTGTGAATCAATAATTCTGTAAATGAGGTTGTAATTTAAAGCTTTAATAGCGATTCGCGATATCAGATGATGAGTTTAATTTAATATGATTAATCAAGATCAACCTACCCAATAATGTCAAATTTCTACAATCAATTTTGAACTTTATCGTTTGGTTATAAGGATCAATATTCATTGGAGAAATTTGACAGGTTTGGGTAGGTTGATCTGCTGCCGTGTGTACAATGCCCGCTTCCGACTTCATTCGGGAGTTCAGACACAAAAAATAAGGAGACTGTAGGAGGTAAGCTTCTTGCAAACGCCCTTGAGCAAAGCACGCATAGACAAGCGTCCACAGATACGGAATCTCTATCAAAGATTTTACAAGGACGTTTCCATACGTTACTTTGATAACGCACCCCACCACTCTAACCCGCTTGTTGTGGCGGCCGCCAACTATATTGTTGGAGGCCTTCCACCAACAAGACGGTACACATCTAGACGTCCTAAACACGTCCTAGATGACCCCGACGATCCCTTAGCAGTTGCGAACGCCCCCCCGCCCGATCCTCCAAAATGCCACTACACATTTACAGAATACACTAAACATGCACACTAGTTTAGGGAAGAACTGGTTCACACGCGCTCTATACCAGGTACAGACATGTACCTGGGCGCTTCTCACCTCCACCACGGCCCGGTCAACCCGAGCCGAGGTCCGAGCCTTTAGAGGCGCCCTCGGGTTGCTTTGCTCCCCGATCCGAAGCGAACCCTTCGGAGAATCTAGTAGGGCACGGGGACACGCACTAGTGCGTGATGCCGTTCCCTCTAGAAAACTTCCGAAGGTGATTCGTTTCACACGGCTTGAGGAACGTGCTTTAAGTTTCTCGCCGCCCCCAAACAAGCCCTGTGAAGCTGAAAATGTCGTCTGACGCAATCAGCAATATCTCCCCAAAAATAATGGAATCTCGAAACTGCTGCGCTTGGACTGTTCCGAGCTGTTTCGAGATTCCGTATCCGTGCGTATGTGTGCATAGCTCGAGCGCGGTTTGAATTAATTTCACCTTCTGGGTCTATTTATTTTTGGTTCAAATTTAACATCTTAATTATATTTCTCTTCATGTATGCAAGAGTTCTTTTAAGTCACTCAAAGATCCAAGTTACCAAAAGGAGTTTAATTATTATTGGAAAGTTTTAAGGTATCGGGCTACGCTCATAGGTTCTGGCCTTTTTTATTTGGGAATGGGATTAAGGAACATTATGTCATAGGGAAATCAGCGTTGCAGTTTCTTGAAGCTGCAACTTATGCTGAGACTCCGCCAGTTTGTTGTAGCATTTTAATTTTAACTTAATATATTAGTTTTATTGTTAGAACCTAAGCCTGCTACGCCGAATAAATATTATGTTTTTTTTAATAAGCTAAAAACCACGCCAAAACCCACCACACCACTCTGCCGCTGGCCCCAATTAATTTATATATAACATAAAAAAATCAAATGTATAATTTAAAAGCAAGTAAGTAGTTGTTTCATTTGTACAATTGTATTTTGTCAACCACCATCTAATCTAAATAGTGTCGCTATAACATCAATGTTTATACCATTATATGTTATATTAGTTTCGGTAGCTAGAGATGAGATAGCCAGTGCCTCAGTGCAACTTTCGGGTAGGCAAAAGGACGGCTAGTAAGGCAGAATCCTGCTTAACCTTAACTTAACTTAACTTTAACTACAAGAATGCATTGCTAAATGCATTATTTACATTTGTTTATTTCGTTACATACCTTTCAAGATTTTTTTGTATCTAAATAATGGTTACCGGTGACCTAGAATACGGTTGGGATGGGACCACTTGCATTCGAAATTGATATCATAGTGTGTTCCTTCCTACATTTGCACGGTGAAACAATAGTTTGTAAAGTAACCGAATATAATTACAATATTGACGCTCTAGTTTCTAGTAGGTATTGAAAACTTGATTCTAAACTAACAGAAGCATCATTTAAATTAACGTTATTTAAACTTGTGGTTAGAGGGGTGATAATAAGGTCTATTATCGACATAATAAAACAGAACCGAACTTAATGGCCGACGATATGGATCGATAGTTACAAATCGATCGAATCAATTACCGATTAATGATCGGATGGAGAGCGATCATCGATTCTTATTTGTCATTCATCGAAATTGATGAGAGGGGACGAGGAGTGGGATAATGGTGAGTTGTGTTTCTTAAATGTAAGCTCCTCCCGTTGGTAGTGTAAGATTCGTTTAAACTTTATACAAATAAAATTTGAATTCAAATAATTTTGTTCACCGTTTTTTTTACAAGTGGCAAATTGAGCGACATTTTTAGACCCTTGAGCGGTGTTTGTGCATTAAAAAACCTTCACTGCTTTGTCAATTAAGTAAGTAGGGATAGCTTAAATACTAAAAGCTTTACTAATATGTCTATTTTCTAATCATAACGTAGCCAATAACAGTTATCCACATAATTTTAGGGTTTCAGCTGTCAATGACGACTTCTTGAAATGACGACTTCGTCAAATTACGATATTTTAGATTGACGACTTCTGAAAATAACGACTTCTTAAAATTACGACTTCGTTAAATGACGACATTTTAGATTGACGACTTCTGAAAATAACGACTGAATGATATATCATAATTATAGTATAAGTACTTAATACATTATAGTATACCTAATAGTGGTAAATTCAGTAGTTTAGTCTAGACGAATTTTTTAGTTTTTTGATTTATAGTTTTGACGTCAATAAGTGCCTGTGAACGCTTATGATGAATAAAATTATTTGACTTTGACTTAAAGTAACGAAGATGATAATACCGAGTATGACTTTGTTATATGTTCTATTTTTAGACGATCTCATTTAGCGAAGTATTGCTTTCACGCGCGTTTAAAATTTCAGCGTACAGAACCTTTACGAGCCCATCACCTCCCTAGCATTGAGATACATGGCAAAACAAACTCTATAGCTTTCACATTAAGCGCGTGTTGTTTTACGTAACCCTTCGCACTTGATTTTTTATTTAGCCTCTTCTGGCTGTTACCCTGAAATGGTTCTTAACGTAATGACGTAAGCGACTGAGTGCGCCAGTACTTTCACGAAGACGCTCTCCTAAAAAGAAAGTACAGTCGGGGAAAAAAGAGTTACTGCGATCGCCTCGAGCGATGTAAGCGACCGACGCGGAAACCAAATGTACAATTCATAATTATCGACCTCTCTTGTAGGGATGTAATTATGTCGATATGAGGAGGTGATGGGCTTATTTTATGCTTCTTGTTCTGTTGATAAGAGGTTTGGTTGGATGTTTATTTTGTTTTCTTTTCAAAGAAATGTGAATGAACGGTGTTGATTGCTCTGCTGATCACAATAATTAAAATGTCAATTATTTATGTGTTGATATTGATAAGTTAAAGAGGTTAAAACTCAATAGTAAATTTAGTGGATCCATTTTTTGTTGAAAAACAATTTCGTATATTGTATAATACATAAAATATGTTTTTGTGTTTGTAAGATCTTCAAAGAAATGTTATTTTGTAAAATTACTATCGACTTTTACTGTTGTTGGAAATATACTTCTTCTAATGCGTGCCACTAAACATGATTTTAGCCTCTTTTCATCCAACTGCTGCCAGCCACTTTGCCTATATAAAAATGATCTAATATCGATAAGTCAAATATCGACTGCAAAATACAACACTACCGCAAACAATTACGACCGCGATGAGCGTCACGTTTACTTTACGTGAAAACATCAAAGTGGCCGCCGCCGCTCGCCAATATTCTCGCCAAAATTTCTTCTGATAAGCCGCTATTTTTCACTGCACTGCATAATAACACAATAAACATTACAGCTGACACTTTATTGTTTTTTATTTAATGCGGTAATAACAGCTATCTACACGTTTTACGATAATGCTTGATAAATAAATAATTGAGTAGTCTACTTTCAAACCACGGTGTGTTAAATAAACCCAAAAAAACAATTGTTTCTTACATAATTCTAACAGAGTGGAGTATACAAGCGGACTACTCATAAGTGTTACTTAAATAAATAAAAAGGACATTTAGTATTTTTACCACAAAGTATAGAAAATGGTACAGCAAAATTAGCTTAAACTTGATTTATCGAATTAGCGCTAAGACGCTAGTCTTCCCTAGATGACAGTAGAGGTTGAGAAATACAATGTGTGCGACAATAACAAATATAAGTATAGAATTATGTATGTATTTGTATATAGACATAAATTTTAAATATTCACACATTTACGTATATTATTTATTGTAATGCGCAATTGTTTGTTTATCCTTCTTTACTATGCGGCGGCGAATCGGTACGTTTTATTTTCATGGAGATGTTTAGAGATTCGTGGAGTGACAGCTGTTTGTTTTCCTATGGTGATTTTATTTATGTTACAACAACTAAAGCTTAAAGTGCCAAAGCAACTTTTTATGAATCTATTTTAAATTAAATAAAAACAAAAATAAAAACTCCAAAACGGAACGACGTGATTCTTTGCACAGATATAGTTGGTGACCGCGGGAGTGCCCTAGTGCCATAGTGTCATGGAGCTGAGATGTGATCCTGATTAATTGCTACGATCTTGTAGGCAAGCGATATAGTATTTTATGATGGCAGACCCAATTTCGCGTGAAAGTTTTTTATCAAAATATAAATCATAACCATTTATAACATTTTGTGCATCAATATTTATCAACATGCCAAATACTTGCGCCGCGCCGGACGCGAAATTATTAGCTTTAATATATTTTTTTCTGTTGCAGGTATGTTACAGAAACACTAATTTCCATAGTGAGGCGAGTATATTTTTCATTTTATTTCAACAGCACGATCAATGCAACTTGTTTATAAAAGTCATTAATATCACATACACCGCTGAACGTAATCAAAACGCTTAATGAAAGCCTTGTGCGCGTCAGTTCGTTAGCTGGGCGCATGCGCGGTGTCGACAGCGTGCGATTTATCGACCCCGCGCCGCGCCGCGACAAAGTAATCGATAGCGGCACGCCATTTCATCGTAAGGTGTACATCACTATTTTGTTTTTCGCTCTCGAGTTATTGTGTGATGTTATGGTTTATGTAAATTTTTCTTTTTTTTATTGCTAGACATAAAATGGCGAATAAATTCAGCGGGATAATAGATATAACGTACGATTTTAGAAACATTTTTCCTATTTGATTTTACCTGCTAGAAATAAAAATATTGCACCATTTCTTATTGTCACCAAATTGTTCACCAAATCACACAGGTGTAGGCGTGTGTTGTAGTGATAAAAAACTAAGCCTAGTCGCATATGATGTGTAACATTTGACATCTCACCTTTTGAAATCAATATTACAATAGAAAATAGAATATAGATTTACAAATCATTAAGAGAATGCAGTCATTAGAAAACATGCCACACTGTTATCCTGTTACACTGTTACGATCACATTTCTACGAAATCACTCCCACAAATATTACGACCTACAACGGACATTGGGCTTAAAGTGTCGATCACTGGTGGCTTCCCCGACTAACACGTAACAGTTACAGGATCACACTGTAACGACCCTACTTCCGTCCCTTTTCTACGAAATCACTCACACAAATTGTATATATAGAAGGCAAGCGAAAAGATGTTACACATCAATAAACGTCTTAAAATCTATTTACTTTAATGGATTACCAAAATCATTTATCTTCTTCTTGTTTAATGCTAGACCACTTGAATATGCTATAGAACCTACCTGTAGAACGTTTATAGGCTGATTGTATTGTGACAATGATAATATTATCCTCAGAATAATAACTAAAGCTATAGAAACCGGACTAAAATAGCAAAGGTGTCACCAGATTTGTGACGTCATATTTGAGGTAATGTAGTGAGTGACTATAGAAAGAACTCAAAGATTTTTTTTGATCACCGATTATCTGATGACCGTTTGACATAACAATACAAAAAATAAAAACTAAGTGTCAACCATTTGTCGCACTCCAACCTCCTTTTCTAGCCATAAGATAGAAAGGAACTATACATAGTTGCACGATTTTTATTTTAGCCATCCTTCTATAGCTTTAGTTATTGTTCTGAGATATTATCAGTAACTATAGAACAATAATCCTGTAAATGTTACGTCAATTTCATAACACCATACATTACTTTTCTTCTATCTGTACAAAAAAAAAGTTTTTATTCGACTGTCATTTCTTAAAGTAGACGCCAGTGAAGATGTCCCAAAATACCAATTCGAACTCAATATGCCTACAAATAGAAGTGCTTATGCTGTAAGCTGTAATCCAACCAAGTTTCGTGATTCCGAATTATAAAGCCGGCATCGCTTTGCATTGTAACGACACGTGTTCAAAGAGAACCATCATAACATATTATAAGTTGTGTCCGCAACAAAGGATTGTCAGACTTAATGCCATCGGATTAAAGTGTCGTTTTCATTGTAGTGTCGGATAAATAAATAAAGGTTTCAAAATTGCAAGTAGGTCTGTAGTTTAAGCAGCTCTCTTTAGTGATTTATTGATGCTACCGAGTTGCAGTTACTTACTTCTTTTTACTGAAGTTTTGGACTTTTAATAAATACTAGTGGTCGCCCAGTGGTCGAAAGACCGTATTTTTTATTAAAAGATTTTACAATTGTTTTTTAAGATTTTTATTTTATTTTTAATGATGATTTCACCTGACTATTTCAGCTGACGGGTTTGTAGTATATAGACATATGTTTTATCTATGATACCGATGGTCATGACAATTTAAAAAAAAATGTGTTCGACATTTGAATAGATAGAATAATTGTGTTTGGATTGGCGTTGCCAGATTGCCGCCGCTCCCCTTCCATTTTTGAAAAATGTATGAAACAATGTTTATTTAATTTAATGTTTATACATAAATGTTACCGTCGTATGTGAGACCTTCTCCATAGAAACTTTACCTATACCAAATCTCACACCCCCCTGTGCTCCCGATTTTCTTAAAAGAGGATCTAAAGTGCTGCCCCCAAAATGGTACAGTGATGCTGTAAAGGCCGTCTAAGGCCATGCACTTCCCGCAACCCCTCTTCTTGACTAACATTATTATTTCAGTTTGCATTCTTCAATTTGACCAACACACTCCTAACATAAAATAAAGAGATCCCAAAAGGTAAGCTTCATACCAAGGCTCGGAAACCGGTTAAATTTTCAAACCGTTATCGCCCTAAGAACAAAATGATTTCGTTTCCGTTCCTTGAAACCGGTTTCGAGAACGTTATTTTCACAATAAAGTTTTCGGTTACGTTTGCTTTCTTTACCGGTTTATATCGTGTGGAGAGGGAAGTAGGTAAACAGCGGAAAATACCCGCGCATTCATACTTATCGCTGCTGGATGGAAGCGGACGCGGGCGAGCCGCGCGCCCGTGGCGCAAACCGGTTTATTTCGGTTTCGCTCCGAACGGAGCGTTATTGCGGAAAACGTTATAGAACATTATTTAGTACCGTTATTTTTCAAACCAGTTCCGATCCTTGCTTCATACATACCGCGCTTGAGCAACGCACACATAGACCCTCTCACGGACACGGATCTCAGAACAGCTCGGAACAGATATTGTTTTCTAAAGTTTACGCGAACACTACACATTGAAATGAAACAACTTTTACGGATCTACTCGCGGGACCCTGCAAAGGGTTCGAAACGTCAGGATAAACATTAAATAAGTAATGTGTAAAATAAACGCGAGTAGATCCGTAAAAGTTGTTTCATTTCAAATCTCGGAACAGTCCGAGCGCAGCTATTGCCAGATTCCGTTTCCGTGAGAGGTTGTCTATGCGTGTGTTGTTCGACCGCGTTTGTATGAAGTTTACCTTCTGAACTCTCTTTATTTTTGCCCTAATCTGATCGGACACGAGTCAACAACCTTCAAGAGCCGCCGGTGTGCAACACAAAGCACTTATCACCACCAAGCGCAGATTCAAACCTTCCGAATAGAAATATTGGCGCCGCGGCAGCTTCTACATCGTGGTTCGCAAAGGTGCCGCTAGATAGCGCCACCGCCCGATTAGATGCGCGCACGCACGATTTACAGCCGGGTGTGCGCTATCGCACACTATAAATTAGAAATTCGTTAGATAGAGACGTCGCCGACGAGAATTCCAATTATTTTGTCTATGCTTTAACTGAGTTTTGTCGCTTCGGCTGAATTTAATTTGTGTGATTCCACTTGGCGCTTTGTTGTGTTGTGGAATCCTTTATGCAATCGTCCTGAGTGCCTGTATGAGTTTTATTAGCCGTTATATCACGTTAACGAAAACTCGAATTTGTACGCCAAAAATGCAATTTGCCTCGTTTGACACTTATAGGCGTTTTATTAATACCGTAAATTGTTTAAGTAGTTTTGTAATGGTAAACAAATTTCGCACTGGGCATTTAGTTGTTATGCCTATGTAATGTAATATAAATGGATCTAGAACCACTTAAACCAGGACAGTATGCAAAACATGCTGATTGGCAGCAGAAAATAGTGTAGTATGGTATACATCGGGCAAACAAAGAGAAGTGTAGGAACCCGCGTTAAAGAACATAATAGCCGACGTCAAACATAGGCGGGAAAATAAGTCTGCAGTATGCGAACATGCCCTAGAGGTGACCAACCATTACATCAAATTTGATAAACCACAAATACTCGCTAGAGAACAACGATACATCCCTAGGATGATACGCGAGGCTATTGAAATTAAAAAAATCCTAATTTCAATAGAGAAGATGGTAGGAATCTTCCACCAGCCTGGGATCCCATCATACAAAATATTAAATCCCAGCCCCAACACCATGCCAGACCAAAAGATACTGTAAGCTCTTTCTGAGTAAAACGGAACGCACCTGATTAAATTTAAATGAGGGTATACAAGCTACTCACTAATTATGAGACGACCAACACTTCAGTTTCCCTGTGACCATGGACCCTGCAAAGGGTTCGAAACGTCAGTACAAACATTAATTATATTATAAGTAATGTATAAAATAAACGCGAGTAGATCCGTAAAAGTTGTTTCATTAAAATTTTTGTTATAATAATTAAATAAAATATTTATTAAATAAACATATATCACGTTGTAATTAGTACTGTTATGCTCCTTCTCCTATCATCCGTGTTTCGGAAGCCGTAAAGCCGTTGACACCGGGGCTGCATTAGCAGTCGTTAACAATCACCAACCCATACAGGGCCCTCGCGGTGGTTTGTGGCTCGTTCTCCCTATTCCATCCATAGGGAAGACTCGTGGCCTAGCAGTGGACATATATGAGCTGGTGATGATAATGAATAAGTACTAAACATAGTAATAGAGAAAAATAACACCATGTGCCTGGACTACGATTTTCCTGTTTTCCAGGCAATGGGATGCTAAGCTACAATTGCTGGTCATATTTATTTATTTATTTATTTACTATATGGTACAAAAGCAGCTTACAAACTCGAAAAATAATATATTAGAACAGTTTTACAGAGATTTTAATATAAATTTGAAAGCCATATCATAGCCAAACATTTATATCCTACTAATATTATAAATGCGAAAGTTTGTGTGTATGTTCGATATTTGTTGCTTCTTCACGCTGCAACGGATGGATAGATTTGGATGAAATTCAGCCAGCATTATTCCAGATAGTTTATAACCTGGAATAACACTTGGTATACTTTTTATCCCGATATTCCCACGAGAATCACACTATAAATATACTAAAAACGACAATTTAATTTTCCAATACAAAATTATTTGTTTGTTTTGTTGTCATGGAAACCAAAGAGAATTTAATCACTTGATGGAAACTGTCAAAGCCGTACGAAGTCCGCCGGGTCCACTAGTTTATACTATAATGTTTTTACTTACTAATTAGTTAATATAGGGACTGTGAAAGCGTATATTTGAATTCTTTGATATCTTGATGGAAGATATCAAATGGAAAGGCGAGAACATTGTACTTACAATTAGCACATCCTATAAATGGGATTATTTTGTGTTACGTTGTTGTTTGTTAGTGGAATGCTGAAAAGCCGGGGGGATATGCCATCCCATGCTAGTATGGGACTTGAAATGTGTCAGCTGCCTAACCTATCCGTTTATTTTTTTTTTTTTTTTTTTTTTATGTCGTGAGAGCCGACTGAGCGGCACATCAGGCGGTTTGCTAGCAACCTATCAGTGTTGTTATTTATCCACCTGACAGTTCGACTTTGATGACGCTTAATGTGGCGTCTGTCGAGGGCTTTTTCTGGAGAGAGTTGGCTGATTGGCCTCAGACTTCGGAGAGTGTGCAATGGAATTGTTCAATCTGGTTCCTCCATCACCTTTCTATTACAGGACAACCTACCACCAACCAAACCGAGTACACAAACATGTACCCCCCGCTGGGAATCGAACCCGGGACCTCTGGGTCTAAACCGGTGGTGGTGGTGGCAAAACAATAAACTGGTGAACCGAATAATTCGGCCGAATATTCGGTTCGGTAAAGGTTAAACCGAATAGTATTCGGTATTCGGTTATTCGGTGAAACCACTATTCGGCGCATCTCTAATGATACATATATACTTAGTGGTAACAATCACATCTTACGAAAAATTAAACGTCATTGTTTCGTTTTTACATTGCATGTAACAATGTAGCATTGTTGTTTAGATTACTGTTTGTTCGTCAACTAAAATAGATCATCAACATATTTCTTTAGATGTGTAGGTTTCACTTCTACATACAAAGTAATCTTCTCTCTGAAGGTGGGCGCTAGTGACTGCAAAAATGTTCTGCAAACGAATGTAGAATAGAACCATTTATTTCTAGTAAAATATAGTAACATACTTAGATAAGATGGAGCAGATAGAATTTTGGTAAGTATCACATATTTTTGCCAAACAGCGTAGAAATGTTTGGAAATTAATTTCAATTAAGCTTTTATTTATTACTAGCTGTGCCCCACGGTTTCACCCGCTATCTATTAGTCATAGCGTGATGTAACCTATAGCCTATAGCCTTCCTCAATAAATGGACTATTCAACACAAAAATAAGTTTTCAATTCGAACCGGTAGTTCCTGAGATTAGCGCGTTCAACCAAACAAACAAACTCTTCAGCTTTATAATATAAGTATAGATTTATTTATTATTTTTTCAATATCATACAAATGTAGAGAAATCGTAAGAAAAAATTGTATTTAACACGACACTACATCAAACTAGTTGTTTTACATAACTGGCTCGAAATCAATGTTAGTAAGTATTTCTCACGCTATCAATATTTTTATGCATAGATAATTGTTTTCACTAACAAATCTATATTTTGTTATTAGCGTCTTGGCGTCTTCCATCCGTTTGGTTATCTGGAATATATCGCCTATAGCGATATGACCGCAAAATTGTGAATATTACTTTAGTAGATATTTCTGGTACTGCAATAAAAATATGATCTATCTACTAACTGACCCAAATCTTGATCGTGCTCGGTGGCGTGCACTTGGATTGGCCTATGTCCACCTGTGGACTAGTAAAGGCTGATGATGATGATGAACTGGCCCTGAGGACTTCGTATCGCTTTGACAGTTTCTATGTCAACAATACAATCAAATCGTTTCTATGACAACAATACAAACAAATTGAACATTTTGTATTGGAAAAAAAAAAGTTTGGGGTGGACCACCCTTAACATTTAGGGGGATGAAAAATAGATGTTGTTCGATTCGCGGACCTAACCGATATGCACACAAAATTTCACGAAAATCGGTCGAGCCATTTCGGAGGAGTTTAATAACAAACACCGTGACAAGAGAATTTTATATATTAGAAAGAATCTAAACTGTTACAAAAAGCTGTTTAAAGCTTTGGTCCCGAAACCCGAAAGACCTTAGTTCCATTCCCGTGACGGGCAAAGGTTGCTTCGAATGTTTCGATGCGCCCGGGTTTGTGATCACCAACCCGCATTTGGCAAGCGTGGTGATTAAGCCATTACCCATCAATTGTAGCATTGACTTAATTCCAATGATGGAGCCATTTGTCCAGCGGTGGGATAATAGGTAGGCTATTAAACTTAACTAACTAACTAACCTAAACGTGTATGATCTAAGTAGGTATCTACATTTTTTAAGTAAGAACCACACTTTAAATTCGACCTTGGCAACCTAGGGTAGTTTTGATTTTAATACAAATCCAAGCGTATCTCGACACTAACGATAACGAACGAGGTAGGTAATAAAAAAATAAAATAAATTTTCCTACACTCACACCAATTATCTAGCCCAAGAAGCTTCGTTATGAAACTCGTTATAAGGTTACTAGACAAAGAATAAACATACTTAAAATACTTAAATACATACTTATTATACATAGAAAACACCCAGACCCGAGACAATTTAGAAAAACAATAATTACTAAATTGACCCGACCGGGGATCGAACCCGGGACCTCACAGATCGCGACTCCCCATGAAAACCGGTGTACAAACCACTCGACCAAGGAGGTCGTCGAATAATAATAGGTACTTTAATAAGTCTCTTTCAATTAATTAAAGGTTTCAAGTTATTAAGAGTAACGACTTGAAGTAAATAAAATAAAACGCTTAATCCACCATCGTCTCTATCGACTGAGTTAACTGTGCTCACTCGAGCCGTTATGGGATGCCTTTTGTACTTTTATTTTTATTTTATGAGATCGAGTAATGTGTTTCATTTTAAATTGATCTGTTATTGATTTCTCGGTACTTATTAAGCGGACTTTGAAACTTCAATAAAAATGCACGTCACTAACTTCTTACGGCTTCTGCAACTCGCTCGAAACGTTGCATATAAAATATGTTGTTGTTGTAAAATATGTTGTTATTGTTATTATCCCATCCTCGTCGCCACTGTTAAGTCCGAGGTCGGTGGGATGCGTGCTAATGAAATGCTGGTTAGAGACACTGTTTTATTAAATATGGCGCTGGTGTGGACGCAGCCACACACACACATACACGTACATAGATAGCTGCGCGTATGCGCTCAATGCTTACATACACAACAGTTCAAAATATGTTCCCTAAACTGTATTTTGTAAAAACTTCTACTTATTTTGTCTTTTGTTTTTGAAAAGTACGAAAATAGAAAATCAAAATGTTTCTTGCATTAACATATTGCATTACGAGTATTTGAAGTTATGGGACACCACATTTATGTTTAATTAACACCATTTAAATTTTAATGTAATTGCTAGAGTCGTGCATATCTGTTATAGTATATTGTAGATACTTTCGTTTTTCATTAAGTTGAGAACCCAAACTGTGAAGAATGAGATAATAATATTTTTATGGCTAAGATACCTTATATCTCATAGTACCTTATCTTGTCTTAGCTTAGATATAAAAAAATGACTTTTAATTTTCAAGTGCTAATTGCTGCACTAAAGCTAAATTAAATATTTATAAAACTTATAAAATACAGTGAAAAAATTAAACGCCTACCCGACCCAGCCAGGAATTGGACCAGGGTCTTCCTCAATCCGGGCGGCTTCACTGACCGCTATGCTACCGGGAAGGCTGACGCAAGCACTGAATTTTGTGACTGCTTTTTTAGTTTTTTTATAAATTATATAAACTGTATTAAGTATTTTATTAATTTTATAAATATTTAGATGGGTACCTATAATAATTTTATAATAATTTTATTAAAACATAAAGTCTAGTAACAAGACATCTGAGTAAAACGCAATTGTAATTATTTCGCACCTTGTAAGCTCAATTCTATAAGAATTTAAAAAGTATAAGAGCACATTGAAATAGAGAGAATAATTTACGATTCAGTTACAAGTTACACCTTTAGCGAGCAGTTCTGCAACGTATCCGTTATTGCGAACGGTTTCAATTACATTACAGATGCTAGGTCCACCTAACGAGGTGTTTATTAGAAAAAAAAACATTTCGCGCATCAAAAATTAGCCATAAATCGCCCTCGTCTGTGGCAAATTCTCGAATCAGAGACAATCGAGATATCAGCCCGCTCAAAAACACTGTTCATCATTATCTCTAATTGACGTCCGACGAACAATGTCGTACGGGCTAGTGTGGTGCGCGCAAAAACCGTAATCTATCGATACGTTCGTCGCACGTTTCGGTTTTTGTAACCGAACGCATGCCTGCCGCTCCCGCGCTCAAATTGCGCCAGAACAATGTGGCGCCAATTATAATATCGACCTTACGTACGCGATACAAATGGAGGATACCAGCAAAACATACCATCGTCATCCTTATTACGAACACTTAAAGGTTAGGTTACGCTAAATTGTGTTTCGATAATCGCAAAACTGTTCGCTCTATGTAGTTATAAGCGCTTTACGCTGCAAAAAGCCTATACAGGAGTCATGAATTAATCATGAACGGAGACAAATAGTGTAGGTAAAGGTCAGTCGCTTTATTATAGATGCGTTCTGCTCACCTGTTTGATTGGATATACGTTTGTCAAACTATGTCAGTGCAATATACGAAACTTCTTATCAAAACAAAAAGTTTCTATTAAAAAACAAAAGGAAAGTTCTATGAAGGCGTTATGAAAAAGTATTCGAAGCTTAAATAATAAAATGTTTGCCTGTTCCAATTTCGAAATTTAAAAAGATCGCGGGCGCTGCGCAACGTGCGAGTGACGCGAAGACGCACTCATTGCGGCGGCTTGCCGCGCACTGAGCCGCCACACCCCGCCCCGCCCCTCGGCCCGCCCACTTTCCGCAGCTAACTTCACTCGCCACAGAAAAGTGGGAAACTCGGAGGCTAGTGGGGCGAAGGTCCAACTATGGTGGGGCTCGCACGTCACGTCTCATAGTCTAGATCGGGGTGCCTAGTGCGAGTTTTATATACCATTTGATCATGTTTACGAAAACGAGAATTTGTATGAAAAACGAGGTGAGCTAGACAGTTGATATAAAATGTCCATAAAAATGCCACAATTTTTTTTGTAGACAGTTTGCTGATTGCCTCAAACGGAATTTTCAGCTTCACCCAGCTTGTTTGGGGGCGGCGTGAAACTTAAAGGGTTCTTCAAACCGTGTCAAACGAAACACCTTCGGAGGTTGTCTAGACGGAACGGCATCACGCATTAGTGCGTGTCCCCGTGCCCTACTAGGTTCTCCGAAGGGTTCGGATCGGATCGGGCAAATGGCACAGGCTCTTAGACTTTAACGCAATTTTCCATACCGATTACCACATGTCACTTACGTGAAGTGGCGACGAATGAACAAGCAGTGGCTAATTGGTTATTGATTGATAATATCGAATAACATGACGTGCCTTTCAAAATGTAACGTGCTGGCTGATTGAAGGCGTATCGATTACATGGGCTCTGTTGAAATGTTACAATTCCATAAAATAATAATTCTACCAACAGATAGACATACGTCTATCTATATCACCTTGGCCGATTAAACTATAGGATTTTTTGTAACACTTTGAAATATCTTAAGAAGGAGACCAGTTTCGAAATATGTATCCTTAAGTTTTGTTCGTACAATACGATATTTATTTAAAAAGTTATTAAACTCAGATAAACTCTGACATAGGTAGGGTGACTATCTTTTGTTCTTATATTTACTTCTGTACCTAGCCGTGTGAACCGTATTAAGAAATACTCAACAATTTTAGCGATGACTTGTTTACAACAATGGAGGAGTCTTGCCCAGAATTGAGATAGTTCAGTTTGTTAAATAAATCATCATCATCATCATCATCTCAGCCAAAAGACGTCCACTGAATACTTAACTAAATAAAATAATGTAATAATGTAATAATGTTAACTAAATACTTACATAAAATTTATAAGCTTTTATTTGAGCTTATTACTTAAAAATAAACGGTTAAACTAATACAGTTCATACGAAGCCCCAGATACAAAAGAAATCTTGTTACATTTACTAATTTTTAAAGCAAATTTTCTCGTAGTTTCTCAAAACGTCCGGGGTCGTAAGTATGTGATTTCCCACGGGTCGCCCGGGACACAATGTGTATTGTGTAATGGATATTATTGACGGAGACTGTCGTGTAGAGTTTTAAGGCAATTTGGAATGTACCTATTTCAAGCGATTTTCAAAGGAAGCCAATGTTTGTGGTCTTTAGAGGTAAATATTTAATGTTCTTTGTGTTTTGGTTGAAATGAAGATGTTAGTCTGACGCAAATTTGTAACTTACAATATATTAAAGTAAGGTAAAAATACAATATCCTATTTCCAACATAGATGGAAAAATTTAAAAATAAACATACGTGTAATTATTAAGTCATTGTTTGCTACAAACTAAAATGCTTCTACAATATTAAGTACTAGCGGCCGCTCGCGGTTTCACCCGCGTGGTTCCCGTTCCCGTGGAAATATCGGGATAAAAAGTATCCTATGTGTTAATCCAGGTTATAAACTATCTGTATGCCGAATTTCATCCAAATCCATTCAGTAGTTTCTACGTGAAAGAGTAACAAACATCCATCCGTACTTACACACTCGCGTTTATAATATTAATAGGATTATCTAGTAAACGACAGAGGTACAAGTGTGCGGCGGCGACTGACCTTGTTTTGTAACTAAATGTGTTTTGTTAAACAAAGTAAGATTGATATAAGTAGACGATGACGTCACTGTAACCGAAGAAGAGAAATTGATTCAGCAATAATATTTTACAAATTCCTTTCAAGACCAGGATCAGATTCCGTTTAATCTAATTAAGTAAGTACATAAGTGAATAAGACTATGACTGTCCCACTGCTGGGCAATGGGCTCATCATTGAAATCAAGTCATCACTACAATTGATGGGGAATGGCTTAATCACCACGCTTGCCAATTCGGGTTGATGATTACAAACCCGAAAAATTCGAAACAACTTTGCCAGACTTGGGAATTGAACCACGAACCTTCGGGTATTGAACCGAGCGCTTAGCCACTCGGCCACCGAGAACGGAATTTAAATATTTAACTGAAATTTCGTAGTATGAAAAAAGCAGTCAAGTAGTTAGTAATTACTGAACTGCAATACCACTAGACTCACTACCTGTATTCGCATCAGGTCTCCGCTTTTGCTTAACATCAGGTAGATTAGAGTAATTTGATTAGAGTATCTATAGAGATACTCGTCAATTATACAAAAAAATTACAAAGTCAAATTAGACAAAGTTTCATGCACTCTTCTTAGCGGGAAAATGAAGAGTCATGTCTGCGGTGTTGGTTTATTTTCTAAAATTTGTGTTATGTCAAATATAAATGTGAAATAATGATTTATTAATGGATTATTAACCGTTAAGTGTTCGTGAGTGCGCATGAGTAGTGGCAAATAAAACAAAACAGTGCAACATCACTTTTCAAATTCTCTCAAGAAGTACGCCCGAGGACTTAGTAAAGCCCTACATCTTTACTGAGATACTCGAGTCGTTGGGGGGTATATCATTTCTCACTTCTCATTTCTTTTATCATTCACCATCATCATACAGAAGGGAAATATTGTTTATTTATGTAAGTATTACTTATAAGAAAAATTACTTTGACACTGGCTAAATGTGCTAATCGACGAAGCCATCTACTATAAGAAGAAAAAAAGTTTCATACTCAACAAAGGTATTATTGTGTTTAATAAAAACGACACTGTTAAGGAAGTTAGCAAATAGAATCGCAATAGCAATAGATAAGCATCGAGTGATCACGTCGCTTATTGTCCGGTGTCGCGTCCACCGGACTTCCTTGCAGATCGCCAGATACTCCTGGGTGGGCTTATCTGGTCACTCAACTTTTAAAGAAAAATTATGTCGAAGTAATTGTTTGTGAACTTGATTACGAGACATCTGCATGCCATCATGTTATTTTCTTATTTGTTTGTAATGCATTAATGTGATTTGTCCCAAATAAATGGTTCTTCTTCTGTCTTTCCGTCAGTATCGCAAGTCGTTCTACTATTTTGTACCAAGCTACTATATAGCTTTCAGTAGGCTTAGCCAAAGTAACATTAAGAAAACGATAGCGAAGTTCGAAAAAAATAAATAAGAATAAAATTATGGGATTAACATAAGCCGCGCTAAATCACGTGGTAAATCTTATGTCCCATACATTTTATTCTTTTCGAACTTCGCTATCGTTTTCTTAATGTTACTTTGGCTACCGCCAATTGGTCTATGACCGTTCGCCAACAAGAGCGTTTCGCCTACAGGCGCGTTTCGCCAACTTGCTTGGAGCTATTCGCCAATAGCGCGATTCGTTTACTGTCACGATGTACACCCGTAATATTAAATCTTTTTGCGTGTTAGAGGAAAATAATCTGCATCCTTCTAACAGTTTTTGTCATTTCACATCGTTTTTTGACACTTATGTCATGGAATTTGTTTATTGCAAATTATTGTCGGTCTAGACGTTGATTAGAGTCTCTATATTATTAAATTGATTAACTTATCTTTTAGTTTACGTGGTGATTAAGCCAATAACCATTAGTTGTAGTGATGACTTGATTTCAAAGATAGAGGCCTTTGCCCAGCCGTGGGATAGTCATAAGCTATTCAATTCAATTCATTTCAATCACAAGTTTACAATGATGTTACAGTATTATATTATGTGCAAGTGACGCCCTGCGAGGGCACAGCCGATATGAGAAGCAACTAATTTTCGTTACTTTACTTTACTTAAATAAAAAAAATTTAATACACATTGGTTAAAAGTCTAAAGTGTTCAGCGATTTTTGCTGCCACTGAGTACTTGTCTTCTTTAACAACACTCATTTGGTTTTTAGGTTTTACTTTATTCTTGAATTGAAGCAACTTATATCGTTTAAACACTTGCTAAGATCAATTGTAAATGGACCAAAAACATCATCAAAAATTGTTGAGCTTTTTTCTCAAGTGTTTGACAAATAATTTAAAGCGTTCGTGCGTTTCGAACAACGTCACTCTGACATAGAGACGGTTGACCGTTATTTAACATAGTGATGTAGAAACAAACACCAGAAAACCATCCACCTCCCTAATAAATCGGAATCAGGTGTTAGAATCGCGGCGCGCGTAGGCGTCTGACTCACGACGCCATTTTTGGTAGTTTTGTCGATTTGAAAACTACCAAAAATGGCGGACGACAATTAAGCGTGGTACTGTCGCTTTTTGTCGGTCCTCTAATCGACACGATATTGTTGCCTTTTCGGGCCGGCTACTGTGTTTGTATGGACCACTTAGCTTTGGAATAGTGTCATTAAGCGTCGCACAATAGGCTAGGATCTGATTTCCATTTTGGGAGGCGACTTTCTCCTGATGTGTTGTCAGTTTAATTGTCACATTTAAAGTGTACGGTCTGTTGGTGGTCGGCTGGTTGGATAAGCACAAATGGAGAACGGCACATTTGTTTTAAAGAAAAATTAAAACAATTATATTTGTTATAAAAAAAATTGTTTGTTGTTGAAAAGGAGTTTAATTTTTTTTAGAGGGACTGGAACTGTAGTTACTCGTACTCGGAAGTTCCTGACTTACGGGGTCAGACGCACTATTAATAAGGCTCTCGCGGCATTTGGTTTTATCTTTGATTTGAAAGGAACAAATTGTTTAGGTTTTATATTATATTATTTTACTTAACACACATATTTTTTCTTAATTTATTCACTTGTAACGGTTAATGGAGGCTGATGAGCTGAGAATGATATACATTTCATTGTGAGATTTTTCATTTTGACGCTACTTATCTATTAAGCACGCTGTTTATAAGAAACATAACAGAAAAATAGATTCTCAAGAACAATTCTACTTACCTCCAAAATGGGCATCCAGCAGATGATTCATGGGAACAGCCCCAAGAATCCTGGCAACATTACCTCTTTGGATTGCTAGACTTATTTTTATTTTTTGAAATTTTGCATTTACAACTCTATAGGATTATAGTTACAAGAAAAAAAATATCCAAAGGTCGTGGGTTCGAATCCCACTCGAGCTTCCTTAGACAGGTTGATTTTGACTAGTAAAAAAAAGTACTAGACTTATTTATCAACCTTTTTAATTTTATGTCTATATGGTAACACAGTATTAGGAATCGAACGTAATATAGTTACTTATTCTGTGGTGGTAAATATAATAAATACTACATAAAAACTACATTACAAACAATTATTAAAACCATTCATAATCTGCATTAAAATGGTAATGGTTTCGTTTCACCCCATAAACTAGCATGCCAGTTACATATTATATTGTACTTTGTTTTGTTATGCTAGACACCGTGTTAATGCAAATACTACTGTTAAGTTATTGCTTGCTCACTCAATGTGCTAATACAAGTACGTGAAGTGGTTATTTTGACTCAAAAGCATTAGTATTATATTTAAGTGTTTCTTAATCTTGACGACCTCCTTGGTTGAGTGGTTTGTACACCGGTTTTCATGGTGTCGCCATCTCTGAAGTCCCGGGTTGGATCCCCGGTCGGGTCAATTTAGAAATTATTGTTTTTCTAAATTGTCTTGTGTCTGGGTGTTTTCTATGTATAATAAGTATGTATTTAAGTATATTAAGTATGTTTATCCGTTGTCTAG
Organism: Eudonia lacustrata; assembly: GCA_947562085.1. Lineage (NCBI taxonomy): Eukaryota > Metazoa > Arthropoda > Insecta > Lepidoptera > Crambidae > Eudonia > Eudonia lacustrata. Next base: position 20,149,803 of record OX387320.1, read on the forward strand.
TAACCATTTAACGAGTTTCATAACGAAGCTTTTCTTGGGCTAGATAATTGGTGTGAGTGTAGGAAAGTTATTTAATTTATTTAGTTAATCTTTAATAAACTTATTTATAATAGTTATAATAACCTGGTCCCGATGCCGGTGGACCCCTATTTTTTATATTTTTAAATGTTTGTTTTGTTTTTTAGAAAATATTTAAAAATGTAAATTAATATGTAAAAAAATAAATAGAGAGATAATAATAATAATAAATTCGTTTATTTTCAGGCAACAATTTAAAGTTACAAAAATAACAGGCCCATAGATAAATACCTTATAAACTAACATATACATACCAATACACAATTTTTGTTAGTAATATAAAACTTAATCTATGTTAGTAATTATTTCGACACTTTCGGTGTCGCATCGGTGGCGCTCAAAGGTAGCCTTCCACGAAAACGTCCGAACACCACTCCCTTCGGCCGGAAGTCTTCTCTCATGAAGGTTTTTTTTTGCCCTGGGTTCAGTTCCCAGGTTGGACAAAGTATGGTTCGTAATTCTCGATGAATAGTCCGAGTTTATGGTTACCAACACGTATATGGCAAGCGTGGTAAATAAGTCAACACCCATTAATAGTAACAATGACTTGATTTCAATAATTAATAATAATTCATTTGTTGGGAAATGTATAAAAATATACAATAAAGTGTCTTTCACTCTAACGGAATTGCCACTACACAAGTTCCCTTTGAGCCCCGAGCGCTTGCCGGCAAGCTATCTAACAATAAAATTCTATTGTGTCTGGTACGCTCGGGGCTCAAAGGCTTAAGACAGAAAATAAAACAAGGTCTAATGAAAAAAGGTTACTATAAAATTGATGATTATTTTAATGATAAAAATGTGTCATCTTAGTCTGCTCGCCTGTGCATGTTATTTCACATTGTACTTAAGTAGTTACACAAGAGGAGCTCGATGGCGCAGTGGTTAACGCGCCCGGTCTGCGAGTGCTGAGGTTAAGCAACTTTCGCAAAGGCCGGTCATCGGATGGGTGACCAAAAATTTATCTTCTCGAGCTCGGAAGCCTTCCGTGCTTCGGAAGGCACGTAAAGCCGTTGGTCCCGGCTGCATTAGCAGTCGTTAACAACCACCAATCCGCACTGGGCACGCGTGGTGGTTTACGGCCCGTTCTCCCTATCCATCCATTGGGAAGGCTCGTGTTACAGCAGTGGGGACATAAAAATGAGCTGATGATGATGAGTTACACTATTGTATACGACTCTTAGTTTAAAAGAGTAGCTGCTAAGTTCTTTGCTGGAGTCTTCTTAGCAGAATCAACCTTCCGAACCAGCAGCAGAATATATTTATTTATTCATTTATTAGGTACACAAAACAAATAGAAATTAAAAAAATAACAATAATGCATGATAATCTGTATAAGAGCTAAATTCCTGTCTAAAACATGTGTACACAACACGATTAACAATAAGCGTCCATGTTAAAGTTTACCTAATCTACAACTATATCCAATTAAAAACTAAATAAATACAATACATAGTAAATCGCATTACATAATTATGTATTGTGTATTAAATTATATATTTTAAGTATTATTGTGTGTACTTATATTATCCTTTCATTTCATTTCCATGATATAGGCATTTGCCTTGAAGTTGAACAATATAAAGACTGTTGCTTACTTAGATCTAACTATACATAGAAGCTACCCTCATACCGTGCTGACCATCAAGACACGTACCAAAAAGTTTGGACAATCGTTCCTTTGCCGAACTGCCCGTATGTGGAATGCGCTTCCCGCACACGTGTTTCCCTCCTCTTTCTCTCCGGGTTATTTAAGCGGGGCGTGAAAAAGCATTTATGCAGGCCGCCATGTGTGAGCGTTCGGCATAGCGTGCTAGCGCTGTGATGAACGCTTTCACTTCTTGGGCTTCGCTGGCTGCTTTTCTTCAGGCAGGGTGAGGCCATTTTGGCGTGCCACAATAAAAAAACAACTGACAAAGTGCCTTCCGAAGCACGGAAGCTATTACCTTGTAATTTATATTTTGGTAATATTAATTATTTCCTAAAACAGTTTTGTTTTACCGTTTTAGTTAAAGATTCGTTAATAAGACGAGTTATAATGCCTAATTAGGTAAAACCATAGACGGATTGGGACTTAACACCCATTCATTTTCGAGCATAAACATGAGTATTTACATAAATTGAAGGAATGATTTAAATTTATCACTGTCGATGGCGTCGCCGCCGCCGGCCGGGGACCCACGGATGACGTCATTGCATCCCACACAATGGGATTCATTCACCGGCCAGTTAATACAGATGATTTATTCATCACGATCTGTAATATCGGTCTAGTTTGCTAAATGGTCGGCTTTGATCGTGGTGTTCGTTGGTTTTACGACCGCGGATGATTAAAAGCAACATGTTGTTGATAGAAAAAGTATAGTTTGACTGAACTTCTAAATTACTATTAGGATTCTTGCACGATCTCCGTCTCGGTCTATCTGGTCGCCTTTTCGCATTATGCGGGGTCCACTCTATTGACATCATCATCGTAATAACCAGCTCATATCCTGTGGGGACAGCCATACGTGTGGGGACATAAACTGGGGCATGAGCCTTCTTCATGGATGGATCACGCGGACTCAGTGCGGATTGGTAATGTAACCGAGACCAAGGGCTTCACGTGCCTTTCGAAGCACGGAGAAGCTTTAGATGAAACATTTTTGGTCACCCATCCGATTATCGGCCTTTGTAAAAGTTGCTTAAATTCAAAGTCAAAGTCAAATCATTTATTCAACATAAGCCTTCAGAGGCAAATTATTGATGTCAAAACTATAAATCAAAAAACTAAAAAATTTGTTTGAACCAAACTACTGAATCAAACACCAGTTCAGATCTTGGGAGAGCCTTCGACCGAGAAGAGCTGGCAAGAAACTCAACTTAAGGCGAGAGTTTCCAAAAAAACGATGTTTTTAAATGAGTTTTATTCGAAATGTACCTATAAGGATTTTAAATCCAAAAAAAATGTAAGTATGTTATTCATTGGCCTTTTATTTAGTAATTTCGGCTGGTATTTTCACGATATTTTACAATTTCCGGCATCGAATATAATATCAAACATACGTCTTATTAATAAACTAAATATCATATTATTCAGGCTGTTCACCGTGTCAGACAAAGAAAAATATACCAAACCAATTGTCTTTGAATATGTAATAGTTGTCGGCCATTATAATTTTAAGAACAAGTAAACGTTCAATAAGATGCACATTATTGCCTAATTCGACGCTCGCGCCATCATTCAGTCCCGAGCGGAACGCCTTGGAAATCTCACAGTCGGAAACGCTCGCCTTAAACGTATCCATTGAGTTTCTCGCCCACAATACGTTGCATGCGACGTAAGTACAGTCCAAATCCTACCTCAGCTTGGCGACTTACAGAGCTACGCAGTTGCGCAGTTCATTCATTAATTCAATAATTCACTACTTTAACAAGATTATTGTCGCTAACACAATACCTGCTATTAGACAATTTAAGTTTCCTGTCTATTTCAATAGTTTCTCCTCCCAAAAAATTAAGGAAGTTGTAGACATGAATGAACGCGTGTTACAATAGCCGGTAACGTATTCGTAATTTTTAACGAGCGTTCAACGCCATATTGATTCCCTTAATCTCCACTAAACGGATGTATTTCGTACAGTATCTGCCACCACAATAACAAGACTGTAGAAGGTAAACTTATTACAAACGCGTTCGAACAACGCACGCACAGACAACCTCTCACAGTATCTTTCTTCTGTGCTCTCACCATCATCATCATCAGCTCATTTTATGACCCCACTGCTGGGTCACGAGCCTTCCCTATGGATGGATAGGGAGAACGGGCAATAAACGACCACGCGGGCCCAGTGCGGAGTGGTGGTTGTTAACGACTGCTAATGCAGCCGGGACCAACTGCTTTACGTGCCTTCCGAAGCACGGAGGAGCTCGAGATGATAACTTGACTTCCAATAATACGTATTCTTCTAGATTCGGACGCCCCAAACGTCATTGTGACGAGAGCGCCCTCTACGACGGATTTAAATATTCTGGAACTCTTTGATTATACTTCGTGCATATGAGCGGCTCTACTTTGCGCTCCTTTGTTTTTTTGGAAAAGTTTGATCTGATCACCCATCCAATGACCGGTCTTTGCGAATGTTGTTTAACCTCATTGCAGCACTCGCAGACCGGGCACGTTACCACTGCGCCTCATCGGGCTCCTCTCACGGACAGGAATCTCGCTACAGCTGCACTCGAACTGTTCCGAGCAGGGGATCTATTATTGAATCGCACGTATGACATTGTGTTGTCGCATGCGACTTGAGTCGTCTTCCAAGTCGCATGATGCCGATTTTCCGTATTTTTGCATCGTTCGTTTCCGGTGCTGCCAACATAATACAAAATGTTGGATGTTATCCGTTCAACGCAGAGTTTAGAGAAAACCGGTAACAACCGCAATGAAATAACTCTTAATAACTATGGTATGGTAACCGCTTAGATAACTATGGTGCACTTAATATTCCTCTAGACTCATTTTCAAGTTGTTTTCAAAGTAGTAGTAATTATTTTCCTCAGAACGAAAAGCTTGTATTTACTTATTTTAGCAGTTTCAAATTTTCAATGACACAAACAAACGAGTGACATAACATTGACGCAACGCATTGATTTGGACGGTTATTCTGTCAATCGCTTTGTGTCGCTCGGCTGCAACGAGTGGGGTGAGGGCACTCGTTGCGGTCGAGCGATTCAAAAATATGGAAATTATGGAAAGTCAAATGTCGAACGAAAATCAGTAATTATTATTCTAATTTATTATTTTGACTTTAATAATTTTATCTGGTCGCAACGTAGGTTGTAAAAAAAATGATTTTTATTTAATAAATTTAATTAATATTACAATGACAAAGTTCAACTTAGCAACTAAAATAAATGTAGAGTCTCGACCGAGGTTAGGTACAAGAATAATGCAAAACGACACGATGAGGTAAGGCGGCCGGCGACGCGGCGGCGGCGCGGCGGCGGGCGGCAGGGCGGCACGTTGCGCAGCGTCAGCGGCTCGTGTTCGCAGAAGTTGTTGTGCACCGTAAAGTAGAGCGGTGCTATGTCAGCAATATACCTATACTAGGCTTGCGTAACATCTCCACCCGTAGAACAGCGACTATTGAAGACTTTCGTCGTAAATTGAGCTGGAGGCTGTTTTCGGTCAGATCTGGATTGACCGGGAATAGCATAGACTCCTTGAAGTTCGGGAAGAGATTCCTGTTGGGATATATCTGTCTTGATCTTCATTTGTTTCAGATGATACTTGCGGTAGGCTACAATAACAGCCAGTGCGCATGCACTTAGTAACACGGCGTACATTGGAATAGTTGTATGATAGAGGCTGTAATCTTGATCCTGTAGCGGTGATATTGGTGTCTGTAGTGAGATTTTGGTGTTCGTTGCTTGAAGATGACTAAGATTGATGGAGTTCAACTTGAATGCTGCATCTGGAGATGATTGCGGTTTGATTTCTTTAGGTAGATCCATTAGTTTCATAACTTGGCCTCTTATACGATTCTTGATGTTTGATATCAGGAACTCTGGTGTTTCTACGTAGCAACCTTGCGGGATCATGATAAGATAGCTACCCTGGAGCGTTTGGTGGAGATCTTGACCACAGGAAAGATGTACTCTCGTGGGATGCGGGAACCTGGCGGTGTAGTGTTTGTCGTCGAGTTCTTCGAAGGCTGGGTACGCTAGTGATACTTTTACTGATTTACAGGAAGGCAATCTCTGCTGTGTAGTTATTAGCGTGTGAATGCAGTCTTGCGACGTTTGGCTCTGCAGATTCCGTACTTCTTCACATAGGTGCCCTTTACTCGTCTTCGGGCATTCTGCCTCTATGTACTTGAAATCTTTCAAATGGATGGCAAGGAATGAGGATACGGGCGTTAGGATTTCAGTATTTTTATTAGGTACTATAGATAATTTAAATAAATCATAAGTTGGAGGTAGAATGATAGGGAATTTATATACTATTATAATGCTATTACCTACGTAATATGCCCCTAGCTTTATAATATCATAGTATTCTCTAGTATCAAGGTCAATTATTTTATCTTTACTGTATAATTCACGTAGCTTGCTAAGCATGGTCTCAATCAATGGTGGGCTTATGATAGAATGGTGTAAGGTTGAAGTTTTAATAAAAGCTAATATATTTTGTAACTTTCCTATCTCCAAAGAAACTGAATCTATGTTGTCACTTAGGATGAGAAATACCTGAGCTAAATGAGCGTACTTAACAAGATCATTGTCATTGGTAACTACGCTTTGCCTTATTTTATTTAAGAGAGATTCAATCTTATTCTGGTTATTTACTATGCTATCGATTATTTTAGAATATTGAGATGTCCAATCTTTAGTTAAACTTACATGGCTATTAAATTCGGTTATTAATTTATTCTCTTTGTCTTGAAGGTTTTTTATAACACTATTATAGTGGATCGCGTCGGTATAATCAAGGTTGCCAGTTATACTTTTTACTACTGAGCCTAGACCATCTACGAGTCCTCTTTTTACGCGGTTCGTTCCAAACGTTTGCAACTGTTCAGATAAGGTTAAAATCTTGTCATTGAGATAGTTAATGTGAGGTTCAAAAAGAGAAGATGTTTTATTGTTAAGTTCCGGACTTATACTATTTAACTGAGATGTAATTGATTGAATATTATCGCGTATGTCTTGAAGATCTATAGTTTGTAAAAACGAGTGATAGTTAGCCACGATGTTAGCCGGGCCCAATCTGAAAGGTAAAATACCGGGTCCATTGTCTAGAGTTTCAAGTTTTATCTCCTGCGCTAGGGTTGGCTGCAGAAGAACGTGAAGTGCCAGGAGGGTCCTGCAACAAGCAGGCACTTTTAGGTAACCTTTTTAAGCGGGATTTCGCGATAGGGCCTCGTTTCTTCCGTGTGTAAATGTGGATGGGGAGGTCCGCCATAACTGTGTCCTGAGTATAACGAGGGGCTAATTTCTGACGAGATGCAAAAGGATTTTTAATAAAGATTGGTTGCTCGTTAGCGTATTCAGATTCCGGCTCCCTGTCTTTATTTCGATTATCAATTAAATTCTTACGTAAATTAGAACAAGACTCGTGTATTAAGTTGTATGCGCAATTCATCTTATTTTTATGGTCTATAATGTATTGTTGTAATAAATGCGTTGAGAGGTCTATGTCGAAAGGATCGCGAGGATCAAAGTGACCTGTAATGATATCTAAAGGTTTACATTTCGTGAAACTATGTATCGTGCTGTTATAACCTAAGAGGGCGTAAGGCATAAGGTTAATTACAGGTTCGGTTTTCTTATCAATTTTTAAAATACGTAAGTGTTCCAATATAGTAGAGTGGAACCTCTCGACGATTCCGTTCTCATTAGGAGTGTGCGGAGCGATCTTATGATGCTGTATTTTGTGCAATCTAATGAATTCCGCGAATAACTGATTACTAAATTCGGGTCCGTTGTCTGTTACTAACGTTATCGGAACGCCGTGATGAGTGCAATATTTTAACAATGCCTGAACTACACTTAGCGCCGTCCCATCTCTTAAATAATAGGCTTGCGCATACTTAGAAAAAGAATCTACTATGGTAATAAATTTTTCACTTTGAATAGTAAGTAAATCTAAGTGGACTAGTTCGAACGGTTTACTAGCGGGAGGAACTAATTTAAACTGCTGTTTTATAGGGTTGCGATCGTACTTAGCCTGACCGCAAACCGTGCACTCATTAATAAATTTGGAGATGTGATCTCGCATCTTCGGCCAATAATATTTAAAAGATAGCGCCAGGTAGCACTCGTTAATGCCACGATGGTTTGTTTTACCATCGTGGTACTTATTAATTATATCCTGCTGCTTTAAATACTCTCTGACATTTTCTAGCTCTCGCTTGGTGATTAAAAGATTCATTGCCGAATTTTTAAATGTTGATTGAATGATTGGTACTATCTGGTACATTGCCTGGGGAGGATTTATAAGAAGCCCTGTCTTAATTTTCGGATGAACGTATTCTTTTATAGCACTTATGACATCGTCCTCAAGGTTGGATTCTGATAGCTGGATGCTTAGTCGGGTATGTGTTTCAAAAGGCTTAGTTACAATAGGTCGACCCTTGATGTCGCCTACGACTGTTAAGATAATCTGTTTGGTGAATTTATTTAATGGCTCGTCTGTAATTGGGATTTCTAAAATGGGATTTTCCTCGTTGGTATGAACGGTAAGGGTTCTAGATTCATCTGCATCTTCTATAGCCGTGATGGTTCTAGAATCATCAAGAGATGGATCTTTTTCAGATGGGTTGACTATTATGGAGCTGATCTCATCATTATTCAGTTCAATACGGGATAAGGCATCTGCATTTGTGTTGCATTTACCCTGTTTATAAACTACTGTATAATCATATTCGGAGAGTTTAAGACGCCAGCGTGTAAGACGCGAATTAGGTTCTTTTAAATTCATAATCCACTGGAGTGGCTTATGGTCTGTAATAATTTTGAATGTACGGCCGAAAAGGTATGGTCTAAAATATTTGCATGCCCAAACGATGGCTAGAAGCTCTTTCTCAATAGTACTGTAATTAAGCTCACTAGAATTTAGCGTCCGAGATGCATAGGCTATGGGTTTATCTGCTCCTATTGAGCCCTGCGACAAAACAGCGCCTATAGCGACGTTTGAAGCGTCAGTCGTTAACAGAAATTCGCGTGAAAAATCGGGATACTGAAGAATCGGATCATTTAGTAATAATGTTTTACAGTGTTCGAAACAATTTATATAGCCTTGGTCAAGTGTAATTTTAAATCCTTTTTTTAAGCATTGAGTTAACGGTTTAGTAAGTTTAGCAAAATTTGGGATGAATTTTCGGTAATATCCCAGTAAGCCGAGAAAACGCTTGATCTCTGTTGCGGTTTTAGGTAACGGGTACTTTTGTATTGCAATTATCTTGTTAGGATTGGGTTTCACGCCGTCTTTACAAATAACGTGACCTAGAAACTCAGTTTCCAGCTTCAAGAACTCAGATTTGTCCATCTGAATCTTGAAGTTGGACTCTCTCAATTTTTGGAATACTTTCTCTAAATTTAAGATGTGCTCTTGTAAAGAGGTGCTGAAGATTATGATGTCGTCCAGATAAACGAGACACACCTCGTTCTGGAGGCCTCTCAAGACATTATCCATCACCCTCTGAAAGATTGATGGAGAATTCTTAAGTCCCATCGGCATCCTCAAAAACTCATAATGTCCGTTTTCGACATTGAATGCGGTTTTGTGAATGTCTGTGGGATCCATTTCCACTTGGTAGAAGCCACTAGCCAGATCGAGGGTTGTGAAGTACTGGCACTTGCCAAGTTTATCTAGCACATCCGTAATGTTCGGGATCGGATATTTATCATCAACCGTTTTCTCGTTCACTTTTCTGAAGTCCACCACAAGACGCCATTTAACCTTGCCTGAAGCATCAGCCTTTTTGGGCACGACCCAGATAGGAGAGCTCCATGCAGAATCCGAAGGTCTGATTATATTTTGTTGAAGCATTTTGTCGATCTGATCGCGAACTTCCTGTCGGTGGACGTAGGGGGTACCGGTAGCTTTTCGTGTGTACTGGGATTTCATCAGTTGTTTTTATCTTATGCTTTATCTTGTTGGTGAATGTTAAAGATTCTCCCTCAAGATAAAACACATCTGCGTAGTTTGCGCATAGAGTTTGCAAATTAGCAAGCTCTTCTGCATTGAGATGTTCGGTACGTAGACGCGACAATACTGCTTTAGCGCGATCTGGTAAAATCTCAGTACGTTCGTATTCGATATTAAATAATTCGGCTGTTACAGGACGGTCCATAGAGAAGATTATGTCATTAGATGAATCATTGATTATTTCTACCCAACCACGGTTATCTTTTACATTTGTTAAACATTCAGAAATTAGGCAATTGCATATTATTTGACTGGTAACTAATACATCTCCGTCTTTACTATTTACAGGCAAACGGACTAATTTAGAAGAGTTAGCGGGAATAATTTCTTCATATAAATTTGCGTTACGGGAATCATACATCTCTATAGGGATCTTTGCGTTACGAGTTACTAGGGTTTTATTTTTTAAATCAATGGTAGAGTCCCATTTATCAAGAAGGTCAAGTCCTAGTAAACCATCAAAGAAATTATGAAAGTCATAGACAAATAGGTTGAGATCGTTGGTCTCTTTAAATTCATTGAAACAAGGTAGTGTAATAGAATGATCGCTTTTACTTGTGGCGTGAACGTTAGTGACTTGAAAAGGTTCGTAGTTTAGCGGTACGTGGTTAAAATATTTTTCTACAGCTTGTGGGCTGATAAAAGATTGATTAGCTCCCGTGTCAAGTAAGAATTTAAGAGGAGGGTCGCTAATTTGTATGTAACCGAGTTGTCTTTGAATATGAAAGTTAACTTCTATTTTCGTATGTTTGATTTCGGAACTTTCGGAAAATTTTCATCACCAGATGAGGAGGGGGTCTGTTCCACTTCTTCTACCTGAGGGGTCTCGGGACCTTGAACCTGCTCATAATCATGATAGTAATCGGGGTATTGTTCGTAAGAGTAATCTTGACAGTAATCGGAATAATCATAGTCGCCTTCATAGTACGGACTACAATCGTATTCAAAATTATTTAAATTAACCTCGCGAGTTTTAAAGTAGTTGGTCGGCGGTGGATTCCCGAATTTCCGCCAGTCGTGTCCGGAAGGAGGTAAGGGCTTAGGCACAAAGTGACTCACACCACTCATGGGTCGCGGAGTACCAAAGTTATATGATTGTTGCGGCTGAGGTCGGTTGACCATTCTAAAGGCATTACTCTGCGCGTTATAATTTGGAGGAGGGGCTCGGAACATCTGTTGAGTTCTAGTGGGGCCACGGGGAGGCTGCATCTGAGGCATATTTGGTCTCCAGCCTTGGAAAGGTTGAAGTGGCATTGACTGTTGCCTTTGGAAGCCGAAATTATTAGAAATTTGTTGTCTGGAGGGACCAGGCATGACAAAATTAGACATTCGCTGAGCAAAATTATTAAGAGGTAGATTAAAGTTAGAACCGGATGCTGGCTGTACCCATTCTTTACGGCTAGGCCCTTCATTACGTTGCTGCAAATAGAGAGTGTTTAGCTCCTCTTGAACAAACTCGAGGGCTTTTTCCATAGACTCGGGCCGCATGCAACGGATTCTGGACCCTAAAGGGTCTTTTAAACCGCGCAAATAAGATTGCAGTGTAAGTTTTTGATAGAGGGCTCGTTTTGCCTCGATTGTAGTAGTGACAGTCTCGTGAAGCGAGATATACGTCATTATAGTACTGTATAAAGTTTGGCAGCGCTCGTAAAATTCCTGAGGGGAACTGGAGCCTTGGGTTTGCATAGACAAATCGCTGTAAAGAGCGGTCTCGTCGCGATGGTCGGCAAAGTTATTGATAAGAGCGTTACGTATTCCGTTCCAGTTTTCGGCAATACCGGTGAGTTTATTAATCTGGCTGCGGGCCCTGTGACCTTGTTTAGTATACCGTTTATTAAGGCTAAATTAGACAGCTCATACCCGGGATTTACGTTAAAATGGGTGATCACCAATCGATCACATAAGTTAATGAAACGCGTCAGAACATGCGGGTTTCCGTCAAATTCCGGTACAAGCCTAAGCGACTTGTAAATGACGTCAATATCATCTTGAGCCATTATGTCTTCTAAATTTCTATTTTCGTCTATATTGCTAAGCCTACTAGACGACCTACTAGATTGTCCACTACGTAATCTACTCTCGCGTGAATACTTCGGATGAAAAATCTTGGCGATTTAAACACACACAAAATACAATAAAATTACACAGAAATAAAATTTAGTTAAAAAGAAATATAAAATAGTAAATAGGTACTTAGGCAGGACTAAGGAGTAACCTGATCCTGGGATAGTCAGGGACAGATAGGAAAAATTATAGGGTAAGGTAAGCAAGGACTTGAAAGATTCAAGGTACTTACAGCATAATATCTGGCATCACTTCTTTTACGGAATCTATGTTTGGATTCACCTTCGCTGCAACCACTTGTAGATTCGAAATAATCGCGGTGATTCGATATTAGAAATCTACTCTACGACTATCCTACCGACTGCGCCAATTTTATCTGGTCGCAACGTAGGTTGTAAAAAAAATGATTTTTATTTAATAAATTTAATTAATATTACAATGACAAAGTTCAACTTAGCAACTAAAATAAATGTAGAGTCTCGACCGAGGTTAGGTACAAGAATAATGCAAAACGACACGATGAGGTAAGGCGGCCGGCGACGCGGCGGCGGCGCGGCGGCGGGCGGCAGGGCGGCACGTTGCGCAGCGTCAGCGGCTCGTGTTCGCAGAAGTTGTTGTGCACCGTAAAGTAGAGCGGTGCTATGTCAGCAATATACCTATACTAGGCTTGCGTAACATAATTACCTAATTCAAATAAATAAATAAATAAATAAAAGGCGAAGGAATCAAAAATAGTGCCCCTGTTCCGTGATTTGTGTCGTGTCTATGTGTGCTTTGCTCGATCGCGGTATGTGGGTATTGAGCATACCTTCTGTCTCCTTATTATGTACCGCCACTTATGATACGTCGATGTGGATTGGGCAACGGACAGGATACCGGCCAAATCGATGAGATTGATTTCAAATCGATATCTCAGTAAGGTCTGTTGGTCAATACTATCATTATGTTTTGAAAGTGATAATTGATCGATCGTATTGCAATTCATCGAGTCGTTTATCTTATTTGGGCTCGAGAGTAGCGTGGTGGATGAAAGTTTTTAAGCTTCGATTGGGAAAATCCATATTTTTTGTTAAAAAAATTGTGTAGGTAAATTTTCTAATTACCTACCTCTTTGATTTTTATAATTATTAGTAATTATTAGTCTATAAACGTTCCGATCTGATCAGAATTCACCACCCTTCTTCCTATGATATGGGGTCCTTCAAAAGAGGCATGAAGAAGCACCTTGTGGGCCGGCAGAGTGAGGGTGACTGATGCTGCGTTGTTTCCACGCTGCACCAGTTATCTTCGCGTCTGGACTCCATTTCCACTTAACATCAGGTGGGATGGAGTCATTTGCGGAGCTATCTATAAAAAAACCACCCTGTCCCAAAGCAGGTTACTTGTATGTTTTTTCTAACGTTTGCTATCTTACGAAATTAAATGGGACAAAACGGCTTATCGTTCCTTTCGATGCAAAACGAAACTTTATCACGGCAAACGTTATATTTATTTCAAACCAACATGATATAATCATCAAGAGTTTGTCACAACAACAGATGATATTTTGTTTTTGTTTTTTGCTTGTAATGTTTTTATTTTTTATGGGTCCAGCTGAAAATCAGCGTTGTGGGTACAAGCTACAACATGAGCTGAGCTGGTCAGCCCTTCCAGTTGTTTCTCATTATACCTTAGATTTAAGAAACCTATTGTTATGTTAATGTATTGGAAGCACTGAATATGTAATTACTTACTTACTCACTTACTTATCACCATCACCATCACCGGCCTATATAAGTCCACTGTGTTATGTATCGTAGAAGGTAGACAAATAACACTATGTGTGAAGTAGTGTAACTTACGCCTTAGGGGGGGTAACCACGAACTCTTTAGCGGCATTATTGCAGTTGTGAAAACGAGACGTGTGTAGCGGCGAATATACTCGCGTTTCTTTCTTTTCCACAACTGCAATAATAATGCTATAAGAGCTCAGGGGGCAGTTGTGTGTTGACTCGATCTTTCAATCATCTGGATCTCAGGTATATCCACAAATCCTACAAACTGGTGGACAAAGGCCTCTCTAATAGCAACTGTACTAGTATACAAATCATCGAAGAGCCTGCCAGTCATTGACACCCGAAACGTAATATCCTGCGAATGGACGAAAATAGATATTTAAAAAAAAATGCACAATGAACACTTCCCGGTTGCCAGACGCTTCCGCCACGGAAGGGTCGACAACCCACGTGTATTAGAAATGCAAGGCCTACGCCGAATTACGATTATAACGACCACAGTTCGGGAGTAGGGTGGATAGGAATATGAAAAGAATTGGGAGAGTTGTGGATGGGATGATAAATTATTTAGTTTTTAAGCAACACTTGAGTAAATCTTCTTTAAACCAATTTGAAAAAAACCTGATATAAAAAAAAACGCTTCGCGCTTTATTCTAATCATTATTTTGAGCTCTATTATGAGATTATTGAAAAAAGAACTCATGAAACGTCAGGTGACGTTTGGTTCGTCTTTACTTTTGTTAAAAATTTTACGTTTATTAAGTAATAAACAAAACTCTTTAGACGATCATATCTTTTTGATCCCCTTTTGGCCTTCTAACTTATACCTTATGTGCCTACAGGACGTTATTGATTTCCTGGAATTGATTGATTAACTTGACTGGAAGTTGTCAAAAAAGTCCCACTACTTATTTTAATTATGGACACCAGAACCGCAAACAATATTAAAGGAAATGACCGAACGTGCCGCAAACACTTCCGAAGCTCTCACGTGTCCGCGCCCATTACGTATTGTGGTCATCGCGTGGTCCTTCGACGCAGACTTACCAAGTAAAAAGTTAGACATAGCGATTTCAGCGAGCAACCATGCCTACAACTTTTAAACGCTCTCTCATTAACCGCCTCTGGGCTAGACTATCTGTTCTGTCACAGACAGGCTCAGAGGTTCCAGGTTCGATTTCCAGCATACCTGTATATTATTGTACTTAGTTTGGTTGGCAGTAGGGCTTGTACTTAAACCGCCAGGTATCACCTTCTTCTCTCTGTCTTTGCAACATAAATGATTGTAGACATTGTAACAGTTGAAGTTAAGATTTCCGCAATAGTTAAGGATGTTGGGGTGAAGAGCGCCTTCAATATGTGGAAGTAAATAAGATTATTTAGAATAAAATCGAAAGTAGGTACACGCATTGAGTTAATATAGTTAGTGTATCCCAAAATACGAGTATATGTTGTTGCTGACATATAGGTATAATTATGTATACATAGTCTGGAGGTATATCAAATTAATTTTATATGCGCATACGTCTAGTCTATGTATGACAAATTGACTAACCACATACTCGTACATTTCCAATTCGAAATCGGTTGCTTTCTTACGTAGTAACAACCTGACGGTGCACTAGTCGTGTTGTAAGTCCACACATCACTGTATTATTGACTTATATGGGCATTGGTTGCACATTTATGTTGTAGAGATGATCGAGCGAAGAAACAATAGGTGTAATAAAACATCTGCAAGTAACAAAAAAAGGTGAAGCTTATTTTTATCAAAAGCCCTTGATTCGACAGTAGTTATCTCGTGAAAAACTTCGAGTAGACTTAGATAGTAGTTTCTTCTGCTTCCTACAACATGGGGTCCTATAAGTGAGGTGTCATGGAAAACTCGCGGGTCGGCCAGGTGGTCCTCGCAACTGGACCCTGATTCCGCTTAAGGGTGCGCCGACCAAAAAATGCCAAAAATCCAGTCACGGTTAAGTTGATATAATTGAAAATACGTAACTAACGTAAATAACGTATTAAATAAACAAAATATATATTTAGTGTCAAAGGGAATGTGTTTACAATTAGTCCGATCCATAAATTCATATCATAACACACTATAGTTTTTTTCATGAAAACAAGTGGTGGCGTTTAGTTGACAATATCTTACATTAGTTTATATAAATTATTGCACCCCTGATTTTGTCTAAACAATCACAAATGGTCTAAACTACAAATCGTCCGTCTCACATTTTTGATTTATCGAGCGGTTTATAAATTATTATTTTTCAAATTATCATGTTAAATTACCCATACAAACATAATATGGCTCCGCGGTATCAAATAATTATGGACGAAGACATTTCAAATAATATATATTATGAGTTATGACACTTGTCACTTACGGACGCCGGCGCACCCTAGCGCGGAGTCATTTGCCATCCAAACTATAAAACAAAACAATCGCTACATACGTGAAGTAAAAAAAAAACTTTATCTCATTTGGCCGCTCGCGGTTTCACCCGCGTGGTTCCCGGTTTCACCAGCGTAGTTCCCGTTCCCGTAGAAATATCTGGATAAAAAGTATTCTATGTGTTATTCCCGGTTTTAAACTATCTATATGCCGAATTTCATCCAAATCCATTCAGTAGTTTCTACGTGAAAGAGTAACAAACATCCATACTTACAAACTTTCGCGTTTATAATATTAGTAGGATTGAGACGGGAAAAGTAGTTGGATATTTTCATAGTTTAATGGCATATTGCTAAATGCTTATTGTAGTCAGGTCAGGTAGTTAATGGCTAACAACGTTTTATATTGTATAGAAGCAGGCCGTGGCTTGTGGGGTACATGTTTGTGTACTAGGTTTTGTTGGTGGTATGCCGCCTGGCTAGCTTAGCTGAATATGTCGCTAGAACATTAATGTTTGTAGCATTTTTATGTTCCGGCAGCTAGAGATACATAAGATAGGCATTGCCTCAGTAGTTGATGGGTCCACTATTAACCTTATCATCACTTAACATCAGGTGAGATCAAGGCACTGTGCTTACCCGTAACATATTAAAAAAAACAACGATTGGTATTTGTTATGTGGATTTGTGGGCAGTCTGTGGTGTTTGCGATCAAGATGGCCGTTCACAAATGACATAACAACGTTCCTGTTTGTTGACAAACCGCTGCGTTACAGCAAAGCTCGCTTGCTTGTATGCGTTTCGCATTGCATTAGACAACTTAGTCACAGATTAAATGATAGTTGCTTAACTGTTGGATTGCGGTCGTATCTAAATGCCTAATGCAATTATTCGATCACGTTAAAGAAAATGAGAGTTTGTATGGCATTGGAACAGTGCCTCCTGGTGAATAACATTTTTCCATACCAACTTTAGGCACCCTGTTTCTAGTCTAGTCTAGTTCTAGTCTCTAAGTCTAGTAAATCTTCAATTAGAATAGAGCACATGGCCATGGGGACGTATGAAAACGGAAATTGTAAAAAATATTTGGACTCTCAATACAAAATCCACCAGTCTGTTGATCGAGTTAGTATGGAAAGTCGATTTTTTTTTTTACAATTTCCATTTTCTGACGTTAGCATAGTATTTGTATAGACATGTTAACATGGGTACGTTTCGGGAATATACACATATTACCAAACATCCAGTAGGTATATAATAATAATAACAATTTTTATATGTCCTGATGTACTGTAATGTGCGTACAGTAAGTCCCAATGTAAAAAAAAATATAAATAATATTGTAAGTAGGTAAGTAGCCTAAATACTACCATTGCTAGGCATTCATCAATGAAATTAAGTCATCTTAATTGAAATCTAGTCAGTTGGTTTAATCACTACGCTTGCCAAGCGGGTTTAGTTATCATAAACCCGGGCCATCGTAAAATCTGAAACACACCTAACCCGACCAGGGAATCTATTTTTGAATCGCACGTATGACATTGTGTTGTCGCATGACTTAAGTCACACTCGTCTTCCAAGTCGCATGACGCCGATTTTCCATAGTCTTGAATCGTTCGTTTCCGGTGCTGCCAACATAATAGGAAATGTTGGATGTTATCCGTTCCACGCAGAATTCAGAGATAACCGGTAACAACCGCAATGAAAACGGAACGTAATATCCATGTTTCTATTGGCTGTTAAAAAAAACCTTTGCTTTTTAATAGAATTTGACTTTTTACGGTTATTCTATCAATCGCTTTGTGTCGCTCGTCTGCAACGTGTGGATGAAGGCACTCGTTGCGGTCGAGCGATTAAAAAATATGGAAAGTCAAATGTCGAACGAAAATCAGTAGAAACCAAGCGCTCGACTCGAGGCGAAGGAATCAAAAATAGAGCCCCAGGAGATTGAACCCAGGGTCTCCAAATAGCGCTCTGACACCTGACTACTGGGGCGTGAAAAATGTTTATCGTGAATATTTAAAATCCAATAATATTTTAAATATAAATACTTCTAATTCATAATAACACACCAAATATCCTGTGAAACGCAGGTACAGACATGACGGCACTTCCAAAACTTGCAATTTAAATACAATGCTGGCTACTTCCACGGTAACAGCTGTTCGCAACATCCTCGCCCGATGAGATTTCACGTCACGTACCCGTCGGGCCGTCGTCACGTCTGTCACGTCGTCACGGCTGTTCTAATTGCACCCTCACTGGTTGCATAGCTAATGCACTGTCGAAATTCATTGTACGAGCTTCCTGGCGCCTCCGGTTTTTATTATTTATGGGTTTATTACACTTCCTTTCGTGGAGTTTTATTGTGTTCAATTATACAATGTGCAAATAATATTTGGAAGCAATAAAAATAGTAAAATCTTTACTGGCAATTGTTTAGAAGCAATAGCTTCCTAACAATAGCTGATCCTGAGTAATAATCCCCATATTGCTAGTTATTTTAAATAACGGTTCATCTTCGCCAGCTCATTTTGCTGGAGCACGAATCTTCTTTATGGATGGAAAGAAGGAACGGGCCATTAACCACCAAAGCGGGCTCAGTGCGAATTTGTGTATGTTAACGACTGCTAATGCAGATAGAATCAACGGCTTTACGTGCCTTCCGAAGCACGGAGGAGCTCGAGATGATATACTATTGGTCACTCATCCAATGATATAAGGTTTGTTGCCGTTATAAAAAAAATAAAAACAGCTTTAGATGGATTTTAGATGGATGAAACAAGCAAAATTAGCTAAGTAGGTATAACGCAGAATACAAACACCTAAAAATTCGACAAACAAATCAGAACAGTTCCCGGATGGAATGCTTGGTTGGATTTGCACTTCAGGATGTACAGCTTTCAACTGTTTTCATGTTTTAACAAAAATACATATTTTGGACTTAAGTGCTTTTTGTAAAAATTCTCGATAACCACAACCACTAAGTTAAGGATCACTTCATTGATCACTTAACTTTTAACTCGATGATCAAGCTGCTTAAACTATTTCGTGATTTCTTTCGATTCGCTTATGTTTTTAGCACACGCTCGACGTAAGTCAAGTAAAACAACATAGTATAAAAACAACTAATCAACGTTAACTAGAACATATACACGCAAAACTATTTCTTATTTTTTGCGGGTGAGGGTGGATTTTGGATTAAAATAAGCGCTCACAGCGGCAAAGTTATATTGTAGAAGTTTTTGATACGAATTACTGTTTCCTTCTCCGGGTGATGTGCATTGATGATATAATAGTTACGTGTACGTGTCTCTCATAGCAATCGGACTGTTTCGGCACTTGTAATAGTTGTGTACGGCGAATGAATTATACATTTTGTTATTTTAATACCGATTGCATTATTCACTTTTACAGCCAAATATGACTCAGTAGTTACAATGATAAAATTAAATATAGATGAGTTAAAATTAACAAAACAAAGCCAAAAAAAAAAACAATACCAGTCGTTGTGCAGGTCTTTTGAGTTAAAATTTTGTCATACACCTAAATGATCATTTTCGTTATCGTTATCGTGATCGAATGAATTCGAATAGTAAATAAAGTTGTTTTTATTCACTGTCATGATTCTTCCGATTTTTTTTATTTATTATTATATACGCCGTGGGAACAAATAACCAAACCACTAGAAGGTGTAAACGTAGCTTGGCTGAAATATACTCAAATATTAAATAGTATCTCATAAGTTTTACATTGACATATCATAACTGGTGGAAGAGATCGATGGCGCAGTGGTTAACGCGCCCGGTCTGCGAGTGCTGAGGTTGAGCAACTTTCGCAGAGGCTGGTCATCGGATGGGTGACCAAAAATGTATCATCTCGAGCTCCTCCGTGCTTCGAACGGCACGTAAAGCCGTTGGTCCCGGCTGCTTTAGGAGTCGTTAACAACCACCAATTGGCACTGGGCCCGCGTGGTGGTTTATAGTCCGATCTCCCTATCCATCCATAGGGAAGGCTCGTGCCCCAGCAGTGGGGACATAAAAACGAGCAGTTGACAACTGGTTCGACCTAGAGGCCTTTGTCCTCCCCTTCGCATCATCGCTTTATTAGGTAACTATTTAGTTAAATACTTATCAACCTATTAAAAAATAAGCTATTGTAGCTTACCTACTCATCAGTAATTAATGAGAAGGTTTAAGTGTATTTTGTATTGGTACTATTAAATTAGACATAAACCAGCTTGTCTTGAACCCCTTCAGTTTATTTCGATATAAGACATTTCACCTTTTATTGCCATTTAAGTTTTACGACTGAAGCCTAAGCCTAAATAGAGTAATTTGAGCATTGGTGAAGTTAAAAGTAAATGACTGTGGATTCAATTAGAAATCCTTATATTTTCTTAAATCAATTTTATTATGGTAAACAATTCTATCAAATATGTTTAATTTACTTTATTTGTCAATGCATGGAACGATGCAGGAGCGCACAGCGCCATCTATTAAGAGGTAAAGCAAACACTCATCAAATCTTCTCTAAATTATCCTCTCTCTAAGTTGCAAAATGCTCGAGGTGCCTATCGCGATTATTATTTGATAATCGATCACGTTAACGTAACGAGAAAATTTTTAATTCTTCTTGTTTAACACAAGTAGGAGGTGCTTCTATGCCATACAAATTCTTGCTAATTGAATTCGAATTGTATCAAAACACGCATTAGATGCCTACTGCGAGTTAAATTCGTCATTCGATTACGTTAACGAAAACGATAACGTGTAATGCAATAAACCAGCGCCTCCTAGCGGAATACAAAGAGAGTTAACATTTTGCCATACAAACTCGCTTTAGGCACCCAGTTTGGTAATAGTAACCTGAATCGAATCAACGCCATCAAATTGTTTCAAGACATAGCTCGAAGGATTAGCAAGCTGAAATGGCAGTGGGCTGATCATTTAAGCCGCAGAACCGATAACCGTTGGATAGACGTATTCGTATCGTATCGTTTCGTGGTGACAGGTATGTTTGCGCCAAAATTTTTAGATAATGCTGTGTGTACACGTTTTTTGGGTCTCGATCTAGTTTTAATCTGTTGTAATTTCTGTTTTCTACTTCTATTTGATTGTTACCTGTTGTGTATGCCAATATAATAAATAAATAAATAAATAAATAAATTCTGGAGTGGAGATCGCGACTCTGCAACCGTTCCGATCCGAACGCCTCAGAGAATCTAGTAGGGTACGGGGACACGCACTAGTGCATAATTTAATTTACATGATAATTTACATGATGTAATTCCCTCTAGAAAACCTCCGACAGTGTTTCGTTCACACGGCTTGACTTGGTATGGTACCCTTTAAGTTTCTCGCGCCCCTAAAAAAGTATGGTAACGCTGAAAATGCCGTAGGAGGCAATTAGAAAATTCTCCCCAAAAAAGCGAATCTGCAAAACGCCCTCCATCGCAGTGGAGCAAACACAATGGACAAATTGACTGGCAGCAGCGGTTGGATGAGAACAGCCGAAGATCGGGCTCAGTGGCATGCATTAGGAGAGACCTATGCCCAGCAGTGAACTGAAAAGAGTTGATTATGATGAATCGTTTGATGAGCATGTTTGTTAATTACGAGACGCGTTTGCGTAGACGCACGTAGAAGTCAGAGTACTTAAACATATCGATTTCCGTAATAGGCCTCCGAGAAATTAGTAATGGCGTCCTTTGTAAAAACTCACGGTCGCTTGTAGTTAATGAGTGCTATGTACTCTTCAAATTAAACATAAAAACAATATGTCAACTGTTCACGTTTAGTGTTATTGCAGTTGTTTATCAGTGGGTGGGGAACACAGCTGGACGCAGATGCCTTAACAAGGTATGGAATTTTTAGAATATGTAATGCTAAAAGAAAAAGTGGAAATTAATAAGCATATGAGGGGTCGGTACGTTATACGTTTCTTCCGATTGCAATAGTGAAGTGACATTATTTGGTATACATACCACCGTACTTTATTAATATCGCTTCTGTGGTCTAATGGTTGGACCACCGTTCCAGACCTAGGGGTTCCGGGTTCAATTCTCAGCGAGAGGATGGTTGGTTGGTGGTCAGAGCTTTCGGTGTTGAGTATGGCTAGCAAAGCTGCCACCGTCTTATTAAAGGTCATAGCAGACATGTAAGTTAAAATGTAGTGGTTTTCGTCTTTTCTTTGCTTTGAGAAAATTAGAAAAGTAAGTACATCAAACAATGTTGTTACAGAAAGTATTACAAAAACTTTTTAGGGATCCAATATATTAAAATCATCATCATCACTATCATCATCTCAGCCAAAAGACGGCCACTGCTGGACAAAGGCCTCCCCAAAGGATATGAGGGGTATTTGCCGTAATCGCCACGCTTGGCAGGCGGGTTGGCGATCGCAGTAGGTTGAGGGTAACCTCAGAGAGATTCTTTATCCCCGGCACCACACAGGGAATATATATATTATAAATGTTTATATAATTTTTAACGCAAATTTTGTTGCGAACAAATTACAAAAACACAAAATGTTGAAAAAATTTCCACGAGCAGGATTTGAACCCGCACCCTTCTGACATACCGGGTCAGGTGCTCTCCCAATTGAGCTATCGTTGTTCTAACCAGCCCGCCAAAATTATTCATATATTATGTCTTATAAGTATGTCAGAAGGGTGCGGGTTCAAATCCTGCTCGTGGAAATTTTTTCAACATTTTGTGTTTTTAATATATATATTTAAAAAAAAATAAAAATAAGATATATAAAATGGAAGTCGCGAGTTATTTATGTATTTCAATTAAATTTTTTTATTAATATGCTGAACCCCACATTAAGCTATGACTTTATATTTTGTTCATACATTCTTATATCCGTCCGTGAATACAATAAATATTTAATTACCTACCTTAATTAAGCAATTATGACATCAACAGCAAGCACACAATATTAAATTCCCTTTAACGTCGAAAAGGCGTCTAAATTATTCATTAATACAAATATTTTTAATGGACACCGAATTTAAGGTTTCGCAGAACGGTAATATGTCTAAATTATGTATTAAAATCCCTTTGAGAGTTTGCTAAGGTTGTGTTTTCGGCTGCGAAGGCTCGGCTATCGTTTGCATTATGTGTGGGACTTTGGTTATGATGTCATCTTCCACACGGAATATTAGAAAACGTTGACAGTCTTGAAGTTACGTTTTGGCGAGAATCTGGAATGGCATGTATGCAGATGACTTTCTTTTTTAGGGTTCCGTACCCAAAGGGTAAAACGGGAAGATTATTGACGACCTCCTTGGTCGAGTGGTTTGTACACCGGTTTTCATGGAGTCGCCATCTCTGAGGTCCCGGGTTCGATCCCCGGTTGGGTCAATTTAGAAATTATCGTTTTTCTAAATTGTCTCGGGTCTGGGTGTTTTCTACGTATAATTAGTATGTATTTAAGTATTTTAAGTATGTTTATCTGTTGTCTAGTAACCATTTAACGAGTTTCATAACGAAGCTTCTCTTGGGCTAGATAATTGGTGTGAGTGTAGGAAAGTTTATTTATTTATTTATTACTAAGACTCCGCTGTCCGTGCGTCCGTCTGTCTGTCCGTCTGTCACCAGGCTGTATCTCATGAACCGTGATAGTCAGACAGTTGAAATTTTCACAGATGATGTATTTCTGTTGCCGCTATAACAACAAATAATAAAAAACAGAATAAAATAAATATTTAAGGGGCTACCCTACAACAAATGTGATTTTTTTGCCGTTTTTATAGATAAATGGTACGGAACCCTTCGTGCGCGAGTCCGACTCGCACTTGACCTGTTTTTTTCTTACAAGATATTGTTTCTTGAAAGTCCTCGAGTTGTAACGGACTATCAGTCCGGTCCGGTCCGAGAATACCGCCGCTGTAAGCTGGTTCCAAAGAGTGATAGACTGACCTGCATGTCTGAACTGCCACCTATTTTTTCTTTTGATATATGTAGTGCGAGCATATTGGGATAGCGGTCAAAGGGCCTAGAACGAGTTTTATCCAGCATTCGTTTAAGTTAACGAAAACGACAATTAATTTGTATGGCAAAATTTCAATCCTTCGTCTGTCATCGAGAGGCGTTGCTTTAATGTATGAACCAAAACAAAAAAATAGTTTTGGTTCATGTAATCGAATGGCAAATAAGACTCGCACGCAACCAGGTCCAATCTAACGACTATTACTGTTGTTGTGGCGACAGACATGGATAAGAGACTATCAAAAACTGAACTGAGCACGATTCCGAACTTCGCCTGTTGTATTCGGAGTTAGGACCTCCTTGGGACGGAGTCAGAGACCGATGTGATCTTTACTAAGTTATGCTATGTTATAACACGTCGACAACCTTAAAATTAGACACATTAAAAAAATATTGTCGGTCAATGACTGTCATTGCGCTTAATCAATTAATTAATTAGTGTTTATCCCTGGATAGGTCCTAAGTCATCTCTCCAACTAGTTAAGGCTCTCCATATTTGGTCTTGTTCTTGGCAAGGCGAACAAGTTTAGTGGCACTCGCTATTCTCGTCCATCCCCGAATGTTCCGCATTCACGGCTCTTTTCTGCGATCTAGTATCCTTTATCCTGGATCCTAAGGCACCTCTCCAACTACTTAAGGCTCTGCATATTTGGTCCTGTCCTTGGCAAGGCGAACAAGTTTAGTGGCACTCGCTATTCTCGTCCATCCCCGAATGTTCCGCATTCACGGCTCTTTTCTGCGATCTAGTATCCTTTATCCTGGATCCTAAGGCACCTCTCCAACTAGTTAAGGCTCTGCATATTTGGTCCTGTCCTTGGCAAGGCGAACAAGTTTAGTGGCACTCGCTATTCTCGTCCATCCCCGAATGTTCTGCATTCACGGCTCTTTTCTGCGATCTAGTATCCTTTATCCTGGATCCTAAGGCACCTCTCCAACTAGTTAAGGCTCTGCATATTTGGTCCTGTCCTTGGCAAGGCGAACAAGTTTAGTGGCACTCGCTATTCTCGTCCATCCCCGAATGTTCCGCATTCATGTCTCTCTTAAGCGACCTAGTATCCTTTATCCTGGATCAATACCAAAGACGTTAAAGTTACAAAATTATTATCGGTATACGAAGTACCGGTGTCAAACTCGGTGGTGTTAACAGCTCATATTGTGTCCCGTCGTGAAGTTTTGGTAAAATATAGTCTACATACTCGATCTCTGATGATGAGGAACAAAATGCAAATACATCATTTGCGTCACGGTCGGATAGGCTGGCGATAAGCATGCTATGTTTAGGCATCGATTAAAGCCAATCATACGTATGGCGTACGATAGAAATGTCATTGTTTTTAGCACGGCACATGCCAACAGCACAGCTCATGTTGTACGTGACTGAAATGATGAAGCTCACGCGAAAAAGGAATTAGTCACGGGTAACAAAGGAGCTGGCGATTGGGACAATGTCGATACCAGAAGTATCAATTAACGTAAGGGATATTTTGGCTAAAATGAGTTTTATATAATTTAGGTTTCAGAATTTTCCGATCTATCTATTGGTATACTTAGAATTGCTCTATCGTTCAAAAAATGTCCCTTACGTTAACCATTTTCAGGCAATGTAGAACGATTTTCGTAAAAATATTCGACTATTATTCACTTGCAATAAATTTTACCACTTAAATTATCCTTTACAGTAAATTAACGTAAATTTTTCGAAAGCTTCTAGCCGCTTACATTATTTTTCATCATTTATTTTTTATTTACACCTTAAATTTTAGTAACGTAAGAAGCATGTTAACATTTATTTTAATGTAAGAGACATGCTATCTTTGAAACTACTAAGTTTTAAGAGTTTAAGTTTTATGAAACTTAACAACAATGATAAGAAAGAGAAGATAAAACTAAGAAACTTTGCCCTGTACGTCAATAAAATCGGATAAAACGCCATAAAGTTACAGACAGATATCGAAAAAAAAAAAACGTTTTTTGGCTCTCCTGTAAAATCGTGGTTTGTCCCTTACATTAATTGATACTTCCGGTATCGATGTGTCTGATGCAGATGGTGACGCGGTTTTTTTTCTTCAGTTGATGGCTTCGTTCGATTTGCACATTTAGCCAGAGTCAACATTATATTTTTCACAAGTTATACTATACATGTATAAAAATAAACAATATTTCCTTGGTTAATATATTTATGATGATGATGATGATGATGAGTGATAGTGAATTTGCCAACACTCATGCACGTTCACGAACTCTTAACAGTTAATACGACATTCATATTCGAAATAACACTATTTGAAAATAAAACAAAACCGCAGACATTTATGTCTCATTCAATCATGTAATTAATTACTCTTTACTTTTCCGTCAAGAGGTCTCGTGACGCGGTTATGTTGCTAGTGCTAATGTTGCTTTTTTGTTTAATCAATGGTACCTAATAACAGCCACATTTTTCATTTCACATTGAAATGACAACTAAGACAGAATATCCAGAATATCGTCTGTCGTCTTCGGACGGACCGGCCCGAATATTAACGCGCGGTCACCGCTCTAGGCCGCCCGGCCGGGCGTCTGACTGCAGTGATTCCATCCATAGAGAATACTCGTGCCCCAGCAGTGGGGTCATAAAACAAGCTGGTGATGAAACAGATAATCTCGTCACGTTTATTTTACATATATTTTGGGATTTGACAAAAGGTCACCTGTGTGCCTAGCCTGGTGTGTTCTATTTGCCATTTGATCATTTAAAGTGCGCAGACGACGTACTTTTGTCCGCAGACTTTCTTGTCCATCAAAATAGATCACTTACAACTTCATCGACTAACAATATGAGAGACACAAACTTCGTAAAAGTCCGTAAATATAAGTTTGTCATCTGCGCACTCAATGGAAACGAATTAAAGTACCTATAGGAATGAAAACAGTTAAACTGTCCGTGTTTGCTACCAAGACTTCTATTTCAATACCACAACTAATTGAAGTGCCAGAATGGTAAGCAAAACTAGCAATACGAACTCAGGAACAAACCGTGGAAAATTGTCGTTTGCAACATCAGGGTATCGAGCGTGTTACCGCCTCTTAAGCTTTAGCACTCATTAGTTCTCAAGCCCTGTAATATCAATGTAATTTACATAGAGCTACGTGTTATAGAGTAAATTGTTACTAGGATTCAGTTACTTATCATCACAATCATCAACAACTCAGCCAAAAGACGTCCACTGCTGGACAAAGGCCTCCCCCAAGGATTTCCACAACGACCGGTTACTATATAATTGAAATATTCGAACCCTTGACACAGTCAGTTTTTTTTTTATGATTCGATAGGCTTGCATTTGACTACTATCTCACCTGATGGTAAGTGATGATGTAGCCTACGATGTAACATGCTTGCCTAGAAAGTACCGATTTACTCGTGATTTGAAGACCCCAATATTATATTTGATAGGAAACACAGACTGAGGCAAGGAGTTCCACAGCTTTGCGGTACATAAGAAAAACGTGGACGTAGTCACAGGGACCTTGTAAAGGGTACATTGGTATAAAAACACATAATACTAAACGTCTAAATAAGCGCGGGTAAAGTAGATCCGTGAAAGTTGTTCGTGTAAATTTTAGAAAACAAAGCATATTAAAATATATTAGTATTACTTTAATATTTTTATTCAGCTATTAGAGACTTTGTTGTTAAAACAAATGAAAACATATCGACAAAAATGTAAAAATGTTAATTCTTTTACATAATGAAATTAAGTAACACAGCTCGGTCCGAAATGACTTCATCATCACAATTTATCCGTCATAATCGGCGCCGGCGTTGCACACGGTACTCTCAAACCGGAACGTAGTTTCAATCCTATGACTCAGATGTTAGAGCATAAATTTGCATACATTTCGTTACAAAATTCTACTCAATCCTTTTATGGTAGCGATAAAATTGAGGTTGCGTCGGCTATGGCCGTCCTTTTCTTACACGCAGCTTTTATGAGTGCATCCCCCTCTCATTTGATCGAGTTATTTTTAATTGACATTTTGTTTTGATATCACCTTTTTTGGAAAAGTGATAGACAAATAAGTAGGCAGTTGTTTTTCTTTGTTGCCGGATATTAATACAATATAACCATTTTTTTTTACATATCTTTTTACAATTTCGTGTTGTGGTGTTTGTTTAAGCATAAATGACCTAATGTTTAACGTGTAGTACTTTATATTTTTCTTATCAATTGTTTGATAAACTGCTGAACATTCGAGGATCTTGATAGTGGTTTAGGAACTTCGGACGCAGTATTACCACAGAAGAAATGTATTACTCCGATGGGGGTGACTACAATAATAATAATTTTGTTCTGAATGGGAAACTTAAACAGAATAATCTTGTTAGTCTTTCAACTAGAATAAAGTAGTTAGTAGTTATTTTTGTGAGGTGAGTTTGAACTGAAGTTACTTTTGTATACAACGTGTAATTATGAAAAAGATCTGAAGTGTATCCGATCTAGATCTTGTATGTGTTGTTAGTGTGACATAATTATTAACTTTAATTTGTCTGGCAATTTTAAATTCAATATTTATATTATTTAATATCTCATTTCAGCCAAAGACGTCCACTGCTGGACAAAGGCCTCCCCCAAGGATATGAGGGGTATTTGCCGTAATCGCCACGCTTGGCAGGCGGGTTGGCGATCGCAGTAGGTTGAGGGTAACCTCAGAGAGATGCTGCTGCCCATCCTTTTGGAATGGTCCCTTAGTCGGCTTTTACGACACCCACAGGAAGAGATGGGGTGGTGCAATTCTTTATCCCCGGCACTACACAGGGAATTTAATATATATATATATTTATTTTTTTTATTCACGTCAGGTGCGCTTGAGCAAGCAGCAATAATCATAAATGTAAGAACACAGAGGTTACTGAACCACTAGGGCTTGTTACAACTTCAATGCTGTGTACGCCTTTTATTGGTATATATATTAGAATAAGAAACCTATAGGGTAACTGCTTAAAACGTTGTGTATATGTACTGTTGGTGTACCTATTACCAAATAAATAAATAAATAAATGATGATGATGATTAATAATAATATGGAGTATTTTAAAAATATGGTTTCTGATCGTCCAAATGTTCGTAGATACCTAGATACCAATGATCAATAGCAATATGTAAGTATTACAAAAGTGCATTTGTTACAGAAATAAAAAAAATTAATCTACCCTTAGAACTGAAAGGATTAAACTCCAAAATATTTAAAATTAAATTAAAAACCTGAATGATGGGAAAAGCCTTCTATAATTTAAAAGAATATTTTGAACCATAATTTACGTAATGTTTAAACTTAGTTATAATTTTAAATGTTATATTATGTTACTGTTATTTCAAGTAAATTGCAATACCTGAAAAGGGTAATTAAGTATATAAGCCACCTACATTTTACCGTATGTATGTACGGTCGCCCAAAAAATTTATTTACCACCCTAAGGTTGAATGTTGCTTGGCAGATTCATAGGCGATAAAGATTAGTTTCATAGTTTTCGTTCACACGTAGTGTGTATGTAGTAGGTATACACTTAATATGCAATAAATATATTTGTATTTGTATTTGTTTTTGAGATTATGATGACTATAAAGAAAACTCTTAATAAACAAATAACTAAGCAACCAAACAGTAGAGGGTCCAGTGTCTATAACACACAGTCATTACCTATGCATCCAACCACGACCCATTCATTAGCCACCGGTTTAATGAACGAGTGAATGAGCCGCTGAGTGAACGGCTCGTCATAATAATTTCACACGCCCATTCACGCTTATAATTACGGGTGTGAACGAGTGCCTAATGGCGTACTTTCGTCTTTGGCTCGTCATTCGTTCCGATATCAAATAATCAGGTTTTTAATTATAAATATTATGGTAACATTGTGAATGGAATGGGTGGGTTGTACTAAAGAATAAAGAGATACTCGTACGTGCCTATTATAAAATCGGATGTCGGTTAACGAAAAGAGTGTTGGATTCATTTATGACAATGATAAAGGCGACGTAACAGAACAACAGTGTGCCTAGTGGGAGGTTTGTTTGCCATTCGATTGCGTTAACGAAAACGAGAATTTGTGTGGCATCGAGGCAGCGCCTTCTGGTGGAAAACGAGGTGAGGTTTTTTTAAATATAAATACTCGTTTTCTTTAAAAAATATTAAGAGGTCTTAATTACACTAACGTTTCTCCAAACGTAGGCATTTTGTTGGGGTCACGCACGTCACCTGCCCCCTGACAAGTGGCCTAACGCTAATAGAATAGAAATAGAATTAATTATTGTACGGCATTGAAATAAGTCAACGATACGTATAAATGACGCTTATGTCAATCGCATATAATAATAATTATTTTTAATTTCTAATAAATTAGCGTTATGCCACTTGTCTAGAGGGGCTGCGCTGCGTGGCTAGGCGTAACGTAACGTTCGTAACGTTATAAAACGCTTATTTTATAGATACGTTAGTGTGAAGACGCTCATACCTTAAAAAACCCCTATTCAAAATAAAGGTGATGCTCGTTTACTTGGCCAATGTCGCGGCCGGCCGGTGTAACATATTCCCCAATTTTCATATGGAGCGCATAACATCTCGGATTTGTGCATAATCGGACACGCTTCAACTTGTCCGCAAAAAGATACGAATGTTCCACAATGTTACGGCCGTGTCGGATGTGCCATTGTTTTTCCGAGCGCGTGTAAACCTGCCCTTTGTTGTTAGCTGGCCGGCCATTTTTGCGGTCGGTCATTGTGTCATGTCATTTTGATCGTTGCTATTGCATTTCATTTTGTTACGAAATTACATACAAACATTTCACCAATTCGTTTAGGGCCAGCGTTTGGTGGACTCTCCGATCGCCCCATATTCCCCATTCTTTATGTATTAGGAAGGTTTAAGTCCATCAGTGTTGTAAACTTTTGCTGCTGTTTGTTGTTAGCTGGCCGGCCATTTTTGCGGACGGTCATTTTGTGTCATAGGTATCGATTCAATCGTTATTATTGCAGCTCATACAATTTTGAAATGTGGTGCTGGAGGTAAACGCTGGGCAATGCGAATGTCTTTATCAAACGCCTTTTTTAAAGAAACGCTAGACAGTGTGAATGGGCTGTATCTGAAATTCTGAACAGAGTACATTTAAATTTATTTCCCAGTGGAAATCGTGGTCTTCGCGCCTGAACTTCATTTCCAATTAACATTAGGTAGAGCGGAAGTCATTTGTCTAACATTGGCTAACTATATAGTTAGCTCGATGTATAAAAAAAAACGAACCATAGACCTACAGTATCGAGACCCTAATTCAACCACTAGATTACAGAGACGATTAAAAATCAACTTACGGGTTGAGATAGAGAAGCGTATAACGATGTCCGATATATTTATAAAATTTATAAAATACAGTGAAAAAAATAAACGCCTACCCGACCCAGCCAGGAATCGAACCTGGGTCTTCCGCAATACGGGCGGCTGCACTGACCGCTATGCTACCGGGAAGGCTGACGCACGGCTGACGTGAGCTGAATTTTGGCTTTGCTTTTTAATCCCAGAAGACCGAGGTTCGATTCCTGGCTGGGTCGGGTAGGCATTTCATATTTTTTTTACTGTATTTTATAAAGTTTATAAATATTTAATTTAGCTTCAGTGCAGCTATTATTAGCACTTGAAAATAATAAAGTTAGAATTTGATGTCCGATATGTTAGGCCAACTAAACTATGACGTCATAATCCCAGTATCCCACTCGTTACATACTTATTTCCTGTGAGGAAACTAAAAGGCTATCCCTGAAGGATTAAAACTGCTACTGAGCTGCAAGCTTCGTCGAGCGGAAAGTGTGTACCTAATACTTTTCTTGCTAAGTTTAACACTGTGCAGTTGGAAAACTAACTTCTACAGTACATTTTTGTAAGTAATCTCAAAAGTTGAAAATGTTAAGCTTTAAGTAGTGTAACTTAGGAAAACTTGTAGTCTGAAGAAGAGGTTTCAACGCCAATTAGTTTCAGAAGTAGGATTCACACACACACATACACACGCTCACACACAAGTAAGTACATTGTAGCAGTTTAATATATAAGTTCTAGTCCTATCACAATATTCAATCTCTTCAATTATAAACGCAATCATTTATTTGTATCAATTCTTACTGCCGTACTCAGAGACGTCAATTAAGTTTTAATGACAATTAAGTCTCTTGCTGTCACTTTCTAAGTATAGTGCTAAATAGAGAAGGAAAGACATTTAATTGTCATTAAAACTTAATTGACGTCTCTGAGTACGGCAGTTAGGAAGAGCGGACGGATATTCCTGAAACAAGTTTATGTCAGCAGCATTGTTGTGTTCCGTCAGTAAGAGCTATGATAGTCAGTGCCTAGTGTGAGTTTTGTTTACTATCCGTATTCATTCGACTACGTTTACGAAAACGACAATTAGATAGATAGATAATACTTTTATTGTAACACTATAAAACATAAACATGAACAAAAGAAAAATAAAATACAAAGTTACAATTTGGCGGTGTTATCGCGTACAAGTGATTTCTCCCAGACAACCAGTCGGAAGGAGAGAGCTAATTAACTTTAAGATCAGGTGAAACTATGAAAACATACTAGAATAATGTGTATTTTACAAATTGAGCATTCAAAATTAGTATGGCATTGAAGCAGCGCCTCCTGGCGGCATACGAGAAGAATTAAAATTTTGCCATAAAAATTTTCGTTGTCGTAAACGTAATCGAATGAATACGGATATTAAACAAAATTCACACTAGCCACCCAGTTCGTCAGTGGTTGACGATACCGGGGACAGTACATTTGATATTCGACTATTGTGACAGTTTTTTGGATGGTACTGGTATGTCCAATACCATCCAACAAACTGTCACAATAGTCGATTGTTATGTCCAATACCAATACCCAGTTTTTTGTCCGCCTGGCTAGCTACCACTATCTTATCTAAATATATCGCCATAACATCAACGTTTGTAGCATTGTTGTGTTCCGGCAGCTAGCGATAATATAGCCAGTGCCTCACTAGTTGAGGATCCCTGGTGAAGTGCCCTTCCATCATTGGCGTTATCATCACTTAACATCAGGTGAAATCAAGGCAAAAGAAAGTGACCCTACGCAACAGTGTGTGTACAGAAATCTGACGAAGTGCAGAATAACAAACAGCCACCCCCAACAAAACAGTGTCGCATTTCGGAATGCTAGCCTATAAACACACGTCGCCGGAATCCCGGGAGCTTGTACGATCGTTGTGACGTTTTTACACCGACGCATACCGCGGACCGTGTTCGACATATGACAGTAACGTTTCATGGTTATTGCGCTACGTGGCCGGGGTGCTGATTTGGCTATTTGTACACTGTCATTAGTCAAGTCGGGCCGGCAAAAAGCTGGCGAGATGTGTCACTGTTGCACAGTTTTCGAGTTGCTGCGTGCGGTGCCGCTGAGCAATTACTGCGTCGACGGACGTAGTGACGTTTTAATCACAGCTGTATAATACGTCACTTTGAAACTTTTAAATTGCAATTTAAAAATGAACGTGAGTGACAAAATGATTTTTTTTTAATATTTATTTTGTTTGCGTGCTGACAAAGTGTCAAACAGCCTTATTTTTATTTTAGGGTGAGTCCAGACTATATGACAAAACATGTGTGGACGATAAGTGTCAATTAAACGACCTTTCACTCATAGTTTTGTAACATGTTATATAACAAAATTATATAACATGTTACGTAATATGGACCTTTTAGCTTGGTTATCAAAAAATCATATCTACAAAAAATATTAATACAGCAGTAGAATCGCATGACATATATATATTGTTTATTAAATTATATATTTTAAGTATTATTGTGTGTATTTGTACTTACATAATTTTTTAAATACTAAGTTTTTTTTTATGTAACTACCTACTTGACGTTCATAAGTGCAATTTATATGCCTAAATTGAAAAAAGATTTTTCAATTCATTTCATTTCATTTCATTAGGATACAGATGTAAACAGTTTCATTTCATCTTCAAAGCGAGAACACCGCACTATATTTAAAATAGGCACCAACTTGTTCCACCATCGCACTTAGCTAATAGTCGCCGCTAACTAACAGATGGTAAATTGAATAGCAATATTAATATTGCGCTCCGAACCGTTAATTAGCCGGCAGCCGATGCCGATTGGCTGATTTATATGGCTGCAACGCTGCTGGGAACATTGTGTGCTGGGAATAAAATTAAATTAGAAAAGTAATTTTTTTTTTTGAGTTTTTGCTGATTGCTTCAGACGGCATTTTCAGCTTTACCGGGCTTTTTGGGGGCGACGTGAAACTTAAAGGGACGGAGCTTCGGAGGTTTTCTAGAGGGAACGGCATCACGCTTTCGTACCCATTCCCTACTAGATTCTCCGAGGGGTTGGGATCGCATCGGGGAGCGGAACAACCGGGGGGTTGGGGGGTATATCATTTCTCACTTCTCATTTCTATTATCATTCATTATCATCATACAGGAAGGAAATATTGTTTATTTATGTATTACTTGTAAGAAAAATTACATAGACACTGGCTAAATGTGCTAGTCGCACGAAGCCATCAACTAAAGGAAAAAAAATACAATGTCACCAGATTTTGTATCTAAGTAAAATTTTTTCAGCCATAATAAAATGACGGTAAAATTTCGACCACTGGGCGACCACTATTAATAATAATAATGCGGCGCACAACGCTATCATAAGTTACAAATTTTTTTTGCAATTACTAGGCGACTGTAATTTATAAAATAATTTCTTAAAGTCTTGAAAAATAGATTTACAAAACTTATGAAAAACAGAGACTAAAAACAAGACAAAGATTTTTTTTCGAATGTTAGTTGACAATTATTATCAATCATCAAATGTCAGTCAGGATACAATTTTAACGATATTTTTATTGAAACTGGTGGAACTGGAAAATGTTTACACTTTGTTGCAGCTCGCCACAGTTTACGAGTTTTATTGTCACGAGGTTTTATTGTACTGCATGATTCGCTTTAAGTACAAAGCATTGACGCATTACTGTAAGCTTTTACTTTAAACTATTTTTTTTATTATCTATATATTAATACGTGAAGCAAAAACTTTGTACCCCTTCTTACGAAAACTGCGCGGACGGAGGAGTATGAAATTTCGCATACTTATAGAAGGAGTACAGAATGTCAATTTTTTTTTTAATTAAGGCCGAAATTACATTAAATCAATAAAACAAACATTACACACACTACCATGTATTTGACACACACGCATATGTATTTGACACACACGCATATGTATTTGACATGCACGCATATATAAATTGCACGCATAAATAAATTCAAAAATGGAAGAGGAGCGGCCGAAGTCTGTCAATACCAATCCAAACTCACATTCTATCTTTTTTATTTTTTCATTGCCTAGGATACAATCCGTGCAGCCTTAATAAACGGTCGAATTTCGACCACTGGGCGACCATTAGTTTATTTTAATCGGTACATAAGCAGCCAAGGCCAATATAAATGTACACAACTAGCTTAGGTTGATAACAAAAAATGATATAAAAGTAATGACACATAATGCTTCAACACTACAACTAACGCTAATCACATTATTCAAAAAACGAGAGGACTAAGATGAAATCTGTGAACCACAAAACAGTCGATAAAACTACAAAAAAATTACCACTAAAACTAGAACGGTCTAGTAGATTAGGTAAGTATATGACGCAAAAATATAAGAG
The DNA here is from genome assembly GCA_947562085.1 of Eudonia lacustrata. Lineage (NCBI taxonomy): Eukaryota > Metazoa > Arthropoda > Insecta > Lepidoptera > Crambidae > Eudonia > Eudonia lacustrata. The sequence goes on from OX387320.1 coordinate 20,185,550, forward strand.
TGTGTTCACTTATAGCGCTAAGGGGCGCTTCTAATGGTAAAACATTGCAGACTTATCTCACTTTACACGGATTACATAGACCTGGGTACCTGGTGCGAGATTTATTTGCTAGTCGATCAGCGATCACGTCAACGAGAAGTTTGTGTGGCAAATTGTAAGTTCTCCTCGTTTGTCACCAGGCCAGGAGGCGGTGGTACGACTCGCCACAAAGTAAATTCGCCACATTATTGTTACTTCCATACATTTAAAGTTAACTCGCCACAGCAAGCAAAAACTATATGTAAAGCCACAGATACCAAAATACTTTATCGTGACGAGTTTACATAAACTTAGGTATATTTGCGAGGCGAATTCGCTTTGTGGCGAGTATACAAACCCCGTACATGAAATTCGCACGAGGCACTCAGAGATATAACAATTACGTAAACAAAAGAAATCCTTTAATCTTTTTCTTCGCCATCGGGTGAGGTCCTCAAACGAACCGATGTTTGTTTGTTTCATAGTTTTTAGGCAGTTGATTAATTAGACAAAGACATTGGTCGCGACGAAATCATTTCACATTGACAGATCCTAAGCCAATTATTTTGTTTTTGCTGACCATACAACAGACTCACCTTAACAATCGCAACATTAATTAATAACCTTATTAGAACCTGCTAAGGTCGTTTTTGAGCTGATTTAGATTCGGTTGTAGTGTAAAAGAAAGTTCGGATTACTTGTAAAAACAATGCTACAGTTTTTTGTGCCGTTGAATGGATAGGACCACACAGGGTGTCCAGTGGCTACTTATGTATGTCAAACAGATTGGCTTAAGTATGCACATATATTGGCGGGGATGGGAGCAACTATATTGATTCCGATTCAGTATTATTATGGAAAACGGCGTTTACCATATTTTGCAATAGTTAATGTATTATTAAATAGGATACGATAAGATAACGATAAATTCATGATAGACTTAACAGTTGAAAGGAAGGAATAGCAAATATAAAATGATTAATATTAGTCACTTAACAAGCAAGAAATCTAAAGTAAATATGTGAATACCTTCGGAGGCCCCTGTATCTGAAGGTTCTACGTTCAGCGCACTTCACCCGGGATCCTCAACTAGTGAGGAACGGGTATCTTATCTCTAGCTGCCGGAACACAACAAACAATGCTACAAACATTGATGTTATGGCGACATGTTTAGATAAGATGGTGGTAGCTAGCCCGGCGCACAAACGAGCCCTACTACTTACCAACCAAACCGAGTGTCGTACGGCATTTTACTGTGGGGCAATGCTGCCGATATTCAAACTATCTTTGTGCTGCTGAAGCGGGTTATTCGAGCAATTTATAATCTAAAAGCTGGTAATTCTCTTAGGGAGAGATTTAAAGATATTAATATAATGACAGTTGCATCACAATATATTTACGAGAACCTAATGTATGTATATAAAAATATTGAAACTTTTTCTAAAAACAGTGATATTCACAATGTAAACACTAGAAATAAAAACAAACTAGCAGTACCTAATACTAGGCTCCACAAAGTAAATAAATCATTTAGAGGCCTGTGTGTACGTTTTTACAATAAAGTTCCAAGTAATATCCAAAAACTAGATATTAATAAATTTAAAATCGCTATTAAAGAAAAGCTTTTTAAAAAAGCTTATTATAAAGTGTCTGATTACATTGAAGACAAAACAGCATGGGTTTAAAATGCTCCAATCTATTTCTAATCCAAAATATTGTTAAGGTTTTTTAAACTTGTATAATAACTTGGTAACGTAACGGCATATAATTTTGTAAATGTCGTTACATATTGAATTAAAGCTGTGGAGTTTCTTGCGCCCATTCTTCTCCACAGCTAAAAAATAGACGTCCTGAATGGGTAGTAGGTAAAAAAATTATGGACGATTCAAAAGCACTTTTCTAAAGTTTATTTGAATAAAGAATATTTGACTTTGACTTTGACTTTGAGTACACAAAGATGTACCCCCGCTGGGAATCGAACCCGGGATCTCTGGGTCTGAGATCGGTGGTGGTCTCAACCGTTATACCATAGAGGCGGTTACACTCGTGTGGTGGACTGTATTTTTTGTTGAATTAAAAACTCCTCTTCGATGTATTTAGTATCTTCTTTATTTCCCAGGTTACAATTGAATACTGAACGTTGAACATGATTTTCATACAAAACTGCGCTACTTATGTCCGTTTTGGAAATATTGTTTATATGTATTACTTGTAAGAAAAATTACTTTGAAACTGGCTAATTGTGCCAATCGCACGAAGCCATCAAAAAGAAAAAAAAATCCATTAACAGCAACTGCATTCAATTCATTAGATACTTACTTGGCAATAAACAAGGAGTGTTATTCGAAATCTCATTTCAATAGTATAATACGTTTTAATTGTATTATAAATCTTATTAAATGTATAGTATTGCAACAGGTGCTACCAAGGTGACATTATAATTATTGTCGTTTGCATTGTTATTGTCGCTTAGAGGAATAAATATTAAATTATATGTTATATTTATTTTATTATTATCACTTGAACGTTTCAAGTACGCACAGGCAGTTCCTAATTAACTAGTTATTTATTGTATAAACAAAACACACGAACACGGAACACAAGACATTTATATATTAATACGTGAAGCAAAAATATTGTACCCTGTTTTTAGGAAAATTGCGCGGACGGAGGAGTATGAAATTTCGCACACTTATCTATACTAATATATAAAGCTGAAGAGTTTGTTTGTTTGTTTGTTTGTTTAAAAAATTAAAAATGCTGCCGAAAGTCACTATTCCACGCGGACGAAGTCGCGAGCACAGCTAGTAGTTTATATAGAGAAGGTTATCCGAATGTTAATATTTTTTTTAAATTATGCATAAAAATACATTAAATCAATAAACAAACATTACACACACTACCATGTATTTGACACACACGCATATGTATTTGACACACACGTATATACTCTTTTCAAAAATGACAAAAATGGAAGAGGAGCGGCCGTAATCTGTCAATGCCGATCCAAACTCACATTCTATCTTTTTTAATTATTCATTGCTTAGGATACAATCCGTGCAGCCTTAATAAAATTACGGTCGAATTTCGACCATGGGCGACCACTAGTAAGTATAAAAAGGTGAGCTAAACACTGAAAGAGATCTTTCTAGTCAACCCTAGCTGTAGTGGAAAGGAAATTTACAGGATTATTTCTCTGTCAATACATATATACATACATATTTTATACATACTTTAACCAGTACCTAGTTCTTGTTGGAGTAAAAATATAGCTTAGTGTAAGTTTCATTTGCCAATCGATCACGTTAACGATAACGAGAATTTGTATGGCAAAATGTTAACTCCTCTCGTATGCCGCCAGGAGGCGCTGCTGCAATGCCATACTAAACGTTTGCGTAAACGTAATCGAATGAATCGACGGTTAGTTAACAAAACTCACGCTAGTCACTCAGTTCCGTTTTACGTTAACGACAACGGAAAGTATGATAAGAAGATAAGAATTTATTTAAAAGTAACAATAAAGTACACGGCATTTTTACATTTTATTGTTCTTGACACGGTTTGAAAAAGCACGGTGTAAAAGCATTTATGCAGGCCGCCATAGTGTGAGCGTTCGGCATAGCGTGGTAGCGCTGTGATGAACGCTTTCACTTCTTGGGCTTCACTGGCTGCTTTTCATCAGGCAGGGTGAAGCCATTATGGCGTGTCATAATAAAAAAAATAAAAAAACGGTTTAAAATACATTATATTTTTCTGTGCCCTGTGTGGTGCCGGGGATAAAGAATTGCACCACCTCATCTCTTCCCGTGGGTGTCGTAAAAGCCGACTAAGGGACCATTCCAGAGGATGAGCAGCAGCATCCTACCTACTGCGATCGCCTATACCCGCCTGCCAAGCGTGGCGATTACGGCAAATACCCCTCATATCCTTGGGGGAGGCCTTTGTCCTGCAGTGGACGTCTTTGGCTGAGATGATGATGATGATGATAATATTTTTCTGCTGACACTTACTAAAGGATACCCTGAGCAGTAAGTATTAGCAACCTTCCAAATGTCTATATACATAATATTCAATAAAAAGGCAATAATATGGCATTGTGTGTTGCGAATAGTGTCAAACGAGGAAAGTTTTTGCCATAAAATTTATGTTTTTCTTAACGTAATCAAATGGCTAATAAAACTCGCACAAAGCAACCTGTAGACTATTATATCTCCTGCCAGTCCGTTTACTGCTGAGCAGAGGCACTACTTTTTTATGAGAGAGATTGCAGATTGACTCAGACTGCACTTTCAGCTTCACCGGGCTTGTTTGGGGGCGGCGAGAAACTTAAAGCACGTTCCTCAAGCCGTGTGAAACGAATCACCTTCGGAGGTTTTCTAGAGGGAACGGCATGACGCAGTGCGTGACCCGTGCCTTACCAGATTCTCCGAAGGGTTCGCATCGGATCGGGGAGCGGGACAATCCGAGGGCGCCTCTAAAGGCTCGGACTTCGGCTCGGGTTGACCGGGCCGTGGTGGTGGAGAAAAACGTCCAGGTACATGTCTGTATCTGGTATAGAGCGCGTGTGAGCCGGCTCGTCGTACCCTTGTTCTACGAGTACGGTGTCTTGGGCCTAAACTAGTGTGCATGTTTAGTGTATTCTGTAAATGTGTAGTGGCATTTAGAGGATCGGGCGGTCAAGCAACGCACTCATAGACAATTTCTCACGGACACAAAATCTCGCTACAGCTGCGCTCGGACTGTTCCGAGCTGTTCCGAGATTCGTGTCCGTGAGAGGGTGTCTATGTGTGCGTTGCTCGAGCGTGGTATGTATTAAGCGCCTCTGTGGTCTAGTACTTAACCACCGGTTTAGACCCAGAGGTCCCGGGTTCGATTCTCAGCGGGGCGTACATGTTTGTGTTCTCGGTTTGGTTGGAGGTACTTAGGACTTGTTTGTCCGCACCATCTTATCTAAATCATTATCTCAGCCAAAGAAGTCCACTGCTGGACAAAGGCCTCCCCCAAGGATATGAGGGGTATTTGCCGTAATCGCCACGCTTGGCAGGCGGGTTGGCGATCGCAGTAGGTTGAGGGCAACCTCAGAGAGATGCTGCTGCCCATCCTCTGGAATGGTCCCTTAGTCGGCTTTTACGACACCCACAGGAAGAGATGGGGTAGTGCAATTCTTTATCCCCGGCACCACACAGGGAAATCTAAATCTATCTAAATATTGTCGTTATAACTTCAATGTTTGTAGCATCGTTGTGTTCCGGCAGCTAGAGATAAGAAAGCCAGTGCCTCGCTAGTTGAGGTTCCCTGGTGAAGTGCGCTTCCAATATTAAACTTACTTAACATCAGGTGAGATCAAGGCACTGTGCTTACCCGTAAGATATAAAAAAAACTGTGCAAGGTCTTGGTATACTCTTTATTATCTAGGGTACTCTTTATTTGATCTATTCCAATCCAATACCACGAAGCTAATACCAATGGTATTAGTTTACTGTCATATTTATTTGTGGCAGAGGCCACTGCGGAAAATCTTTGGCTTACCACGTTCAACCTGTGACATTAATAGACAAATATTGATATAGACAGGATATAATTAATATGAAATTAACTAAACACATAACCCTTTTTTTAGGGTCATCATAATAGGTCCTTACCGTAATTATTCTAAGGTCCTTACGTTTTTTTTTCACTTATTAATAGGTGTATTACTTCTAAAAGTCAATACCGGTTGTTAATATTATTATACACCTTTAATTAAGACTATGTTACTTAGGCTTCAGTAATAACAATGATTATTCATATTGTGTCTTTATCGTCCAATTTTTTTTTAAATTGTCTTCTTTTTTTGTTCGCGGAATTGACCTTTTGTTTCATTGTAGCTTTGAAGAGTCTTGATCTTTTTTTTTTTAATGTCTGCTATATTTAGCTAGTGAAACAAACACACCGCTCTACAATTTTTATAGTGTTAACATAAATAGATGCTAAGAAAATTAAAAAAAAACGTTAGTATGAAAAATATAAATTTATAAAAAATCTTTAAAACGTCAATTTCATAGGTAAGGACCTAATATTATATTTATCAAATAGATATTATGAAGCTATGCCAATTATTCTGAGTCAGTCTTTTATAAAAACTTATTGAGACATTTCGGAATTATAATTTAGTAAGCATAATTAAATAGTTTGTTAGCCGTTAAACTTAACAACTTAACATGGTAAAGTGCAAATGTATTCCAACATTATAACAACAAAAAAGTCAGCGGAGAGCCTAAGCGCAGAAGCATCAGTTATTAAGGCGCGACTCACACGATATGAATCATAAACAATGTCACTTCAACGTATTGATTTATTTAGTGTACCGTTTACGATTGCATCGCCTTTATAACGGAGGAGATAAGGTCGAGTTTAATTTCAATTATACACAATATTTTTTCACAATTTTTGTTTTGTGTCGTTTCAGTAATAGCCACTCGGGACGGAGACGACATACATCATGCTGTCTCATTAAGACGTTATTGCGCTGTATACAAAAAAAGAGAGAGCGTCGCATTGTGATTTTACCAGCTCCGTTTTTTGCTGTGATATGATGAGTGTTCACCCTTTAACCGATGTTGGGAATCGGGAATCAATCATCTCTTTTTTTTTACTGTTTAGTTGCAAAGGTAGCCCGCTTCGTTAAATAACTTATTACATAATGTAGTGGAAGCAGTGTAATCAACCTACGCACACTGTACAATCACGAGCATTAATATACAACCTTATTTTTAGATTATACGAAAATCGAAACACGGGTCAAATATATTCATTTAAAGAATCAGTACAAAAAAAAATATTTCTTGAAAACTCACGAAGTTACAAGCTTTTTGTGCTGTCCCGTTGTGTTTTTAGTAGGGTGTACTTTTTTTGAGATTTTGTAAATATTATTTTGTCAAAATGTAACATGGTATAAAAAATATTGAAATCGATTCTATTACTGATTCTGAACAAACAGTTTTCAGGTTTCGTATAAACTAAAAATAACGTTGTATACAAATCGGCAACAATATTTCTGCACGAGAAAAATATTTAAGAAATAGATTAACTAATTAAAAAAATAGTTTATTAATATCACAATTACAAATTGACCTGTATATTAGGTTACCTAAATTATAGAGTTTCCCGACTGTACCGCTGGTCTTCCGCACAAAACACGATCGTGGAAACAGCGCTCGCAGCTAAACAATATGATATATAATGTTGGATACTTTTACTAGAGTACTGTAGTGGTGCTGTATGACATTGTGGAAATTGAAACCTTTACATAATTATCTGATGTAAATTTGTTAACTTACATTTTTTATTTTGTTTTTTTACATGTTGTAATTGTCTTATATATATTTTTTGTGTTTATTTGTAATGGAAAGTGTTCTGCTATGATAGGGCATTTTCCAATATTTTTGACGCTGTAAGGGAGAAAAGAGCTGGACACTTGCTGAGTTTCTTGCCGGTTCTTCTCAGTACAAGATCTCCCGCCCAGAGTAGATTTACGAACCGATGGCATAATGACATTCACAAGAGCTACTTGTAGCCTAAATTGAATAAATGATTTTGAATTTTGAATTTTGAATTTTTGAAATTTTGATATTCATATGCAGCTACCGTGAAAAATAATGTGACAACTGAAAGCGAAAACATTTAAGAACCACTTGTCCATAATAAGGGACATATTTAGGCACGTGTGTCGGTCTTACTTCTGGAATAGCCCATCAAATTATCGTTACAATTTTTGGGTATTGCCACACAGACTAAATAATGTATTGACTTAATCACAACACTTGCCAAGTGTGGGTTTGTAATCAAAAACTCGGAGAACTAGTAGAGAACGGGCTTGAGTAACCCTTTAAATTTCTCGCCACCCCCAAACAAGTCCGGTGACGCTGAAATAATAATAATAAAACATTTAATTCAGACCACTTAGTCCATACATAGTAACATAGGTATAAGTGCCTCACGAAACATCCAGCAAACTCTCCGAAACCTTGACTTGATTGGATTGGGCTGGTGAATACAAACTCGGGCTATGCATGAAAAGATCCGAAACACACACAATTTAATATCTAAATTGCATGAGTTATACTAGCTTAATTAGTTTGGTTACATTAAAGCTCTACACTAAAATCCTAGACATAAACCTATGGATGAAGAGCGAGGCAATCCCTGCACCAGTGTCTCTGACTACTAACCGGGAAGCCCCGTCAAGAAATTGTAAGGATTTTTCTAAATAAAAAACATTTTTATTTTTTTTATTTTTTTTATTTTACACTTTGCCAATCCAAAATATTGTTATTTTGTATGATTTATTTATTTATTTTTATTTTTTTGTTTCTAGGATAATTTACAGACAAATAACATCTATAGTTAAGGTTATAAATAGACATATGCTATTAACAAATCTTCACAATTATATAAAAAAAACTAGTGGCCCGCTGGCGACTTCGTCCACTTGAAAACACCCGTACGTACTACCCCATGATGGACCCCTGTTGCAGCGCCACCTACCGGGTCCAATTGTAAATCTAAACCATTCTCGAATCCACTTGAACACACACAAAAAATTTCATCCAAATCGGTCCAGCCGTTTAGAAGGAGTTCAATTACAAACACGCACAGAAGATTTTCATATATAAAGATAGTGTTCAGTTAACCAGCTGTCCACAACTACGTTAATTTTAGTTTAAAATAGAAAAAATAATAATAATAAAATGCGATGATAAATAATTGAATGAACGAGTAAATTTACAGTTTATAGTAGGTTGCTGTACAGTGATATTTCACTTATACCTATAGATTTTTACGATATTCATTAAACCTACTATTTATTTTATTATATATTACTAATGCTAAAAATGCAACAAACAGCAAGCAATAAAATAAACATAGTAAAATACAAAAAACTATTTTACTATGTTTATTATATTGCTTGCTGTCAATAAAAAAATTGAACATATAATGTCTTTTATAAGAATAAACAGCGGGCCCTTAACAAGCTGTTGATGCTGATGATAACGTCACGGCAAACGTCACGTTTCACTTTCCCATATAATCGAAGTGTTAATTAAATCTTTATTAAAAATAATTAATGATAAATCGCCACTTTCGCAAATGCCGCTTGTCAATCGACTTTGTTAACTCATTACTATTCGGACACGTCTTCATTTAGTTTGTTCTTCCAGTAATATCAACCAGTTTGTTGTGAAAGCTCTCGGCCTGTAAAGGTCAATCAATAAAGATTCAATGATAAAACAATCCGGTGGGTAGTAATGATGGAAAACGCGAGGATTTGGTTACAAGATATAACGTAATTGCAAAATGCAGTTATCATTTCAAGTTTATGGCAAAATAATTAAATAGTAATTTTGTTATTTTATTTTTACACCGGTGAAGTGTTTGGCATTAATCTCACTTTCACGAGATGGTGAGTGACGATAAGACTGGAGAAGAGTGTACTTCACCAAGAATCTTCAATAATTGTAGTTATCTTATCTCTAACTGTCGGAACACAACAATGCCACCAACATTGTTGCTATAGCGACAGACTTAGATAGGTAAAACATTGAGGCAGCTAGCTAGTCAGCCACAATTTAAACAAGCTCTATTTATTTCTTTTTTTTTAAATTTGAATTGCCCATTACACTTACAGTTTCACCAAAGCGTGGAGTTAGACCAGGGATGGGCAAACTTTTTCATTCGCGTGACAATATTTACTAACAAAATCTATGGCGGGCCAGGCTATTGATTTTTTTTGCTGTATTTTTTCAATAAATAAATACTTTTTTATAAAATAAAAATATTGATACAGCAAAATGAATTTTTGTTTGATGGTCGCGGGCCGGACTTCGGTCATTTACGGGCCGGAGGTGTCCCACGGGCCGTAGTTTGCCCACCCCTGAGTTAGACAATACTATTAGGTACTAACTAAACCGAATAGAACTTAACCCTGCTAATAATCGAACTCTAGCTTCGAGTTTTTAATTTGATGGTCCAATTACTAGACCACAGGCCATCTTTTTGAATTTAAAGTTTACGACAGAATTTATGGCATTCGGTGAAGATCATATTTTTTTTTAAATAGCTTATTAAAATAACACAATAATTTAACTTGATTCCACAACTGCCTGCTCTCTTATATCAGGGCATAGAGTCGATTGTGTTTTTACTCCTTTTGTTTATTCTCCCTGAAACAGTAGCAAGTGCACACAATTCTTTATGTCATGAATGAGCCGACATAAAGTATCAAAACTCTTTTGTGGAACTATATACAATGTGTTACACATCCATTGACGGTGAGTTACATTCCAAATTTAAAAAGTTTCAATGAATATATCAATGTATGTTACACAGAATGAGAATTGACGGTGATACTGTTGATCTTGATGCTTTATGAATATCAACGTGCGCTGCAGGATGCAAAAGTAGTGGTGGAAAAACAAGAGCTATGGCTCGTGTGACCATGTTAACATTAGAACTTACCACAAAACTATTATTTTACATATGTTTAAAATTTTATTTATTTAAATAGTGCCAACCAACCAACCATAAATACATAACAGTAAAGAATAACATATTTGACTAATGTAGGCATTAAATCAACAAACAAAATGTTAACCAACATTTAGTGCGGGTTCAAATTCCGCTAGCGGATTTCTTTACAATACTTTTACAAATTCTATATCCATCATAAGTTGTGCATATAAAATATACATAGAATGAAACACACTCTACACACGACACAAACTTAAAAAGCTCCAGAAAAGATCTCCTGAAAAGAAAGTCTGCGACACTTTAACATAATTTGCATAAAATCAAAGTCTGTTACAATAAGTAGTATGTTGCTTTATGTTTAAAATATAATATTTTAATGTGCGTAATTTTTGTCAAAGAGCAGCATTTTTTTTACATATTTACATGTTTTTTCGGTATCTACTTATACATATCCTAGTTATCCCAAACGCGTGGTCACCGCAAAGGTCGCGGGGTGAAGTCGACAGCCGCGATCGTATCGGTGTCGTGTCGTGGCCGGGGTCGCTCCCGTTCGGTCGCCATTGTCTGACGGCTGGTATCCGACGGTGTTTATGGCGTATGTGACCGCTGCATAATACCTGTTGTTTTGGAACTGTGACCAGTATTTATTTATGTATTTTTTATTTGAACTTTTTCGTCCTGTATTGCTGTGAAAAGGTCTCCCCCAAACCAATCATTAGGTAATATGGAACGAAAATTTTGCAGTGGTTAAAGTAAAGCGCCCGATCTGCGATTACTGAGGTTAAGCAACTTTTGCAATGACTGGTCATCGGATGGATGACGGACGGACCAAAAATCTCGAGCTTCTTCTGTACGGAAAGCACGCAAAGCCGTTGGTCCTGGCTGCATTAGCAGTTGTTAACAACCACCAGTCAGAACTGGGCCCGCGAAGTGGTTTATGGCCTGTTCTCCCTATCCATCCATAGGGAAGGCTCGTGCCCCAGCAGTGGGGACATAAAATGAGCTGATGATGATGAACGATAATTACTGTAGCGGTGGTAAGGAGTTGCGGTACCGAAAGCAGCGGAAGTCGTCTTTAGAACCAAGCATGTATCTTTACTAGAAGTTGACATTATGCGCAATTTAGTGAGTTCGACAAGTTGCTAAAGTTTTCAGCTGTTTTTGTTGACAGTATCATATTGAGGAATGGTCTATGGTGAATGATTTCAGAATGTCGTAACTCGTTTTGTAAGTAACGTTCTTCATGAAAAACCCTATACACTGGTAATATAACAGTACTTGGGTAGGCCTGTCCTCTATGCGTTTTTTGAATGAAACTAACAATTGTAAATTGCATTTATTGTTTTTAATATAGTACACGCGAATTCTGAATATTGAAATGAAACATTCTATACGGTTACTAGCGTTTATTTCCCCATTTTTTAGCCAGACCGGTTAACTCGGTTTTCCATGACACCGATATAGAATTTAACGAAAACAAAACTGAATAGAAAAGAATAAATAAAAGCCATAACGGAATAAATACATTCAGCGGGTCCCGATACGTCTTTTGTCTCATAACCACCAATAGATTCCCTGTATTACTTTTTGCCCTGTTATGATATTAATGCTTTTGAATGATATTCCGCAGATAAAATCGAAAGCAGAAAAATTCTGATATAAATTTCATCTGCCGAGATAAAATTCTATTAATATCAAATTCCCTTTTTTGCATGGCGCTATGATAACTGCATGTGAAGGATTTGATCGGTCTGTTGGTCTGTCTGTATGTCTAACTTTACTATTTTAATTCAAACTTATTTTCTTTATTCAATTATTTGTCAAATTTGGCATGAACCCAGCGAAGGGTTCTTAACGTTACACTAGCACAATAAATAAAATTAGCAGCATATCTATACAAAATTATTTTTTAAGTACAATTTTTTAAGTGAGGTACTGCTACTGGTAGGTTTTGCTGAATAAATAAGACTTGAGGTGAAGTAACCTCAAGTCTTATTTATTCAGCAAAACTAATACGAAAGCATCCCAATCTAACAACAAGTTTATACCTACAGGATTTTTCCTCGGAGAACAGTATGTATAAGTAGTTTGTATTTTTGTGACATGATTATCTAAATTAAACCACCAACCCACCCAATTAAATTTGCAAATTTGCAAAAAATTGGGTCAGGTGGTTTTACTGTATTTTATAAATATTTAAGTAATAAATATTTTTACATCTCTTCTGTTTCATCAATATATTATAGGGAATTGTGTAATAAGTAGGTATGCTATTACACTATCTCAAGTTCAACTTTATTTTTGTTATCCATCTGGAGGAGACTGACTGTAAATATATGTTCGTTTATATGTTGTTCCATATACCACGTTTTACTACCAAAAGCTTGGGGTTTGTAATTCTTCTTAGCAAACAAAGTGCGAGTTTCATTCGCATTTCGATCGCGTTAACGAAAACGAGAAATTGTATGGCAAAATGTTAACTCATCTCGTATGTCGCCAGGAGGCGCTGCTTCAACGCCATACTAATTTTTGTTTTCGTAAACGTAATCGAATGAATACGGATAGTATACAAAACTTACAGTAGGCCCCCAGAACAATGCCTGGGCAAAAGCCTAGTGTTGCCACACCGTTTATCTAAACCCTCACGATGCGCGACAAAAATCGCTCAGCAGACGGTGAAAAGGCGCACAAAATAAATTATTAATCTTCCCGAATCGATTCACGTATTAATTCGATTCCGAAATATCGATCATCAATCATAATTCTCGTGCGCTGGCGACATTATCGGACGGGTGCATCGGAGATGCGGATCAATAATAATATGAAATGTATAGACAATACACTATATCGAATCATTCAGTTTCTTGCCCACCCCAAACAATTAACTATTGTTTATTGTATATCGATACGAAATGTATTGGGATCGTAATGGCAAAAAGGGCATTTTTATGCGATTCTTAAATGAATTTATTTGGCATTGGGTAAATAAATTTTTGTTTATCGCCGCTGCTGCCTTAAAACCGCGCGTTGGAGCTGCCTCAATATTTTCTGCTGAATCCTGTTAGCCATGTGGACATATTGAAATTACATCGTTATGTTGTTCATACAACTTACTTCATATCTTTATCGGGAGAAAGAGAAAGAAATATATTCAGGACTTCGGTTTAAGTTCTGGCTTTTCTATCAGGTTTCGGTTGATTTTTTAAAGCAAGTTCTATATTAAGAGATGATATACTGCAGATGCTTTTACAGTATTTAATATTCATAGTTAAGGAAATAATGTTTGCCAGGACAGTTGCAAATAAAGATCCGTGATCTCTGTCAACACCTCTAAAAATTAGAAGTGATAATATTTTTTTATGTAATTGTTCATCATACATACCACTACACACTACAACACTACCATGCATCTATATTATAAAAAAATAAATAATTAAGTTATAATATAAAATAAATAAATATATTATAATTAATTATAGTAGCATGGTCACTAGGGTGTCTACCCATGACCATGAGAGTAGGCATCTACTACAACAACAACACAAATCCCGAGTTTTGATTCCCAGTAGTAAAAGTATTCCCAGGGTTTTTTTGTTCAGCAATATAACTTTTTTATTTCTATATTAAAATGTAATATAATAGTAATTTTAACGAAAGGATTTTTGTAATGAACTCTGTAACATTGCAAGGCGACCATGTTTCGTTGACGTTCGTTTTCATACAAAAGTAAAAGTAAACTCAAAGATTTCTTCTGTCAATAAATCTCGTACGTTACTTAGCCTTCATGTACACCACAAACAGGCGAACAGGCGATTTCAAATAAATCACAATACATTCACTCTGTCACATTAAGGTATAATAAACACAAAAATATTCCGTCAGACGCCGCCGACGCAAAACATACATTGTACATATTTATATCAAATAAATTCCTCTATGCTCCGTGTATAGATCATTATACAATTCTGCTATGTCGCCTGGATCATATTTAGTTTTTTGCTTATCCTTCAGCGATACTTGTTGTGTCTTTTGTGAAGCGAGCGCGTCCACAGTACATCCTCAATAATCAGATAAAAATGCCACTCCTGTGCAAACAATGCTAGCTCCACTTTTTTTGTTTTTCAACCTGCCAACCTGTTGCGTGCAATGGATATTACAATGTGAGCTTGTGTGTCGATACGCAGCAAAAATGTTGTGACAATTTGATAACGCTTTTCGAGGCAAAAACTTTATGAAAAAACAAACATCCATTTTGTTTTTGTATTTCTGAAATGCTTTAATTTTTTATCGGTTTATCATGAATTTATATTCAGTCCTTGCTATACTTGATAAGGTTTGTTTCAAGTTTTACTAGCATTTTACACGCAATATAAAACGTAAAATGATAATGCTAAATGCATTTTAATGGAACACCTAATTAGCAAGAATAACTATGATTCTCGCTCGCTACTTATTATAGTATATTGACGTAACTGCAGAATAATATTAAACTTACAGAAACTAACAAGCTAAGTTAAAATTCCATTCAGACTTAATCTCCTTTGACTCAAACTTACGCTGTTGATATCAAATTTGATAATTTTAAATATAATTAACATAAAATGTTGATTAAAAGTCCACTCAGAGTATCAGAAAATATGTAATATATGTTTAGGTAATTTGTAAAGATCAACTTAAAAAAAAACGAGTGAGCCTTACAGTGTCGCATATGATGATTTGACATCTCATCTTAGTAATAAGCAATTTTAACATTATATTCTGAAAAAAAGGGTCAGGTATTATTTGAAATGATTTTTCATAACAAAGAATTATTATTATTCTTTTTAATGAAAATTTAATTTTATTTAATTGACACTAAGAGTAATGCAATACCACGCGCTCATTCGTCAAATCAAATGGCGCGCGCTTCCCTGATTGGTTGATACCATACGACGGCCAAATCTACCACCGTGCACTCATTCGTCAAATGGCGCGCGCTTGCGCACTTCCCCTACTTCCTGTTACACACTTCCGTCCCATTGCACGAAATCACTCTCACAAATGACAAAAAAGCGAGAGGAAAGAAGATACACATCAATAACTATTGTTAATATTTATCAATCCATTCGCAATAACAGAAAGTTATCGTCCTTGATGCGAACAGCTAAAGAGTGAAATTCCCTTCCGGCGGATCTGTTTCATACAACATGGGCATTTTCAAGGCAAGGCTGAACAGGTATTTTCTATGCAAGTATGCTATACATCCTAAGCCGCATCATCACTTACCAACTTGTGATAGCGCGGTCAAATGCTTTCCTATAGTGAATAAAAACATAAAATAACGAATAAGAAAATTAAAAACTAAACTTATGAAATACCTTCTGTAGTTTACCACTGTTTCTTTATAAAAATAGGTATAAAAAAGGCAAATAAGGCAATTGTCAACTCGATAATTGTGTTTTTAAACTAACACCGCTGTCAAATCTGTTATTTTCCAATATACTGCACCAAATTCCTAATACAATATCTAAACTGCATTGGTGATATGATTTTTTCTTTGTGTACACGGTCGCAGGCGCCGCTCGCTACGACTGTGTCCGATAGTTTCATATCAATTTAATAAGTTGCTTTTTGCGGCCGTCACATAAATATGTCGTTATTGGCACTGCCCAATTAGGACATCGGGGGAGCACCTGAGATTTTGAACTGTAGCTATCTGTGGTCACCAATATTATCACTTGAAGCATTGCCTTTTTAACGTTTATTGTTTTTATATTTAAATATTGTAAAAATCTAGTTTCAAGAAAGAAAATAAATAAAGAGTATTATAATAACAATAATACGAGGAAAAAAACCGAGAAATCTTCGGTTGAGATCCGCACGCGGGTGAAATTACGCATGACAGAAAAAGGCCTTTAGGACGACGCATTGGTAATTTACGTGGCGGGGATCTTGATTTTCCCCAACAATTACAAAACATATGAAAGTGATATTTGATGACATGATTTTTTATTAAATTGACTTCATTTTGTTAGTTGCAGAAACACGATTTTTCAACTTTTATAACAGAGAAAAAAATATCAAAGTAACCTTTTTTTAAACATAGATTCACATTTTACAGACTAACCAGATCGATTTAAGCATCTAAATTTTCTTATTAGATTAGTCTTAACACACACTTTAAATTTGTAGTTAATTTTTTTTAAATAATTTGTAGTTTTATGGTACGGGGCGCAAACGCTCGTGTCAAAACGTATGAGATTTATTGTTTAGCGGTGCGTCGCCTTAACTGAAAATTATGAAGTCTTTTCAAACTATTAGAAGCGTTCGAAATTCGAAAGCAATTATTACTTGTCGTTAAGTTCACTGAAGTCGGATGTAAGCAACAATGGCGGATACAACTGGCTACCAACTCGAAGTGACGCCACAACCGCGACTGCACCGGGATGTTTCATATTAGTTTGACAGTTGAAGCTGTCGAAGTTCGGTCTTAATTGGTCCGCGTTGTAAAATAAAGAGCTGAATTGTACTTGCTTGGATTGAGTTAGACCATATCCACGCTTCAGCCCCAAGTTGCGGTGAAAGTACCGTTTCAGTGAGTACAACACCCGATCGAAGGAGTTCGATGGCACAGTGGTTAACGCGCCCGGTCTGCGAGTGCTGAGGTTGAGCAACTTTCACAAAGGCCGGTCATCGGATGGGTGACCAAAAATTTATCATCTCGAGCTCCTACGTGCTTCGGAAGGCACGTAAAGCCTATTACGTTTAAAACAATGCTAATGTCCATCTTTTTGGTTTCAGGTACGAACATTTGTAATCACCTAATATTCTTCACCTGGTAAATGTAAGTAAGCACTTAATAACATAAAAATATATTTTTTTCATACTTTAACATAAACCAGTTAAGTGTGACCTGATTAGATATTATTTTAAACTCATTGAGATAATTTGTATCAAGAACAACATTACATTACAATATCTTTTTCATAGTAGTTTACCTAACAAATAATTGTAAATGAATATCCGAGAAAACACAAAAAAAAAACAAATTGCAAACATTACTCTTTACTTTCTCACGAAGAAGTATCTTAATTACAATACATAATCTTTATACCATGTAACGGCAACAAAGTGCCGATAGCTAGGGTATGTAAATTGCCAATAAAATGTTTAATATCTTTTTAAACTTTCAAAGAGGTTACATATTAACAGACACGCGGTATAGACTAATAACTTTTCGCGCGCTGATGTCATTATGGGTTGCATTACTGAAATTATCACTGGTGATAACGGCTGGACATCCTCGCCTTAATAGCTATAACCAAACAGTTAATTTGTTGTAGCCGATCATCATTATGACTGGGGTAGCCAAGGAACGAAAGAGCTAAGGATATGTACTATTTTATATTTGTTGTGATATGTAATAAGTACGTACCTATCATGTGACAGGTACATGTGATTGAAATGCAGAGAGGTAATGCGTCGCGTATCGATACGCGATAGGTAATTATTATGTTGTAATATATGTTAAATAAAGCTTTACAAGTTATGCTTTAGAATAAACGGCCCTTATACATTTGCTGGAAACTGATAAAAAAATTAAAATGAAAAAAAAATTGAAATACTTTAAAAAATTATGTTAAATATGAAAATAAAACTGCATGAAAGCAAAACACTGGCTTTCAGTGGTGTGGTTGTAGTTCATAAAATAATAAACCACTTCATGTTTTACCGTGCATGTTGTACTTACGAAGTAAGCATATAAATAAATAAATAAAAAACTCTAACTACATTATTTTTGTTTTGTATATTCAATTTCTTTGTTTATGCAATTATTAGTATCTATGTGTATTAAAAATATTTAAGTAAGTTTATTTTAGTTTTGCAGGAGGTAAGTACACATTAATTCTACCATTATTTATAACGTTTGCTTTTGCGGGCCCTACTGGCAGATATTTCAGAACTGAAATAAGCAGCTCCGTTGTACTACATTTACCCGTAGAGCTTATTTTGTTACCTTATTATGTGTGTACATAAACTTGTAAATAAGTAAATAAATATATTGCATTTAGCTTAAATTCTTATTCTAAAGCATATTTGTCTCATCTGAAAACCTCTGTAATTTGTACACTCTGTTACATTATTTATAATATTTTTAAGATAAAACGTATTATAAACTTAAAAATATTCTATTAAGACTTCTATTAAGTTCTGCGGCATGAATACCAATATGAAAGTAAGTATTTAAGATTAAACTAATCAAAAATATTCACAACTTAAAACGTTTCTCTGTTACATTCACCTTTTTATACATGTCCTGCGTAGTCGCGAAAACTTGGTGTCCCCAGTTATAACTCATTGCAAAGGCGTTATTTTTCGTTCGTTATCAGCGAATCTCGCGGGCTTAACAAGTGTGATTAATTCACTTGGCCCTCTTAAGCGGTGCCGGCCCATCTGCCCAGCGGCGTCCGAACCATTTACGTTTACCGTTTTTTTGGTGTTTATTCTTACCGTTTAAATATTGAGATTTTGTGTGAGATGCGCGTTGGCCAATTTATTTACCGGCCGCGCACAGAGAAGTATTTAAGCTGCATTATGTCTCACCACCGCTGTATAGTGGAAAGTGCTGGCGATATATTCGAACGCTTTTTTAATTAAAAAATATAATTTTGTATTTCGAACGAGAATGAATTGTTGTTCTTTAATATAATAACATTGCATTTTGTGAGATTGGTTTCTTTTACCTTCTTGGTACATGGATGTCTTCTATTTGCATTCTTGCTTTTTTTAGCGTTCCAATTTCGATTTCGTTTTGATGATTTGTTAGATGGGTGCCTCGAACGCTTTTTTTACCAGTAAGGTTTTGCCCTAATCGCATTTTGCCACGATCGTGTTTTATAGTAGCATAGTAGATTTTCAATACAATATTTGCAGAAAACCGATATCTCATTAGTTGCGCTCAATAATAATTTAACCAGTCAAGTCTGTGTGTATTTCCAGATCATACAAACACGTATTAGTGTTAATGTGCACAATGATCTTTATTGTTCAGTAGAACGCCTAGAACGCCTGTCTCGCACGTGGTGGATGAATACCAAATAATAAAATATTATTTCATCATCTCATCCCAGCCAAAAGACGTCCACTGCTGGACAAAGGCCTCCCCCAAGGATATGAGGGGTATTTGCCGTAGTCGCCACGCTTGGCAGGCGGGTTGGCGATCGCAGTAAGTTGAGACTTAACCTCAGAGAGATGCTGCTGCCCATCCTCTGGTATGGTCCCTTAGTCGGCTTTTACGACACCCACGGGAAGAGATGGGGTGGTGCAATTCTTTATCCCCGGCACCACACAGGGAAATTAAAAATAAATAAAAAATAAATAAAATTAAATATTATTTAGTTATTTTAAAATTAGCATCAAACTAAAAGATGTTCTTTTTTATTTCATTTTCACATTTTTAACACGTCAGATGACAAACCACATATTTTAGAGATTAAATTAAAATGGCGCATAAAGCTGCTTAATTTACTTTTACTTATGTGCATACATTACTTTATTTGTATTCAAACTGCTTCATTGCAATTTGCGTAATGGATACCTATATAAAGTGTATAGGTAACTGTTTGTTTAGTTTACCGTGCTTGACATGTATAAACAAACAAAAGAGCAACGCACAAGACAGCCAAACGCAATATTAGAACATCGTATAAACATAAAAGCAAGTGGACACAAATCGCAACGTCAAAAAGCAATTTCCCTACAATCCCGCGCGGTACAATGCGCGATCGTATATCGGCGTTGGCTTGTAAATATCTTATTGTGTCCATCCGATGCTCGTCTGCCAGCCGTCCGGCCGTCCAGCCGTCCGGCCGTCCAGCCGTCCGCTGATTTGCGGTCCGCTCCCGTATAGTAATGAAGGTGCATCCGATGACACGGCACCCGCCGCTCGATGATGGATTCGACGGCCGTAATCGATTGTGTAGCCGATTATGCATTGTTATGTATCGATTTGCGTCTATAATTGTTTGAAAGCTCGCTCGTGTAAGTTCTATAATGTTTATACATCATCCTTTCGCTGTATTGTAGCATTATAATCGTCATTTAAAAATTCTAAGTTATTTCTATTTTCAGTCACAATTAGTTAATATTTAGGTATTAATGCAAAAGACCATAATATAAATATGTTTCCTGGTATCTGATTACCTACTATTATCAAAAAGAAACTTCTCGTAAGTTTTAATTTAAATAAAATAAATCTACATTTAACAGACCTTGCCATAACTCTTAGAAGACCGAGTAAGAAAAGTTACAATTTTAAAATTACGCGTTGTGGACTGAAATGCGTAGGATCATCATCATCATCGGCTTATACACGTCCACAGCTGGACGTAGACCTCTCCAAGTGAACGCTACTGAGCACGATCCGCTGCTACTCCAGGAATGCGTAGGATACGCGGAGTTAAAAAAAAAGGCTTTTAAGCCATACAATTTTTAAAAAATCTCTTTAATATATAAAATAGCAATACCCTGGTTTTCAAATATTGAGCAAGCATGGTGTTAATAGTACCTATCAATTGTGGCAGCAATAACGTATAAACGTTAATTGATGATAATAATAATAATTAACCTACCTAAAGTTATGTTTAATTCATCTGGTCCAACTTTGACCTCGACCTAATCGAACTGCAAATTCCCGGAGGAAGGAATGCGAAATTGTAGCGAAACGCCGAAAATTTGGACACCCACCGACGAAATAACTCCGCGGCCGAATCGGCAACTATTCGCCATCAATATTCATGCGTAAGCCGAAAACCTTGGTGGCGGCCTTACCAGTAGGGTAACCAAGCTTGGATATTTTTCGAACAGTTACTTAATATTATTTTCTATGTCGTTTACTCCCATAATTAAATACAAACGTCCTATAATGTAAAATCTTCAAAAGCACATACGTACGATTGTGGACCTAATTTTGAACAATTCTTCAGAACACAGCCCTTTGAAAGTTATTATAGTTTTAAAATGTTTCATTTTTGTAAAAATTAAGATTCACTTTTCTTTATATTTTTGTTACTGAAAATCGTTAATTTCTCAAAATACTCTCTCTCCGACTTTTTGATATTTGTAGAATGCTGATTAAAACAGTTTTTTGAAAGATCTGATAAAAAATAAATAAACATAAGTGACATTTTTTACTGTCACTGTTACTGTTTACATATAATCATGCAATTGTATAGGTACTTGTGTTTGTGATGAGAAAATAAAGTTTATTTTATTATATTATTATTATTTTGAAAACAAAACAAATTGACAAACACAAACCTAAACTTATTTCAATTAAATGTGGGAAGGTAACCTCGTAACCTAATAACCTCTGGTACAGGTTCTTTCAGAACCTTTTTCAGGAACTAGTCTTTTGCATAGTCAGTATAAGCGTAGATCTAAGCTGTTGTTATTGTGAAGAGATAATAAACAGTTATTATACCAATATTTTCAATTCTCTGTCCCGGTTGCGCCACCCAGCGATGTCACCCTACTGTCCGGGTGGATTTTTGTTTGGTCCGGTAAGTTTTTCGGTGGTAATTATACTTCTTAGTGAGTTGATGTTCCTCGCCACGCGCCGCGCGCGCCTCCTTACAAGGACGCAGCATGCGCATACGACGGTTGACAACCGAACAAGTGTAACATTGCAAAATCACAATCGACTGTATTTGTTTACCGCAAGATCGGATTCGGCTCAGCGTTGTCTCTGAGAGGATGCGGTGCACTGTAGACACGTACAGTTTTACTACGGAAAAATATTTTTGTTACTACAAAATGCATCGAGAAATTTATTTATGACATCACTAAATAATACGGGATCCTTGAAAGGATTCTTTATTGTATGTAATATTTATCGTGACTTCTGTCTACAAAGACTTTAGCCTCATTTAAGAATTTTATGCTGTAAGTACTAGCGGCGCTTGCGACTTCGTCTGCCTGAGTGAACAACCGTATCTTATAGAACCCCATAGAAGCGCCACCTACCGAGTCCAATTATATTTAATCCTTTATTGCACATATAAAACACACATTAAAACAGACGTTCTACAAGACATATACAAAGGTGAGCTTATCTCTAGAAGAGATCTCTTCCAGCCAACCCTAGGTGTGGTGTGGAACGAGAGTTTGCGGGACTATTCTACGAACTAATTACTGATGCATATACATACTTAAACTACATAACTATAATGTATAAACATATATACACATACACAATATACATATAATAATTTAAATGTATGATTTGATATGACGTTACTGATTACCAGTAGTTTAGTAAGGTAGTGATCTTTCAACTTATGTTTAAATAATCATAAGTTGAAAGATCTTAGCTGCATGGACGGTGAAAGAATTGTGGAAAAATTTGGAATTGGATTGGACATGAATGCTTGGGGCGGGAAGTGGCAGGAAGGTGGCTAAATGCATATATTAAACATATAAACCTCTTGAATCACTCTATCTATTGCTGAAAACTGCATTAAAACCTGTTGCGTAGTTTAAAAGATCAAAGCGTACAGACAGCGGGACCGACTTTGATAAATACTATGTTAAGATTATATTTCTCTGAATTTCGCTGAACGAAAAGCAAGTAAACCGTTGATCACGGCTGTTATCAGAAGATTGCAAGTGTGAAAACAAGCCTGTCATAGGCCTGAATGAAATTAACTCCTATAGTATATTTTTTACAGATTTTGTTTTTTCCCCTTGTTTGTCCAATGACAAGGACAATTCGTTGCTGAAGATCTTCTAATCTTATCTTATCTATATATAAAATTCTCGTGTCACATGTGGGTTGCCATACTCCTCCGAAACGACTCGATCGATTTTTATGAATTTTCATATGTATATTCGGTAGGTTTGACAATCGGTCGTAATCTATTTTTCATACCCCTAAGTGATAAGGGTGGTTTTTTTTTTACAATTTAATTTTCCAATACAATATGTTCCACGATTTGTTTGTTTTGTTGTCATAGAAACTGTCAAAGTGGTACGAAGTCCGCCGGGTCAGCTAAAGTTTTGATAAATAATTATACGTTTTACCTTACTTTCTCTTTTTTGCTTACAGTCCAATGGCCTTTCGCATCCTTCCTTTACAGTTGTTGTTCTGGCGACGGACTCAGATAACGTGGTGGTAACTAGCTAAAAGTACTTAAAACAAGCTTACTTAACGACGAAACCAAAAGTCTAACCAAGAACACAGAAGCGGTAGGAATCGCACTTGAAACTCGAAAGCAGAAAAACTAAATATTAGCTGCAGATTTAATATCACCCCTTACAATTAGATTTGAACCGTGGGAATGAGCCACCTGTTTGTCAGTCGACGGCCGCCGAGAATTTCTCATTTCGCTCCCCGAAACAAAAGTAAAAGTCTAAAACAGCAAAGGGGTACTGTGACGAGACCCATTTGGAAGGCACCCTTTAATTTAAACTTTAATCAGGCCGTAATAAGGGCGCGCCGTTCGCTCAAGCGTCGCGTCTCCTCGCCTAAGATGCCTCTTTATTTTCTGTCGTCAAATTTGCTTTAGTTTTGTAATAAGTTCCACCGTTGTAGATGCACTTCTATTAAGTCCGCCTTTCACGGCAATGGGGCCTTAAGATGTTGTTTTGACGGTGCCTCTTGATTTTACAACTTTGAGACGTAGTACTATTATTTATTCTGTGCTTTGAGGACTAAGCAAAAGCGAGTCTTCTTGCAGAGTTGTCTTGTTAAATTCTGTAAAAGTATTTCTGAATATTTAGTTGGTACGCCGTCTCTTTAATCTTGGGTTTGTTTCCTAGCGAGGTATTTTTTTTTAACCTTTTTTTGGTGTCTGATGGTAAGTGATGATGCGACCTAGGATGTAGCATATATGCCTAGATAATGCCTGTTCACACTTGCCTTGAAAATGTCCATGAGTGGTTCAGGTTGTACGTATCAGGAAACAGATCCGCAAGGGAGTTCCGCTACTTAGCTGCCCGCATCCAAAATGATGAGGCAAAGCCCTTTGTGCGTATAGGCGGCATGTTGACAACTTAGGTGTGATCTGAGCCCCCGTCTAGTTCCCTGGAGATAAAAAGGAGATGGTGGAATCGGCTAGTGTAATTTCATCGCACACTTCCCGAAGTGGATCAGATATAAAGTGCAAAGCTAGCGAGTCGGGACGCTTTTAAAGAGAAAGTCTGTATGTACTTATGCTCTCTTTTGATAAAACCTTGGCAGAATCATCTCAGTAACGTCCTATTTATAAATTATGTATTATACGTTTATTTTTGTACTATATTTGTAAAAGTAGTTTATGTAATAAAATACATTATATTTGTTTGTATAAGTATATTTATATAAATTGTTGTTTATTGTGTTTTATAATATATTATTTTTATTTCTAAATTGTTGTCTTCACCCAATTGCACCTACCTTGTTATTTCTGCACCACCCTATGGTTGACTGGTAGAGAATGCCTCAGGCATTAAGTCCGCCATGTAATATATTATATAAACAGTCAACCATAGGGTGGTGCAGAAATAACAAGGTAGGTGCAATTGGGTGAAGACAACAATTTAGAAATAAAAATAATATATTATAAAACGCACAGAATATACCTACATATATACAATTTATATAAATATACTTATATAAACAAATATAATGTATTTTATTACATAAACTACTTTTACAAATATAGTACAAAAATAAACGTATAATACATAAATTTATTTATTTATAACTTTTGCAACATATTATGTTGCAAAAGTTTTAAATAAATAAATAAAGCTCTTAAGCTCTTAGCTCTTCTTTAATAATACATATTTTTGTTAATAAAGATATCTTAAAGAACAAATACCTAAAGCACAACATATATTATTATATTCGAGTAATATTTTTTTACGAGGAAGGAGTTCAATGATGATATGGTTGAAGGTGGAAATGCATTTCAATTAGAATCCTTAACTTTTGAGGTTACAGTCTATCTCATCTCTATCGAAACACAATGCTCCTAACATCGTTATTATGAGTTGTAACTTCGCCAGGCAAACTTGAAACAAGACCGCCAACTAAACCGAGTACAATAATCTGTATGCATGAATATTGCCCCCGCTGGGAATTGAACCTGGTGGACTTCCGAGACTGAGACCGGCGACGCTATGATGTAGTTTGCTAGTGTTATATTGTTATTGGTAGTGTTATATCATTATATTGTGATTCCGTGCTTCGAAAGGCAGGTAAAGCCGTTTGTTTTGTCTGCATTAGCAGTCGTTAACAATCACCAATCTAATAAAATAAAATGAGCTGATGATGATGATGATTGAAACTGTTATTTCCTCACTCACGCAACTAACTGACCTAGCTTATTTTTGGTATATTTTGGGTACAGACGTTTTCCAGCTGATAGTTTTCAAACTATCACTGTAACTTATAGTAGCGGACTTTCTAAACATAGTTGTATATGTGTAGGTACTTTGTTTAGAAAGTCCACTACTATAAGTTACAGTGACTACGAATGTACTTTATAGTATTATTTGCTCATCATATTTTACTAGTCCAGTGTCCACGCTGAAAATAGGCCTCTCCATGTGTCTGATGATATTTGCTTGCTATGAATGCATCTACTAGTAATGAGGGGATCGATGCGCAGTGCGCCCGGTTTGCGATTGCTGAAGTTAAGCAACCTTCGCAAAGACCGGTCATCGGATGGGTGACCGAAAATATATCATCTCGAGCGCCTCCATGCCGTTGGTCCCGGCTGCATTAGCAGTCTTTAACAACCACCAATGGTACAGGCGCGCGTGGTGGTTTATGGCCCGTAACCTCTATCCATCCAAAGGGAAGGCTCGTGCCCCAGCAGTGGGGACATAAAAAGAGCTTGTGATGATATTCGCTCGTGTTAAGAATTAAGCCTTTTACTCAGATAAATGATTATTATACTTAAATAGCCTGGAAGAGCTTTTGGTCTATGAAAGACCTTATGGAAATGGATGGAAATCTACCATTATCCTTGAAAAGAAAACTCATGGACGTGTGCATTGTGTGCACTTTGATTGAGTGCACAAACGTGGTCTTTGACAGCTCGTCAGAGCTCTGCGCTCGAGGTTTGTCAACGAGCCATGGAGCGCAGTATACTTGGCGTGAAACTAATGGATCACGTCAGGAACACTATACTGCGCTCAAAAACAAAAATTGCTGATGTCACACAAAAAGCTGCCATGCTAAAGTGGGACTGGGCTGGACATGTCTGCCGCATGTCGGAGGAACGGTGGGCCAAGGTAACTACCGAATGGGTCCCACAAAACCAAAACGACGTCGCGGCAGACCAAAAATGAGATGGCGGGATGACCTTGACTCCCATTTAAAAGATTGGTCACTTGTTGCTTCAAATAGAACAAGATGGAAAGAGGGTAGGGAGGCTTCTGCCCTGCGTGGGACACTACAGGCTCATAATAATAATAATACTTAGGCTGCCCCGCTGCTGGCGGTACTCTAGGATTAGGTTTTTATAATGTTTTATTGTTTTTATATTAAAATATTGTAAAAATCTAGTTTTAAGAAAGAAAATAAATAAAGAGAATAATACTTAAATAGAATCTATTAACGGGATTGACATTTCGTTTTTATAAATGAAATAAAATACTATAATGCAAATGACCATAAAAATTTTAAAAATCTAAATTAAAATCTATTTTACATCGAAAAATAACCGAAAAGTTTTCGTTTGTGACACAAAACCTGTGCTCCGCGGATAAAACGAACCGATTCGCGTAGGATCGCTTGTTATTGAATCGATCAAGTATTTTCGATGATCGAATATCTGCACGAAAACTAAGGACGGGCAATTCGTCCTTGTTTTTAGTTCATCGATATAATTGTTATCGGAATCGATTACTATGCCCAGTGCATCGTTTATTCGGTGAATGCCTTACATAAATGCTTCTTGTTTGCTTTGTCGACAATTAATGCATGATGATTAGGTAGATCAATCGTTTTGATCAGTAGTAAGAATTGCAAAATATTAAACTAAGTGAAGATTGATCAAGGGATCCTTTTTATTAATTTAGCATGATTTATTTACATTTTTGACGTAACTGAAAGCATTGGGAATCTAGAAAAAACAATGATATTGAAAATTTATATTTATACCTCTCTATTTATTTTTTTACATATTAATTTACATTTTTAAATATTTTCTAAAAAACAAAACAAACATTTAAAAATATAAAAAATAGGGGTCCACCGGCTTCGAGACATCCATTATTTATATAATAATATCCTGGTGAAACCATAATAATAATTATGGTTTCACCAGGAGACAAATGAAAAAAAATTTAAAGAAAACACAATTTATTCGGTGTCACAAATAGTACAAAAAATGTAAAGTAACACGGAAGATGTATCCACTCAGCATTTGTCAGAACACCAAAGGTGTCCATGTCTCGCAATCTGAACAAGAATCGGACATTAGACAACCAAACAAAAATAGGAAATTCTTCCTATTACTTTTACTAAGTCTTTCTTCTCTAAACTCTCTAACTCTCTAAGTTCTTTAAACCAATTTGCTAACTGTGATAAATTTGATATCAGTTCTGCAAACCACCGAACAACGTATACATAACACTAATATCTTCGAGTGTTTGCATCTTTTTTATGTTCCTAAGCCGGTAAATGGACCGTATGAAGGAAAGCGACAACCGCAGCGCACGGACGTATCGATACCAAGAGTATTGCGGGCGTATAGCCGATCCTGAACATTCAGTTCTGATGCTTCTGCTCCTTCAAAAAAATTTAAAAAAATCAATAGTCAATTTTTTTTATTTAAATTAACTTACGAAAAGTGCTTTTGAATCGTCCATACAATTTTTACCTACTACCCATTCAGGACGTCTATTTTTTAGCTGTGGAGAACAATGAGCGCAAGAAACTCCACAGCAATTGTACTGGACCTTTAAAGAATGCAGAAATATGCTGTGGCGGTTGAAGAAGACATTAAGGAGGTCGCAATCCAGTCGGATACTAAACAGCTGGGCTACGAAGGCTCGCTGTAAATTCGTCTGACATTAGAACAGCTATAGGAGAGCATTTTAAGTGGTGGTAGCCTTATTTTTTATTTACTTTGAGAAATGCCTTCGCATCCATCGCATACGTAGGAACAACGTTGGACCACCCAAGAGCTCGCTCACAAAACAACGCCCCCACTGCAATAACCCGCCAAGGCAACCCCACAAGTGGGTGTGACGACTGCTGTTACCACCCGACTGGAAATTGCTCCCAGTTGTTCCTTCGCAGGAAGTGCCGTTACCTCGTCACTATCCGGACACTTAAAAACAGGAGAGCAGAAGTGGTAACCCTGCAGGCCAGCGGGCAGCCCTCGTTAAGTCGGCATGTTGGAGTACGCAGCGCGTACGCACTCGTATCGTAGTTTTTGCGGCACAACACGCCGAGAATATAAAGAGAGCCGGAGCTTCCCCGGCCTTATACGGCCCGGCGGGATTCCGCCAGTGCGCACAATAAAAAGATTTATATTTGTCGTAAGAAAGGAGGCGATCGACCTCTCCAAGTGTTTGAGCCCTTGCCTCGTGCGAGCATGCCGGCCATTGTTGGCGATGGCCGCGATACGTACTCGTGATTGGAATGAAATCTGAGGTGAGCTTGCAAATTGCTCTTCTCGTATGGCTCGAGATGGTTATCTTTAACACGCGACTAGTTGGTTTTTGTGAGAAGGAGAGTTTTTACCCAATTTATCGTTATGATTGGGGAATAATGGGCGGCGAATTACAAATGAGGATTCTTTGGCGGTTGCTGTGGGTGGTAAGGCTGTGTCTGACTGTCACTGTTAGATGTAGTGTAAGGTAGTAATACTCAAACCCGTAATGCATATCATAACATATTATTACCTACAGTACTGAATTTGACAGTGGATGAAAGGCTATTGCAAAATGCCGACGTAGCTGAATCACATTAAATTGTTAAACATGCAGAGTTCGTATCGTGTAATTGTAATAAAAGGGCCGAACGTAATATCACCGGCGCTATGGCATACCGCAACTTCCTGGGTTAATACGACCCTAATAAAAAAACTCGCATAAAATATATATTCGACGTGAGGGTAAAGAGATGCGATTAAGGTGATTCAATTTGAAAAGGTTTTTTGGTTCTCCGCTTTAGAGGGTCAATTGGTACGGCATTGTTATTCTTTATATCCACGCCTAACCTGAGGCCTTTTATTTTGCGTTGCTAATAGTCCCATATCATTCCTGTGATGTGTTGAGTCTTCCAATTTGAATAGCTGCTTCGTGAATTTTACAGGAAGAAAGTTGTGAAGTGTTTTGACTATTTTGTATCTTAAGTTGGTTATAATGCTTTCGACTTGGCGTTAGCAGAGTGGTAGTTAGAAACTGGCAAACCATGTGTCAAATGTCCAGCAGCGACATGGATTCGACGACAGCGTCAACGCCGTGAGTCTATTATTTATTGCTTTTTTTTGGTATTTATATTTAATTTTATGTGTTTATATTCAAAGCCACTTCACTGTGTCAGTTGCCAGTTGTATGTTTTGGCAAGTCCACGGATCTCTGTATTTAATTCCTTATGATAATAGTTTTGACTGTGCTCTAACTGATTATAAGCAGAATGCAGTAACGTGCCTTACTAGCCGTTTTCATCATCTCAGCCAAGACGATCGACGACGACAACAAAGGCCCCCCCAAGGATCCCCCAAGGATCTCCACAACCACCGGTTTTGTTCCTCACCGTGTCGAAATATTATACTGTGTGAACTGTGTCAAATATTTCCCTCAACACAAAGTTAAGTTTCTCCTTACCCACTTAGGCTGTGGAACTAATCAGATTTGGACTGAACATTGCCCGTCGCTAATTAACCTGTGACGTTTGCTTGGGCCCCTCGACGCTGGCAATTAAGCTGCTCTAGTAGTACAAGAGGAGTGTTCACTTAAGAGCTTAACAGTATTACACGGGCGCTATTGAGCTGCCTGTAGTGTGTCAAAGGAGGTTTGCGTCGAACAGAAACTAGTCTTTGTAACAACAGTGATTCTTTGGTTGTTTGTAATGTTAGTGACAGTTGGTTGGGCCAGTGTGGTGGATGGTGGATATAAGAGGTTGTTTAATAATTTCAGTGGGTTCATTAAACCACATTTAATGAAACGTAATAAAGACGTCGTAGTTGGATTATCTCATAATTTCAATGATAGCATAACGTTTTGACTAATGCTAAAAAAATCTCTTTTGTTTCCAGCCAAATATTTTTGTCGTATCTCATAACTCTTGTTGACAGTCCTTATAATAATTGTCGAAATTAAATTGAAATGAAAATTGTTAATATAATATTTGCATGCTATTGTTGATGGCTATACCTATGGGCTAAACCTTAAAATGTATATTTAAAATCTTCAGTGTACTCTATACAAATGCAAATAAATTGTGTTTTATTCTATTCTAATATCTATATAACTCTTTTTGTTTTTGTGTTACTTGTTAAAACTTACTTGTTATGTTGTTGTACAATAATAAATGTTTCTTATTATTTTTACACAAATTCACATATATTAAACTGCGCAACTTCTACAGCCGCAAAAGATGTATTCGATTTTCAATGTTAATCCCATCTCGATAAATGATCGAGTCGTTTCAAAACAATCTGTCGATCGCACGCATAAGCGGCGCGTCGACTCCTGAGCGCAACCGTTATGAATTTCCACTACAGTATACTATAACTTTGTCTGGAGGTACAATTATATCTTTAGATCTTTCACGTCCATCGGACTATGTATAGAGCAGGCGACATACCGCCTTTATTTTATACTACGAGGTGAGTAGTGAGGGGATGGTGTGAATATATCGATACAGATTTTACGTTGCTTTATTAGAGTTTATAATTTTATGAGTGTAAGTTTTTCTGTTTAGATAGCGATGGTGAGATTTATATTCAGTTTGTTTATTTGCATAAGGTGGGTATCATAGTTAAAATGATCTTAGTCCACAACCACTTTAAACTCTATTTTTTATCAAAATTATTTCGATTGATTTCAATAAATTATCATCATCATCATCTCATTTTATGTCCCCACTGCTGGGGTGCGAACCTTCAGTGCGGATTGGTGGTTATTGACGACTGCTAATACAGCCGGGAGCAACGGCTATACGTGCTTTCCGAAGCACGGAGGAGCTCGAGATGATACATTTTTGGTCACCCATCCGATGACCGGCTTTTGTGAAAGTTGCTTAACCTCAGCATTCGCAGACCGGGCTTTTAACCATTGCGCCATCGAGCTCCTCAATAAATTATATAATTTAATAAATAAATATAATGAAGTTTCATTAACTATGTTTATGTTTCATAAATTTTTTGTCTAAACAAAATACTTACCTATTTGTCTTTCTTATTGTCTCTACACCTGAAATGGCTGTAATATACCAATACAATAAATCAATAACGCCTTAATTAATTTTAGTTTATCGACAATCAGCCCGACCAAAACAAACCCGATCGCCTCACTACGAGTCCAAGAAAAACCGTATACGCAGCCTCGTAACGTACCTTTCCCAGGAGTGCCCAGTTCCGGGTTTTATTCCCCGTAGCACGTGGGAAACACGGCCCTATAAATCAAAGATCGATTTTTTACAGCCTCTGGAGCGATCGAAGCGGCCAAGGAGTTACCGGTCCACCTCCTTTTTGTTAGGTTGGCATTAAACTCATAATAGCTGGTTTGTGACCAATTAGAACTATGACAGCCTATGATTTCTCGGGTACGAGTCAATTTGGCACAAAAAGGTTGGCAACTCCGACAAAGGGTTGTGTTTAGTTTCTGTAAAGGGAAGTTTTATTGGTGAAGTGGTTTGATGCACTGACAAACGCTTACGTCATATCTGGTGTGGAACGACCAGTTTTGACTTCCGATTTAAGCGATTTAAATGCGATATTATTGTTTATACGGAGTACGGACATATCTGTTGTAATTTGTATTGATTATTTGTTTTACTACTTTTTTAATCCCGCACTTTTTGATATATTGAAATGAGCCATGCCTACATTATTAAATATACTGTATATATTTATAATTATTTACACATACTCATATATTGATGCGATCAAATTTTAATTACAATTTGAAAAAAAATTAAACACTGTCTATTCCAAATATAGATATTTATAAATTCGTTTTCATTTCGTATAAGACAAATGAATCTGTATATTTTTGTTTAAAATAAGCGAATGTGAAGACCGGTATGGTATCATTAGGCTTGATAAGTATGCGATGTGTTCGTATAAAAACAAACATTTAATATTTATTCACCGCACTTAATGTATGTTCTTAAGAATGTTAAAAATTTTATATTCACAAGACCCTGCCGAGGGTCACACCGGCACGTTTTTAATTATCAACTGACAGGTCGGGTGACAGCGGTGACAATGTCAAACCCTGATTTATAGTCATCGGTGTCACGTGTGACGTCTCTTACGTCACCTTCCAGCCATCTTGGGGTTGGTCTAATGAAGATAAACTGTCACGTGATCTAATTCTTTACAATTTTATACCTTTTTATGTGATCAATGCTTCGTTATAATGTTTGTGTGGATATCTCGAGTATGTAGCTCGCGATGGCCTGATTAGAGAATGTTGATGGTGGATGAAACATTTTTTTTCTTTGACGTACATTTCGAATTTAACTTACAATGTGGTTGTCACTATAATTGCGGGTTTTTGATTATGTTGTTTTTTGGTATTTGAATTTAATGTTGGATATATACAGGGCGTCCCACGGCCATGCCACATGGAAAGAAAGTACCTTAATTATTGTAGATGGAACACTTTACTGAAAGAAGACTTTATTTTAATTTTTAAAATAATTTTAACTGCATTCATACATTTTTAAATAATTGCTTGGTTCAACCGGGAATCGAACCCGGTACACGAGAAAAAAATCATTCTGTAGTTTTAACCATACCGATCGGATCGACCGATCGACCGGTCATTTTGAGCATTTGATAAATTAAATTGATTAATTTTGAATTAAAAATGTCAAAATTCATGGTCTTCCTTTTATTTCTGATGCTATTTTAATTAGCAAAAAATAATCCTTATGATGAAGCCTTCCGATCGGTATGATAAAACTACAGAATGATTTTTTTCTCGTGTACCGAGTTCGATTCCCGGTTGAACCAGGCAATTATTTAAAAATGTATGAATGCAGTTAAAATTGTTTTAAAAATTAAAATAAAGTCTTCTTTCAGTAAAATGTTCCATCTACAATAATTAAGGTACTTTCCCTCCATGTGGCATGGCCGTGGGACGCCCTGTATATATATATATATATGTTTTTTTTTTAATGTTTCCTCATTCATTGTCTTTTTCTTCTGTTATGTCTGTGTGATCGTCAATAAATAATTTCTTATTCTTATTCTTATATTATAAGGCTAAATGTTACAAGATAACAGATCCATACATATTTTTACATTATAAATGTTTATAAATATTTTGTTAATAAATAAAACAACATAATTATGTACCTAAGTATTTTTAAGCAGGCACTACTGTGGCGGTAGCCAAAGTAACATTAAGAAAACGATAGCGAAGTTCGAAAAGAATAAAATGTATGGGATTGACATAAGATTGACCACGTGATTTAGCGCGGCTTGTGTCAGTCCCATACATTTTATTCTTTTCGAATTTCGCTATCGTTTTCTTAATGTTACTTTGGCTTAGCCTACTGGTCTTAAAATTACAAGCCCCACAATAAACCTTACCGAACACAATTACCGCCTAGAAATTTAATTTGATAGACCAGTTGTGATTTTTATTTCGACTTCGACGGAATGTTATAAGTATTCTAATTTCATCATCATCATCATCTTAGCCAAAACACGTCCACTGCTGGACAAAGACCTCCCCCTAGGATCTCCACCAAGACCGGTTTTGTGCTGCTCGCATCCAGCGGCTTTCCGCGACCTTTACCAAATCGTCGGTCCACCTTGTTGGAGGCCTGCCTACACTGCGCTTTCTGGTACGCGGTCGCCACTCAAGGTCTGTTCCGCCCCAGCGGCCATCAGTCCTTCGAGCACTGTGCCCTGCCCACTGCCACTTTAGCTTAGCAACTCTTCGGGCTAACCTTTGTTGTTCTGCGGATCTCCTCATTTCTTATTCGATCTTGCAGAGAAACCCATAGCCCCTCCATTGCTCTTTGAGTGACCTTGAGCCTTTTTATGAGGCCCATAGTGAGCGACCACGTCTCAGTCCCGTATGTCATCACTGGCAACACACACTGGTCAAAGACTTTCGTCTTGAGACACTGCAATAGTATCACTTTATTTATTCTTACGACTTATACATACATATAGGTTTAGGTATAGGTATTTGTTACTCCAGGTCCTGGATTCTCCTATTTCAAAACGTCCAAAATAGTGTCTTAGTGGCCTAATTGACGAGAAGTTGTTATTTTTTTTGTTGTTGCTAGATTATTGCGCGACTATGTTTCTTCTCAGCGTAATAAAACAAACAGTAGATACCTACTAGTTGAAGGACAGCTTTTCCTGCTCCAGCCGTTGCAGCGAGATTTGCATATAGATGAACTCGTGCTGAGCCCGCCCCTGTGAGGGTTGAGCGGCCAGCGGCTACATCTTCCAAGATGTTAATAAATAAATAAATATATTTTTTTTATGTGAAAAAGTTATGGAAAAAACCTCGTGAGCGGTATTTGGACCCTATACCATACCGGGTCATGAGCACTATAAATTAGGCTTTTGTGGCTCTCCGTCTTTCAATACTATCTATGCTTTCTTTTTAAGCCAAAGGAATCTTTTTCAGGTTCAAGAACATCAACATCCAAACTCAACATTTCTATAAATAGCAAGGATATAAATAAGGAGCAATACTTAAACCCGCAACCTACACCGGGTCAGGAGCACTATCAACTAGGCTATTGTGGGTTTGTCCGACTTTCAATACTATCATCTCTTACTTTTTGTACTTTTTAAGCCGACGTATTGCGAACAAATTACAAAACACAAATGTTGAAAAAATGAATGAGAATGAATGAGAAGGGTGCAGGTTCAAATCCTGTTCGTGGATTTTTTTTCAACATTTGTGTTTTTTTTAAATAATATCTTCTGCAACTTAAGAGTCACGCTTTTGTCGATGTACCTTTCTATTTTTCTCTATCCCAAGCTAATTCATTTACATCCTTCGAATCTTACAAGACGCTCGCCTTCTCTTTAATTTGCTCCTTAGAAGCTTTTCTTGGTCTTCCCCCTTAGGTTATGTACAGTCTTCCCCTTTCTGGCTTTTCGTCCATCTTTCCTTTCTTTCTTTCAACTATGTTTTTAACAAGTTTTGAAATAATAATAAAATTGATTCGTTTATTTTATACTGTACAAATGTCAAGTGTCAAATTTCTACAATCAATTTAGAACTTTATGTTTTGGTTATAAGGATCAATATTTATTAGAGAAATTTGACAGGTTTGGGTAGGTTGATCTGCTGCCGTCTGTACATATAGATTTTACGCAAAAATCGGTTTAGAATAGATTAAAATGAAATCGATGGATTCAGGCGTTATTTTGCGGAAATCCATGGTACAAAAAATGTAATGTAAACACTACATATTATTTAAGTTACATTTTATGTAAAATGAAATTGCAAAATTAATAAAAGAAAATAAAATTTTGAGTTCAAAGCTTCTATCTTGAGCCAAAGCGCATCATTACAGATTTACATTGTTTCTGTATGAATGACGCCATGCCGCATGTGTACAAGAGATAGTTTTGTTTCCCCCAAACGGGCAGTTGAGTGTTTTTTGTTTGCCCCTTTATTTTTCTTTTATCAGCAATATAGAACTGGCGTTCATAATTCACGAACTTCCCTAAGAAATCTTTTTAAGGAGATTGATGTCCTGACAGTTGCATCTCAATATATTTATAATTGTATAGTTTTTGTACGTTGCAACATCAACTCCTTTACTAAACACGGTGACGTACACAATTTCAATACTAGAAATAAGACAAAACTTGTAATGCCACTGTTCAGGTTACAGAAGGTACTTGGTTCTTTCTTGGGGCAAGGTATACACTATTACAATAAAATACCAAATTCTGTACTAGATTTACCTTTAGATAAGTTTAAAAAACATGTGAAGTCTTTATTACTTATAAAAGGTTATTATACAGTCAAAGAATATTTAGATGATAAAACAGCCTGGTTATAATAAAAATCACATATTATATTTGAATCAATTTATTAAAATTATTTTTTATACTTTTTATACTGATATGACAGCCTTTATCAGCATTGTCCTACAGATAACAAACAGCGTTGCGTTAAATAGATCATTAAGTTTTTATTTAGAGTATCTTGAGTGTGTCATGCTCTCTTTACTGTCTCTGCGGTGGTGGCGTGTGCGTCGGGTCGTTACGTTCCCTAAAATATGGTTGAGCGAAGCGATGGCTGATTCATACGTCATGCTCGTGAACGGGTGCCGCCTGTGGAGGCTGGTCTGCTCTTGCATACTTATCTTATTTTTAGTATTATTAATTATAGTTTGACTTTGTTTTACCTAAACAATTTTTGACTTTTACTAGAGTACTGTAGTGGTGCTGTATGACATTGTGGAAATTGAAACTTTTACATAATTATCTGATGTAAATTTGTTAACTTACATTTTTTATTTTAACAGCATTGTCCTACAGATAACAAACAGCGTTGCGTTAAATACATCATTAAGTTTTTATTTAGAGTATCTTGAGTGTGTCATGCTCTCTTTACTCTCTGCGGTGGTGGCATGTGCGTCGGGTCGTTACGTTCCCTAAAATATGGTTGAGCGAAGCGATGGCTGATTCATATGTCATGCTCGTGAACGGGTGCCGCCTGTGGAGGCTGGTCTGCTCTTGCATACTTATCTTATTTTTAGTATTATTAATTATAGTTTGACTTTGTTTTACCTAAACAATTTTTGACTTTTACTAGAGTACTGTAGTGGTGCTGTATGACATTGTGGAAATTGAAACCTTTACATAATTATCTGATGTAAATTTGTTAACTTACATTTTTTATTTTGTTTTTTTTACATGTTGTAATTGTCTTATATATATTTTTTGTGTTTATTTGTAATGGAAAGTGTTCTGCTATGATAGGGCATTTTCCAATATTTTTGACGCTGTAAGGGAGAAAAGAGCTGGACACTTGCTGAGTTTCTTGCCGGTTCTTCTCAGTACAAGATCTCCCGCCCAGAGTAGATTTACGAACCGATGGCATAATGACATTCACAAGAGATACTTGTAGCCTAAACTGAATAAATGATTTTGAATTTTGAATTTTGAATTTTGAATTTTGAATTTATTGTAATGTCGCTGACTGGTTGTTTTTGATTTACTTAACTGAAATGTAATTTGGAAAAGTTTTTTAAAAAGATTTACAAACCAAAAATCTTTAGAATTGTAATCATCGGAAATAGCAAAATTGCATTAATTTCAAACTTTCTAAAATGTTTAAAGCATTAAGTATCGCCTATAAAATGAACAAACAATTTTTCCTCACCGTCAGTGGATATCAGCAACATCAGGGATGTTGCTTCTGCGTTGCCGCGTTCTTTACACCAAAATTCATGTCGTAGTACAATAAAAACCAGACTAGAAAGAACTTTTAATTTCATAATATTATGGTGCATCGGGTAAGTGCGTTTTTTAAATAAATGCACTTGATTCGGCAGTAAATTTTACACTATACTGTACTGTAAAATATGAATAACAGTTGCACTTAACTTTGTGTATTATAATAAAAATGTTAAAGTGTATTAAATCGATCTCCGAGCACCTTAGCTCTTATCCGGGCTGTCTAGCTCCTCCTGTCCACGACTGTGTCAAACCGTTGTAAACCTCTTTAATTTTACATGTTCGATTATTAAAATACTCATTCAGACTCTTTAGTCTGGATGAGTAAATTTTATGTTGTTTTGTTGTGTTTTGTTTGTGTGTGTTTTGTTTTGTTGTTTTTATTTGTATGTAAGCCTAAAGAGGCTTACATACAAATACAATAAACTAACTTTTACTATGAGCTGCATATAAGCTCCTTACAGTATACACTAACACTACGGTGTTCGCAGAAGACAAGCGTAAGGTTATCTTATTTTGGTGTTGGCATCATGCTGAACCTTTTAGTGCCACACTTTGTTATATGTTGAAATTGTATTGTATTGTGTTTTATTTTTATATGTTACGGTTAAGGAGCGTGCTTTCATCTCACCTGATGTGAATGATAAGGTCAATGGTGGAAGCGCACTTCACCCGGGATCCTCAACTACTGAGGCACTGGCTATCTTATCTCTAGCTGCCGGAAACACATCAATGCTACAAACATTGATGTATGGCGATATTTTTAGATAAGATGGTAGTAGCTAGCCAAGCGAACAAACAAGCCCTACTTATACCAACTAAACCGAGTACACAGATATGTACCCTCCCACTGGGAATCGAACCAGGGACCTTTGGGCCTAAGACTGGTGGTATTACCCACTAAACCACAGAGGGCGATTAGTTAGTTAAACTATTTAGATATTCTTTCTAAATGGCACTGTTGTGCATAATACCATTCTTGAAATAAAACGCCTTTCGTAAATTAAATAATCGGAGCTGCGGCTGCGCGGGCGCGGCTCAACGATCGCTACCGGATAATGCGGTCCATTATACAAACATGCACTGGCTGGTCCCCTCTTGATTTACACCGTCACTATCGGCTCCAGACGCTCAGTTCCGATGCGAAACAATCTAGATTCTAGTGTTAATTGCCCCGTAAAGTCACGCGGAGTTATGACTTTATTTCGTTCCTTGTTTCAATCGCGAAGAAACCTTGTTTTACATAGTAAGGTGGCTAGTGGCTACCAGCTGAACTACCAACTGAATTGAAATAGATATTTATGGTGATAAATACTACGGTAGCTTAATTAATTTTGTTACTATTAAAAGGTTCTGCGGCTGAGATGTTTTCTTTATATTTCAGAAGCTATCCTTGGGCTACATATTTCTTTTATAAAAAAACATTGTAAGTAGTCGGGTAAAAAAGTTAAATAAAAACCAAAATGCATCGATCGCGCGTGACATTGACACGAGTACCCCTTTATTATTTTTTTCTTTATATTTACTACACCGGATCTAGTACACCTCAAACTGGAACATACAAAAGTACATACTGAACCATTGGCGCAGGGACCCAAAGTGAGTCTTGGCCTCCGAAACGAGAACTCGCCCCACACGCAAAAGTAACTCAACAGAATTCGTACTAATGTGGTGGATATCCAGACGGTTTCTGGACATAATCCTACCACTGGCTAACCACCAGCCAAGCAACCATGTGGTACTACAAAGAGACCCGATCCCAAATACGAAACGTACAGTAACTGTATCGGCTGTTGCTTGTTAATTCGTGTTTCACAGTTCGTGATAGGCCGGTGCGCCCGCGGCGGATCGCGGTAACCACGGTCGCAGTTCACGTACCATCAACACCATGCTCCCAACAACACCGGTAGGGAATAAACGACCTTATAATCTACGTAATAAGGGTTTTTGGATGTCCTAGCTGAAGTGTTCCCGTTGAGATTAGAAGCGCTCTCGATGATGGAATGTTTGCGATGGTACTGTTTTGATGTTATACATGACTCATAGTGTCAGTGTTGTTGTAGTAGTGGAGTCGGGTTAACAGTTTTTTTTGTAGAAAAGGCATTATCATGTTTTTGATTTGATATTTGGGACCTTTATTGGTTGATAGATTGGTTTGACGACCTCCTTGGTCGAGTGGCTTGCACACCGATTTTCATGGTGTCGCCATCTCTGAGGTCCCGGGTTCGATCCCCGGTCGGGTCAATTTAGAAATTATTGTTTTTCTAAATTGTCTCGGGTCTGGGTGTTTTATATGTATAATAAGTATGTATTTAAGTATTTTAAGTATGTTTATCCGTTGTCTAGTAACCATTTAACGAGTTTCATAACGAAGCTTCTCTTGGGCTAGATAATTGGTGTGAGTGTAGGGAAATTTATTTATTATTTATTATTATTGGTATCCTCAACCGAGGAACTGGTAATCTTATCTCTGTCGGAATACGACAACGACAAACTTAAGATGGTGTTAGCAAGCCAGGCGGAGTTCAAACAAGCCTTACCTACCACCAAAGAAATCGAATAAATATTGTATGAATTTCAAACTACTAAATAACTAAGGAATTTAATTTGGTTGTACCATTTTGTTGTTAAAGTCCTCAAAATAAATTTAGAAAAGTATCAAATTGTCATTGAAATGAAACATATTTTACGGATCTACTCGCGTTTATTTTACACATTACTTATTTAATGTTTATCCTGATGTTTCGAACCCTTGCAATGTCCGTGGTCACTTTGTTGGCTATTTCCAGTCGTATTGGATCACATATTGTTTTAATGTGTAAAATAAACGCGAGTAGATCCGTAAAAGTGGTTTCATGTCAATGTGTAGTGTTCGCGTAAACTTTAGAAAACAATATCAAATTGTTAATCAATTACTATACCAAATGATTGTATGATATTCAGCTACCATCACTGTTATGTTAACACTTTTATCGTTAGTGAGTCTTATGTCATTGTATTAAGACTTACTGCTGTCTAACTACCTGTACTTACAGTACCTATACACGAACAAAAAAGACACAACTCGAAAAATGCTTTTTTAAGGGCGCGTCCGTCGATCGCAGGTGTGAGGGGGTCTAATCACGCATCAGTCGATACCCAGAAACTGTTAATACCGTTGGCCACACACGAAGTCACTATGTGGCAAAAAGGCCATGTAATTCATGTCTGGCCACTGACAAAAAGCCGGTCGTCTTGTCGGGTCCGGTAAAAAGCGACGTGTGACCTGCTTGTAGCAGCTAACTGCTGGTGGTCATATCGTGCCGTGATTACTGAATTGCCCCCTGCATAGGTGGCAGTAAAAAGGTTGTAATTGTAAACATGTGTGGCTGC
This sequence comes from Eudonia lacustrata, assembly GCA_947562085.1. NCBI lineage: Eukaryota > Metazoa > Arthropoda > Insecta > Lepidoptera > Crambidae > Eudonia > Eudonia lacustrata. The sequence continues at coordinate 20,227,054 of OX387320.1, forward strand.
CAAACTGAAAACGGCTTTATTGCGTGCGAATAGAATCGTTGGTGGTCGAGGTTTCTTTCATTGGGTGCGCCATCGCCATGCCACTTCAATTATATAAAATAGTTTACACTTGCAAGTACGCAAGGGTTTATTTGAAATTAAATGTGTAACGCAAACTGCTTAGTAAGTATATAGGCAGTATTCTTTTATTGCATTTTATTTATTTTTAGAAAGAAGTAGCTCTTTAATTTACTAGTTTTTCTGATGCTTATATGTTCCGTATTACATTAGTTACCCTAAACTGGTTAATTTTTGTGCTTATTAAATTCTACTGTATCTTATTGCACAATCAAAATATTTGTTGAATAACTTCATTTTGAGTACTTCATTATAGCTTCATATTTATCCTCAGACTGGCGTATTCCTTGGCTCTTTGTCAGATAACCGGAGAAATCAATTCGCACTGGAGGATAGCTAGTAACATTTAAGTAATTTACTCATTATCCGTAACTCTCATTTCAAATTTAATAATATCTCTTAAAACAATGGTAAAATAATGCTTTTAAATATATCTTCCCGTACGTATGGATAACATACCTCAAACCACTTTGTCAGTCGGTAAAAGTATAAGGCGCTTAAACAGGTGAATACTCGTTGTATACATATACTTATTTTCCTTTGGATTCTATTTATCGATAGCAAAATCCACAGCTTTTTACAAAATCTTCCTTTGTTGAATTTTTCATCACAGTGAACAAATTACTTATTAAGGTAATGAATAAGTAACATGACGTGTTCTTTCTGCCGTGATCTTGACCTTGCGCAAACGGCGAAAAGTGCTGCGTCGGAAATTGTTGCGCGTTCACTGCGCCGCACAATTTGACAACATAATAATATGTGTACAGTTATTAAATCGTTAGTATTATATTGTATCTTGCACTGTTTTCTTGGTAAGTACCTTGTTTCTTTGCTTTATTTATTTTGAAGATTTTGTTGTGTTCGTCGCTGAATAGAATGTTGCTGCCATGGTTGATGTAAATACTCCAAATGACTCACGTGTTTTTTTCGGGGTTCTCCGTTGGAAGGTTGTTTGTTGCTTGAGCGGGGTCAATGTGTGGTTGTGATGATTGAGGGTTCCATGACGATGGTAAATAACGACTGCGTCTCTCTTGTGTGATATTGTATATTTATAGTGACTACATTGTGACTGACTTATTATCTAAACCTTACAAGACTATTTATACAATATAAACTGTGTAGATGTTGGAGGGAGGATGCCGTGTCTTATCTTAATCAGATCTACACGCGATTAGGAATGCGTTTACAAACTCTTTAACCATACGTGAGGATAAGAAATTATTATTAAAGTTAGAATATCTGTTAGAACGTTTTGGTATTCCATTTTAACTTCAAAGTTTTAAGAAAATTCTAAGTTTTAGGTAAATAGAAGTAAATGTACGCAGAGCTGCTGCCTGAGGCTGCGCGGGCGCACTACACATAAGTATCCAAACCGCGCGGTATTTGACAGGTGTTGTTATCAAACCTACGAACGTCCCACCCCGGCCTTCCTACACTAACTTACCTACTTACCCTAAGACAATAGCAAATATGAGAATCATCTCATCATCAGCTCGAATTTTTTAATGTCCCCACTGCTGGGCATGTATTTTCCCATGGATGAAAAAAGCACAGGCAGAAAAGGCTATAACCACCACAAGTGCCCAGTGCAGATTGGTGCTTGTTAATTTAAGCTTATGCAATCAGGAACTTCGGACCGACGGCTTTACGTGCTGCCCGAAGCACGGAATGGGGGTATATGGAATATATATGGAATATCATATATATTTTAATATATTGGGATTTCGAGCCGATTTTATAATCACACTGCCTAAATAAACTTGACCTAAACGGTTCAACGCCATTTATAGAGTTTCATCAGATGTGACCTATTCCAGCTAATTCACCAAAAAATGTTTCCCAAAATTATGTAGATAGCGGAACCACGTTTCGGAATAATAACCATAGTTCGATGCTGGAAGCAGGTCTCTACCAGCATCCTCGCCTCTCGTTTTGTAAACTGTTACATTTTATTAGTATCAATCATAAACAAAAATAGTGTCATAGACTACACAAAAAAAAAGAGAAGCGAATTCTTCCGGTGTGCATGGTAGCCCTAGCGGTATTCTTTAGTGAGTATCTCTCTCTGGGGTCGGCCCCTCATGTCTGAGGATCGTGGTCAGCATCAGGGTTGCATCTGGAGCGGATGATCTGCCTCCACCGGTTGCTGTCCAGCGCGTCTCTTACGACCGTGTAGGATTTTGAGGACGACGAGTCTTTCATTTGATCCGTCCATCTTGTTGGTGAACGACCGCGCGATCTTTTGCCTTCGGTGTTCCCAACCACAATCAGTTTTTCCAGACTTTCGTCGCCTCTGCGCACTGTGTGGCCGAAATATGAAAGTATTCGTTGTTGGCATATGGTGGGTATACAAAGGGGGAATTGAACAACGCTCTACGCATACACAGATACTGGCATAACAAAAACAACTATGTATTAAGCACTATTTCGGGCAGCTTATTTTGGCATCCACGAAAGAGTGGTATTTTTGGGGAAGACAAACCGCCTTTAATCTTTTCTTTGAGCAGTACTACGCATGCACCCAAGATGCAGTAAAACTGTTCCTTTCCTCCGTCCACGTGGCTCCAAAGGATATAGGAACTGGAGCTCCGTACACTCCACGTATCTTTGGGCAACGCTCTACGCATACACCCTAGACTAAATGTTGATACAAAAGTGTTCTTTTCCACCGTTCATGTGGCTGCAAAGGTCATAGGAACCAGAGCCCCGTGCTCTCCAAGTATCTATAGGAAACGCTCTACGCATACATCCTAGACTAGTTGCTGTTACAAAAGTGATCTTTCCTCCGTCCACGTGGCTCCAAAGGTCATAGGAACCAGAGCCCCGTGCACTCCGCGCTCCAGCCCGGAGGCTGCACGACGCAACGATCTGCATCGCCCCCGCCTGTGATTTGCGCGTTGGCCGATGTTTGCGCGCGATCGATTCGAATTCGTCACGTTCGCGGATCGATACTCTGCGCCATAGTGTAGATTGAGCAGTAAGCTTTTTTAAAACGATGCCGATGTTGCTTTTACTTGTTATGTAAATAGTCTAGTGAGCGACACGGTTAACCAAGCTGTCAAAGAGCTGTTGTCCGCGCTCGGTCTAGTTTAAATATTCTGGTAATTATTTGAAAATCTTTGAAGCACCCTCACTTTGGTAAGCACCTCTTAACCTTTTTACCGCCAACAACTTCTATAGAAGTTCGAGATTTTCGTGCCGTCCACGCCAGCACTTCTATAGAAGTTCTTCTATGTACCTACTTTATTAAAATACATTTATACGTTGGCGTACAGCGGGGCATCGCGTGCAGGATAGTTGGGCGGTGAAAAGGTTAAATCCACCAAAAGAAAATTATCTTCCTAAACTTTGCTACCTTTTTTTTGCATACGGTGACATGTGATAACAAAGTTATCTGCAGATAGCTAGCTATCTCAAGTCAAATTTCCTATACAACCAATCCAAATTTAATCCTACAGCTCTACGTATTACTCCCGCCGCCGATGGAAGGCACGTTAAGCTGTTAAGGCGACGCACCGCTAAACAATAAATCTCATACGTTTTGATACGAGCGTTTGCGCGCCCCGTACCATAAGAAAAACTGTTTTTTTTTCCTTCAAATTAAAACTACAAATTATTTAAAAAAATGAACTACGATATTGAAGTGTGTGTTAAGACTAATCTACTAAGAAAATTTAGATGCTTAAATCGGTCTGGTAAGCCTGTAAAATGCAAATCTATGTTTTAAAAGAGGTTACTTTGACATTTTTTTCTCTGTTGAAAAAGTTGACAAATCGTGTTTCTGCAACTAGCAAAATAAAGTCAATTAAATGAAAAATCATGTCATCAAATATCACTTTCATATGTTTTGTAATTGTTGGGAAAAATCAAGATCCCTGCCACGTAAATTTCCATTACGTCGCCTTAACCAATTCACATTGATAGAACCAGCTTGGGATTATCAAATTTTATTCTATGCACGTGGGAATGCCTGATCAGTGCATTACAGCAGCGTTTGATGAGCCCCACGTATTTATTCCATGGAGCTCGATGGCGCAGTGGTAAACGCGCCCGGTCTGCGAGTGCTGAGGTTAAGCAACTTTTGCAAAGGCCGGTCATTGGATGGGTGACCAAAAAGGTGTCGTCTCGAGTTCCTCCGTGCTTTGGAAGACTCGTAAAGCCGTTGGTCCCGGCTGCATTAGAAGTCGTTAACAACCACCGCACCGCACTGGGCCCGCGTGGTGGTTTATGGCCCGTTCTCCCTTTCCATCCATAGGGAAGGCTCGTACCCCAGCAGTGGGGACATAAAATGAGCTGATGATGATGATGATGATAATGACGTATTCCATATCCTCTAGTTCTTATGATCAAGATAGTCATTTCAATGACGCGCGGCGACACGCGGCGACACGCGGCATTTTCTCCGTAAAGCGCTTGACAGTTGTACGTTTTCTTCGACGACGCCGAAGAGGATATAGAGTAGAAGCACCCATATCCCGTACAGGGTGTAAAGTGACGTACCATTCTGGCAAAGATACACTATGGCTATGGTTGTGCTACGTCTGCGCTGGCGTAAATATTCGAGGCGGGGTAGAGAACGACTTCGAGGTGTGAACTTGGTTTTGCGTCTGGCAGTTTTGTTGCATGTAAAACCTTGTTATTGATTGCTGGGTACGGCCAGGGGAAATTAGGAAAGTATATCGTACGGTTGGTCTAGCGGTTAGTAGCGAGTGGTTGTGGGAGCTTGCATTTGTCTGTAGGTAAAATTTACCTTTGTGAATGGCAGTATGGATTTTTTTTGAGAGAATTTCCTGATTGCTACTGTGTTTTTCAGCTTCACCGGGCTTTTTTGGGGGTGGCGAGAAACTTAAAGGGTTCCTCAAGCCTGTGAAACGAATCACCGTCAGAGGTTTTCTAGAGGGAACGGCATCACGTGTCCTACTAGATTTTGCGAGGGGTTCGGATCGAATCGGATCGGGGGCAGTATGGAGTTACTATCATTATAGAGACGCATTACAGATACAATAAATCGCTGCCATAAAAAACGGGGATTTGGACTAGTGGTTAGATCACTGGCCTCAAGCCTCGAGATCCCGGGTTCGATTCCTAGAAAGTAGGTATAGTCTGTTTATGTATTGTCAGTGGTGGTAAACATATATTATTGTGCAGTAAGGTTGGATGCTATTAAATGCTACGTTGCGTGTTTTTAAACTGCTACGTTGCTGAACAATTTGATTCTCACAGTAGTACCTAACCTAGTACTCTGTCGGTTAAAGGCAGGACTTAAATCTAGATTAAAAATACTGATCTAGCCAACTCTGAAATCGGAATTAAGTTGTTGGAGAACTTTATAAAAAGCTACCAAAACGCTGGGAAAGTTTGAAGGAAACCATTTAAGAAAAACGCAAAGATAAGGATAATAGCATTAGAAATACTTTCGCAAGAAAACAAGGACTGTTTCAATTTACGCGCAAATTCGGGCACAAAATAAAGAAACCGAGAAGGTAAGCTTAAATTTAAAACTTAAAAATCGTTTCAGATTGCCTGAAAATTGCCTAACGTAAGGGACATTTTTTGAACGATAGAGCAATTCTAAGTATACCAATCGATAGAGCGGAAAATTCTAAATCCTAATATATATAAAACTCATTTTGGCCAAAATGTCCCTTACGTTAATTGATACTTCTGGTATCGCGTTGCTCGTTTGTACGAAGCATACCTTCTGTTGACTGACTCGTGACTCGGGCCGGGCGGGGTTTTTGCCGTTTTACAGGCATTTATTTATTACGAAGTTCAACGCACCCTTTTTAGTTAAACAGCCCCCACAATCCTCCTGAAATGATTACCGGGATGGCACTCGGAGCTTTTAAATGATTAAGCAGTAGGTATACGTTTTATGGACACTAAAAAAACACAATAAAATGCAGAGCTGTTGTTTGTACTTACAGTGGAGATTTGAGATCGTTTTAACACTTACCCCCTTACAAAAAAACAGAGAATAAGCTCCGAATATATACTCCGTGTTCTGTCTCCTTTTCTCTATTTTGAAATGACGTTTACATGACGAGAAAAAAACATGGAATAACTATTACGACCTTATTATCTGTTTATTTGTAAGAACATTAGAGAGTATGTCTCTTTTTACACAAAATATTTCAAGCGTCGAAGTGCTTTTTAGGGTTCCGTACCCTAAGAGTAAAACGGGAACACTATTACTAAAATTCCGCTGTCCGTCCGTCTGTCCGTTTGTCACCAGGCTGTATCTCATGAACCGTGATAGTTAGACAGTTGAAATTTTCACAGATGATGTATTTCTGTTGCCGCTATACAAATACTAAAAAACAGAATAAAATAAATATTTAAGGGGGCTCCCATCCAACAGACATGATTTTCTTGCCGTTTTTATAAATAATAGTACGGAACCCTTCGTGCACGAGTTCGACTCGCACTTGGCCGGTATTTTTAGATAGAGTTTGCTGTTAGACCCAGCTGGCATTTGCAGCGTCACTCGTCATTTTGGGGGCGATAAGAAACTTAAAGGGTTCCTCAAGCCGTGTGTTCGAAACAGCGTCAGAGGTTTTTTTAGAGGGAATAGCATCACGCAAGCGTGATTCCGTTCTTTACTAGATTTTCCAAAGGGTTCGGTCGGATCGATCGGGAGCGGAACTACCCGAGAGTAGGTACCGCTAAAGGCTACATCGGCTCGGGTAGACCGGGTATGTATGTACCTACTTGGTAAAAAGCGCGTTTTTTTTTTCGTTTGATTGCTGATTGCCTCTTTCGGCATTTTCAGCGTCACCGGGCTTTTTTGGGGGCGGCGAAGTACGTAAAGGATATCTCAAGCCGTGTTGAAACGAATCACCTTCGGAGGTTTTCTAGAGGGAACGGCATCGCACACTTAAAAGTGCGCGTCCCCGTGCCCTACTAGATTTTCCGAAGGGTTCGGATCGGATTGGGGAGCGGATCCACCCGAGGGCGCTCTAAAGGCTCGGACCTCGGCTCGGGTTGACCGGGCCGTGGGGGAGGAGAGAAACGTCCTGGTACATGTCTGTACCTGGTATAGAGCGCGTGTGAACCGGGTCGTCGTACCCTTGTTCTACGAGTACGGTGTCTTGGGCGTGTAGTATTAATATGTAAAAAAAAAAATTGGAACATGAGAAAGTAGAAAGAGTAATTGTTCATATTGATAGATAAAATATGTACTTGTGATAATAACTAACCATCCATAACACACACACACACATACATACACACACAAACACACACACATACACACACACACACACACACACAAACACAAACACACACATACACACACATATATATATAAATATATCTTTATCATATTTTTATATTATGAAAATCAAAGTACTAGAACCTAAGTATTGCGGCTACTCAACAAATTGTTAAGTATTATTATGTTAAATGAGAGCGATTCTCTCCTGTCACAAGTGTTCTCACACTCCAAAGGAGAGAATCAACCTCTGTAATTGTTAAAACTGAATTGTTGTGATAAATAAATATTTTTTCATTTTCATTTTTTTCATATGTAATGGCATTTTTGGATCGGGCGGAGTGATTGCGCTGAGGGTATTGCGTTTGAGATGCGATCTTGCAAGCTATGCATTTTCGTAATGCCGGCTCATCGGATGGGTGACAAAGTACCTAAATAATATTTTGTGAATCATCTATGCTTCAAAGGGCATTTAAAATCATTGATCCTGGCTGTAAGTCCAGTGATGTGGAAAGGGTATAGTCCTACTAATATTATAAACGCGAAAGTTTGTAAGTATGGATGGATGTTTGTTACTCTTTCACGTAAAAACTACTGAATGGATTTGGATGAAATTCGGCATACAGATAGTCTATAACCTGGATTAACACATTGGATACTTTTTATCCCGATATTCCCACGGGAACGAGAACCACGCGGGTGAAACCGCGGGCGGCCGCTAGTATAGTATATATTCTTTATTGCACAAAAAACACACATACAGAGAACAGTTTACAAACAATGGTGAGCAAAGGTGGACTTATGGGTTGTCTGGGCCATCGGCAAACTCTCTTTAAAAATGATCCTGGTTGTCATAAGATAGCAGTTGTCGTAATCCTCAACTACTGCGGAACTAGCTTATCCCACAACAATATGCTACTAACATTTATGTTATTACGACATAAAAGATAGCTGTTAGGCGGTTTTATTTTTACTAGTGGTCGCCCAGTGGTCGAAATTTGAATTTTATTAAGGCTGCACGGATTGTATCCTAAGCAATTAAAATTTAAAAAGATAGAATGTGAGTTTGGATTGGCATTGACAGATTTCGGCCGCTCCTCTTCCATTTTTGAAATTTTTGAAAAGAGTATATTATGCGTAGTGTCAAATACATGGTAGTGTGTGAAATGTTTGTTTTATTGTTTTAATGTATTTTTATGCATAATCTTTAAAAAAATATTAACATTCTGTTAATATTTTTCATTTCATTCTTATAAACTATAAGCGTGCGAAATTTCATACTCCTCCGTCCCCGCAATTTTCGTAAATAGGGGTACAAAGTTTTTGCTTCACGTATTAATTTATAGATTTTTTTGCTATACGACAGTTCTTACGTCCGTTCTTCTGCACGGCTAAATACTTCCTGAATAGGTAGGCAAAATATTATAAAATTATTCTAATGCGCTAATTTAATAGAATAAAGATTCATTTCATTTCATTTTAAAAAGCAAATCCTAAATCCACTAAAAACATTAAACTATAAGTTTTATGTCTGTGCTTTTATAACTGTTATCACTTCCTGACATATTGAAGAGAGAAATAGTGAATAGTTGCCTATATACCACAATATGCCTCTAAATCTCTGCGGACTAAACAATTCGCCGTGTGGCTGTCCAAACAATGAATGCGTTTGTAATGTCAAAACTATCTGCAATACTAAAGTTACTCATGAAACGTATTACCTCGTTATGATGTTTAATGTGAAAATACTAGACACATTATTTACAGTTCCGTCTTGATGGCTGCCGGTTGTGTGCTCACGCCTGCACATCTGGGTGCCTGTGTTTTGTTTACTTTCCCTATTCATTCGATCCCTGTGTGGTGCCGGGGATAAAGAATTGCACCACCCCATCTCTTCCCGTGGGTGTCGTAAAAGCCGACTAAGGGACCATTCCAGAGGATGGGCAGCAGCATCTCTCTGAGGTTACCCTCAATCTACTGCGATCGCCAACCCGCCTGCCAAGTGTGGCGATTACGGCAAATACCCCTCATATCCTTGGGGGAGGCCTTTGTCCAGCAGTGGACGTCTTTTGGCTGAGATGATGATGATGATTCATTCGATAACGTTTACGAAAACGAAAATTGGTATGGCATTGAAGCAGCGCCTCCTGGCGGCATACGAAAGAGTTAAAATTATGCCATACAAATTGTCGTTTTCGTTAACGTTAACGATAGGCGAATGAAACTCGCACTTGGCACCCAGATTGTCTACCACATACTGTCAAATGTCCTCAGTAGACATTGAACTATATGCAGATGTCTTAAGGTTGATTATTTATTCAACCGATTTTTTATTTTATTTTATACAAAACGTGAATATGTATGATTTATTTATACATTACTAGTGGTCGCTCAGTGGTCGAAATTCAACCGTAATGTTTTATAAAAAGCTGTTTACTATTAAGGCTGCACGGATTGTATCCTAAGCAATGAAAAATTAAAAAAGATAGAATGTGAGTTTGGATTGGCATTGACAGATTTCAGCCGCTCCTCTTCCATTTTTGAAATTTTTGAAAAATTTATGTTTTAATCGGGCACATTTGTGCACGGGAGCGCCCACCGCAGCCTTTACTTGGTCCGTCCATCTCATTGGGGATCTCCCTTGTGATCTTGTGCCATCGACTTTCCCTACCCTAGCACGGCAAGACGTTCTATGGAGTCGTTTCCACGCCGACTAACATGCCCAAAGAATGTCAGGATCCGACTGCGCACTTGGGTGGATAGGCGCTCTTTTATGCCAAGCTCATCAAGGATGGAGGCATTTGTTCGGAACTCGGTCCAAGAGACCAACAATATTTGTAGCATTTTAGTGACCCGTCAGTTTAATCTAAGGTTCCTATGTGATAGAGGATTCTGGGTGAAGTGCGCTTCCATCTTTGACCATTTATCACTTACCATCATTTCTTCATCATCATTCATTGTGAACACGATGAACAGTCTGAAGAGATCACAACAGCTAGGCTAGACCTTTTCAGTCACATACGAAAGTGCGACACTCTGCCAAGCTGACGCCAACTGTTTATATCTCTTGCATAGATAACAATAGACCCATTCTTTAGTACTTCATCCGCGATGACCTTTCGCCTAATCTAAGTGTATTTATATTTTTTAAATACGCAACCAATCAGCGAACGAGGTGAGCTCCCAAAGGGCTGGCCGATAGATCCCGGCGCAACGGTCGCGCGCCGCCATTAGGAGCCATTACGTCATGCATATTAAGCTGGCTTTCATCTCGCCGCCGCCCATTGTGCGCCCGCGCATACTTCCGTGAGCGTTGCACGCGGGGAGGCCCGCCGAAACTGTAGTGGCGTAAGTAAGGAAATTTTAAAATAGAGTTTTTTAAACCAATTGGTAAATGATTGTTTGCATATAATATAATTTTACGCAAATATTGTTTTCAACGCTTTCTCTTTTTTCAATTGGTAAATGTTTAACATAAACTAAAAACTTAATATCATTAAAGATTAATAATAATGTGGTTTTAGTTACGGTTACCAACAAAATAAAAAGGAACCTAGTTTTATTAACAGCTATTATTATTTATTTCTCATAAATTTATAAGAAATTATCGCATTTGGAAAGGAGAGTTTAAACATTGTTTTCTCTCATAGGTGTTTATTTTTTATAGACATCAAGTATTACTGACTGAAAAATTTAATAATTATATTTTTACATTACAAACAAAACGTTATGCATGAAGGTTTACCAATTTACGAGACTTTAAACACAATCATTCTTTATTTTTGCGTTAAAAAGTGACACAAAGCGTTTTACAAAGGGCCTATCGCACCGCATGGAAACACTAAACGCATCACTGCCTTTGTTGTCACAAAACACGGACGCACTCTATAAATGGAGCTACCCTTTAATAATGGAATTTTCCGCTACAGAAATTTAATACTGAAAAATGCCTGGTCGTGCGTTACGGGATTACATTGCTTTATTTTGAATGAGATTATTTTAAATTGCTTTAAGGCAACTGTTGACTTCACAAATAAAAAAGGCAGCTTAATTAACAGCATGTTGCTTGACTAGCAAAACAACATTGGAACCAAAATTATTAGCAAATCCTACTAATATTATAAACGCGAAAGTTTGTAAGTATGGATGGATGTTTGTTACTCTTTCACGTAGAAACTACTGAATGAATTTGAATGAAATTCGGCATACAGATTATAACCTGGATTAACACATAGGATAGTTTTTATCTCGATATTCCCACGGAAACGGGAACCACGCGGGTAAAACCGCGAGCGGCCGCTAAGTAAAACATATTCACATTTTATATTTTATCCTCAAAGTAGATACTTTAATTCTATCCTGTCACCATGGTCTGCTAGAAGAAATCTCATTTTAGTGATTAGCATTTTTTTTATTTAAGTCTTTAATCGCCGTGGTGGTCACCGGTGACCGACAAACAAAAAAATTTTTATTGTGTCTGGTTTTGAGGCAGTCAACGTGTTAAAAAAGCTTTAAAAAAATAAAACCTTACTTACACCCTTATACTATAAGGGACCCCGCTCCCGTTTTGTCCGAGTTTCGGACCAAAATAGGCTGCGACTTGTTATTATGTTATTAACATTAGAAATTACGACATCTTATTGTCCGGGTCGGTAACTCGGTAGGTAGGTACAGTCCAGTTGCGTTTATTGCGAATTATGGGCTGCTTATTGTGCGGACTGTACCTTTGTGGGGTAAAAGGAAATAGCAATGGCGTTAATTGTAATAGGTAGGTTAATACCTACTTTTATGTATTAAGTCCACGTAGGCAATACACAAATTGTGTACAGTCACCAACTAAAGTAGCTGGTCACGTTAGTGCTTTTGAAAGCAGCAATATAAGCTGGTTGGAACTTTCAATTGACAGCAAAACAGTGAAAGTTATTTTTTATTATTTTTGAATTTTCTATTCACATTCACAACACACAAATTTTACTAGAAAAAATAGCTCAAAGGTAGCTCAGCGATCAAAGCATTGGACCGGTTATCCAAAGGTGTGGGTTCGATAGCTTCCTGAGTGATAGTTATCTCAAAATTTTCGGTCACCCATCCGATAACGGGTCTTTGCGAAAGTTGCTTAATTTCAGCAACCGCAAACTGAGTGCGGTTACCACTGCGTCCGTGCCATCAAGTTGGCGCTTGGCGCTGCTTAAAGGCCACATAAATTCTCGTTTTCGTTAACGTGCTTAAAACGGCTTATTCCCATGCGCTCCAAATCTATTGTTCTCCAAAATTAAACTTCTATACATTCATTCCCAAGAGCTCCAATGATTTTCATTTTATTAGCCCTTGGGAACGATTTTACAAAATAATATTAATATATAATTTTAATCTTGGAGCCTTGGGAATAAGCGCTTAAAACTAACATTAGCACTTCCAGTCGTAGTGTTGCGACTTGCCACTCAGGCCACAAGGAGTGAGGATCTTGTCACGAAAGACCGCTGACGTCTCGATGGATGGTGCAAGTTGATACAACCTTACACCGTCGCAATAAAGTCCAAAATCCACAAAAGTTTCATGATAAACTTGACAGAGCTAGTCCATAGCTGGCCTCTTCAGTGCCAATTACTTTTTCTGCGGCCGATACTATCGTCGTCGTTGACATTTGTAAGCGGGCTTATCAATGAGATGGTTTATCCCAGCAGATCCTGGTTTGTTTGAACAAGATAGGTATGTAAACAAATGTTTTATATTACCTACTAGCGGCCGCTCGCGGTTTCACCCGTGTGGTTCCCGTTTCCGTGGAAATATCGGGATAAAAAGTATCCTATGTTTTTATCCAAGTTATAAACTATCTGTATGCCGAATTTCATCCAAATCCATCCATCCGTTGCAGCGTGAAGAAGCAACAAATATACACACATACATACATACAACCAAACTTTCGCATTTAGGTATAATATTAGTGTTATATATAGGTTTTAGGAACTATGCTTTCTTTTACCGGTTTACCCATCGATTTAGATTATCAGTTTACCTACTTCCTTTTTATATCTTACGGTAAAGGAAAATGCCTTCGTCTCACCTGATGATGATAAGGCCAATGGTGAAAGCGCACTTACCCAGAACCGTCGAATACAGAGGCACTGGCTATCTTATCTCTAGCTGCCGGAACCTAACAATGCTACAAATATTGATGTTATGGCGACATGTTTAGAAACGACAGTGGTAGCTAGCCAGGCGGACTAACAAACTGAGCACATAAACATGTGTCCATTGGGAATCGAACCCGGGACCTCTGGACGAGGCCGGTGGTCTTAACCACCTAGATCTAGACCACAAGGGCGGTTAGAATTCCTCTTGATCTGAATCGGAAAGTCTATGTAAAACTGACACATTATCAAACATCTGAGTTCGGTAATAAGAGTGGTGAGAGGTTTTTATATGTTTCCAATAAAATATTTAGATTAAGGCGATGCATCGCTAAACAATTAATCTAATATGGAGCGTTTGCGATAAGAAAACTGTTTTTTTTTTCCAATTAAAACTACCAAAAGTTTAAAAAAATTAACTAGCATATTGAAGTATGTGTTAAGACTGATCTACTAAGAAAATTTAGATGCTTAAATCGGTCTGGTTTGCCTGTAAAATGCAAATCTATGTTTTAAAATAGGTTACTTTGGTATTTTTTTCTCTGTTATAAAAGTTAACAAATCGTGTTTCTGCAACTAGCAAAATAAAGTCAATTAAATGAAAAATCGTGTCATCAAATATCACTTTCATATATTTTGTAATTGTTGGGAAAAATCAAGATCCCCGCCACGTAAATTTCCAATGTGTCGCCTTAAAGACAATTATCGTCATCATTATCATCATCTCATATTTAAGTTGTACGGGATTGACATGATTCAACGATACGTATAAATGACGTTTATGTCAATCCCATACAATAATCATTCTATTTCATTTCTATTAAATTAGCGTTTTTAACCGACTTCAAAAAAAGGAGGAAGTTCTCAATTCGACTGTATTTTTTGTAAATTCTTGTTACCTCTGAACTTTCGACTGGGTGAACCGATTTTGATGAATCTTTCTTTATTTGAAAGCTGGTGCTTCCTTGGATGGAACCTTTAAGGATTTGAGGGAACTCCTCAAATATTGTAGGCATACCTATAGCGATTTTGGTATTCTCAGCAATAAGTCAAACATTTGCATTCAGAAAGTATCATTTGATGAAGTGTAACTGATGAAAAAGACCACAGATTGAAATCGGAACTACTCAATGATAAGTATTTCACGGGTGGCAATAAGATATATCGATTAAGATAGTTAAGCGACTATGACGAAGCAAAAGAAGGCAGGCACTGGAACTCAGATTTTGATTTTCTACTTTGAGATAGGCGTTTCTCGTTTTCTTCGTTTGTCTCATTTAAATGGCGCTGTCTCATACGAGCAGCTCATTTAGTAGGTCTACCCATATTCGCTTTTTTATAAATAGATCGAAACGAATCACTAAAAACCGAGAAATAAACAAAAATTATAACAAAAAAAACCGACTCCATAAAATTAGACTGATAAAATTGCACTAAAAATTAAAAAATAATTGCTTAGTTTAGTTTGTTCAATTTACTTGCAATTAACCTTTATTATACTCAATCTTATATTCTTAAAAACTATGCGACTGCCATATACTTAACTTCACATCTAACAGAACACATATTATGACAAACAAGCAAAATGTATTTTCTTTCTTTTCTTTCTTTCTAAATACCAAATAATTACTTGCAATCCACCTAAAGAAACAAATAAAAAATATATTTTTAGACTGCTTATTTATAAAATCATTGTATTAGGAAAATCATCATCTCATCTCAGCCAAAGACGTCCACTGCTGGACAAAGGCCTCCCCCAAGGATATGAGGGGTATTTGCCGTAATCGCCACGCTTGGCAGGCGGGTTGGCGATCGCAGTAGGTTGAGGGTAACCTCAGAGAGATGCTACTGCCCATCCTCTGGAATGGTCCCTTAGTCGGCTTTTACGACACCCACAGGAAGAGATGGGGTGGTGCAATTCTTTATCCCCGGCACCACACAGGGATTAGGAAAATATATAGGTACAATTTATTGCTATTTTTGGAGCCGGTGCCAGTCCGTGTTTGTAGTCAAAATTTCATGATAAGATAAGATTGAATGTACTATGTATTTTTGTACTATTTATAATTTGAAAAGTTGAAACCAACACCTAGCACTCTCCTTTAGCAAAAAGTTTAATTTTCAAATTCCTCTTGTAAGCAACCAAGAACTGAAATGAGATATTTCTATTTTAAGATCAAAAACTGTTTGTGATGCGCAGAAAAGGAAAGGGAATTAATAAATTCTAAGAAACTCTCTCCAGCCACAATCTTTTCCATCTGGCGTTGTTGAAGGCTGATTGGTCCATGTAATTGAATTTCTCGATATTCTTGTCTAATAGTTTTCTCTGACTGCTCTGAGGATCCATTTATTATTAACCTAACTTACAGAGCTGATTCTAGTTTCTTGATAGAATAAAAAATATGGCTTTTATGTACCTACACTCTTTTTATTCCTTATGGGAAGGACTTTGCTTTTATCTCACGCGATGTTAAGTGATGGTGGAAGGTGGAAGCGTGGAACCACCCGGAACCCTCAAATACTAAGGCACTGGCTATCTTATCTCTAATATTGGTGACTATAAAACAAAACATAACAGCAAAGCTAATGTTTCCCATTCGCTATCAAAAAATAAATTACATTTAAAAAGAGGGACTGCCTCACGGGATCCGAATCCACCACCCATAGTAATCTAGAAATCGCATCTCGTCCAAATGAGCTATAAAGGGTTATGTATGATGTTAATATAGCAGATAACTTTATACAATATGTTACATTTTAAGCAGTGGTAATTGGGACAAAATGGGACATTTGACATGAGACTTGGGTCATTTGGTTGTATGTTACTGAGCCGGTAAATGAGATGGGAGGTTGCCCCATACGGAAAATGGCCACATCAGCCCATAGACGCTTGCAACACCAAGGGCATCTTAAGTCTTAATATTTTTTAGAATTACTTATCTTTAAAAAAATATTTTGAATAATCCGATATTTTTTTCCTACCTCCCTATTCTGGACATCTGTGTGGAGAATAGGCGCGAGAAACTGCATAGCTTTAATAGACGACATTACGACATTCACAAAAAAAAGTAAGTCGTTACCAAATCATACAATTTTATTTTACAATACAATCCTACTAATATTATAAACGCGAAAGTTTGTAAGTATGGATGGATGTTTGTAAAAACTACTGAATGGATTTGGATGAAATTTGGCATACAGATAGTTTATAACCTGGATTAACACAAAGGAAACTTTTTATCCCGATATTCCCACGGGAACGGGAACCATGCAGGTGCAACCGCGAGCGGCCGCTAGTATTAAATACTTTCAATTGCCAAGAATAATTATGAAATGAAAAATATTTATTCGGAGCATCTATGATACAACTTTACATAAAGGACATTTTACAATTTTTCAAAGGCCGATAAAAACCACTGTACTTTCTCTAAATATTGTTGCAAGGGTGAACCGAGACCACCGTCAGGTATTCTATCCGGCGGTCATCCCGGCAACTGCCCTCCAGAGAAAGCTCGCCCGAGCAAGTCTTGGCGAAAGCTCTACATAGGCTCTGGATCTAGCACTCTTCAAATCGGAATACAGCCGTTCAAAACAATGCTGCTTTGCGGTGAAAATATGTGTTAGAGTCGGCGCCATTTAGTTAGATTCTGGGCAGAATCCTGCCACCAACGTTTTGGAATGTGCGACGAAACTGGAATACAAGTACAATGAATTTAACAATGTTTACGCACAAGCGAAACACAAATCTATCCGAACAATCACGAATCAACTTATGCAGTCCCAGCCAACCAATTCAAAATGGCCGAAAAGAAGCACACAAACAGACACACAAAATAAAAGTCGAGCACCGCGTTATCCAGGTACACATTGTAAATCATTATTCCGGCCCATACAGATGTCCCGACACACACGCGGACTAACAAACATGTGTATAGTAGGAATGCCTATTATACGCGCGGAATGCATCTCCTTGATTTTGAATGGTCCCTTATTATGCACCCATTTACACCCGCGCCGGCGGTGAAGATGTCACCGGTGCTGGAAGCGGCATTTTAATGGTGCTGACAATCTAAGTAGAACTATTGAATTATATAAAATCAGCCCGAGTCAGCTCACTGATGAACATTGACCTCTCCTAATGAATCTTTTTCTTATTATACCTACTACAATCAATCTATATTATCTATATTAATATTATAAAGCTGAAGAGTTTGTTTGTTTGAACGCGCTAATCTCAGGAACTACTGGTTCAAATTGAAAAATTATTTTTGTGTTGGATAGTCCATTTATCGAGGAAGGCTTTAGGCTATATAACATCACGCTGCGACCAATAGGAGCGAAGCATCAATAAAACATGTTGCAAAAACGGGAACAAAAGCCTAAAAAATTAAAAATGCTGCCGAAAGTCACTATTCCACGCGGACAAAGTCGTGAGCACAGGTAGTTAATTAGGTATAAAAATATACCATCCTAAAAATAATTGCATGAGGGTTTACTCCCCGATTGGTATACGTCCCATTGTCTAAACGTCAATTTATACATACTCTAAAGTTGCGTTAAGTAAACAATAATTTTTAACTTCAAACATTTAATCGGGTCTAACAAATTGGAAGTTACCTACCTACTTAACAAGATTGTAACATATAGTTATAACATATAGTAGATTGTCTAGTATGCTGTGTCGAATGACAAAAGTAAAAGTAAGTGTCTTGACTTATGATTTTACAATTTCGCAGAAAAATATTTTCTTCTTTTTCAAAATTGCCACGCCGACAACCACTAAAGTTCAAATATGGAAATAAATATCTAAAAAATCGAAAAGAGTCTTGACTAATATATAATTTAATTACTTAAATTAACTAAATAATCATTATTCAAATCTATATTCTCTTTTTCAACCACTACTGTATAACAAAAACAGCCACATCCAGCCGCTCTAACTCCCACAATGATACGAAAACAGTAGCCTTTGGGCGTTCGATACGCATCTCGCGGCGGTAACAAGGCCCGTGTAGCTGTCAATCCAGCTAATGTTCGCCGCACAATTGGTTAAGCGCATGCGAAATTTTCATACGAAACAGAAACAGGGCAGCCACTTCCAGTGGGGAGATGGATTAGCTTCGTGGAAGACGTTTCGGTGGATGCAGTGCGGTAAAGCGCGTATGTGACGACTGGCTAAGTACATACAACGTTATTCGACGTATTTTGGTAAATGGTTTGTGAAGAAGGGGATGAAATAACTAGATAGACCAGTGGCGGTAGCCAAAGTAACATTAAGAAAACGATAGCGAAGTTCGGAAAGAAAAAAAATGTATGGGATTGACATAAGATTGACCACGTGATTTAGCGCGGCTTAGGTCAATCCCATACATTTTATTCTTTTCGAACTTCGCTATCGTTTTCTTAATGTTACTTTGGCTAAGCCTATAGAGAACTGACTGGCTAAGTATATACGTATTTTGTAAAATGGTATAAGAAATTCTGATCTCTTTAGGCGAATCTTGCTAAAATACAACACCCTATCGCTGCCTACATAACAATTATTAGATATTTAAAATTTGTTTGCTCCTCCTCTCTACAGAATAATACAAAGCACTTTACAGGGTGAACAATAAGTAAGGCAAAGATTGAAACTACAAGACTGCCTCTTGTTATTTCAAACTTGTTTTATGGGACCTAGTCGTCATTTTTAAAGTGACGACTTCCTTGGTCGAGTGGCTTGTACACCGGTTTTCATGGTGTCGCTATCTCTGAGGTCCCAGTTTCGATCCCCGATCGGATCAATTTAGAAACACTTACCTGTTTTTCTATATTGTTTCGGGTCTGGGTGTTTCCTATGTATATTAAGTATTTATTTAAATATATTAAGTATGTTTATCCGTTGTCTAGTTAACCATTTATCGAGTTTCGTAAGGAAGCTTTTCTTGGGGGTAGATAATTGATGTGAGTGTGGGAAACATTTATTTATTTTATTTATTATTTAAAGTTGTTTCATTTTTGTAAAATTTATTCGACTGCCTTTTTACCACGATAGCATTTCAATAAATTTGATGCATTTATGACGACGTCAGTAACTTCAGCAATCAGCGTCGTCAGCAGCGACGATCGACACTTCATTTACAGAGATAGATATTTGTGAAAGGAAACCGACTCATAACATTATGTTGTCAGCATGAATTAGCTTATAAACAATATCATAAAAGATAAAAGATATAATCCTAACAATTGTTTACGTGTAGTAGTTTATCTGATCATAGTAGGCTGAACAAAGTCCCACTATAAATCGTCCGATGCGGGACAAATAGAACGATATTTCACAACTTTAAAACGTATTCAACGATCCAGAGCTTTGCCGTGATATATGGAGTGGAGCTTCTAAACGGTGTAACGCGGTGTTATCGTGAAATGTTCTTTTTGGTATACCGGAAAAACATTGCCGGTAACGCAAATAGAACAGATGGCTTAGCCAAAGTAACATAGCGAAGTTCGAAAAGAATAAAATGTATGGGATTGACATAAGCCGCGCTAAATCACATAGTCGATCTTATGTCAATCCCATACATTTTATTCTTTTCGAACTTCGCTATCGTTTTCTTAATGTTACTTTGCCATGCATGCCATGCATTGGTTCGTTATAAAATCTTCTTCATCATGCTCTTCTTTTTCTTCTTCTTAATCAGGCTCTTTACGCAGAGTGGTCGTGGTAATGGTAGCCACCTTAAGCGTCACCAGTTCTATTCGAAGCATTGTAGCTGTAGCAGTCGATCATTGTAAACTTAGCCCGTCAAGGTGTTATAACACCTCTAAAAGTATTATGAAGATGTACCCTAATATAGTACTTTTAGAGGTTCATTTACAAAAACACATACGGTCGAGCTAAATGTGAGGGATCATCATTATAACGATACCGGAAGTATCAATTAATGTAAGGGACAAACCACGATTTTACAGGAGAGCCAAAAAACGTTTCTTTTCGATATCTGTCCGTAACTTTTTAGCGTTTTATCCGATTTTATTGACGTACAGGACAAAGTTTCTTAGTTTTATCTTCTCTTTCTTATGATTGTTGTTAAGTTTCATAAAACTTAGTAGTTTCAAAGATAGCATGTCCCTTACATTAAAAATAAATGTTAACATGCTTTTTACGTTACTGAAATTTAAGGTGTAAATAAAAAATAAATAATGAAAAATAATGTAAGCGGCTAGAAGCTTTCGAAAAATATATGTTAATTTACTGTAAAGGATAATTTTAGTGGTGAAATTTAATGTAAGGGAATAATAATCAAATATTTTTGCGAAAATCGTTCTAGATTACCTGAACATGGTTAATGTAAGGGACATTTTTTGAACGATAAAGCAATTCTAAGTATACCAATCGATAGAGCGGAAAATTTTGAATCCTAATATATAAAACTCATTTTGGCCAAAATGTCTCTGACGTTATTGATACTTCTGGTATCGATAAGTCTATAGACGTTCCAACCAATGCTATGCTTGGGCCTTACCATATTGAAAAGTGATGTTAACTTTTGTTCTCTTTGACACAAACTTAACGAGTAACAATTTGGCGCTGAGGCTATCTAAGCTAAAATAAAAAAATAATTGCTAACGTCCGTCGTCATTTTCGCTCAAAATGTCTCGTGATCAGCTCTAGTTAATTTTGATATTTTTTATTGAAAAACATACAGCTTACAAACTTTATGACAATAGATACACTTACTTGCTAAATCTAAGGCCTCGGTGGCCGAGTGCAAATCGCTCGGCCCGATACCCGAAGGTCCCGGGTTCAATTCCCAGGTCGGGCAAAATGTATTTCGGATTTTTCGATGCATAGCCCGCGGGTTTGTAATTCATCATCAGCTCATTTTATGTCCCCACTGCTGCTGCATGAGCCTTCCCTATGGATGGATAGGAAGAACGGGCCATACCACCACGCGGGCCCAGTGCGGATTGGTGGTTGGACGACTGCTAATGCAACCGGGAGCAACGGCTTTACGTGCCTTCCGAAGCACGGAGGATTTGAGGATTGTGATTACCATCCCCCATTTGGCAAGCGTGGTGATTATCCATCAACTAAAATAATGACTTGATTTCAATGATAGAGGCGTTTGCCCAGCAGTGGACAGTTATAGGCTATTTACTTCCTTACTGCGTCGCGCTGAACGGATTATCGGAAATGCAGAAGTGGCAAATACTCTTGAATCTCTGCAATTGCGTAGAGATGTTGCGTCACTCAGC
This sequence comes from Eudonia lacustrata, assembly GCA_947562085.1. NCBI lineage: Eukaryota > Metazoa > Arthropoda > Insecta > Lepidoptera > Crambidae > Eudonia > Eudonia lacustrata. The sequence continues at coordinate 20,248,753 of OX387320.1, forward strand.
GTGTTTTACCGATTATACCAGGCGAGTGCTCTGAAGAGCTCTTTGACCTCATCCCACCTTCTCCCTTTCATTATAGGAGTACACGTGCTGCTCTTCGGAGTCATCGCTCCACTGTCTTAAATATCCCATCGCGTACAAAGAAATTTGGTGACTCGTTTCTTTGTCGCACCTCCAATAGATGGAAAAGTCTACCAGCCAGCACACGATTTCCGTCCTTCCTTTGATATGGGGTTCTTCAAAAGAGGCGTGAAAAAGCACCTTGTGGCCGGCAGAGTGAGGTTATCTGATGCTATGTTTGTTTTCACGCTGCACCAGTTGTCTTCGCATCTGGATTCCATTTCCACTTAACATCAGATGGGATGGAGTTATTTGCCGAGCTATCTATAAAAATAAAAATAAAAAACTATATCTATAAGCCATCGAAGTGTACGTACTGAAAACCAGATTAGCAGACACGCAATGCCAAAGTCACAAATGGCAATGGTGGGGTCTTCCCCATGACCTTTGTTTAAAGAAAGCCCAAGACCGGACGAGATGGCGTGCATATGAGGAGGCTTACGCTCAGCAGTGGGTGACTATAGGCTGAAGAAGAAGAAGATGAATGCCAAAGGGATGATAGCGTGTAGTAAGTGTCGCGCTACAAATTCGGCCTTATTAACATCGGGCCGGTATCGATAACCATCGGACACGAGCCGGCCGCGATGCGATCGCAAGCGATTGTGTCTCGATTAGGTCTGCTACCGAGTGGACATCACGGATTCGGGTAGTTTTTAAAAAGAACACGCACACACACACACAATGTACAGTACAGCTCTATATATATATTTTGTTTTATGAATTGTCTATACATTATATAAAATAAAATACAAAGAAAAAGAAAAAAAATACATTGCTGTAACTTTTTGTTATATTGCAACTGCACAGTAATTAACCATATTTTACAGTAAACCACTCTAATTTAAATCAAACACAGCAAAACCTCAAATAATTACAATATTTTACGAGCGATGACAGTTCACAGCACGAAACAACTCGTGAGACACTCACCGAGATTGTCCGCTGAATGTGCCGGTGTAAACCGGTTTGTCTCTCGCGGCACGTACGTGAACCCGTCGGTGAGAAGTCACGCACACATAACCGTGCTATAGTAGTAGTGTACCTGTCACACCACGCTCTAAGAAGCTTTTTTTTTTTTTTTTTATCTAACACCTCCAACAGGATCGGAGCCTTTTTCTACGCTTGTATACCTCTCGTACTTTCATTCCTCATACCACACTTTCATACATCATCTTTTGCACTTTTACGGGTGGGATGCCCGTCTATTATAGGCTAATACATTCTTTCCTATCCTTTATTATTTTTCTATTTCTTTTTATTTCTTTTGGGAGCAATAAATGGTACACGAAAATTTAATTTCCATTTTTGTCGTACATGGTTCTGATTCTTATGCTAGTACAGTGTTCTTATTTCTAGAATTATTTGTTACAAGGCAGAGATTACTACATTTGTTCAGCTTACATCGCTATAATCAAAATTATAGGTGAAACTTAAACTTAGCATCTAATCCTTATTTCTAGCAATTGATATTTTACAGATTTTAATACAATATTCTACAAATTCTCTCATCTTGTACTTACACGAAATAATTTCGTGTAGGTTGTCAGGTCTCAATTCTATTCCGTGTTTATGCTCGAAATCATATTTAAACATGCTGGTGGAGGGACATTCGAGGAGGAGGTGGAGAACTGTTTCTTCCTTGTCAGGGTCGCAGATGCATGAAGGGCTCGTCCTGCACCTGAAACGATTCAAGTACTGGGCGAACCCTCCATGTCCGGTGAGGATCTGCGTCAACGGACCTCTCGGCTGCAGCTTTCTTACCACCTTGTGCGCCGATCTAACGTCCGGGAAGAACAGTTTCGTGACGGAGGCGGTCTGCACTTCGCGGAAGCGTTGGTCCCAGCTTTTAATCGTATCCTCTCGCAGTAACCTCTTGACGTACGAGAGTGGGCATGCGTCGTAATCGGGGCTCTTCTTCGACCTCAGCGCGGCCGTCTTGGCCAGTTCGTCGGCCCGCTCATTGCCCGGAAGTCCCGCGTGCGCCTTGATCCAGAACAAAGATACAACTTTGTTCTGGGTGAAGGCCCCTCGCAGGTTCTTCCGTGCTTCCACTGCCAGGGGGTGGAGGGAGTGATGGTTGGCGATCGTCTCCAGCGCTGCCCTCGAATCTAAGGGAGCTTGGACCACGGTAGTATTATCTATTGGTATTGTAACTTCATTTATACGGACGAAGCGCGAGCTATACCTACGCCTCGGATCTCGGCATGCGCTCGGCATGCAACAGTCGCGAATGTGTGTTTATTTCAAAGATAGGGCCGAGTTACAATACTGATAGATAATATTAGTGCTTGGACTCTGTTCGGGTATTTACTCGTGTGATATAAGTACGTTTCACAAGAGAGGTGACGAAATATCTTAAATTCATCTGTGCTTTAGAAGGGATATTAACCTGTAGATCCCGGTTGTTGTCAAAGATGGCTGTTGTAAAAAGTATGGTGGGTTATAGAATATTATATATTCTGTAGGTATGGCTCGATCTGCACATGTTCTGTATTATTCAATATTTAAAAAGTGGACATATGTAGAGATAGATATACGGTATCTATTTCTCAGTCAGAGGATACCTGACGAAGTCTACTTTTATCTTCCTCTTTTTGTAGTGACAAACGTAGGTGTAAGAATACCAGGTGAGATGAAGGCTGAACGATTACCCGATGAACAACAAAACAAATGATTACACTACTTTTTACTTTTTAGAGCTTATATCAAACTTAACAAAGCATAGGCTTTGTCAAAATCAAAATATAGATTTTGATTATCAAAAGAGACAGACAAACATATACGGATGAAAAAATACCTAAATATCATGGTCAAATGTTTGTGTTCATCTAATCATAATTACATCCCGCGCAAATACCAATAGCTACCTAAATAAAACATTTAATAAACGCCCCGCGTCGTCGGTCGTCGTTTTCGCATTCACTGAAAACACAAGTGCATCTGCTATGTAAACTAGAAACATCAGCGCAAATACTGCAGCCTCACGTTAAATATTTGTTCCACCAACAATTCGCTTAAAGCAAATATTGTCTTTGCAAATAGAATTGAGATCCAGCGGTGTTTCGCTAAGTGAGCCAATTAAAATGTTAAAGGAGTTTTTAATTGTTCCATTTGCTTAAATAATATTCAATTATTGAAGTATTTTTATAATGTTTAAGCTTGACCACTCATTACTTGAGTTGTATCTGTAAAGTGTAGGGTGGGGTTAGTAGAGTGCATAATTTGGGTATAATAATGAAGAGGGAGAAACATACTTGTATGGTTATTTATTAATATTTTCGCTATTTTTGAATCAAGTTGAACCGTAGTATCAAAATATACCGTATTTAGGTATTTTATAGGTTATAGGTATTTCCGGTTTTTTTTGTTTTTTATTTTAATGGTCACGAAACATAAGAAAGTTTTATACCTGAAAAAATATTGCCATTACCAATTGATTTTTTATTACATTATTTCCTAAAGCTCTCTTTCTAGGATATGCTTTCCTTTCTTATTGTTTTGAATTCATTTTGTAAAATAATATCAAAATATATTAGAAAATTATATCAAAATATTTATATTAGACAATTTATTACTACGTTTAACTATTTCTAATGTTTAATTTGTTTCTCATAAGAATAGTATGTAGCTCAATATATACTAATTATTACTAAATAATCAATATTAGCTCATTTTATGTCCCCACTGCACGAGCACTAGCCTTCCCTATGAATAGATAGGAAGAACGGGCCATCATCACGGAACACCATCACGCGGGCCCGGTGCGGATTGGTGGTTGTTAACGACTGCTAATGCAGCCGGGACCAACGGCTTTACGTGCCTTCCGAAGCACGGAGGAGCTCGAGATGATACATTTTTGGTCACCCATTTGATGACCGGCCTTTGCGAAAGTAGCTTAACCTCAGCACTCGCAGACCAGGCGCGTTAACCACAGCGCCATCGACCTCCTCTAAATAATAAAACATACCAAACGACAGTTGCTCCAACGGGAGCACACCGCGCAAACACCTGCATAGAAGTGTGGCGTTAATGGGCCTTCTTATTCAACCCTCGGTGCCTCCACTGATTTATCGCATGTCTTTCATGGAAGCCTCGTCCATACAATGTATGCACATACATATGTGAACACTTTTTCAGTTCATTTTTTATTAATTAACAAGGGTATAATTTTTGAAACGGAAACTGATTTTCACGCTATGATATTACGAATGCTCGTTCTTACTCATATTTAAAGTCAATGGTAACTAATTTTTGAAACCGAAAACTGTGGAACGTTTCTTATCAGTCATTTTATTTTAAGTATATAAGTACTTAATACAAAAAATAATAATTTCATACTGTATTTCACGTCACCTTTAATTTTTAGATCACACCGGTAAGATCGCACCTTAGGGCGAAAGACTTCTACCACCACAGGACGCTACTAACATGTTACATAAGTAAGGACGTGGTAGGTTCTAGGCAAACTAATTTTTTTTTCCTTTTATCTTCTATCTTTTTAACCTTCAAGTACCTTTACGGCGACACACTGAAAAAATGCACCAACTTTCATATGACTTACGAATCTGAAATGTTGTTATAGGTAAATTCATGTCTTTATCTTGAATTTGCTTGCCCAAATACATGATTGTATAATTTTGACATCTATCATAATAATTTTCGAAAGCACCACTAAAAAATTACCTACCTACTATTGTTGAAATTACAACAAAATTACTTAATTTATATGCTTGGAAACCACACGAATATATTGATAAGATCAATATTCATAATTTAGTTGCTGCATATTTTGATAAACTAAAACCAATAATCTTTATTAAATATTTTTTAGGTTAACTGTTAATTTGCGGTCTATATTGTCGCAGGCGCTACGTATTATCGACCTTATGCCAGCGTCAGTAAGGATCAGCCTTTTTGAATGTTCACAAATCGTGGTGTCGTCTTAAGCAGGTACCTTCTGCAACCGCGTCTGAGGTCTGCTGGCTAGACCGGTATCAGAGCCAGATGTCACTGTTTTAATTTCCATTGGTGTTTATCTAATTGGTTGCAGTTTCAGTTGCAACACCAGAGATATGACTCACGCGTTAGCGATCATGTAATATCTTTTTCAAGCTCAAAAATTCAAAAACTCAAAATTCATCATTTATTCAGTTTAGGCTACAAATAGCTCTTATGAACGTCATATTGCCATCGGGTTGTAAAGCTCTTTTTGAAGAACCCTCTGTACAGCATAGACTTAACCTACCTACCTAGAACCTATCCAACGTAGGTTCTTTGAGATTACCGAGGCAGAACCATTTTTATTTCAAAAACACAAATGTTGAAAATATTCGCAACAAAATTTGCGTTAAAAATTATATAAACAAAACAAAAACCGCCTCTGTGGTCTAGTGGCTAAAACCACCGGTTTAGACCCAGAGGTCCCGGGTTCGATTTCCAGCGGGGGGACATGTTTGTGTACTCGGTTTGGTTGGTGGTAGGGCTTGTTTATCCACCTGGCTAGAGCTACTACCATCTTATCTAAACATGTCGCCACAACATCAATGTTTGTAGTATTGTTGTGTTCCGGCAGCTAGAGATAAGATAAAGACCTCACTAGTTGAGGATCCCGAGTGAAGTGCGCTTCCATCATTGGCCTTATCATCACTTAACATCAGGTGAGATCAAGGCACTGTGCCTACCCTTTAATTAATATTAAAAAAAATTAAAAAAACACATTTTATTTTTATTTAAAATTATGTTTTAATAAAAAAATATTATGTATACATAGCGGCCCGCTCGCAACTTCGTTCGCTTGAGTGAAACCTGTATCTCATGATGGTTTAAATAAAACAATCCTAGAGCACTATTGCAGCGCCACCTACCGAGTATAATTGTGAATCTAACCTATCCAGGGCAGAGACTTACTCAAACACACACAAGTTTTATCAACATCGGTCCAGCCGTTCAGTTCTTTTTTTTTTTTTTTTTTTTTATGTTAAAAGTAGGCAAACGAGCAGGCGGGTCACCTGATGGAAAGTAATCACCGCCGCCCATGGACACCCGCAAAACCAAAGTTATCGCAGATGCGTTGCCAACCTTGGAAAGGAGTTGGATCTTGAGGAGGGAGTAGGAATTGGGAGGGGGGAGGGGTGAGAGATGGGTATCCGGTACTTTCCCACACCGGACGAAACACAACAGCAACGAGTGCCGTTGTTTCACGCCGATATTCTGTGAGAGGGTGGTGTTACGCCGGGCGAGCCGGCCCATTTCGTGCTGCAACGCAGCGTGGCTCTACCACTCAGACAGTGTTACTCATTTAGCACCACCCAGGGGTCACGTGTAGGGTCTCAAGGGTAAACCTACGGACGCGAGTAACTTTAACCCACCAAAAGACATGCCTACATAACCTACCCAAAACTGTTAAACTACAATCAATTTTGAACTTTATCGTTTGGTTATAAGGATCGATATTCATTGGAGAAATCTGACAGGTTTGAGTAGGTTGATCTGCCGCCGTGTGTACGTAAGAATTATATATAATACCAGCCGTCACCCGCCCGCTTCGCTGTGCGAATATAATGGATCAATGAATGCTAATCAAAATAATTATTAGGTTTACCAACAGCTTAAATAGCATATCATTTGCACAATCGCATGTTCTTACTACATACAAATTTTCATCAAGATCGGTCCGTTCTTGAGTTAAAAGTGGGCATACAGACAAACAAAATTTCAAAAATTGTAGAATTGGTGTCAGTGAGTCGTAAAATGAATATTTATCAGAAAAATTGCAAGTACGCACAGAGCCTACAGATTTAAATAGTAGTATAGATTAAGATTAACACATTCATAACAGTCCTGTGAATCCACTTGGATAGCTAATATGCTTTGTTAGTTAGGTATAAGTCACGTCAGTAGTCTAACGAGCTATGGGTATTGAACTACATTTCATCAGCAAGCATCTATCCATTCGCCTACCGAAGTTATTAAAGCGTCAAATTACTCTTAGAAAAATTAATAATAAAAATACTATTATCGATTGCCTCGCCTCGCACCGATTACTAATTCATATATAACCTATAAATCTCCGTCGGTTTCCGTGCGGCCGTTTAATGTCCGTAAATGTTGTGGCACTGGCCCACATTGTCTACAGTTTTACAGTTAATCCCATAAAGAGAAGTGACGTCATCAGCTGTACAAACAAACCATGCACCGAAGTCGATCTTGTGGATATAAATACTATAATGTAATGACGACAAAAGAAGGGCTACAATTTTTATCTTAATATAATATTTGTCTGATATGTTAATATTAAATTGTAATACCTATTTGAAGATGATACTAGTGATGTCGGCTCACTAGCCACAAGCATGCACCACCAGCTGTGGAGTGTCTGGTCTCCGCTTCTGCTTATTATCATGTAGAGTGAAGTACGCTCAACATCAAGTTCTTTATTTTTAAAGTAGCGGCCCGTCCCGGCTTCGCACGGTATGAATTTTTTTATTAATGTAGCCTATGTTACTCAGCGCTATTGTAGCTTCTAATGGTGAAAGAATTGTTTAAATCAGTCCAGTAGTTTTTGAATTTATTCGTCACAAACATACAAAAATACAAAGCTTTCCTCTTTATAATATCTATTAAGAGCGTTTACGCCGCACACTAGCGCCACTAATGAAAAAACAAACATATCTAGTAATTAGAGATAGAAAATCAAATTATGCTCAACAAACTATTTGAATGAAGTAATTTAGCATTTTTACAGCACCTAATGAACACCTCACATGTTATGGTTTAGTTAAATAAGACGTTACGGCCACTTTTAACTATAACGCCAAATTTAACTAAACCATAACATGTCAGGTGTTCATTAGGTGACGTAAAAATGCTAAATTACTTCATTCAAATAGTTTGTTGAGTATAATTTGATTTTCTATCTCTAATTACTAGATATGTTTTTTTTTTCATTGGCGGCGCTAGTGAGCGGCGTAAACGCTCTTAATATGATTAATTGTAGGTATATCTACTTGTGCGGTTTGCATCCAGCGAGCAGCACAAAACCAGTCGTTGTCGAGATCCTTGCAATTTTTCCAGCAGTAGCGTCTTTTGGCTGAGATGATGATGATAATGCATCTACTTGACTTAAAATTAGCAAAGAGCTTTAATTTTAATTACTCTTCTCCAATTCAATAACAAACAAAACAAAGGGGAGAATACAAAATACAAAACATGCAGTCAGATTAAATAAAACTTCAAAGAAAACTTCTAAGTCTATATAAATAAAAATGAATCGCTAAATGTGTTGCCAATCGCAAAACTCAAAAACGGCTGAACCGATTTGACTGATTTCTTTTTTGTTGTGTTTGATGAAGTCTGAGGAAGGTTCTTATGGAAAATGTAAAAAATTTGGAGGATACAAGGAAAATAGTAAAAAGAACAATTTTCTTTTCCCATACAAACCACTTCTACTGGACTGATTTGAAAAATTCTTTCACCATTAGAATGCTACATTAGCACTGAGTAACATAGGCTATATAAAAAAAACTAGCTGTGCTCGCGACTTCGTCCGCGTGGAATAGTGACTTTCGGCAGCATTTTTAATTTTTTAGGCTCTTTTCCCGTTTTTGCAACATTTTTCACTGATGCTTCGCTCCTATTGGTCGCAGCGTGATGTTATATAGCCTAAAGCCTTCCTCGATAAATGGACTATCCAACACAAAAAGAATTATTCAATTCGAACCAGTAGTTCCTGAGATTAGCGCGTTCAAACAAACAAACAAACAAACAAACAAACTCTTCAGCTTTATAATATTAGTATAGATGTCCACCCGTGCGAAGCCGGGACGGGCCGCTAGTTATTAATAAAAAGAAATGCAGAAGGATTTTTGTGACTGTGTTGATAAGGCTAAAGGTGGAAGCGCACTTTACTTAGAACCCTCAACCACTAAGGTAGCTTTATTTTATTTTTTTATTTTATTTTATTTTACTAGGAAACTTAACAGCCTTATTGTAACAATCATGCTTATTAAACTTATACATTTTACTTACACTTTAGAGGTATATATAACTTATACTTATATATAACTTATACTTTAGAGGTATCTTTTTAGTAAAACTCCAGCTATTGTTTGGAGTTGGCTTGTTCCTCTGCTATCTGTACTGCCCTTATCAGATGCAAGGAAGCCGAATACGCTAAACGGTAGTTAGTTAAGCAGAACTAATATTATTTAGTGCGGCGGCGTGTGGGGACACCCACGCGCTTTACTTCACAATGCTCATGCCGACAGCCATTTTAGAATCAGCCATTTTACGAAATGTCTAGGCAGTCTGAATCTGTGAAACGTAAGAGCTTTCGTTACAACGGGCCAAACAAGATAACCTTTATCTTACCATCATTGAAGTGATGGTATTTTGGCTGAAGGTAGAGCTCACCTTGCCCAGAACTCTGCCAGAACAAAACAATGCTACAATGCATCTATATAATGGTTTTACAACTCTTCCACGAAAAATCAAATACCAAACAACAATAAATTACATTGTTCTGAATTCAATTAATACCTACATGATAAATCTTATAATTAATGGACATGGAAATTAATATTCAAATGTATTTGGAAATGCGATGATTACCGAGAAGCATTAAGAAAATAGAAGCACTGTACATTGCATACCCGTTCATTATTTTACTTGTTGGCAACACAGCGAGTCTCGGGAGAATGCGGTGACGCTGGCAACATTGAAACAACAATGGAACCGACCGATTAAATGGGTACAGTACAACGCTAAATTTTAATTGCCACAATGGCGCAACTATTATACGCGCCATAATAAAATTTCCGCGTATTATGAAATTGTTTTCGTGTGGAAAATGATTTTCTTTTAGTACACAAAAGCTTTCGAAATCGAAAGTCTGATAGTGTGTTGTTGTGTATGATAAGCGATGATGCGGGTTATAATGCTTTGTTTTTAAAGATTTTTTCTTCTATTTCCACTACTGTAGGTGTATATAACGATCTCTTTAGGTTGCAACATTGTTACTACTTATGGGTCCCCACTGTAAACCACAACATAATAATTTATCTTATATCTAATTGTATTAGTACTGTTTTAATAACTGTTCACTTAAGATAAAACATTAAAAAAATTAATGAACCAACTACCTGCGTTAAAAGAACAACGTCCTTATTTGGTATCAATTCTGGCGTCTATTAAAACAACATATCCTGCATGGCAAATTCGAATTATTTTAATTTTGTAACTGATTATTATATATTTAAACTAGTACTAGAGAGCGCAGTATACCTACCTTACAATTTAAGTAGATACTTAACTGGCTGGTTATTTCTTTTAAAAACGGGAAAAAACGTCTTACTAAATACAGCTAAGTATTACAACTAAGTATATATATAAGATATTGGCTTACTTACTTATTTTGTGATAATACTGAATATTCCATTCATTGAAATACCGAAAAGTGTAAACTGTACGCCCTTAGCATTGACCAAACGATTGTATCTCCGCGCCTCGTAGGTATTTATTAACAATTGTGCTGCTCCGATAAGTATCGGATGCCAGCTAATTACCACTGTGATTTATACGCGCAGTGAAAACACAATGCAATGATATACACACGGAACATCTCTGGACGGCTACCTCCATCTAGTCATGGGTATGGGTAACTCAGCAAAATTCCTTGCTTCAACTCAATAATTCTGGCGCAGCTCACTGAGTTATTACAAAATTGCGCCATGGCCCAACAAAATGGAACGTGCCAAATAAGCTGCATAGCGCGCGCTATGTACACCTCATGTGATCCGATCCGATCCGAACCCTTCGGAGACTCTGGAAGGGCACGGGGACGCGCACTTTTAAGTGTGCGATGCCGTACCCCTCTATAAAAACCTCTGAAGGTGATTCGTTTCAACACTGCTTGAGGTACCCTTTACGTACCTCGCCGCCCCTAAAACAAGCCCGGTGAAGCTGGAAATGCCCCTCGGCAACCAGCAGTCTCTCTAAAAAAAAAAAAAAACCTCATGTGATGTGCACGCCACGCTCACAGTCTTTTTGATTTTCGAACAAAAACAATCTGTCATTTATTTTTCAATACCTAATAACAATATCTAAAGTATTTATATGTAACGTTTATAAATATACTTACTCTCAGTTTTCTGTTAAGAGCGTTTACGCCGCACACTAGCGCCACTAATGAAAAAAAAAAACATATCTAGTAATTAGAGATAGAAAATCAAATTATGCTCAACAAACTATTTGAATGAAGTAATTTAGCTAATAAAATGCGTAAAAATGCTAAATTACTTCATTCAAATAGTTTGTTTTTTTTCTTTGGCGGCGCTAGTGTGCGGCGTAAACGCTCTTAAAATAAAAGCCAGCCCGGTCCTGCGCTGTGCGCCAACACATTTTGAAGAAGTGAGTCAACACATCCGGCGCGGGTAACTGAGTTGGCGCAATTAAGAGGCGCAACGCATTGTAACACATGTCTATCTACCTCCATCATATCTAAATCTGCCGACAAGCGGCAGTGTTCTGCATTTCTGTGTCTTTGAAGAAAAATTATAGTAAACTTACTGCCGCACTCAGAGACGTCAATTAACATTATAATGATTGCGGGTTAATACCATTAGCGGCACCTATGATATCATTGTAAATAATGGCTTTAAAAATTACGTAGTAAACACTTTTTACTGATAAAATACTCATTAAATGATTGCATCAGTAAATAGAGTGTACCTACTACTAGTTGGGGAAGCAAAACTATTGACTCTTCGGGCTGTGCTTAGTTTCCAAAGTCTAGCATAGTCTTTGACCACTCCTTAAGGAATATTCCAGTTAATACGGTTTTGTCAAAAGGTATATGTATAATTAGAAGTTGAAAAGCATTTAGCTTCTAATTTAGATAATGCCGCACGCAATATCCAAAACTGCCTCTGCCGCACAATAGCCTCTACCTTCAAATTTCTTTAGGGCCGAGTGTACTCGTAATATCTGAAAGTGCCGCCCAATCCGAAGTCAAATAACTTACTATATTAAAACAAAACACTCTCAATTAACACTCGCTTCAGTACGTAAATTAGAAAAGTTCTTACGCTCCTACTCCCTACGAAAATAGGTGAACGTACACCGATTTCTTGGAGACAAGAAAGTTTCGCAAAATGTATTTTTAATTGATTGAAGGGGGCGTTCTGAAGTTTCTTAACTCACTTTTGAGTTTCGAACCGTATTGGAACTTTTTTGTTTTACGTTCTTTCAAGCGTAGCCAGCAGCACTACACAGCCAATACGTATACCAGTACCTAGTACCAGTAACAGTTTACACGTATCTTATCTTATCTTAGCTACGTACCTTTCTATAACCTAATAGAAAGGCAGCTGCAAGCAATACTACTAACTTAACTTATTGTACTAACATAGTCTTAAGTTAAACTGTTAATAACAAAATGGATCATGTTATTTGTAAATAAATACATACTATTATACTCCCCGCTAGCAAGGCCTTAATAATTTTTAAGCCTTAAAAGTTTTGCCTTAAAAAATTTCGTTATTGTTATGATCGTATGACAAATATAGGAGTCGCACCAGGCACCCAAAGCATATAGGCGGTAGAATCATCAACTGTCAACTCATATACGAATAACCATATCGACACACCGACCATACACTTTGACAATCAAATATTTGCGCGGTAGGTACATGCCAACTCCTCCCTATTTATTATGCGGGATTGTATTCTGTCATTGTGCAAATAACAAGTCGGGAAAGTTGACATTTCTCCCGGATCGTTCGCCCGACGAAAAGATAACGAAAGTTATGCCAGTGGCCCGGATCAATATTGACCGGGACGGAAACTGTTGCTAGAAAATAACTTTTAATTCCGGTACGTGAGACAAATTGGGAGATGGAAAACTCAGTACTGGTGATCTGCTTTAATTTGTTGATGGTATATTGTTGAGGAGCTCAAGGCTGCCATTGTTAAATACAAAGACAAGCACTAATACTTTTAAATAATAAAAATAAATAAAATAAAATAATTTTATTTTCTTTAACAATTTTTGCCTTACCTATACGGTTGATTGGAACCCCCATTTAAGCAAACGTAGCTGGTGTTTGGAAACTCCGCTCTTCCCTTAAAAATAAGTACTAGCAAAAGGCAGTATGGTACCAACATAGATTATTAGTTAAACCTTTAAGTTTAAGCCATTTTCGCAAAGGCCGGTCATCGAATAGGTGACGAAAAATTTATCAACTCGAGCCCCTCCGTGCATCGGGAGACGCGTAAAGCCGTTGGTCCCGGCTGCATTAGCAGTCGTTGACAACCGCCAACCGCAGTGGGCGCGCGTGGAGGTTTATGGCCCATTCTCGCTATCCATCCATAGGGAAGGCTCGTGCCCCAGCAGTGGGGACGTATATGAGCTAGTGATGATGGTGTGATGATATTGTGTAGGTATAGACATTTAATGTTTATATATATAGGGTCTAACAATATCAATAAGCGAACGTTTAAGGGGAGCATCTATACATCACACTGAGCATGCTCACCAAATTTGATCCAAAACTACAGGCTCGTTACCGAGATAATCAACATAACATTATCATAATTCACCAAAAAATACACCCTTTCCAAACCCGTACAGCTGTACTACACACACACAAAGATAAGCCCTTAAACGTTCGCTTATTGATTTTGTTAGAACCTGTATAGGCACTTACTTTTTGTAATATTTTAAACTAACCAAGGACTAACTAGGGTAGGTCCTGTGTTCAATTCCTCGGTTGGGCAAAGTTAATTTCGGATTATCCGATGCATAGCCCGGGTTCTGATCTGATCAACCTCATTTTGCAAGCGTGATTTCATTAATGGAGAAAGGCCCAGTCGTGGGAAAGTAGTATATGGGCTATTTACTTTAATTCTATTTGGCAATACAATATAAGACTCGAATTTTTCTTTTATGTATATTGTGTCATTGAGCTAAGAGCAGACATTTTCAGGTCTGGTATAAAATTAAAAATCAAAAAATATGTTTTGTTTATTTTTGATTGTAAATTCTCGATTATTATCATTATCATCATCATCATCATCATCATCATCATCTCAGCCAAAGACGTCCACTGCTGGACAAAGGCCTCCCCTAAGGATATGAGGGGTATTTGCCGTAATCGCCACGCTTGGCAGGCGGGTTGGCGATCGCAGTAGGTTGAGGGTAACCTCAGAGAGATGCTGCTGCCCATCCTCTCGATTATTATATTTATTGGTAATAATCATAGTCTTATTTTCTCTTCATCAAAACGTTCTATATATGGTTAAACGATCCACACTGTTCCCATCAAAACGAAAGTAAACCTTTTAGTCCACTTAAGGGTATATAACATTCAATGTTATTTGTTGCTTGCCGACGTTCCCTCGTCGGCGTCAGTCGATCCGCTATTGAGACTGGGAATACGGGAAATCTACTTTGGCTCGTCACAATTTCGATCGAATGAGGTACGTTATTCACGCGTTAGTACGTTAGGGTACTGGGTGGCACAATGGCACTAGTGTTTGACACTTAAAGCTTAAAGCCCAATCAATGTTCGAGATAGTTTTTGTCGCCAAAAAACAATATATCTAACGACCTCTTTGGTCGAGTGGTTTGTATACCGGTTTTCATGGTGTCGCTATCTCTGAGGACCCGGGTTCGATCCCCGGTCGGGTCAATTTAAAAATTATTGTTTTTCTAAATTGTTTTGGGTCTGGGTGTTTTCTATGTATAATAATGTATTAAGGTATTTTAAGTATGTTTATCCGTTGTAACAACAACAACAACATTTTAACGAATTTCGTAACGAAGCTTCCTTGGACTAGATAATTGGTGTGAGTGTAGGAAAGTTTATTATTAGTTTTATTATAGTTTAATATATACTTGTTTTTTATTTCAATATTAAGCTGTCACCCCAGCTAGAAAGCAGACGCGGCATGATCGAACGGTGATACAAAACAAAAGAAAGACTATTGCATCGAAAGAAACGCAAACAATAAATAAGTTTTTAATTGCCTTTCTCTTGTTTTTATTTATTTGGGACAGTATGTAAGTAAGTAATAGTCTATATACTATATAATACTATATACCCACTGCTGGGCATCATTGAAATCAAGTCATTGTTACCAAATTGATGAGTAATTGGAGCTTAATTAAAAAGAAAGAAAAAGAAAGAAATTCATTTACTGGCACACACTAAGTACAATAAAAAATATTTACATGTAAGAAATATTGAAATACAAAAGTACATTCACAATATACAAAAACAGAAGACAAAGTGTGGCCAACTAGACCCCAGCGACCCTAGGCTACAGCTACATGAGGCCACTGCAACGCTGGTATTCGGGTAAATTAAATATTATTTGGGATAACATCATCTTTTTGTATTTAAATAGATATACATAGGTCATATGATCTACCTAGAAGCCATCTAAATACACTGGCCTGCAAAAATAAGTACTACACTTTTAATATTTATTTATTTTCTAAACTATAGAAGTTAGAGATTTTTAAATAAAAAACGTTTTGCAGCAATTTTTATCAGCTTTCTTTAAAACTAAAGTAAATTATACATTAGTAACATTTTCCTTTTTGTTTCGAAAGTATATCTTGTGTACTTAAAAAGTTATTGCAATTTTAAAAGTGTGATACTTAATTTTGCAGGCCAGTGTAGCTACACTTTTGACACACGTTTTGACAACAGAAAACAGCCCAAAGTAGCTACTTTGGGCTGTTTTCTGTTGTCAAAACGTGTTATAGGTACTTTTGGCAAGCGCATATGAGCCATTATATCCACGTTTCGCAGCTCAGTATCATGAAATCAAAAATTAAGTTAACACATCTGCTTTAGCACGATCCGTATTTTAGAGCAAAGAGGTTTGTTGCCAAACGACAACCTCGACGACCCACGCATCACCGTTAAAAGCTGAACTTCATAATTTAGGCGGCAAAATTCGCGAGTGGCTGTGAAATGGCCGCCGCTAATTTCGCTCTCCCTCTAAAACGTTTCTAAAGCACCTGGAGCCCTAACAGTTTTATACATTTACCTATCTATCTAGGTATCCCATACTGAATTCTATTTTTATTAAAACAACAGGTGAATTTTTAGGAATGTTTCTATGGTTAAAGAAAATACCGAGATCTAAATAGATAGTAGAAATCATTTCAAGAAACCTTTGTTAAACTGAAATTATGCAATTTAAAATCCACTTTGGAAAATTTCAAGAAATGATTGCTTATAGGTCAAATAAAAATAGATTAACGTTTTAAAGAATGATTACTCGATTTTATTTATACTTATAATTTTCTAGAATTAATTATTATTGTAGTAAAACATCCATATTGTTCCGTGCAATGTGAGGCTGTAGCCCATGCGCACGGTAATAAAGGAATGAGGGTTTACGCAGAAATAATTTCCTCAGGAAGTTAAGGAAAATTTTCCACTCCGTATAAAAAAGTTATAAAAAAAAAATCTATCTATCCTGAAGTGAACGAGTGATGGTGACAGTGTTATTTATTTAATTTATTTAGTTACTTGGAAAATCAACAGCTAATAACCGTAATAGAAACTTAAAAGTAAAAAGGTATGAACCTACTAGAAGAAATTAATTGCACACACTTAAAACAAAAATTAATTACATTAAAAAAAATTTAAAAACAAAAGTACATTTACAGTAAAAAACAAAAACAGAGGGGACTTCTTGGCGGGAAAGTGAAGAGTCATGTCTGCGGTTTTGTCTTATTTTCCAAAATTTGTGTTATGTCGAATATTAATGTGAAATAATGGTGGATTATTAACCGTTAAGTGTTCGTGAGTGTGCATAAGTGTTGGCAAATGAAACAAAACAGTGCAACGTTACTTTTCAAATTCTCTCAAGAAGCTCGCGTGAGGACTTAGTAAAGCCCCACATCTTTACTGAGATACTCGAGGGGTTGGGGGGTATATCATTTCTCACTTCCCATTTCTAATATCATTCATCATCATTTAAGGAAATATTGTTTATTTATGTATTACTTGTACGAAAAATTACTTTGACACTGGCTAAATGAGCTAATCGCACGAAGCCATCAACTAAAAAAAAAAAAAACAAACAAAAACAGAGGACAAAGTGTGGCCAATTAGGCCCCGGCCTCAGCACACGCTACAGCAACATGAGCTGAGGCTGCTGCAACGCTGCTAAGCACAATGTTGGCGTAGGCGCTGAGACAAGCTCAAGCAAAGCTCACAGCTCCAGTTTTGCACACATATGTTGTTGTTCGTTAAGTTTATTCAAAAAATAACACTTATTTCTACGTTTTTGTAGTAATGAAACATTTTTATCTTAACCTTTTCTTATCCATGTTGTTGCAGGACGAGCCTCCGACGTCCGGTGAAAGTGGTGACGAGAGCGGCAGCGAGCCTGAGTCGCCGAGCGAGAAGCTGCTGCAGCACAGCCACAAGCAGGACTGGATCGAGGCCACGGAGCGGGACTCACATAACAGGTGACTACTCCCCCCGCCCGATCCTCCAAACCGATATAAGTTATAGATATAAGTTGTAGTAGGTATATCAAAAGAATTCAAAGAATTCATAAACAAATATGTAACATGAGACAAATAGAAATATAAAGTAGTTATGTCGGTACGATCAAAGACATATTTCTAGGAATTGAATATATAAAGAAAAGTATCAATTTACAAATTAAAACAATGTAATTTGTCACCTACTGCGTACCGCCACCCAAATAGTATTAAGTTAGTATATAAGGAAATTATTATTTAAGTAAATTCAGTCAGTTTTTACTCGTCCGTTGTTGTTTCATTACTATCCATAGCCGTCAAACATTATAAAGTATAGATTAATTTATCTCACAGGGACTCAGCCGGTCAACCATCAGCGTCTACATCGTCCACGACTCAAGAGGCAGACAGCAGTAAATCCAGTCAGCCAATGCTCCCCAAACTCCTGCCGAAGCTTGATCTGCCTGGTGGTGCGACGCTGTACCACGCGGGGGTCCTTGCTGGCCTGGACGGACTGGGCACCAACATTGGACTTGGGAACTTAGCAATGGGATACCCGCATAGCTTCATACTGGGACTAGCCAATCAAGGTCAAGACGGAAATAGTGAGTATAATTTTACTGCCTACACAAGCTTTGTAACAAAACCTATTTAAAAATACTATGTTTTATTGACGATTGTAGATATTTTATTTGACGAAAAGGAAATAAAGTATTTATATATTTCTTAACTCAAATTTTGTTGCGAACAAATTACAAAAACACAAATGTTGAAAAAATTTCCACGAGCAGGATTTGAACCCGCACCCTTCTGACGGGTCAGGTGCTCTCCCAATTCTAAATAATTTCGGCGGGCTGGTTAGAACCACGATAGCTCAATTGGGAGAGCACCTGACCCGGTATGTCAGAAGGGTGCGGGTTCAAATCCTGCTCGTGGAAATTTTTTCAACTGTTGAGTCTCGTTCATAAATTACTTAGCATACCGTCATTTTAATTATATTTTGATACTACGCACTTGTATGAGGTTCTTCCTACCCTCTCCTGACAAAAGACCTCGCCTACGCGACAGTGTTTTAAAAATCTAAGTAAATCAAGCTAATCTTCTTCCAAAAACACTTTATTCTTATAATTGAATATATCGATAAACTAAATACAGCAGGCCTGCTTGTGATTGTGGTAATTGTGAAGAGTGGTGAACTGGATCTCATCTGCAGCAACAGTGAGTGTTTTTTCCCATATAACCTTCCCTTAAATCTTGGTACAAGTGCCTTGCCCATGATGTTTTTTTTGTGTTTTCTAATTAATCTCAGGTTTTACTGAACGAGGCTTAATTACCTTAGTTGTGGATCCGAGCTGAACCAAACCTCTCAAAAAATACAGTCCACTCATATATCATATTTCATCTAGTAAAAATAATTAGTTAAACTACAGCTCAATAAGTGATCCACCCCTTAGGCTTTATTTTATAACCTAAGGAAGCGTTCCATAGCTACTTGCCAGTGGAACCTTAACCACACATCAACATTTGTGTTTTTGGAAACAAAGTAGGGTAAATGACCCAATTATTGACACTTTAAGTATGATTATATGTAATTAAATGGAAAAAGTTTATAATCTGCAGAGTCGTTAGTAGGTAACTACTTTTTAATTTTATAGGGAAAAAAGATAAATAAGTATAGAAATGTACAAAGTACATTACATTTGTATTAAGATTATAAGCATTACATTCCTGAATAAATTTAGAAAGAAAAAACAGAGGTACCCAATTATTGGCATACATGTCAAGGCCTATGTCCAGCAGTGGACTAGTATAGTCTGATGATGATGATGACGATGATGTCAATAATTGGAATATTTTACTGCGTGCATATCAAATGTTGACTTCCTAAATATAAAATTGTTGCGGTGTCGATAATTGGTGGGGTGACGGCAGATGGTGGAGTTATGAAAGGCGGGCTTACCCCAGAATAGACTACGGATTCCCACAAAGTGGCCCTATCTTACTTTGTGCCGAATTAAAACTTTCTGATGGGATAGTAAAAACTTTTTTTTTTGGATTGTATTGTACACACGCTTGCACATCACTCTACCACAAACTGTCATATTTCCTCAATAGACTTTGAGCTTCACGTATGGTATACTAGCTTTTGCTCGCGGCTTTGCTCACCCATGTGAGCAAAGTTGTTGGGCTACACGACCTGTAATTGTTTTTAATAAAAAAAACCAAACTTATTAAAGGTAAGTGTCTCTAAGGATAATCCTGAGACACTTCATAATTTCTAACTTGGCCACAAATACCGAAGGATTTAACTTTTATAATGACAGATTTCCTTACAAACTTTCCACCCCTGTTTTACCTGGTTTTTCAAAAAATGCTAACGTCATTCTTTATTTTTATTGATCTAAAGATCGATTAAATTATTCATTTTAAAAGTTTCTTCATTAATTCTAACTTTACCAGTAACAATTTTCCCAAAAAAACCTTCTTCCCTTTTTTACTCCTTTAAAGCAAAATAAACAAAATTCCTGAGACATGGCATTCTTTATTTCTTTTCAAAAAGTCAAATATTAATTTTCATGTATTTTACTTCAGAACTGACGGACTTTCATACAAACTTTCACCCCCTATTAGACCCCCTTAGGGTATGACTTCCGTAAAATCCTTTCTTAGTGGCTGGTTACGTCACTCAATTAACCTACAGTTCAACTTTCATCTAATAAGCTTCAGCGGTTTCACCTCGGCGATGATGAATCAGTCAGGACAAGTCATTATCACACTAATATTATAAATGCAAAAGTTTGTGTGTATGTAGATAAGTGTGTATGTGTGTTTGTTGCTTCTTCACGCTGCAACGGATGGATGGACTTGGATGAAATTCGGCATGCAGATAGTTTATAACCTGGATTAAAATAAAGGATACTTTTCATCCCGATATTCCCACGGGAACGGGAACCACGCGGGTGAAACCGCGAGCGGCCGCTAGTAATGTATATAAAGGAGAAGATAGTTGAGCTTTTATTGAAGAAATTTGACAGTTAAGGGTAAGTTTATGTGCAGGCGTCTGTACTTACTTCTGTATTCGGGAGAATAGAATAGAATAGACGAATATACATGGTATATGATACTGAAAAGGCATCTTCTTACCATACGTCATAGCACTTTAGTAATGCCACGACGCTGGTCTTCCGAAGATGCCTAGGTAGAAATTAAAAAAATTACTGTCACTTACAGCGTTGTCATCCAGCCAGCCCCAATTCATCACAATACCACTGTCCATGGCAATGGCCGCGGCTGGTAACACCACCACCAACGCCACCAACGGCTGCCCCATCAGCGCCTCCAGCGACGACAGCAGCGAGCTCCAGGACCTCAGCACTGGGAGGAAGTGACGACTTGGACTGAAGAAGGTAAGGTTCATTGGTGGTGATAAAACGAGATTTTATTTAAAAAATCATAATCATCATCTCTACCTCATTTTGTGTCACCATTGCTGTTTTTGGTCACCCGGCCGACCGGCCTTTGCGAAACTTGCTTAGTTTTAGCAATCGCAAGGCAACAAATTTGACAGTTTTAGATAGATAGATAAGCCGGCGTCTGTACCATGTTTTTTTTTTATATGCATAAGATAAACGCGAGTGTGTTACATATCAAAAGCTAGAGATGATAAAGGTTATATTTGCCTGTCTATTTGGTTCTGGCATTTCACATATAGGTTTATCTATATTTATACTTATATTTACTACTATATAAATCTGTAGGCTCTGTCTGTACATGCTATTTTTCTGACAAATTTTGGGATAAATATTCGTTTTATGACACACATTGACACGAATTCTACGATTTTTAAAAATTTTGTCTCTCTGTCTGTCTGTATGTCCTCTTATAACTCAAGAACGGCTTAAACGATCATGATGAAAATTTTTATGTTTAAAAAAATATTCATAAATTTTCGCACAGCGCAGCGGGCGGGTGACGGCTGGTAATTATATATAATTAGGTAGTAATACTTAACATTTTTAAAGTTGGTTTTTTAAATATATTTTTTTTACAGATATCACGCACGGGATAAGGGGTGCCTAAACTATCATTATAATATTATATTATAGAAAGTTACTGAATTTCTGCTTACCAAAGGTTTATATTTGGACTTGATATCTTGCCACTGTACGATGGCATACGAGTAGAGTTAGTAAAAAGATCTTGTTAAATAGTTAAAATCAATTTGTGTAAACATACTGTAACATATACATAGTCCATGTGTACATGATAATAATTAATACTTAATCATTGTATTGTTGGAGGGCGTGAGTTAGAGTAAACGACACATGTCCTTATTAAATATTTGGTAATAAACATGTAACAATTGTTTAATTTATTTTTAACAATAATAACTTCAATGAACTTTAACACCTTGTAAAGTAAGTATCAGATAAATAAATAAAGTGTAATACAAAACTACTTTTATTGTTCAATATTAGTGAGACATGCATATTAAAATGATCACAAAGCCGTTCACGTTTAAGTAAAATAAGATATTAAACAAAATCATGCTTTAAATGACGAGGAAATGCCAAATTATTGTCTGATAGATATATAACCTGATTTTTCAATTCGAATCCAGCCTGGGCCAATATGTATTCAATTGTTTATGTATCGTGACCAACATTACCAGAACTGTAAAGATAATTCGGAACTATAGTGGCAAAGGTCTTGGAACATCTGTCGTGCGAAGGAGTGATCGCGGTCAGTAGGTACTCACATGGGTTACCGTATATTTGCCCTGATTCTAGACAACAATTTAAAAAAGAATATTTGTGCTGTTATCTAAAGAATTAAGTATTAGATAACCCTTAAGCCATGTTAGGTGACGGTGGCCAACGTAAATCTGTCACCTAATTAAGCTAAGTGTCACCTAAAACTTGGGAATCGTCGGAAAACAGGTATAATATTTTCACTTGTAACTAATGATTACTCTTTACTGTAATTAATTATGATGATGAATGTAAAAAAATGTTGCCTTCTTTTAAGATAATGCAAAGTGTAAATATTATTTGTCAAGTCGAAATAATTAACATCTCTTACGGCCAATTACCAATTTGTGTCAAACTATTTGAAAAATTACACTTTTATTTACTAAAACCAGATAATGTCAGTTGCAATACGCGAGTGGGCACTGACGATTTAAGATAATGAACATTATAGATGAATTTCTATGCGTTATGTTACAGTTTTGTGTTATTGTATTAAGTATGTAATTATAGTTTGATTGGTAATTGCAGCGACCAATTTTACAATTCTAATCGTAGGAATAATTGTAATACCTACTTATTTAAAAAAACAAAAACGACGTAGAAACCCTTGGAACTGGTTGAGGCAATAACACAAAGTGAAAAATATTAACTAATTTAAATCTTTTCTCTTTTATGGCCTTAAACAATTGTAAAAATGGTTCCTGTAATAAAAATATTAACTAATTTAAATCTTTTCTCTTTTATGGCCTTAAACAATTGTAAAAATGGTTCCTGTAATTAAAATATAATTTAATTAATACATTTTGTTCGTCACTAATTTTAAAATGTTACTGTGGAGCAGTGGTCTGCTTAATTTATAAGTGTTTGGCAAATTCATATCAATATCTTTTGTTGTAAATGTGGAGTTATGCTGATGACATCTGTTAAAAAGTTCTACATAGAGGGCGCTAAATGTTTGTTTCAAATATATAAATATCATCATACATTTAAGGTATTTTTTCTAAATCGATCAATTTTCACATTATAATTCTTAGGTATAAAAAGAGGTGCATTCCTGAAATAGTGAAGAATATAAAGAAAAATATTTTAAATGTTTTTTTTTCGAAATTTTCAAGGTATTGAATTTTTAAAAAGATTTTTTTTCTTTATTGAAAATATTACCTGCGCCTTGTTATCAAATATGTGTATAAATAATACCTCATGTTTAATGAGGTAAATGAATCAAATAACTTTTTAAGGTAACAAACGCAAAGAGCCCTCTGCTCACCCTATAGTTTAGCCAAGACCACAGCTTTAAGTTAAGTAAGTAAATTTTTCAGTATGTTATGTAAAAGCATTTATATTTTAATTTTGTTTACTCCACTATGTCACGGATTACCATATATCCGCTTTGAACATCGAACAAATGTAACAATGTTTTAACAATTTTTTTCTTACTATTATAATGTTCCTTTGTTTCGATTTTTCTAATAAAATTATATAAAAAAAAACTGTTTGTACTTATTTCTTTTGTTTACCCTCTTTTCCTTCTCCTGGATATATTATGCCGAGATAAGAAGATAAGAAAAGACTTCCGTCTTTAACAAAGTTCACTACGCATAAACATTTTTTTAAATCATCATCATCATCATCATCTCAGCCAAAAGACGTCCACTGCTGGACAAAGGCCTCCCCCAAGGATACATGAGGGGATTTGCCGTAATCGCCACGCTTGGCAGGCGGGTTGGCGATCGCAGTAAGTTGAGGGTAACCTCAGAGAGATGCTGCTGCCCATCCTCTGGAATGGTCCCTTAGTCGGCTTTTACGACACCCACGGGTTGAGATGGGGTGGGCACCACACGGGGATTTTTTAAAATATTGTTTTCTAAAGTTTACGCGAACACTACACATTCAAATGAAACTACTTTTACGGATCTACTTAAACTCTCAGGATAAACATTAAATAAGTAATGTGTAAAATAAACGCGAGTAGATCCGTAAAAGTTGTTTCATTTTTTTTATTATTTATTTCCGTCAAAATGCGTAAAGATTATAATTAGTTTTAACTAGTCAAAGTTGTCAAAGATATGTGTAGCAAGAGTTTTGACTTTCATAAGTGGTCATCCACTACGCAGACGAGCGAGCAAAGAAAGGCAGCGCGCTAGCCAAACTTTACCAATTCATAGAATAGGCCCAAATAAAACATTGAGATGAACAGAAGAACTTTATTAAGTTCACCAAAAATAAATAACTACAGCTTAAAATAAGGTGACAAAATTACTTTTGTCAATGTCCGCTTCTGCAAGTACATAAAATCACGGTATTTTAAAGTTTACGCAAACATTAAAATAAAATACTTTTTAAGGATCCCCTCTTGTAGGTATGTTATACATATATCCTGCATTTGGAACTGTTGACCCTGATCACGAGAATACTATTTCATTTGAATATACTTACCTACCACTATCAGATTAAAATAAACTACGCCACCAAAAAACCTACTCAAACTTTTAGCTACACTATTTGTATGACAAAAAATTAAACGGCGAACACTAAGGTTAGCAACCTATAATTTGCTATTGCTGCCAAACAACATAGTATGTAAATAAAGCTTCCTTTTCAGACGTGACTTTTGACCGGTCCGACGCTAAGCTAGCCCATTGGGCGCAATACATTTTTTTACTAATCCAAACAATCACCTCGTCAATCCGCCATTGCTATTTCGAAAAAAAAAGTTAACGTTCGTAATGCTGGACCATCGACAAAAACTAAACCTAGAGCTGTCATCCGGCGATTAAAAAAAGAACAATAGCTCTAACGACCGCACCAGCGTAAGAAAAACCTCACGGTTTAATGCGCTCTTGCAATTTAAAAACTAAATTGCGCTAAGAATGAGGTCTTGTGTAAATGGTAATTGATATTCGGCATGATTCGATGGCGTCGTTTTATCCAATATTTAATAACGAGTTGTCTGTTATTGGCTAGTGGTCGGCCAATAAGCTGGCTTGATTGATAATGAGCCTGCCGTATTGACAGCTAGCAAACTGCGGAGAGGTCGAATACTCGACGACATTTTTGCAATGGAACTCCTTCGAAGCAAAACGGAGATATGTTTGATATTTCATTGCAATAGGGTTATTGCTGTCGCTGTAGAAGACTAACGGACCGTCACAAACTTAACATAAGACTTGGAATCTATCTAACTTTTAAGCTTGTTATACTTATATTAAATTTGAGTGAACCAGTGCGAAAAATATCGCGACAATGTTAAATGGATGTTTTTATTCATTTATCAATTGCTTATTTTTTAAATGAAAAGTATAAGATATAGATTACAAGTTCGTGGGTTGGTTTTGACCAGTGGTGAATTTTCCTTTAACCACGTAATTATTAGATTTCCCCACATCTCATAAGCTCATACCATAAGGCTGTTAGAAATTTTTGATGAAATTTGATGAATTTTCCTTGATTATTTTGGCCAACTCACGAATAGTGATGAAATAACGTTTATAACAAAGACAGAAGTTAATTTACTAATAAAAATATAATTATTATTTAATAATATATCTGAATACCAAATTTAACGGTGTAGTTGATTATAAATCTGCAGGTCAGTAGGTATATTGGACATTAAAAAAATAGTCTCAACGCTGCTCCATCCCATCTGTGTTCGTATTTGACAAGCTTTTACCTATAAGGTCTTCGTCGCATTACATATTCGATGCAGCTATACTTCACAAATGTAGTTATGTATACGTCACTATATGTTACATTACATATGAACTACATGTCCACCGGCGATGTCACACTCACACTGGCCCATTATGTATATGAGCTAGGTAAAAAAAGTTAATTACATAGTAGCCATTAACTCTGAATACGGTTGAGGAAGTTTCGAGTTGGCTATTGCATCGAACTATCAATCGTAGGTAGTTCATGAAGGAATCTATATCGAAAGAGAATGTAACTAATTTATGTTGCATTAAAAAAAAAACTTTTGTTTTCATTATACGGTGTAGGTTTTAATGCAGTAGTTGTTATGAAAAAAGGATCAAAAGAGTTTGTGTACAGACACAAACTCTTTTGAAACTTTTTTCAAAAGAGAAAAATGGAATTACGATACGATAGTACAGAGTACAGACTCTGTACTATCGTATCGTAATTTATTAAATATTTTAATAAGTATATTATTTTGTTTTTTTATTTCTTAAACAGATATATGCGTACAGTTAAAATGCGTTGCCAGACATAAAGAACCGTGCTAGGATATGGTTTTATCAGCAGGGCGCCAATTCCCTACCCTAACAATGCGCAGTATGAAATAATTGAAGAATCTGTTGTTGCATAGGAGGCTGGATGTTTTCTGAGAGTAATGATGACATTTTCTCCTTTTCGGTGCGCCGTGGTAACTTGGTAAATTAGGTCACCCTTACAGTACCAGACCAGGACAGTAGCTTAACATTATCTATCACACTTAAATGATTTAAATAATTTAATATTCACATTTGAAATGAGATGAACCAAGCCGGATGTGCACGTTCTCAATTTGTATACGACATTTTCCCTTCCGCTAAGGATTCCATAAAACATTAATTACTAAGTTAATTTAAACAAATTCCTCAGTAAACAAATGTCTCGAGTACGCCGTCAGAATAGTAATTATTCCAATTAGTTAGAGCGAGTCGATTTCTCATTATTTAAGGGCAAGTCGTCAATGACGTTAATTTTTTTCTAATTATAATTATTAGTACGTTTTAACTTATTAATAACTAACACTTTACCCGCGTCGTCTGCGTGAAATAAAGAATTTAAAATTTGTTTTTTATTATTTAATTAAAATATGTTATGCTACAAAAAATGTAGCATTCTATCAGTGAAAGAATTTTTGAAAGAAAACCAGTAGTTCCAGTGGTTACCCACCCTCCTCAAACAAACAAACAATGTACCTCTTCATTAATAACTAGCAGACCCGGCGGACTTTGTACCGCTTATTGACAGTTTCCATGACAACAAAACAAACAAATCATTTTGTATTGGAAAATGAAATTGTCGTTTTTAGTATTTTCCTCGTCTTTTTTACGTTTTTTCTCCTTAACCTTCCTCAGACTTCATCAAACACAACAAAAAATAAATCAGCCAAATCGGTTCAGCCGTTCTCGAGTTTTGCGATTAGCATCACATTAAGTGATTTATTTTTATTTATATAGATATACGAGTCCAACTAAAGCGGTAAGAACATTTTTCGCCAAAGCTGCTGTGTCTAGTACCCGGCGAGGCTTTCTTAGAACTGAATTCTCTTTGATATCATATCCTGAATCCTTAACATAGATATAGATAAAGGTAGTCTTAACCCAACAAGAATAAGCTAATACGCTTGTGTGAGGTATAGGTAGGTTCACGTCAGACGCTTGGAGTTTTGGGGATAGAACAAAGATTTTGCTGAAAAAATGTTTTAACTCCTTGGATCGGCCTATTCAAAACCAGAAGATTTCGGACACCTCATCCTCAAAGACGTCGCCAAAATGGCAGTCGTCTTAACTGAGAAAGTAGAACTAAAGGGCGCGGGGTTTAACAAAATATCCCGCTGGGTCAAATTGTTACTATGAGGGTGAATCTACTAAGTTACTAAGTTATAATAAGATGTTCAGAGAGATGGCCCACGCAAAACGATTGATTGAGACTTGACTGACTTTGGTTAAAAACAAAGAGGCTAGAAGGATCGAGCATACACACTTTTTCATTTTATCTGCCTCTGTGGTCTAGTGGCTAAGACCACCGGTATAGACCTAGAGGTCCCGGGTTCGATTCCCAGGGTCGCCATAGCATCAATGTTTGTAGCATTGTTGTGTTCCGGCAGCTAGAGATAAGATAGCCAGTGCCTCACTAGTTGAGGTTCCCGGGTGAAGTGCGCTTCCATCATTGGCCTTATCATCACTTTACATCAGGTGAGATCAAGGCATTGTGCTTACCCGTAAAATATTAAAAAAAAGAAAACACATAGGGAATCTCGCGGACGCGGAATTATAGACCATCTCGTCTGTGAGAGGTTGTCCTAAGAACAACGTCTTAGGAGGAAGCTTCATTTTTCATATTTATTTATTAGCATATCACACGTTATTATAAGGGTAAAAGAAAAATAATTAAGTACATATGACATGTGATATCCTGTAAGGGCACCGCAAAGTGTTAGAGCGCTACTGTCCACTACTGCATCCTTATGCAGACACTTAAATTCTCAAACTAATTTACACATAAGTATATATTAATTTATTCTAAATATACTATATTATACTTATTATCATTATTTACTTATTTGGTACTTATTATCAAGAAATACCTCTTCTTATTTATAAAAGGCTTTACGAATTAGGTACTTTTTTAATTCTCTTACAAAGCAAGACAATCTAGTTTGATTTTTTATGTGATTAGGGATACAGGGCGCCGGATCTATATAGGCTAAGAATTTGTTTGATTAATGGTTATTTCTGTTTATATTGGTGACTTATGCAGTCTTCTTATTATGACTACTACTACCTACCAAAGTTTTTTATGGAAAGATTTAGCTGTTGGCTGCAGGAAGCCTTTAAAGTGTTACCGGACAATTGTGGAAAGATAAAAGGGACATTTTCAAAGGTTTTCTAGAGGAGATCGCATCACGCGAGCGTGTCAAGAGGAGCTCGATGGTGCAGTGATTAACGCGCCCGGTCTGCGAGTGCTGAGGTTAAGCAACTTTCGCAAAGGCCGGTCATCGGATGGGTGACCAAAAATGTATCCTCTCGAGCTCCTCCGTACATCGGAAGACATGTTAAGCCATTGGTCCCAGCTGCATTAGCAGTCGTTAACAATCACCAATCCGCACTGGGCCCGCGTGGTTGTTTATGGCCTGTTCTCCTTATCCATAGGGCAGCTCGTCCAGCAGTGAGTACGTAAAATGAGCTTATGATGATGATGATGATGATGATGATGATAAGCGTGTCCTCGTCACCTGCTAGATTCTCCGAGGTGTTCGGATCCGCATTGATCTAGAGACGGTAAGTGGTCTTCGTAGCACTGAGTGAGTACCTACTCAGTGTGCGGGTCGGTTGTTACCTATGTGGGGGTTTCCCCCCTCCCCGCACTCTGCCCTACTGCAAAAAGTAGAGTCGAGAAGACAAGCGTTAAAAAACTTCCACGAGCAAGTAAAATAATGTCAACACTTAAGGGTGCGCCGTCCGTAAGTGACAAGTGTCATATGTTTTATTTGAAATGTCGTCGTCCATATTTATTTGATGCCGCGCGGCCATACTAATTTTGTATGGGGAATTTAAGGTGCTTTATAAAAAAATATTATTTAAATAACCACTTGATGAATCAAAAATGTAGTCTAGCAATTTGTAGTTTATCCATTGATGATTGTTTAGACAAAATCAGAGGTACAATCATTTAGATAAACTATAAGAAATCCACTAAACGCCGCCACTCGTTTTCATGATCTTTGCCCAACTTTAAATGATATTGTAGAAAAAACTATAGCGTGTTATGAATTTATGGTTCTGACAAATTGTATACACGTTCCCTATGATACTAAATATATATTTTGTTCATTTAATACGATAGTATTTTCAATTATATTTACTTAACCGTAACTGCATTTTTGGCATTTTTTGGTCGGCCCACCCTTAATTGTATGTAACGTGTCATTGTCTTCTTAAGTTTACGCGAACACTAAACATTGAAATTAAACTACTATAACGGATCTACTCTCGTTTATTTTAAACATTAATTTGATTTAATGTTTAAATTTTTTTCGCAATGTTTCGGCAAAGGGTTCCTAATGTCAGTGTAAAAACACGAGTAAATCCGTAAAAGTAGTTTTATTTCAATCTTAAATACAGTCTATATTAGCGTGACGAATCAAGAAGAAATGTGATTGTTCTTAACCTTTCTATATTCATTGCATTCTTGTTGCAATATGCAATGCAATGCATGCTAATTACAAAAACATATTTAAATTATTATATTTTAATCCGCACTGAGCCCGCGTGGTGGTTTATGGCGCGTTCTCCCTATCCATTCATAGGGAAGGCTTGTAACCCAGCAGTGGGGGTATAAAATGAGCTGATGATGATGATGATGATGATTATTTAAATTATGTGACTAATAATTATGATTTGACGTCCTTTGATAGTGGTACATGACAATGCTTTTACATATCTACCGATATACGCCATGACACAATAATCTAGATGCATTTCGTCCGAGCCGACTCGCTTAACACCACGCTTATTTGCTAGACAAGCAGAACTGGATATACGACTGCTCCCATACATCTATATACGGCTATCTACCATCATCCGTCACTCTGTCACCACACTTTGCAAACCTAATTTCTGAATGCAGTACATACAAATAGATTTTATGGGGATTTATATGAAACGCTCGGTGCGGTGATGCCGGCGACGATATAGAATAGTGCGCTTTTATGAAAATCAATCAGGTTTTGTTTTAACCGTCTCTGTGGTGGTGTGGTGTGGTGTGGTGTTTTGGTTGAGGCTATCGGTTTCAGACCCAGCGGTCTATGGTTCGATTCGCCTCGATTTGGTTGGTGGTATAGGGCTTGTTGACTTGTTAACTTGGCCCTCAGACTAGGTGGAGCGACGATCTTCGCAAGGTGGCTGGCAAGAGCTGGATGAGAGTAGCCGCGGATCGTGCTCGGTGGCGTGCACTTGGAGGGCCTATGTCCAGCAGTGGACTAGTATAGGCTGATGATGATGATGATAGGGCTTGTTTGTCCGCATGGTTAATATTAGGTCCTTACCTATGAAATTGACGTTTTTTCTCACTTATTAAAAGGTCTAAAAGTACTAAAAGTCAATACCGGTTGTTAATATTATTATACACCTTTAATTAGGCCTATGTTACTTAGGCTTCAGTAATAACAATGATTATTAATTTTGTTTATTTGTCGCCTAATTTTTTTTATTTTATTTGACTCGTTTTTATGTTCGCTTAATTGACTTTTTGTTTCATTGTACCATTAAAGGGACTTGATTTTTTTTCTTTTTAATGTCTGCTATATTTAGCTAGTGAAACAAACACACTACTGTACAATTTTTATAGTGTTAACATAAATAGATGCTAAGAAAATTAAGAAAACGTTAGTATGAAAAATAAAATTTCAATATCATAGGTAATGACCTAATTTTTTTTTCTTTTTTTCTATTTATTTGGGAAACAAACAATTATACAAAATCATATAAAATTATACACACAAAATAACACATAAATCAGTAAAGTTTCCACAATTACATTGAACAGACAACAACACGTAATTAATTAACGTATGAATTGAAAAAAAAAAATATAAATAAATAACTAACTAGATTGAATCATTCGACAATCCCCTGATCAGTCTTTTGTATGAAATATGTCGCCATAACTTCAATGTTTGTAGCCTTGTTGTGTTCCGGCAGCTAGAGATAAGATAGCCAGTGCCTCAGTAGTTGAGGAACCCGGGTAAAGTACGCTTCCACCTTCGGCCTTATCATCACATAACACCAGGAGAGATGAAAGCACGTGAACCAAAAGTATTGATTTTTTATCATCGTCATCTAATGATGATACATAAAATGACACAAAATGAGCTGTCACTTATTTTATGTCCCCACTGCTGGGGCACGAGCCTTTCCTATGGTTGGGTGGGGAGAACGAGCCATAAACCACCACGCATTGGTGGTTGTTAACGACTGCTAAATCAGCCGGGACCAACGGCTTCAAATGCCTTCCGAAGCACTGAGGATTTCTTTCGGAATAAAACTAATTAAACTAATAAATAATCATAATTTCCTTCGTACACTCAGTGCAGTACCTAACACAATCATAGAAACAAACAAGGCAACAGTTAAAAAAAAACTAGTTTACGCATACCTATATACTGACTTATTTACCTCGTATTATGTACCAGATATCCTTACGTCAGGGCTATCCACATGCATTGATGTATGTACCTTCGTCTGTAATGAGAACAAGCATAATTCTTTCATAAAACTTATATTGGCTCATTATATTATTGACGTAATAACTAACTCAAATTATAGAAAGAAAAAAAGAAAAAAAATATTAAAATGATTTATTGTTAAGCAACTTTCGCAAAGGCCGGTCATCAGATGGGTGACCAAAAATGTATCATCTCGAGCTCCTCCGTGCTTCGGATGGCACGTAAAGCCGTTGGCCCCGCTGCATTAGCAGTCGTTAACAACCACCAATCCGCACTGGGGCCGCGTGGTGGTTAATGGCCCGTTCTCCCTATCCATCCATAGGGAAGGCTCGTGCCCCAGCAGTAGGGACATAAGAATGAGCTGATGATGTATGTATGATGATGTATTTACTAAAACACACACACACGCAAAATTTTACAATACAAACACACACAGCCTTAAACTATGAAAAGAAAAGAAAAGGTGTTTCCAAGTGTTTTTGATTTTCTGTGTTAAAAAAAACGTTAAAAAAAGAAGTTCCACAAAATTACAATAATGAATAGGCTCATACCAAACGCAAGCTCACAACTAAAATAATGGCAGCATATTTCTCTGTCCATTGCGTTCTCAATATGGTGTCAAAGACAAATTGTCTTACTTAAACATTGTCTAATTATAACTGCTCACAATAGAACGCATTAAAACTAACGGCCTAATGAAATTTTTCCGTCAGCTGTCGCCACAAGAAAAACTGCAAATACACAAGGAAAACAATGTCATTTAAAATTCTATGCGTGGAATGCATATATTTCGCCAATGGTCGCGGTATGGGAGCATTATTTTAATAATGGCTGCCATAATTGGTAGTGCGCGTCATATTTGTGTAGGGTGACAGTTAAGTATCTATTTGAAAATATTTCATTATTAATTATTTATCAAAAATATTTGTAACACACTACTAAATCTACTAAATCTATTTCCCAACTTTTGAATTAGAAACATATTATCAATGTAGTTAATACATATATTGTGATATACTCGTATATATATGTTATTAAAATTTTACGCAAATTTTGTAGCGAATAAATTACAATTTTGAAATCTTTATAGATTATTAATGTAGCTTTTAGTTCATTGTCTTTTACATGAAACGGTAATCGAACCATAGTTTTTTACACATGTAGGTAAAAAGAAGAAACACAAAGACTGAAGATTAGCGACTGTATAGAAAGATGGAAGGATATTTACATTATTTACAAGAAGGCTGGCAGCTACCTCTGCCAGCGTATTAGCGTGGCAATCCAGAGGGGCAATGTTGACAGCATTCTTGGGATTTCTCCCATATGAGCCCACAGTTGGAGGACATCTTTTATTTGTAGTTTTTAATTTACTATTTATTTTTCTGATTTTTTCTTAAGTTTAGTTTTGTTTCTTTTTTTGCGTATATACTTACTAATGCAATTAATTAAGGATGGTACACATAAATAATTATACTTCTGATTATTTACATTTATAATTTTACGCAAATATTTTTGCGAACAAATTACAATTTGAAAAAAGAGTTGGATTGAGCTACGATAGCATAGTTGGCAGTGCACCTGACCCGGCATGTCGTGGGGTGCGGGTTCGAATCCCGCTCGTGGAATATTTTCAACACTTTGTTATAATTATACTTCGATAAAAAAAAAAACAATTTACCATTATTACAATGTCAATCAGAATAAAATGTCCGAGTGTGTGTCGCTTTCTTTATTATTTTATTGTTTTTAATTTTCTTCGCTTTGCTTTTATTAATGTTATTTGTAAATATTGTAATTGAAATATTTTTATCTATACAGACAATAATCGTCTTTCTTTCTGTTTGTGTTTCTTTCTTTTCTATAAGCTTAAATAATTATTTAAAAAAACAGTAATGTATTTATCTCGTAGACGTCGAAAAAATACATTGTTAATATAGTGGGACACTTTTGCGCTCTGCGACCACGGCCAAGAGGGTGTTTAGGCTGGCCCGGGTCCGCTGCACCATCGAGGCCGCTCGACAATGACGATCTAACTTAACATCAACCCAATCAATCTATATGAAAGTCCCGAATATCTCGGTCCAGTGCGGCGGCGCAGTCACCGTGGTTCCATTAGTATGCCCGCCCGAGAGCCCCTTAAAACGCGCGTCCTGTCCGCTTTAGGTGAAACCGGGCCTGCGCACGCGCACGAAGGACGATTTTCACGCGGAAAACGATCAGGGCGTCTGCCTGGTGCGAGTTTTATTCACCAATTCGATCATATTGACGAAAACGATTCTAACAAAAAACATATCATCATAATCATCATCATCACTTCAAATTCAAATTCAAATTCAAAAATCATTTATTCAGTTTAGGCTACAAGTAGCTCTTATGAATGTCGCTATGCCATCGGTTCGTAAGTCTACTCTGGGCGGGAGATCTTGTACTGAGAAGAACCGGCAAGAAACTCAGCAAGTGTCCAGCTCTTTTCTCCCTTACAGCGTCAAAAAAAATAAAAATTGAAAAATGCCCTATCATAGCAGGACACTTTCCATTACAAATAAACACAAAAAAATATAGAAGACAACCACAACATTTAAAAAAAAAAAAAACAAAAAAAATAAACAAATCTAATATATCAAATTTACATCTGGTATAAGTTTCAATTTCCACAATGTCATACAGTACCACTACAGTACTCTAATAAAAGTCAAAAATTGTTTAAGAAAAACAAAGTCAAACTATAGTAATTAATACTAACAATAAGATAAGTATGCAAGAGCAGACCAGCCTCCACAGGCGGCACCCGTTCACGAGTATGACATATGAATCAGCCATCGCTTCGCTCAACCATATTTTAGGGAACGTAACGACCCGACGCACACGCCACCACCGCAGAGACAATAAAGAGAGCATGACACACTCAAGATACTTTAAATAAAAACTTAATGATCTATTTAACGCAACGCTGTTTGTTATCTGTAGGACACTGTTCAAAACTATCATATCAGTATAAAAATTATATAAATTAATTTTATTATGTATATTGATACAAATAGAGTATAATGTGTTTTTTATTACAACCAGGCTGTTTTATCATCTAATTATTCTTTGACTTTAATAATAACCTTTTATAAAAAAGTGTAACTACTTACAATGTGAAATAACATGTGCAGGCGAGCAGACTAAGATGACCACACATTCTTATCATTAAAATAATCATCAATTTTATAGTAACCTTTTTTCATTAGACCTTGTTTTATTTCTGTCGTAAACTTGTGTAGTGGCAATTCTGTTAGAGTGAAAGGCACTTTATTGTATATTTTTATATATTTCCCAACAAATGAATTACCAACTTTATTGAGTTTAAGTTTTGGAACAGCAAGTTTGTTTTTATTTCTTGTGTTAAAATTATGGGTATTACTTTTTTTTTCGAATTTATCTAAGTTTTTATAGACATAAATGATATTTTCATAAATATACTGTGAAGCTACAGTTAAAATATTAATCTGCTTAAATAACTCTCTCAGCGTATCACGGGGCTTAAGGCTATAAATAGCTCGAATGGCTCTTTTCTGTAAAACAAAAATGGTTTCAATGTCAGCCGCTGAGCCCCACAATAAAATACCATACGACATGACGCTGTGAAAGTAACTAAAGTAAACCAATCTTGCCGTTTCT
The DNA here is from genome assembly GCA_947562085.1 of Eudonia lacustrata. NCBI lineage: Eukaryota > Metazoa > Arthropoda > Insecta > Lepidoptera > Crambidae > Eudonia > Eudonia lacustrata. The sequence goes on from OX387320.1 coordinate 20,284,748, forward strand.
ACATCAGTAAGTGACCTCATTTTTCTAACCGCATAGGCAGCTGAGCTAAGTCTTCCTGCCAGGGCAGCAATATGAGAACCCCATTGTAATTTATGATCTAAGGTAATACCCAGAAAAACTGTCGAGTTAACTATTTCAACTATTTCATCGTTCATAGTGATACTGGTATTAACCTGCTTCACATTGGGCATCGTGAATTTCACACATTTAGTTTTTTTGCATTAAGCAGCAGGTTATTAGTGGTAAACCAATGTAATATTTGAGAGAGAGTATTACTTACGTCGTCAAATATTGCTCTATGTCTATCAACTTTAAAAATCAATGCGGTGTCATCAGCAAATAATACTATCTCACAAAGATCTTCGGTGTAGTAAGGTAGATCATTTACATAAATGAGAAATAAAAGAGGTCCTAATATTGAACCCTGGGGCACCCCCATAAGTAATGGGGCGCCAGAAGAATCAGTACCGTTAATATTAACTTTTTGAACTCTGCCAGTGAGGTATGATTTCAATAAGGTAAGTGAGTTGTCTGAGACACCATTATGTTCCATTTTTAATAATAAAGTATCGTGATCGACACAGTCGAAAGCTTTCGATAAATCACAAAAGATACCTATCGCATCCTGTTTCTGCTCCCATGCATCGAAAATATGCTTAATGAGTGCAACTCCCGCGTCGGTTGTATTTCTACCTTTAGTGAAACCGAATTGTTTGTTATGAAGTAACTGGTTATCTGTAAAATGTGACAGAAATTGATTAAAAATAACTTTTTCAAAAATTTTACTAAGAGCCGGTAGTATAGATATAGGCCGAAAATTAGATGGGTCACTTTTATCGCCTGTTTTAAATAACGGTATAATTTTACTGTACTTCATTAAATCTGGAAATACACATTCATCAACGCATTTATTAAATATTATTGCTAAATTAGACGCGATAGAAGATATTATAGATTTTAAAATATCAGTGGAGATACCCCAAAGATCCTCAGTCTTTTTTATATTAAGTTGTCTAAAAGCTTTTATTATTATATCAGAATCAATATAGTGAAAATTGAATCGAATATTACATATTTTTACACTCGATACAAGAAGAGACTGGGCAAGATGTTTACAAGAATTTAATTTATTTGATGTAATGAGTGGTATTTTTGAGAAAAATGTTTCAAACGCGCCTGCCACTTCCGTATCACCATTGATGTAAGCATTATCGACTTTGAGTTCAAGTATACGATCACGAGACCTTACTTTACAAGTTTCTTTATTAATGACGTTCCAAGTGGCTTTTATTTTATTTTTTGAATTCACAATCTTTGCCCGAATGTAGTTGGCCTTTGCTATGGAACAAACTTTTTTGAACATTTTTGAATAATTTTTAACATATTCAATTACACTTGGATCCTTAGAGTTTGCCTTTATATCATATAATTGATACAATCTATTTCTACTCCTGTAGATGCCAGCTGTGGCCCAATCACTGAATTTAGTTTTAGACTTATCTACTTTGATTAATTTTTGAGTAAAATTGTTATTAAACTCTTTTTTGATTATTTCGAATAGATTGTCGTATAAGATGTTCGCTTTGTCATTGTTACATGGTATTTGTAACACTTTATCATTAACATTCTTCTTAAATCTGTCTAATCGATTAGTGGTCACTGGCCTGTATAAAATATTCATTGAAGGACGTTCATATTGGTGCTCAAATCTAACTATCTGACCACTGTGATCAGAATTTATAAAATTTATTATTGATTTCTCAATATCATTACAATTAGAAAAAATATTATCTAAACAGGTAGCTGATGTGGCTGTAACTCTTGTAGGTTCATCAAAAAGATTTTGCAAGTTAAACGATTTGAAAAGATTAAGAAACCTTACCGAGTTCTGTGAGTCATCTAAAATATTTATATTAAAGTCGCCACATACAACTATCCTCTTTTTACAATTGCATACCTTTTGCAAGGTTTCTTCCATAATGGACTCAAATAAGTGGTAACTACCAGAGGGAGGCCTATACACACAAACAATAACATACTGCTCGAGCTCCGCACATGATAGTTCAATATTTCGTTCAACTGAGAGAGATACTATGTCTTTACGCTCCTTTGATCCTTTGATTGTAATGTATCGTTAATTAATATCAGTGACCCACCTCTTATAGCAGACTCTCTTGTGAACGAACTAATGACTTTATAATTATCACGATAGAATAGTTTAAAAAGAAATTGTTTGTTTGTTTGTTTGTGTATTTGTTTGTTTGAACACGATAAACTCGAGAACTACTGAACGGATTTTGATCCGGTTTTACCGAAATGCTAAGAAAATTCCGGAGAATAACATAGGCTACATAAATACTCGAAAATTGTTAAATTTTGATTTGGTCTAAACTGGGATTTAATCCTTGGTTGCTTGGCAACTGTTGTTTATTATGTAACATAGGGGATTTTTTTTTAAAGAGTTTTACGGCTCTGGCATTTGAGGCTCTGGCTCTCTATTGCTATCGTGTTTTACGGCTCTGGGTTCTTTGCCCTTTTGAGCCTGTCATTGATAGTAGTTGCCATGAGAATACCGATTTTGATGCGGTTATTACCAAAATGCTTAGAAAATTTCGGAGAATAACATACAAATCGAAAAATGTTAAACAAATTTTGATATACGTATTTACGCGACCAACTGTTAGATAGGTTCGTTGAGTTATTATTTTAGAAAAGTTTTGTTACTCTCTAAGGTTAACTACACTTTATAAATCTGTGAGGCACCTAAGCGAACATTAGCACCGCAGTAGTAAAGCGACGGAAAATAAAAACAAGCTCGAAATCATGCACATCATTAAACTTGGCTGTACATAGGTACACCTTTTATTTCATTTTCCAAAATAACCAATAATAATATGGCTATTTAGTCGCGCCTGCGCGCGGCGCTTATTGCAGTTTTCTAATACACAGAAATGTTAAAAGTTAAAACATTACCTATATTTGGCGGTATAAACCTCTGTGTCGTTGCCCAAAACAATATCTCTTTTTTTAATTATGCATAGAAATGTTACCTACTCATTAAATTTGGCTGTATAAAACTTTGTATCATTGCCCAAAATCATGTCTCTATTTTTTTAAATATTGCACATAGAAGATATCTTGAATTACATAGCTTGGCTGTATAAACCTTTGGGTCGTTGCCCAAAATACTTAATGTTATTTTTTTAAATCTATTTGGTGAAAAAACGCGAGAACAGGAAAATTTTAAAAAAATTGGCGCTCAAATTTTGAAACGTGTAGAAGAAAATTTTGATGTTTTGCAATGCATTATGTACTCAGAACAATAACTAATTACTTTAGTTATTATTCTGAGATTAAGTAACTATTTCTGTTTTGTTAATAATTTTCAAATTATATTAATTATTCATTGTGTAAAAGTTTTTTAAAACATTTTATGCAGGTACGTTAAATATTTCAGTACTTATTCAGTTCTTATTAATTTTCAAATAAGATTTATTCATTGTGTAAAAGTTTTATGAAACATTTGATGCAGGTAAGTTAAACACTTATTTCAGTACTTATTTTACATGTAAGCGGTTTCTTACTTTGGTTTCTTAACATGTTTATAGGATAAATCTTTGTTCAATGATACAATATAAGTAAGTAAGTACATATCATAACAATTTTAATATCATAAAACCTATAAAGAATGAATTTTGTACATACTTCTAGATTACAGAAAAATGGTTTTTCCATTCTTCTATCGCATAAGACGATGGCTACCTCTGGTATCAGAGTTGCAAAAATGTTTAAATTGGCAGGGTACAACTGTATTAGAGGCACGGACTTCAGATTTTTTTTTATTAGAGGTAACTTCTTTTTGTGTCCTGTGATCTACCTCTAAAAAGCTACCTACCTAACAAGATGCCACGAAGAAGTTCAAATTTATCGCAAGTATGTAACATAAAATACTATACTGTATTACCTAATAGACAATAATATAATTTATTACAGTTCTCAATTTATTGATATTTTGTATCTACGACTAAGAACATAGTTGGTAAATAGTAAATAATAATAAACCGGTCGTTGTGGAGATCCTTGGGGGAGGCCTTTGTCCAGCAGTGGACGTCTTTTGGCTGAGATGATGATGATGATGATGATGGTAAATAGTTTTTTGTGCCTTCTGGCCGACAACCAATAATCCTGGACCGCTACCTGCTACTCGATATCCAGCTTCGGTGGACAAGGCAAAAAAAAATTTGAAGTCCGTGGTTGGACAGTATAACAGTAGACACATATTAGCTAAGATACACCAGTGCCTAGGACGACTCCGGACGAGTACCTGAGCTGTAAAATACCAATTTTATTACATATAAAATTGAGCGTCAGTAAACCCATTTCAGGTTTGTATGACGTAGCAAATACGCGCAACCTACCGAGAAACGGTGTTGTATACTGAATGTATGTGGCGGGATAATTGAAACGGGAAACTGAGTGAGAATCTGTATGAACGGGACGATTCTGTGCTTCAAACTAATTATATGTATGTACATGGCAGAGATGATAGTCGAAAGAATAAGAGATAATGTATGAAAATAATGATGGACGTAAAGGAGTCACAGGAAGTATGCCAGAACCACACTAAATGGAGATCGATTGTCTTTGTCTATCTCAGCATTCCCAGCTGAAAGGATATTAAGAGTGAGTAGATGTACGTAGGTAAATACAATGTCAATTTTCTAAATTTCCGATGAATATAATTTTATTATACCCTAATAAGCTTAAATAGATACTTACATAAAAATTAAACTGTACAGACTACAGCCTTTAGCTCACGCGGACGAAGTCGCGGGCAACAGCTAGTAAGAAATAAATGAATAAATAAATGTTTCCCACACTCACACCAATTATCTAGCCCCAAGAAAAGCTTCCTTAAGACTCGAGAAATGGTTAACTAGACAACGGATAAACATACTTATCATATTTAAATACATACTTATTATACATAGGAAACACCCAGACCCGAAACAATATAGAAAAACAGGTATTCCTAAATTGATCCGACCGGGGATTGAACCCGGTACCTCAGAGATAGCGACACCATGAAAAAGAAAGGTGTGCAAGCCACTCTACCAAGGAGGTCGCCATTATGCTATTACTGAATTTTATAATAACTGAAACCTTCTTTCAGTGACCAGTATATTTGTTTACTTTATTCATCTATTTCTGTTTCTGTGCTTGATTTGAGCTTCATCATTATACTTGCTTATGTAAGTAACTGGCTGGCTCAGCGACCCGAAGTGGATTTGGCCTCCGACACGAGATGACGCCACCGCTCTCTGTTCTTCGCATCCTCTTTTGTGTTGATGGTGGGCGTAGCAGGGAGGCTTCCACTAACGCACACTGGGTTTATAATTCAAATAAAACACTCAAGGAAACGAGATGACTTCTAATGCCTTTTGAAGGACAATTACACTGTATTACATGAAATAACATAAGTATAGTTTAAACGGAGCTACGAATATTGCGTGGTTACACAGGATGAAGGCAAAGAAGAGAGAGAGAACGATATATAAAACAACTATTTTATATGCAAAGGCATTGTTGTTTATGATGCCAACATTTGTTCCTCGTAACTAGAACGGGTCTTTGACAACTACATCCTTCCAGCATCAGCAGCGGTATTTCGACGCACGCGCTTTGTCGCCCATTATAATGATGGGTTAAAATAATATATGATTAACGAAAACCCTATGAATCACGCCATCGCTATGCGCAACCAGCTCAGCTTGTTTTTCCTATTTATGTTTATTTATTGCTAATGAATATCCTTCATAGTTAGGTGCTTAAGATATGCGAACTATGCTTCCCGCAATCATTTACACCTTTATCGGTTTAATTTTTTATTATGTAAACAGAATAAGCGTTGCTAATGATAATGTGCTTAGATTATTTCAGTTTGAAATTTCTTTCAGCAGGCTTAGAAAATACATAACAAGAAACAGTATAATTAGTGTGTTCTTTTAAGCTATTAGCACCAGGATTCTGTCTAGACCACAGGTTCGGAGGTTCAGACCATCCGTTCAACATTGCTGTGTTTCAGTTTGAATAGTACTATGTCATCATCATCATCAGCTCATTTAATGTCCCCACAGCTGGGGAACGAGCTGGAAAGATGGATAGGGAGAACGTGCCATAAACCACCACGCGGGCCCAGTGTGGATTAGTGGTTGTTAACGACTGCTAATGCAGCCGGGACTAACGGTTTAACGTCCCTTTCGAAGCATGGAAGAGCACGAGATGATACATTGTTGGTCACCCATCCGATGACCGGCGTTTGCAAAAGTTGCTTAACTTCAGCAATCGCAGACCGAGCGCGGTAACCACTGCGCCATCGAGCTCCTCGAGCGTAACATAAGATCATGTAAAATCATAGCATAAGCATAGTAGCAATTTATTATCAGGGCATATAAAATTCAAAATTCAAAATCATTTATTCAGTTTAGGCTACAAGTAGCCCTTGTGAAAGTCACTATGCCATCATAAGCATACGCACGTATAAGCATACGCACTGAAAGTTCAGAGTTGGCAGTGGACTTGGTACTCTTGGAGTCTTGGTTTTGCACTTGTGCATGACCTATGGTGGCACTTTCCATCTGGCGGGCAGTGTACTTGTCTGCCGGCTCAGCAACATGGCCCCATCAGGAGTTTATAATATTAGTTACTTTAAGAAGGAATGAATTCGGTAATAGCCGTCTTTGGCCTTTACAGTACTGAGTTAGTGTAATAAAAAAACCATTAGTTTTCCTAATAACAATTTTCCCAAGTGTTTGAACGGTTCATGGTCCCAAGAGACAATGACCACTTAAATAAAATATTCTAAAACGCGATTGGATTTCATAGATAAAGAAAATCAATTATTACTTCGTAACATAACATTGAAACGTACAGCAGACATGACGACGTGTACACAGCCAACAAGAGTGAAATTTATCGCTGAGGAATTTTCAAACGAAGCTCTAATCCCGGCCTGTGCCAGCGTAATCTTGGTATCGCCCCTCTTAATAAGGAGCTCGGCTCTTAGAAAAAAACGCAAAATTATGAGATGGACCGATCGTGTTACGCGCAAGCAAAAAACGGTGCGTACGAGTCTGCGCGTACGCCGGCCACGGAAACGCTTACATGCGGCGACTGGTCACTTTTATTTGGCATTCGATCACGTCAAAGTCAAAGTCAAAATGTATATTTTCTTATAAAATTAAACTAAAAATTACTTAAATACTTTTAAAGAGTTTCATCCGAGTTTTTTCCCTAAAAATAACACATGTTGTGAGACTCCATTTTAACTCAATCTACCGTATAATAATTTTTAGTTTATAATAGTAATGTTACTTGAGACTTAATGCTTAACGCGAAGCCATTAATTAAGATATAATAATAAAAGTAAAAATATAATTTTTATAATTTAAATTATTTTAATAATAATAAAAATAATTTAAATTATAAAAATGATTGAATATAACATTTACAAAAAAAATATGTCGTTACGATATCAAAAACTAGACTTGTATGGCAAAATATGGCAAAAGAGTTAAACTCTCATCTTTTTGCCTCTGCCACCAGTCTTGAAGAGTCGTGTCGTGTGGTGTAAACACCTCGTCAATTGTAGATAGAAGCGGGTAGATACGGCATACAGGGCGTAGCTCTGTCTCCCGGCTCCAGTACGTACACACAGGATGACTCTTGGATCCAACTATTCTAGGCGCAACTGAAGCTACCAAGTTTTTTTTTAAATTTTACCTCTAAATTCAATTTTATTTCTCACGCTTATTTGATTGATTATTACCAACATTAAAATAACAATTGAAATTCCGTGACATTCCCTTCAAAATGCAATTAATTTTTGTTTATGAACTAAACGAGAATTTGGTTAATTACCACTTAATTGAGAGAAAAATAATATAACGATTCCTATTTCGCTTATTCCATGCAATTTTTTTTATAGTTTGCACGGCAAATAGTTCCATTCCACCTGGTGTTACGTGGAAATAGAGACGCGAAGGGATCTCTGCCTTTTCGCCGATAATTGTTTGCCAGACTTTCACTTGCCAACTAACGTTTCGCAGAATTTTATTTCGCCGAATAGTCATTTGCCAACCATATAATTATGTTTTATTTCCCAACCTCACAGTTACCAACTGTACGTTTGGTCTGCTTTTCATAATGACACTTTTCAAAATGCCAACTTTCAAGTAGCAGAATGTTTTAGTGTGTGTAATATTAATTTAGTTGTTTTTGACCATTTTTGTATGGAGCTAGATTTCTGTTGTCTAATAAAAAAAAATAAACTCGAAATTCAAGACAATCGCAACGCTGCGCTTCGCGATTGTCTTCAATTTCTAACGTATCACGTGACCAACAGGAGTAGGGTAGCTAGTATTTCTGTTGTAAAAAATACTTAGACAAAGAAGAAAGACGCAACAGAATTCTTGAACACAAAGCTACATACTCAGAGGAAAAATTATTGCTGTGCATTGCTGCCAATTTAAAGGTCTAATGTTATTTTTGAGATTCTTAAATAAAAAATGTATGTTTTTATCATTAAGTATATCAATGTATGAAAAAGGAACTGTTACACTGATAAAACGTTATTCGTCTAATAGTTGTGGGGCCTATTGAAATATTTGACAAATGATAAATGTCCCAAACGTTTTGTGTCATTATAATAATCACCTTAACAATAATTCTACCAAATTGAAACGTTGTTATACAAAAATTAGCTAATCGTTAGTTGTCAAAGTGAAACATCGGTTGGTTGGCAAGTGATAATCTGGCAAACAATTTTCGGCGAAAAGGCAAGATACCGACGCGAAGACAACTGGTGCATCGTGAAAACAACGCAGCATCAGTCACCCTCACCCTGCCGGCCCACAAGGTGCTTCTTCACGCCTCGTTTGAAGGACCCCATGTCATAGGAAGGAGGGAAAATGTATGATGATATACTATTCCGTCTTTTGGAGGTGCAACAAAGAAACGATTCACCCTTTCTATTAAAGAATATCCTTTTGACGCTACAAAGTGTCTATTGAGTAATAACTCAACTATCGCACCACGTGTTCTATCTGTTAAATACAAAGTAAATTTACTTTATTTAAGTAAATTGTTAAGTACAAAGTAAATTTTAAACAATCTGTTGTTTCGTTACGATTGTTTCATAAATAAAATTCTCGTTGTCAATATCGATGGGGCATCGCTCATCCGCATGATTGATTCCAAAATTGAATTGACAGTGCAATAAACAAAACACGCCGGCGAGAAATGCACCCGTGCGCGCCAACACGGCCGCTTATGATATTCAGAGTACTCGCGCGCGGCCGGCAAAAACTTGGCCGTCCGATTTGGTGCCAGCCGCTGTTATTACGGGAAAATCTTATGTTAATCACAATTATGTACTCGGTGCACCGTCACATGGCCGCAAGAAGCGAGACTCTATGCAATTTTAATGCGTCGCCGAGAATTTGCGGAAGAATCTGAACGTGGTGGCTTCGATGAAAAAAGGCTGTGTACCGTGACTTTGTGCTTCGAATTTTGATTTGCTGCGTCTAGGGAGTGTCTCGTCACCAAACAAGGAGACCCAGAAGGTAAACTTAATACCTACTGTGCTTGAGTAACACACGCTTAGACCCTCCCATACTATGCTATTTATGCACAGTTTTTTGACATATAGATAAATCACATTGATACGAACTGTATTAATGAACAGTATGTATGTACTAAGCAGAAAAACCTGTTTATAAATACAGGTTTTTAATTTTAAATAATAACTACACAATCGATGATGCTATATAAAAATAATGTTGTTATACGGAAGAATTTTGCAAAAACCGAAATAACAATTCCATGACAACGATATGACATTCAAAGTATTCTTTTTCAGAACCGTGCATATTTTGACAGATAGTTTTTAAAACTACCAAGGAGGCTATAAAATGCATAGCATAAAAAATATAAAGTACTTAGAACAGATTGCAACGACAACGTTACAATAGTATCACTATTTTAATGCCATACGTCACTATTTATCACTATTTTTGAGGTAGTCAAAACCATCTAATTTCGTGGTGAGGCTGCTAACTTGACGCACACCAACTGTTGCGAGTTCCGTGTCCGTGAAAGGTTGTCTATGTGTGCGTCGCTCAAGCGCGTTTGTTTGAAGTTTTCCTTCTGCAGTGTCCTTACTGTGTGGTCTCGTTATGGGTGGAGTTAAGATAAACGCGATTCGTTAGTACATAGATGCGCCGATTAATTATGTACTTTTTTTACGCGTAGACGGTTTGACAACTCGTCTTTTTGGACCTCTCAATGGCTCGTTGTATATGCTCCACAATTTTAGTGTAAAAAGCTGTCGACTCAATTCATTCATATATTCGTTTGCTGTATAAATAGTGTACACGTTCAATCAATTAAATGGAATGCAAATTGTCACTGAATAATGGTCGCTATTGTAATTTTAAAAACCTATATCAATTAAATTTAATTAGGTTCAGCTTTGCATAAAGTTTTTATTAATTAATTCTTTGGAACGCGAATTCTTTATGAAACCCTTTTTGTCGTAAACATTTTTTAAGGAAAAACGGATAAACTTTGACTAATTAGAAATGATTATAAATAATTGTTTCTTGAAGTTGATTACCGGGCTAATTAATTTCCAGCGTTATTGTCAAGACATAGGCAGGATAATGAGTTAAGGCGCTGACAGCTGTAAAATAGCTTTAATTATGCATGGTTTATATAAAAAATATAACTATACAATATACCCACAACGCTAAGAAAAATATATATTACTTTAATAGACTATATTTGCAACAATGTCATTGTTTAAAAAAAAAAATTATGAAGTTTCTTTGGTAGAAATACCTAAGTCACCTCCAAACAGTATCGTTTTACATGATTCTCTTTCATTTATTAAAGTAAGTCGATGAAATTGTATACTTATTCGTAACAATTTTTAAAGCAATGAAAAATTAAAAAGATAGAATGTGAGTTTGGATTGGCATTGACAGATTCGGGGCGCTCCTCTTCCATTTTTGAAATTTTTGAAAAGAAGTAAAACTCTTTTGTTTTCAATAAATAGCGTTTTTAGATATTTCTGAGTTTAATGTAGTGAAACACGCACTATTTGCATCCCTTTTGCTTGTATGCAGATCGACAGAGAGCGCTGTTTCATGGTCGGCAGTGCCTTAACATTTTGTCCTTACTTTGTCTGTTAATACGTTAATGCGTTCAAATATAGTTGTAGCTAATTGATTATTATGAAAAAGGATTAAGTATTATAACTACTCGTAATGGTTGTAGAGTAGGTACTCTACATAATTATATAAGTATAGTACATGAAGGACAAAGGTATTCTAGTTATGATAAGTAGCTAGGTAGGTACTGTACCTACCTTCGAGTAAGTACCTATTTACGTTAAAACGTCTCAAATATAGTACAGGGAGGCGATTTTAAAATCTCACCGGGGATCTCGAAATTAAAAGTGATATAAAATACACTACGAAATATAATATTTTGAGCATTATTTACAATTTGATTTTTAAGATAAATACCGTTCATGAATTTTCAGTGATAAAAATAAATTATGCGTTATTAACAATCAACCTTAGTTTAACTTTAGTTACCAGTGACCTTGATAGGAGAAAAAGGAGCACTCTTAATTGAAATCATATGAGAATTAGTCACCGGTTCAAAATTCGCGTCCCTGAAATGTTTAAAAGATAAACCTGTAAAAAGAGAAGAGATGAAGCTAAACTAGAAACCCAGCAAGGGCTTTTCTTTCTCCGGTTTAGTCGCTACGTATAGTAGCCACTAAACCGGAGAGAGTATCCGGTATATAGTATGAGTATCTTGGTGAGGCTGCTAACTTGACGTCAACCTAGGAGAGACCGAGTTGGTAAAAAAATTGGGTAAATATTACATTTGCAGTCCACTACCCCACCAATCATCGACATTGCAGCAGTTTCAGGGTGACAACATTTGGTATGCACGCCGTATAAAATTCCAATTATCGACATTGATGTCAATAAATTAGGTAACTAGGTTTAAATAACAATCATAACACATTGTTGACATTCTATATTATCGAACAAATTATTATGTACAAAGAACCTATAACTAAAAACCTTAAAAAAAATATATAATTTATTAATTAAAATATATTATTAAAAGGAGTCCCTTTAGGCAAGGTTCCGAAAATACTGGCAGCGTTCCCCCTTTGAATAGCTAGACTAATTCTTTGTCCGAGGTAGCTGCCAGCTCTTCGGTCTCCTGTGATGTCGACTAACCTTTTTGCTATTTCCTTAAAAAGCCTTAAAGCGCTAGGACCCCACGGACCAAGGGTCTCGACACCGAATGGGACAAAATCATATTCGGATCCTAGACCCCTGTATTTGCATGCTTTAGCTTTTTCAGCCGCTTCACAAGCCGCACCAGCTCTGTTGTTGGTTCCATGTAGATGGGAAGGGGCCAGCGTGTCAGAACAGGTTGCATCCCATACCAGCACCCGGCCCATCTTCCATGGAATCAAACTCATACCGTCCGGTCTCTTGCCATCGTCTCTTGCAATACCAGTCGGCTCAAGTAGACTTGGCACGTTGACGGTGGCAAGGGACCGGCGTATGATATCGTTAAGTGCGGCATATCTCGAGAAGCGGCCTGCACTTTTTTGGCATGACAGTCCGTGATGTCCTAGCTTGTCGACATCACTGCCACAGGGACATTTATGAGAAGCGCAGACCGGAACCCCAAGCCGTAAACAGGTTGCGATTCGGAGCGTGTCAGGCTCAAGAAATGTTCCTGTATTTGACGATGGGTACGCGTGAAGCCAGTAGCCGGCCTCATGCGTACCCAAAGCCAAAAGCCTAGCACGCGCCGAACCTGTACTACAGCTCAAAAGATTGTCATAAAACAATTTGCAGATTATATTGTCCCAGCTCCTCTGTGAATTTGGAGAATCTGAAAAATTTTTACCTGGGCATGCAATTAAGAAAGCGTTTCTTGCTTCTTCCAAGCCAGCAATCTCAAAGTTTGAAGGGGATGCCCTTAAAATCTTACTTATGAGATTTGCTGAACTATGGACAGAAGATAGGAAGGCTGGTAAAGCGACACTGGAAATTTTGCGAATCCCTAAACCACCATAACGGATGGGTAGGGATGCTTGGGCCCAAGATTGCTCGTTCAGCTGCATATTAAGAATCGATTCTAAGCTAATTTTGATTAAGTCGTCTACTTGTGACAAAAGATCTGAGTGATTCCAAAAGGAGCAGCAATGGAGCACATACGTAAATTTTGGAACGAAAAGACAGAATTTTAAGATGCAAAGTGCATAATGTGGACTAATTTCAAGGAGACGTTCAGCAGAATTTTGAAATTTAGTAATTGAATTATTAATATATTCAGAAATAGATTCATCAAAAATTGGAGAACCTAAAAGGTAAAGGGAATTACTGTTAACTATTTTAATATTTGGAGCCAACATATTAAATTTTAGTTTTACGTCATTTAAATTTAAGTCGTAGTTATTTATAAAAAGTTCGCATTTGCTAAAATTAAGCTCCAAACCAATGGCTACAAATTTATTTTTGATTAAAAAAAGGTTTGAAAGCACAGTATCCACATCACCTCCTAGGGTTCCGTCGTCCAAATACCAAACGTTGAATTTAGAATTAAAATTTTTGATTAACGGATTTATAGCCAAACTAAAAATTGCAGGCCCAAGGGGATCACCCTGTTGACAACCTACTTCCGAGGACAGTTCATTAGAACGATATAACAATTTCGTTGGGTCAGCGTAACTGAGAAGAAGATAATTGTATATTTCCGGTATATGTTGTTTTATTTCCGTCAGCAGGGTATCCCTATTTACCGAATTGAAAGCATTTTTGACATCAATTTTGAGCAACACGTCAGGCTGTCCGTAAGTTAGGAAAGAGCGTAGGGCATGGACGGCTGCCTCACACCCTCCTTTTACACCGAAACCTAACTGTACGGGTTCGAATTCCGAATTTAATTTTGGTAAAATATGTCGAACAGCAATTTTGGAGGCCAGACGTCGTAGTGTTGATCCAACAGCAATTGGTCTCACCCCTCCGTCCTTTTTGGTGAGGGCAATGAGGTTCGCGCCGAAAAGAATGGGAACAACTTCTGGATTGACATTACCGGAATACATAAAGTTGATTAATTTAGTGATCGAATTTACAAGTTGCTCGCCTGCATCACCCACAGAATGCGATGTTAAGTCTTTCAAATGTTGGGGTGAGATTCCATCCAAACCTGCAGCCGAACCTGGTTTAAAAGATAAAATGGCATCCGTAACATCTTTGTTTTGAATTTGAAGGCAAGCTTGCCCTGCTGTTGGTGGGTCGAGAAAAAATGGGTTTAAAGGAGCTGGAGGATGTTTTAATCGTAAGGCCTGAAGGGTGTCAGGGGTATCTGGTGATAGCACGTCGTTGGAGAACAAAAGGCGTGCGGCACCTTTGAGATCTCCGTCACAGATTTTGTTTTGGATGAGTTTGTTGCGATTACGAGGGGCATCATGTTTGATTAGAGGAGCGGGAGAAGGCGAGGAGCTTACAGCACAGTTATTTTTAATCTTTTGTGTCAGGGATAAATTCGGTTCATCAGTTTTTATTACATGTAGTGTGCTGTATGAAAATAAAAATAGGTTCTGCCAGTCTTGAGTACAATTGCTTGTGTAACATTTTTGGATTAATTTAGACAAATGTATAGCAACGGTTATACGAGCTCCTCGAGGGACTCTTTTAACTGTGAGTATACTATTTTTTAAATAGCTAAGATATGTGTGGAAAGTAGTTGGATCGTTAGCTACATAAGTAGGCGCACTCGGAATAATGGGATGGATGTCTAAAGGTGAACTGTTTTGGCTAATACATTTCCTGTTTGTTTTTGTAGTGTGTATGTTGAGGCCTTTCAAAGATTTGAAAGACTTGTTGCACTGTGTACAGGTATGGGACGCGTTCGACGTGCCATCACAAGATTGGGTCACGGACTGCATTCACAACAGATAAATACATTCACAAAAAAGAATAACTTAAAACATATTTAAAAACACAATAAAGTAACTTAAAATGTACACTCAAAACATAAAAACAAAGTCAAAGTCAAAATATGACGGCTGCTTATTTTGGTAACAATACGCATGCGTCGTTACGTAGGTGCGTCACAGGATGGTCTTGCAATTGGACGCTGCACTGGAGACCTAGCGACGCATGTCGTTGCTAGGACAACCGATGGCGGCCTTAGCAACCGTGACTTGAAAATATCACACGCGGATAAGAAGATTACAAAGGCTGAACAGGCACTGTGGTAGGAAAAACAATAAAAACCCCATGCGCACATATGAAAAATAACTTCATTAATTTTTATATGCAGGTCTGAGCCGCCAGAAAATTAAAATGGCTTAAAAATAAATATTTTAAGAGACCTGAAGTTTAGGCTACATGTAGCTCTTGTCAATGTCAATCATATCAATACTATATTTCTATATTATCTGTTCTTGCTTACAAAAGTGTACTAACAACTCTGCAGATTGTATACCTACTTCCATTAAATTACACATGGTAATCCTTGAAGTGTCAATAATTGGGTATTTTACCCTACTTATTTATTATTTTAAATTGTTAATGAGTAAACTCCCACCGGTGTATGCGAAGGCTATTTGCCTGTGACCTGGCTGTGATTGAAATACTAAAAACAATGGCTGCATCGGTCTGCCGCACGAAGTACCGTTTAGCCTGAGCACAATATAAGGTGAATGCAGAAAGTAACATACCACGATCAAGAAACGCACGCATAGACCCTCTCACGGGCACGGAATCTCGCAACAGCTCGCAACAGTCCAACAGCTCATAAAAAAAATTCAAAATTCAAAATCATTTATTTTAGGCTGATGATGACGATGATGATTAACAGATGAATACAGACCATCTGTTTTCTAGCTGTCATCGCGTAAAATTGCAATGAAATACTACCTACGTTATTTTTTTAGCGATGAAAACTGTGTCGGACACTGGGCTTTATAGTGTCGTACACGGTACCGCCCACCGATACGATACAATCGCGTAAAGTAAAAAGTATAAAGCGACTGATTGAGTTGGAACTCAAAGCTAAGTTACGTACGACTTAAAATGTTCTGCTTTTCCAATCGAGATACCTACCTACCTACTGAGACGCTGGTTTTTCTGTTGTAAATTATTTCTGTGATTGTTTTGTTAAGAGAAATCCTTAAAAGTTGTATTTTTTTGTATTATTTTACAATTCGAAATTCAAAATTCAAAATTCAAAATCATTTATTCAGTTTAGGCTACAAATAGCTCTTATGAACGTCATTATGCCATCGGTTCGTAAGTCTACTCTGGGCGGGAGATCTTGTACTGAGAAGACCGGCAAGCTGTTCAACATTCCGTGTCCGTATGAAGGTACACATAGGTGTTCGTTGCTCGAGTGCTTTCTATTGAGTGAGTTTGCTGATCGCCTCAAGCTGCATTTTCAGCGTCACCGGACTTTTTCAGGGGCAGCGAGAAACTTAAAGGGTTCCTCAAAAACGAGCGACCCTTACAGTAGTCGCATATGATGTGCACATTTGACATCTCATCTTAGTAATAAGCATCATTTCATAACTGTAAAATAAATGCAGTAAATACTCATTATGATGATTATTATGATGATATCACGCACTAGTGAAGGTCACAAGGCTACAAGATTCTCCGAGGGGTTCGTATCGATAAGGGAGCGGAACAACCCAAGGGCGCCTTTAAAGGTCAGGACATGGCTCGGGTTGACCGTGTCTTGGGCGTGTGCTCGAGCGCCTGTATGAAGTTTACCGTCTGCAGTCTCCTTATGTTGTGTCCTAAGCCTAAGCTTGATTAGCATAGCTTCATTTATACATCAGAGCGGCAATCGAGCGGCAACCTTTCAGATGTGTACGAATTAAACTTTGAAATTGTATGTGCTTAAGTCTTTTGTTTGTGTGTGATTCGAATGGAATCACAAGAAGATAGTTTGTCGATGTTAAACCTAGAGAGAACGGGTTTGTTTCTGAACGGAGCGTAGGGTAGTAGCAGCAGTCTTCGATAAGAACCACGGATCGTGACATTTTGATCATAATCATCATCATCTCAGCCAAAAGACGTCCACTGCTGGACAAAGGCCTTCCCCAAGGATCTCCACAACGACTGATTTTGTGCTGCTCGCATCCAGCGGCTTCCCGCGACCTTCACCAGATCGTCGGTTCATCTTGCCGCCTGCCCACACTGCGCTATCCGGTACGCGGTCGCCACTCCAGGACTATCCCGCCCCAGCGGCCATCAGTCCTGCGAGCAATGTGCCCTGCCCACTGCCACTTGAGCTTAGCAACTCTTCGGGCTATGTCGGTTACCTTTGTTCTTCTGCGGATCTCCTCATTTTAATAAATAAATAATAAATAAAATAATTTTATTTTCTTTAACAATTTTTGCTTTATTAATACGGTTTATTGGAGCCTCCATTTAAGCAAACGTAGCCGGTGTTTGGAGACTCCGCTCCTCCCTTAAAAATAAGTACTAGCAAAAGGCAGTATGGTATGGTATGGTATTTTTCCTTCAATCTTTCAAAATAGGGGTCACCTACAGATTTTCTGTCTGATGTACATACATAATAACATTATTGTGACTATATTTTTTAATTCAATAAAAAAATATTGTACGGTATTTTCTTTCTAAAATAGTAGATGACAATGAGTGATGACAGAAATGATAAATGAACAATCTCCGAACTGACACTATTTGCTCTTAATGATAAGAGACACCCTTTTATATCCTCATGGCATGGGTGGTGCTTACTTATTTTTTTTATAATATATTACCTACGGGCACTTGAAGCCGTTGGTCCCGGCTGATTTAGCAGTCGTTAACAACCACCAATCCGCATGCGTGGTGGTTTATGGCTCGTTCTCCCCACCCAACCATAGGAAAGGCTCGTGCCCCAGCAGTGGGGACAGAAAATAAGCGTCAGCTCATTTTGAAAAAAAGTCAACACTTTTGGTTTTGGCCATCATCTCTCCTGATGTAAAGTTATCCTCAACTACTGAGGCACTGGCTATCTTATCTCTATCTGCCGGAACACAACAATGCTACAAACATTGATATTAGGGCGATTTATTTAGATAAGATGGTGGCAGCTAGCCAAGCGGACAAACAAGCCCTGCTACCAACTAAACAGAGAACACAAACAAGTACCCCGTTGGGAATCGAACACGGGACCTCTTGGTCTGACACCGGTTGTCCGCCACTTGACCACAGAGATGGTTAAATGTCACAAACGCCTACCCATCTCTCCGCTAGGTGGCGTGGCACTTCCCACTCGGCTAATTGGGGTAATTTTAACCCTCTAATTACTCAATGCTATCCTTTGAGGCACAGCGGCCCTTTGACACTTGATGAATTATTCCGTAATGCAGGAGTTTTCTTTATAAAGGAAAAGGAGGCCTTTTTTGGAGTTGTTTTTTTTAGAAAAAAAGGGATTCGCTATTTCTTTTTAAAATTTATAACTCTTCGTAAGCACTTCTTTTATCTGAAAGCAAGAAGTTTTAATGTGAGCTAGTATCTGGCTATCTTATCTCTAACCATCGGAACTATGGTAACTATCATAAGATGGTGGTAGCCTGGCGGAGTTAAAACCAATCCTACCAACAACCTAACCAAGTAGAAAAATTAACACAGTGGGATCATTTTGGAATGGAAATAAATAAAAATTGGAATCGAACCGGGGACGTCTGGGTCTGCGACCGGTGATCTTAACCATTAGAGCAGGGATGGGCAAACAACGGCCCGCGGGCCATCTCCGGCCCGTGAGCGATCGAAGTCCGGCCCGCGACCATCAAACAAACATTCAAGTGCGTGTGTGTTTCAGAAAATGCATACCTATCAATATTGTTATTTCACAAAAAAAATATTTATTAATTGAAAAAATACAGCAAAAATTCAATAGCCTGGCCTGCCATAGATTTTGTTAGTAAATATTGTCACGCGAATGAAAAAGTTTGCCCATTCCTGCACTAGAGTCTAGAATCTAGATCATTATTTTCTTTTTTTTTATTTCCAGGTCGGGCAAAGTGTCTTTCGGATTTTTTCGATGCAAAGCCCGGGTTTGTGATCACCAACCCGCATTTGGCAAGCGTGGTGATTAAGCCATTACTTACCCATCATTTGTAGCGATGAATGCCCAGCAGTGGGACGGTTATAGGCTATTTACTTACTCACTTACTTATTTTATTTTTAGTTTAGGCGGTTTGCTTTAAAGTATATGTATATACTTTAAAGCAAACCGCCTAAACTAAAAAAAAATATATTTTATTTTTAGTTTAGGCGGTTTGCTTTAAAGTATATGTATATTGAATATATTGAAAATAATAAATATAAAATAATGTATAGGTACTTACAGGGTGACTTTTTTATCACCGTCCAACTCTTACTATTGGACCAACTCCCTAACTCGAAAATAAAATTCAGCTGTTCCATACATTTTGGTGGAATGAATATTGATGTTTTGTATGGAACAGCTGTTAGTTTGTATCACGGGAGTCATCTCAGAAGGTTTGGACGGTGATAAAAAATGACCCTGTATGTATATTAAAAATAATTTTGAGGAGCTCACTGGCTCAGGGGCTAGCGCGTTCGAGTTACGATAGTGCACTGCTCTTTATCAAAAAAGTTGTTACTATATGTGCATAAAAGTGTATAACAGAATCCCAAATCAATTTAAACAGGGACCTATAAGTTTAATGACAAAAAAGCTACGTATATGGTTGTTAGAAAAATGTTATTATAGCATAAATGAGTTTTTAAATTATTAATTATCAATATTTTTTTGCATGTTAATGTTTATTAATTGAATAGCGATTCTAATACTTATATTTGACATCCTGTATATACCTGTTCTTTGCAAATAAATACTTTGACTTTGACTTTGACAGCTTTGTGCAGCAATTTTCACAATGTCTTAGTAATAAACAGATTATGTATGACCCGATACCCCATCATATGCTTGAGGGGAGACCTAAGCCCAGCTGTGGGCAGTTTATGGTTGTTGCTGATGATAGTTTTGCAACTGTTATGTTGAGGTTTATAATTGCTTTCTTGTTTTATTGTATGATTTGGGAATGCCATACTTTTATTTGGTAAAATAATGACGTTACGTCTATAAAAGTTGTGCATAGTTTCTTGCGCTCATTCTTCTCCACCTGATCTGATCCGAACCCTTCGGAGAATCTAGTAGGGTAGTCACGCACTTTTAAGTGTGTGATGCCGTTCCCTCTAGAAAACCTCCGAAGGTGATTCGTTTCACACGGCTTGAGGTACCCTTTACGTACCCAATTATACTCTTTTTTGTGTTTGACGTCGCCCTACTCAAGGCCCAGCTGAAAATCAGCGTTGTGGCGTCTAGCTGCAACATTTGCTGAGCTGGTTAGCCTTTTCGGTCATTACTTACTGTTATTTTTAAGTATAAATTTGTTTTCCTTATATTCGTACTTATCTATTTTTTTTGTTTTTGTTTTTTCATTACTGTAATTTGTGTATGATGTAGCCGAATAAATGATTTACTTACTTACTTACTTACCTCGCCGCCCCCAAAAAAGCCCGGTGACGCTGAAAATGCCGTTTGAGGCAATCAGCAATCTCTTTAAAAAAAATATCATTCTTCTCCACTGTAATATTATTGAATACTTAATTAAATATTTGAAATGAAACACTTAGATATTTTGTGAGCTAGATGCCATCTTTTTAATACTTAGACCACAGACAATCTCCTTTACATTTTAATATAGAATCAAAACCACAGACTACAAATAATCATTTTCATTATACATCATCTTCCCCCCTAGACAATTATAAAAATCTTACAAGTTTAATATATTCCTAGGTTTAACAACTCTTCCACTTCTAGTTCTTACAACATTCTCAATAGGAGCTTCTCTTACGAAAGCATTAGGTTCAATAGGTGCCTCAACTGGCTGTGATACAGAATTACTACTATCATAAAAATTATAGTCAAAATTTGTAACATATCTATTCCCAGTAAATGACTTCTTAATATGCTTACTATTCCTTCTAAACTTGCTTTGACCTTCTTTTCCCTCTATCAAATACGATCTAGGCTCATTACATATCCCTACTATTTTCCCTTTCCTCCAAGTTTTTTCCTTGTCTGTCTTGTGAACTACCTCATCTCCAACATTAAACTTAATTTCCCTCTTTCTAATTTTATTTTTACAATTAATATCTTTTTTCACTGACTGTTTCAAGGTTAACAAATTATGAATGTTTCTGTCAATTTTAGGTTCTAACAAAATACTTTTAGTAGGAATAAGGGTTCTAACCCGTCTGCTATTCAAAATTTGTGAAGGAGAAACTTCTAACCCCGTTAATGGAGTATTATTATAATTTAACAAATAATCTCTGTAATCCACTCTATCCTCACAAGCCTTTTTCAAAATATTCTTACTTATGTGTACAGCTTTTTCTGCCATTCCATTACTTCTAGGATAATGGGGACTACTAAAAATTGCTAAAATGTCCTTTGACTTGTAATATTGATGACATTCAAAAGAATTAAAAGGGTTATTATCACATACAATTTTTTCTGGATATCCAAAACGAGTAAAACTTTCTTGAAAAGAATTGATAACAGATTTAGAAGTTTTATCATTTAATGGCAAAATCTCTAACCAGTGAGAAAAATAGTCAATAATTACCAAAAAATATTTACCATTAAAATCTAAAATATCTGTACCAACCTTTGCATATCTACGATTAGGTATTTTATGTGGTAGTAATTTATCATAGGAATTAGCTGGTCTAAATTTTTCACATGTACGGCACTGAAGAACAAAATTTTGTATGTCTTTTGACATTCCAGGCCAATAAAATAATTGCCTAGCTTTAGCTATACATTTACAAATTTCCGGATGACCTTCATGAACTAAATTTAACAAATAAGACCTTGGGGACTTTGGTACAATTATTTTGTTTTGAAAAAATGCTAATCCACCTTCAAAATATATATCCTCTTTAATTCTACAGTAATCTTTACACTCCTTGGAAACTAAACTTTCATCAGGCCAACCATTCTTATAGTATTTATATAATAAACTTAAAACAGAATCAAACTTAGTTTCATTTATAAATTTAAGTTTTCTTTCAGGTGACATAGGTAAGTGTGCAGTAACCGAATGAACAATACACGACATTCCCTTATCAACTTCAGTATACTTAAGACTGTTCCTAGACAACATATCTGCAAAATGTAACAATTTACCCGGAACATAATAAACATTTAAATTATACATTAACAATTTTAGTCTTAGACGTTTTAATCTAGGAGATCCAATTTTACAAATAGGTTTTAACATTATGGACACAATAGGTTTGTGATCAGTTTGCACATCAACATGAGATCCATATATAAATCTATGAAATTTTTTTACAGCATAACAAATAGACAATAATTCTTTTTCGGTTTGACTGTAATTGAGTTCTGCATCATTCATTGTTCTTGACGTACAAGCAACCAATTTAAAAACTTTTTGCTCATCTTGCTGAAATAAACAACATCCTATACCACTCTTGGATGCATCACATTGTAAAATAATCTTTTCCTTTGAATCAAATGGAACTAGAGCTGGAGCTGTACATACTTTTCTCTTTAGCTCAGCAAATGCTAACCTATGAGCAGGTAACCAATTAAATTCAGAATCCTTCTTTAATAATTTAAAAAGAGGTGACATTAAATTGGCCATATCCGGAACATATCTACGGACATAATTAAATGAACCTAAAATTTGTCTCAGCTCATCTTTGTTGCTAGGCTCTTTTAAACCTAAGAGAGACTCATCTCTATCTTTATCTAGAGACATTCCTTGCTCATTAAATACTTGACCTACATAACGAACTTCTGATTGCTTATATTGAAACTTATTCTTATTAAATATTATTCCTAACATTTCAGCCTTCTTTATTACACATAACAATGCTAAATCATGTTCTTCCTCAGTACTTCCCATACACAAAATATCATCAGCCCATATTATTACATTAGGTATGTCACCAAAGTGACTTTCAAGTATATCTTGGAACAATTCTGGAGCATTCATAAGACCATACGGTAAAACACAATATCTATAAACACCAAAAGGAGTAGCAAAACAGCATTTCCACGAAGCTGACTCAGATAACACCAAATGATGAAAACCTTCAGATAAATCTAACACAGAAAAAAATCTTTTACCTTTTAATTTAAAACTTAAATATTCAAGTGTGGGAAAAACTTTAGGCTTTTTTACAATTATTTTATTTAAATCTAAGGGATCAAGGCATAATCTAACACTTCCATTTGGCTTTTCAACTAAAACTATTTTATTCACACATGCATTTTCATTTATATTATCAACTTTAAAAATAGCTTTTCTACTTTCTAACCTTTTTAGCTCAAACTTTAACGGTTCTAATAAACAAGATGGCAATCTAGGTGAAGGGTGACAAATTTGTTTCTCTATAAACTTAGTAGGAATGTCCACACTCCCTGGCATTCTACCTATACCTTCGAAAACTTTAATATGTTGCTCTATAAACTTTTCTTTGACATTATTAAATTCAACTGAATGCACACGCTTAACTAAATTTAATGAGACACAAGCAGGTAATCCCAATAACATGGTACTACAATTGACCACAATAAAATTCTCATAACACTCATTATCTTTATATTTACACTTTAAATTTACCATTCCAATTGGTTTAACTTTTTCCCCAACAAAAGACTCGATCTTTAAATTAGTGTCATGTAATTTACAATTTATATTTTTGTAAATTTTTTCAAAAATCGTTTTAGGCATAATACTCACATCAGCACATGTATCTAATTTACATTTAAAATTTTGGTTCTCAATTAAAATATTTTCAGTCCAATCACACTTATTTATATTTGACATTTTTACTGAACCACAATAAAAACTTTCTTCGGAATTACTTCTTGTTTTATTATATTCTTCCAAACAATTAACTTCACCAACTTTCTTGACTTTACAACTGACAGCAAAATGATTGAGTAATCCACACTTTGTGCACTTCTTCCCATATGCAGGACACTCTCTCGTACCATGTAGTTGTTGGCACCGCCGGCACATAAACTTAGAATTTTCACCTTTTGTATACTTTTCTTTATTATTATATTTATTGTTATACTTATTAAAATTTTGTCTTCTGTCCTCTTTATACTTATCAAAATTCTTTTTATATTTAACTGCATCTATCTCTATTGTAGGGTTCATTTCTCTTACTTGCGCTCTGCTTATTTCACCTGCTCTGCATATATTTGCAACTTTGTCTAATGTTAGACCTTCCATACGCAGTAAACTTTCTTGCAGTGACTTGTCACTTAAACCTTGAACTAACCTGTCTCTAAGTAACTGGTCTTCCAAAGGTTCCGTTGATGAATTATAGTTACACGTAGAAATTAACTGACGTAAATCAGTGTAAAAATTTTCGAAACTTTCCCCATTTTTCTCCTTCCTTTCGTTAAATTTGTACCTCTCAAACACTTCGTTGAGCTTGGGGTTCACATACGCGTCAATGGCGTTGATAACTTTTTGATAAACTTGTGAATTTTCTTTGGACATTTTTAAACTCATAATTACTTTTGTAGACTCTGGACCCATCATATTTCTTAGTAACGACAGTTTTATTTTATCCGCCGCTCCATCTTGCCCTATTGCAATCAAGTAATCCTCGAAAAGGCATTTCCAAAATGTCCACTCGCTGGCTGCCGACTGATTTCTTATGTCGATATTCGGAGGCAACTTCACCGCGTTTTCCATATTTAACTTTAAACACACCTTAAATTTAGTGCTAACCCGACTGCGCCATGTAATATTATTGAATACTTAATTAAATATTTGAAATGAAACACTTAGATATTTTGTGAGCTAGAAGCCATCTTTTTAATACTTAGACCACAGACAATCTCCTTTACATTTTAACATAGAATCAAAACCACAGACTACAAATAATCATTTTCATTATACATCATCCACAGCTAAATATAGACGTCCTAAATAGGTAGTAGGTTATAAAACTTTTGGACGATTCAAAAGTACTCATTTTGAAGTTTATTTAAAAAAATACTTTGCCTTTTGATTATTTTCAACGGAATGCCGGCGAGGACATTGCTTCCCACATTTCGATAGATATAAACTGATAACAAACAATAATTGGTAAAATCCCTACGTTCCCGCCTTCCGGGCATAGATGGCGTTATTGGCATGCAACCTGCACGCACCTAACTGTGCACGTCCTTCCGCCACCGGAAGCGTGGACAAATTCATCATGGCGAATCGAGCACTTCCGGTCACGTCAGCCGCGAACGGTGTCAGGCTGTGATTGACATTGAAATTGAAACATTTGGACGAAACTGTGTTATTGTTGTGGCGAATAGAGGGACAGGAAGCGAGCATTTCTAATTCATAACGTGGCAAGAGATGTGTGAGGCATTTGCATACAACTGTATTGTATGTGGAACTGTCTTAAGTGACAAATTAAATGTTTAACGGCGTTTAACGCTAAATTCTTATTCCCTGCATTATTATTTAATTCAACAATCAGTCGTTCCGTCGCCAAATCGTCGCGGTACTTAAAAAAGCATGTTCAGGAGACATCCGTTTTATTTATCACCTTAAGTCGATTCGCCCATGTGCAATTCTGTCTTTTGACATGCCATTTGTAAATTTAAAAAATTGTTAACATTTTGACATAAAAATTCTCTTTTTGTTTTCGTTTTCGTTAACGTGATCGAATGGCTGATGAAACTCGCAATAGCTAGACACCCTGAATACCTAAATGAATACTTCTAAGTCGGTTTCCCTGCGACCACGGACCCTTTAAAGGGTAACCCGTAGACGTCAGTATAAAATTCAAAATTTAAAATCATTTATTCAGTTTAGGCTACAAATAGCTCTTATGAACGTCATTATGCCATCGGTTCGTCAGTCTATCTACTCTGGGCGGGAGATCTTGTACTGAGAAGGACCGGCAAGAAACTCAGCAAGTGTCAAGCTCTTTTCTCCCTTACAGCGTCATAAATATTGGGAAATGCCCTGTCATAAAAGGACACTTTCCATCACAAATAAAAACACAAAATATAAAAGACAATCACAACATGTAAAAAAACACAAAAAAAATAAATATATTTAAATTTGCAAAAACATCATTTACCTACCAGTTTATTTTTTACAATGCCATACAGTTAGTAAAAGTCAAAACCTGTCTAAGAACAAACAAAGTTAAACTAAAGTTAATAAAAATAAAACAAGTATGCAAGAGCAGACCAGCCTCCACAGGCGGCAGGTATAAAATAATATGTAAAATTAAACGAGAGCAATTCGTTAGAAAATTGTCTCATTTCAATGTATAAGTGTTCGCCTAAACTAAAGAAAACAATATAACAACACTGTAATACCACAAGATGTCACAATACATTAAATAACACTAATGCCCACGTGACGTCACCACATTAAAAAATAAAAGTAAACAGCTGACATTACGCAACGAAGCGGACCGCAAAATGGCGCCTTCCATTCGGGGACTAGTTATACCAAAAAGAAAATCCCGGTAGACTTAAAAGAGAATCTTTAGCGTCTGTTAAGGTTGAAGCCTTAACCAGCGGGTAAATATGCGAAGTGGAGTGAGCCGGTGCTCCCTATTATATGGATTGGCGCCAAAATTATGGTCTGCCAGCAGATAAGGAGAAGCACGTGGTCTGTCTCAGGGGTTCCCTCGACTCTTTAGGAGCTGATAGCCTGAGTCACTTGCACTTGACCGTCTACAGCTGTCGGGGTCGTTGTGTTCGCTACGATCGTAAATATGGGACGTAATCGCTTTGTTTTGCTCTTTGAGTTGTATAATGTAGCTTTAGGGGTTAGACCAAATCGTAGTTAGTGAAAGACTTTGTTTTGTAGACAGTCCGATCCGATCCGAACCCTTCGGAGAATCTATTAGGCACGGGGACTCGCACTAGTGTGTTATGCCGTTCCCTCTAGAAAACCACCGAAGGTGATTCGTTTCACACGGCTTGAGGAACCCTTTAAGTTTCTCGCTGTCCCCAAACAAGCCCGGTAAAGCTGAAAATGCCGTATGAGGCAATCAAAAAGTCTCTGCAAAAAAAAATTGTTTAGTGTCCCTGCTGACAAGCGAGGAAGGTTTAAGTTTTGCCTTACTAATTGTAGTCTTCGTTAAAGTAATCGAATAGCGAATAAAACTCCCACTAGTCACCCTGAACGGCTGATAAACAATATAATTCAGTAATTTTTCTTATATGTAAAGCTACGAAAATAATAACACCATTTTTACAGTAATTAAGTCGGGAAAAGATTTAATTAATAATAGGTCCTTAACTATGTAATTGGAGTTTTTTTCTCACTTATTAATAGGTGTATTACTTCTAAAAGTCAATACCGGTTGTTAATATTATTATACAC
Source organism: Eudonia lacustrata (assembly GCA_947562085.1). Lineage (NCBI taxonomy): Eukaryota > Metazoa > Arthropoda > Insecta > Lepidoptera > Crambidae > Eudonia > Eudonia lacustrata. The sequence continues at coordinate 20,312,310 of OX387320.1, forward strand.
CTTTAATTAGGACTATGTTACTTAGCCTTCAGTAATAACAATGATTATTAATATTGTGTCTATATTTTCCATGTCCGATGAATGGTCCAATTTTTTTTTAAATTGACTAACTTTTTTGTTCGCGTAATTGTCCTTTTGTTTCATTGTAGCTTTGAAGGGCCTTGATTTTTGTTTCTTTTTAATGTCTGCAATATTTAGTTAGTGAAACAAACACACACTCTACAATTTTTATAGTGTTAAAATAAATAGATGCTTAGAAAATTAAAAAAATGTTAGTGTGAAAAATAATTAAAAAAAAAATCTTCATACAAATCTCCAATAGGTAAAGACCTTTTATTAAAAAACTAAGTTAAGTTTTTTATACTCTTAAAGACCAACAACAATATAATTACACAAAATTTAAGGTTTGAAACGTCCGTCGTCGTCAGGAAGAATAAACGCGAGTACATCTGTATATTGAAGATATCCATATCAAGATGATGACCCTCAGTTTGCGGATTTGATGATTTAAGGTGAACTGCGCTTTCACTATCGTCCTAAATCATCATTCACCATTGATTGTCATGAAAACTCGTATGTAATGTAAAAGTATTTCTCAACAATATTACAGTGACATTTTCGCTGATTCGTTAAACAAATTAAAACGTAAATTGTCTCACAATTAGGTCTGTATTGGATACCGACGTAGTTTAGTTGTTGTAGGGTTTCCATTTGAAACTTTTCGTAGCAGACATCAAATTGCATAACAGATGAATAATAGTTATTTTTTACTTGATAAGGTGCAAATCGCAAAGTGACAATCTGGTAAGCGCAGTGTGGGCAGGCCTCCTCCAGGTGGACCGACGATCTGGTGAAGGTCGCGGGAAGCCGCCCTATGCGAGCAGCACAAAACCGGTCGCTGTGGAGATCCTTAGGGGACGCTTTTGTCTAGCAGTGGACGTCTTTTGGCTGAGATGATGATGATGATGAAGGTACAAATATCTGTATTTTCCTAAGGCATAGAAAGATTCTTGATATTGCTTTAGGGTTTTAAAAACACTGTACTTTGAATTGGTATGAGATACCTACCTGCCCAAATGTACCAAGACTCTTCTTTACCCTAAAATGGCCATTGATTTCAAACAAAACACAGCGTCATTGAAATTATTCCGCGTCACAGGTCGTTTAGTAAAACAAACGCAGCCAATTGGTACTAAATTAGTTTTACAATAATTAGAGTTGGGGCTCAAAAAGGCCCTGGCCTTATATGGCGGCCTAAACAGTTGGCCAAACATCGCGCAGCTTATTTGGCGACGAGAATTGGTCACCAAATGTTTTCTATTCGATCCTACAAAAGCGCTAAATGATTACGTCACTCCCAAGGATTTTTGTTGTACGTTAAAATTTTTGTTTCGATGACGGACAATAATCATTTGCGACCGTAACTGAATTTTCATGTAAGAATTTTCTGAGTGGTAGAGCCACGCTGCGTTGCAGCATGAAATGGGCCGGCTCGCCCGGCGTAACACCACCCTCTCACAGAATATCGGCGTGAAACAACGGCACTCGTTGCTGTTGTGTTTCGTCCGGTGAGTGAAAGTACCGGAGGCCCATCTCTCACCCCTCCCCCCTCCCAATTCCTACTCCCTCCTCAAGATCCAACTCCTTTCCAAGGTTGGCAACGCATCTGCGATAACTTTGGTTTTGCGGGTGTCCATGGGCGGCGGTGATTACTTTCCATCAGGTGACCCGCCTGCTCGTTTGCCTCCTTTTAACATAAAAACAAGAATTGAAATATAACAAATTTAACCCAAACTCCGAACTGGTGGTAGACTATTTCTACTTACATTTGTTTTTGTTTTTTTGAAGTCAGGATAAAATAAAAAAAACGGGCGAGCCTATACTGTAGTCGCATATGATGTGTAACATTTGGCATCTCACCTTTTGAAATCAATTATACCATAGAAAATAGAATATAGAATTAACAATGACGTACTATATTGTTTTATTCAATTATGATGCGTCAATTGAACGTCTTGCAGTCCAGGGCAAAGTTGAGGGCACACGAGCGGGCGGTAGATCGCCGCCGCCGATGCGATAGACGGACCAAATAAGAGAGACAGTAGAGAACTCCTCAAAGCGCACAAAGATGACATCAGGGTATGGCGACGACTGGTCAAGCGGATCACCGCCACCGAAGTAACGACCACGACCACTCACCAAGAGTGTAACCACATAGAAGAAGAAGAAACAATTCATACCTATTTAGACTCGGGTTTTCGAGTAGATAGTAATTACTATCTCAAGATTCACACGTTCAGTGACCATCAGCACTAAAACCCCGTAAGCCGGACCCACTCAATCTAAATCTAGCGAAGTCCCGTTAATCTCATTTGTATGATAGCGTAGCCGTTGTTCTGGTTTTCCTAAAAAGCTATTTTTTTCGAGTTGATAGTAACGTTCGAATCGCGACCATCAAAGTAAATTAAAATTATTGGGCGCACGAAACGCGACTATTCCATGACGGCATTTTTTATTACATTTTACAAAACGCGCGAATCGCGACCAACTTGCTTGTTTACTAAAAATCGACGACGCATGAACCGCGACCATACCATTATTAGATCTCAAGATTCACACGTTCAGTGATCATCACCACTAAAACCCCGTAAGCCGGACCCACTCAATCTAAATCTAGCGAAGTCCCGTTAATCTCATTTGTATGAGGGCGTAGCCGTTGTTCTGGTTTCCCTAAAAAGCTATTTTATGTAACACCATCCGCCGCAAACACCCCAAAAGGTTGCCATTAAGAAAGTTGATTGAGAAAATGATCACGCATCAAAGCCTTTTTGTGTTTAACGGAATCAATAAGAAAACGCCGGGTAACGGCACCCGTTAATGCTGATTGAAAACTTTTGCATAATACCGATTTTTTGGCGGGAAAGTGAGCAGTGTTTGCTTTATAGCTGATTGTTAATAAAACGAATATTTATCCCAAAATTTGTCAGAAAAATTGCACAGACAGAGACTACAGATTTGTATAGTTGTATAGTGGTTCTTGGTTAGTGGTATGTTATTTTTAGTTTATACGAAACCTGAAAACTGTTTGTTCAGAATCAGTACTAGAATCGATTTCAATACTTTTTATACCATGTTACATTTTGACCAAATAATATTTACAAAATCTCAAATTAATTATACCCTACTAAAACACACAACGGGGCAGCACAAAAAGCTTGTAACTTCGTGATTTTTCAAGATATGATTTTAATACTTTTTGTACTGATTCTTTGAATGAAAATATATGACCCGTGTTTCGGTTTTCGTATAAACTAAAAATAAGGTTGTATAAATATAATAGGAACCTTCAAGTATTCGTTATCGAGTACAAGTGTTGACAAATGAAAAGTGTGCAACATCAACATCATCATCCTCATCAGCTCATTTTATGTCCCCACTGCTGGGGCACGAGCCTTCCCTATGGATGGATAGGGAGAACAGGCCATAAACCACCACGCGAGCCCAGTGCGGATTGGTGGTTATTAACGACTGCTAGTGCAGCCGGGACCAACGGCTTTACGTGCATTCTGAAGAACAGAGAAGCTCGAGATGATAAATTTTTGGTTACCCACCCAATGACCTGCCTTTGCGAAAGTTGCTTAACCTCAGTACTCGCAGACCGGGCGCGTTAACAACTGCGCCATCGAGGTCCTCAGAATCCATCGAGCTCGTCTTTGAAACTGTTCTCGAGACGTCGTGTATTAATGTATATAGGTCTGAAGGGCGTATATGCAAGTCTTACACTAAGCATAATTTTAATCGGTTTACGTAACAATAGTGATGAAGTACATAACTTGTTAGCTTAAATGTAGGTATGTAACTATTGCTAATATTTCTGGTATAGAAAAACTAAGACGTATATGTCTTTAATATATAAGTAACATAATATGTAAATTGAAATCATGTCTTAGCACATATAAATAACAGTAGTAGAGTATTATTTAAATGAAATAAAATCATAAGTGTTATTCTATCAGATAGATATTATATCTTTAAATTACTTTTAATACACAAAACAATATTAAAGTGAATTTTTACTTCTTTTTTTTTAAGCGGTTAAACAGCAATAAAAAAGCAGTGACAAAATTCAGCGCTTACGTCAGCCTTCCCGATAGCATAGCGGTCAGTGTAGCCGCCCGGATTGCGGAAGTCCCAAGTTCGATTCCTGGCTGGGTTGGGTAGGGTTTTTTTCATTGTATTTTATAAATTGTATAAATATTTAATATTAAAGTGTATTGTATCAACTTCTAAGTCATCTTTTAGCACATTATAATTAATAATGTTATTCACAAATATCTATACAGAATGATTAAATTATAATAAAACACGTTATCGACATTTACAACTTATGACGATTTATTAAGTATCACAATGTAAATAGTTTATTATAATTCAATTAGAATGAAATACGATGTAGCATTGAATATGAAATTTATTACTTGAAGTTAATAAAATAGTATCTGCGAGGCTGTCACATATTTTATCAGTCATGTAAACAATCGATTATGATTATTGTATGAAATCTATTTTATTACTAAAGTTAGTTGTCTATACCTTTTTTTATATTAGAAGGAGGCAAACGAGCAGGCGGGTCACCTGATGGGAAGCAATCACCGTCACCCATGGACACCCGCAAAACCAAAGGAATCGCAGATGCGTTGCCGGCCTTGAGGAAGGAGTTGGATCTTGAGGAGGGAATAGGAATTGGGACGGGAGGGGTGAGAGATGGGCCTCCGGTACTTTCACTCACCGGACGAAACACAACAGCAACGTGTGCCGTTGTTTCACGCCGATATTAACTAAAAGAAAGATTAAAATGAACATTGACTTTTACGGATCTAGACAATTTATTTACTATTAAAAAGATACATAACTGATTAACGTAGTTAAGTCAACTAACTAGGTTTATTAATCGTTTGACGTTGTTATAAATTTTAACGTAATTTTAATCTAAAACGCTTGTCTTAACTTAGTTACTATGAAAGGAATCTAGGTGGAGTAAATTCATACCCCTTTTGAAACACCTTATAAATACCTTTCATGAATGTAATAGCGTTAATTTTGTACTAGCTTACTCCGACGCGCGGCGGCTGGCGGCGCGGCGCCCGCCGGCCGGCGGCTTCGACAGTGTGGAAAAAAGTAGAACATACAGACATTATACATGTAGGTATGATATTGGACTATCTACTATCAAAAAGTGCAAACTTCTGAAGAATTTGATGGTGTCCCGCGGGATAGCTGGCTGAATAACGATCAACATCGCACAGTACAAACCGCTTGAACAACCTTTCCTTAAGACATTAAGCAAAAGTTCAGTTTAGTTTATGTTCGTGATTGCGTGAAAATAGACTACTAAATAACTTGATTCGTAATAGTGACTATTATCCTCAAGAGTTAAATTGTTACAGGCAGTGAAATTAGTGCATTATCAAAACCTAAAACTGTGAAATGAACTAAGTGTATTTTCTCAGAAAAAACTAAAAGTGCATAAAATAACTTATATTCCAATAAAAGCAGTATTAAAAATTCATTTTCTTCATAATAACTTCATGAAATCAGTGATTAAAGTGCTTGTGTGAACATAGGAGGTGGACTAAAAATTTTAAAATACTCGACTGCCGCCCTCTCACTGCAAAATTGTGATTGAATACGCCGCCGATACACAATAGACAGTTAATTTTGTCGCTCTCTTAAGAAGCTGCGTAGCCGAGCTGGATTACGGATGCAGTGTAATGTAATGAGCGCTGCGGTCCTAAGTTCGATCCTGGAGACCCGAATCGGAAATTTGTTTTATTTTTGCTTTTTCTTTGTGGAAACACAGCATTTAATTTGAACTTTTTATTTATTTTATTGAAGATTTTTCATAAGTACATGATTTGAAAAAATGGAAAGAAATATAACCACCCGTAAAGCGAAAAAGAACTATAACAGCAAGACCCCAGTTTACGTTAATTGTAATAAATGTAAAACAAAATTTGATGAAAGAGATACCATACTATGTCAGTCATGTAAAAAGAGATATGATTTCGATTGTGCCGGAATCTCTGAAAAATTATATAGATTAATGAATGAATGTAAGAAGAAAAAAAATTCACAATGTAGCTTGTGCATTAAAAAGAATAAAAATAATTATGCTTATTCGAAAACTAAAAAAGATGGCCTTGTAAATACTGTGCTCGAAGAACCACAACAACAAACGCCGCCCCATAATATCTCAGAAAATGATATAACAAATAATTTGTTAACATCACTGTCGGAAAACTTAAATTCCATAGAAGATGAAGACGAATCGGCTTGCTCAACGTCGACGTCGGTTGACAGGCTAAACAGAAGCTGTCCAGAAAGAACCATGACATATGTAGATGATTTAGAAGAAATTAAACAAAAATATTTGATTTTGAAAAATAAATTGGAAAGCGCAGATCAACAAATAGAAGAATTATTAATGGAAAACTCATCGTTAAAAAAACAGATAGGTGAAAATGAGATGACTATCCTAAATCTCAAGAATATTTGTAAATTAACCACACCGATCACGTCGTCATCGCCTATAACAAACAGTACAATAAAAAGGAAGCGTAAAGCTTTAGACATACCAATTAGAGAACGGAAACAAGAATCAAATAAAGACAAAACTGATCAAAGTGCTACGATTCTAGAACCAGAACAAAAGGAGCAGACCAGTAATCTAAAAACAAACATTCAAATCAAAAGAAAGATTAATAATCTAGATAGAAAACAAGATGGAGCTAAACACGAAATGAGTCAAACAAATAAGCCCGGGAAAATCTGCATAATCAGTAATAATTCTACTAACAAAATACTACAAATTGCCGGAGATACCTTTTCTACTAATGAATTCTGCCACTACAAAACTCCTGGAGCTAGTATACGAGAACTTCTGGACGGTGTCGAAAATAAGCTGCAGACTTTTAGCCTAAATGATTTTTGTATTATCTTTATCGGCGATATAGACTTTAGAGCTACTCACGATTATCACCATATTGTAGCATGTATTAGATCGAAGCTCCTCAAGCTACAGCATACTAATGTCATTGTTTGTGTACCTACCTATAGATGCGCTAATTACGTAGATTTGTATAATATGCGAATTGAAATATTTAATAATCTACTATATTCCGATAACGTTATATATAAATATGCTTACCTTCTGGATTGTAATAAAAATTTGGATTATACATGTAAAATGTTTAGTGGAAAACAGGGACGTTTAAATAACTATGGCTATAGAATAGTCTTCTCTGATACATATCAATTAATTTTAGACATCTTAGCTTCATACAGCTTTAGCGAGCCAGTTAATGTGACCGGAGAAACAAATCAGGTAGCTGATGGGAAAAAAAATTTTTTTCGTGAGTTCATCACAGTCCAATAATTTAAAAATATTTCATCAAAATATGGGGGGTTTTACTTCAAAGCGGGATATCTTAGAGGTCAACATTTCAGAATTGAATGACATAGATAAAAAACCCGACATAATTTGTTTGTCCGAAACATTTGTTCGGCTGGGTAGTGAGTGCTGTTTAAGATTGGCTGGGTATTGCTTGGCAACAACTTATTGTAGAAAAAATGGTAAGAATAGAGGTGGGGTATGTATATTTTTGAAAAAAGGTATACGATTTCAAGAGCTGCAAGACATTAAATTTTTTGCGCAAGACTATACCTTTGAGTGTTGTGGCGTAAAATTGCTTGATCATAATATTTTAGTAATATGTCTATATCGAACCCCTGATTCAAATGTGACGTCATTTCTCTCACAGCTGGATGAGGTGCTGTACAAGTACACGAGAAATTCTAAAGCACATATCGTGCTGGCTGGAGATTTGAATATAAATACTTTGGTTGTGTCAAGTAGTACTAATTACCTGGTAGATATAGTAAACAATTACAATTTAATATTGCACATTAAAGAACCAACCAGAAAAAATAATTGTATTGACCATATAATTAGCAATTTAGATGAGGCCTATAGTGAACTACACCATTTACATTTGTCAGATCATAATACAGCACAAATGTTGTTTATTCCTATCAAAAAGAAAATACTTTTACCTCATAGTTATTATATTAGTATTAGGGATTACAATGAAAAAAATTGTCAATTGTTTAAGAAACATTTACAATGTTTATCCTTTGAAGAAGTACTTAACGAGACTGATTTGAATTCAGCTATGACTTTATTTCATAGTAATCTGACAACATTATATAAATTATGCTTCCCAATCATAAAAATCAAACGATCAAGTAGTTATAAAAGACCTAGATGGATAACAAAGGGTATAATTCAAAGTTGTAAAACAAAGAGGCGATTGAGATATCAATACTACTCTTCAAAATCACCTAACAACAAAGAAAAATACAGATTGTATTCCAAAATGTTGCGTAAATGTTTGAAAGTATCACAAAGAATATACAATAATAAACTAATAGTTAATTCAAAAAATAAATGTAAAATGACATGGAACATTATTAAAAATGAAACAGAATGTATTAACAATAATGAATTTATAAATGAAATTAAAATTGACGATAAAATAATTGATAATCCGACAGAAATTGCTAATGAATTTAATACATTTTTTACAGAATCGACAAATAATGAAAAGAACTTGCTGAATAACACTAACAAGAAATTTATTGCAAATAGTATTTTCTTGGAGCCACTTAGTATCACTGGAATAAGTGCAATAATTAAATTACTTAAAAATACAAATGCCACGGGATATGATGAAATCAGCACTAAAGTGATTAAATATTGTGTTAACGAACTTGCAGAACCTATTACACATTTAGTTAATCTTTCCTTAGAGACAGGTATTTTTCCAGATCTTTTAAAAATTAATATTGTTAAACCACTCTTTAAAAAAGGCATGAGAAACGTAATGGAGAATTATCGACCAATCACCTTGGCACCAGTACTATCAAAAATTTTTGAATCGGCTATGAAGAAGAGGCTGGTAAGCTTCATTGATAAATTTAATATCTTGAGGTCAGAGCAATTTGGATTTCAGAGTAAAAAATCAACAACTTTGGCAATTTTTAATCTGGTGCAAATTATAGCTGAAAATATTAACGCAAAAATACCAACGTCTGTAGTATTTTTTGACATGAAACGCGCTTTTGATTTTGTTTCCCATGATTTGCTCCTTCGCAAGCTACATAATCTGGGAATTAGGAGCACAGCCTTAGACTGGCTAAAATCTTACTTGAGTAACAGGAAACAAGCGGTAGTAATAAATTATTTAGATAAACATTCCGTAGTCTCATCATTTGAATCGGATTTCATTGTTAATACATGCGGTGTGCCTCAGGGGAGTGTACTGGGCCCGCTATTATTTCTGCTATATATTAACGACCTCCCAGAAATAACCACTCATAGGTGCGTATTATTTGCAGATGACGTGTCGGTGATCGTACCATATAAAAATAGTAGTGAATATTATGAAAATGACGTAAATAACACTATTCACAACATATTAAAATGGCTTCAATTTAATAACTTGACTGTAAATTTACAAAAGACTAATTATATACAATTTGGAACAAATAGACAAACTAAATTAAAACTTAATGTTAAATATGATGATGAGTCAATTAGTGAAGTGAGTGATACAAAATTTTTGGGCGTTTTACTCGATGACAATTGTGGTTGGAAACAGCATATAGAACTAATCAGAAATAAACTAAGCCGCTACGTGTTTGTGTTAAATAGGCTTAGAGAGACTTGTGCAATTTCGACAACTCTCGCAGCATATCATGGCTATGTCTCGTCCTTGCTGAGATACGCGATTTTAATCTGGGGAAATTCGACAGACATAGATAAACTGTTTAGAACACAAAAGAAGTGTGTAAGGGCAATTTGTGGCTTATCACCTCGTGAGTCCTGTAGGCCTTTATTTAAATCACTGGGAATACTGCCTCTTCCAAGCTTATATATTTTTGAAGTGGCAAGTTTCGTAAAAAATAATTTAGACCTTTTCAAAACCCGTAATAATTATAACAATAGAAATGTACGTAACCCTAATAGGTTAATATATAATAGTATGCCAAAATTAGAGTTGTACCGAAAGCAGTGTAATTGTATGACTGTAAAAATATATAATGCTTTACCTAATGCTTTAAAAGAACTACCCAGTAAATTATTCAAAACAAAATTATTGGCATGGCTTAAGGACAAGAATTTTTATAGAGTTAGTGACATGTTTATGAAATGAATTATTAGTTTTTATTAATTTTATTGTATAATGAATTTTATTGTTTGACATTTCATTTTATTTAATGTTTTTGTTTTGTCTTTTTTTTTATATCAATTCTAAATGTCGTAGGTTCATATTATTTTTGTAATGTCAATGCACTTGTTGGGTTTTTTTGTGTTAATTTATATATTTAATTTTTTCTGTACTTTTTAAAAATTGCATGCCTCCAATGGTAAAATATGCGGATACTTCTTATGTAACATCTTTTGTACCATATTTTTGCAATAAATGATTATTATTATTATTATTATTATAAGGGGGAAAATTTATACGAAGTCAAGTTAGGAGTTTGTTTTACTTAAAAAAAACTTAAAATATAAGCTATTTTCCGTCGGCCAGCTATGGGCATTGTGGTAGTCGTTTACCCTATAGATTATCAGTATTAATCGGTCTTCGAACTCTTGTTTGTGCTTATGCCCAAACGCTTCGCCCTGCTTTTTGCCTTTTAGGAAGTGCGTGGTCCGAAACGGACTCGTATCCGATTGGCTATTTCACAATTCGTTGTTTACGTTCAAAAATCTGCTATAACTTCGACTATATATATGACAATACTTTGTTTTTATTGCTCCTTTGTTTGTAGTTTTAGTTTCAATTTTGTACCTGATATTACAAAAATATTGCTTGCAGTGTTTCAATAATAGGACGGCAATGTAGAGTTCACTATATCTAGGCGCACGAACCGAAACAGTTAGAACATCTAACACAAATTACGCAAAACTAAATTTAAGAGAAAATAATGTTAAGATGCGTGAGGCCGACGGGTAGTTGTCTCAGCATAACGAAAAACTATTATTATAAAAGATTAATTGTGATAGATTCATGTCCATGTTCACCGAAGACCCCTAAGTTTTAAGTACCTAGCCTCTACGCCAAGTTAGGTGCCGGCGGGTGCCTCAGTTATTGAGGATTCCGGGTGAAGTGCGCTTTCACCTTTGGCCTTATCATCACTTAACATCAGGTGAGATAAAGACCAAAATCTTCATCATCATCATCATCATCAGCCTACACACGTCCACTGCTGGACATAGGCCTCTCCAAGTGCACGCCACCGAGCACGATCCGCGGCTACTCTCATCCAGCTCTTGCCAGCCACCTTGCGAAGATCGTCGCTCCACCTAGTCTGAGGGCGTCTTACACTACGTCCTACGGCCAAAATCTTATCCGTAAGTAATAAAGAAAGAGTAAAACTGTCACTCATGACACCTAGCACTCAAGGGTCGTAAGTGAAAACGGGCATAATGCATTTTTCACAATATAAGCGGCGGCGCGGCGGTAGGGATCCTGCTTATTACCTATCGGGATACTTGAGCCTCCTCCCTAGGTGTCCTGCATAGTTGTGTTTCGTAACTAAATATCTACATACTATAAAGTATACTTACTGAAAATACAATTTTACAAATCACTCAACTTTTGATAACAGTTAAAAATGTAAGAAAGTAAATATTTATAAAATACAGTGAAAAAATTAAATGCCTACCCGACCCAGCCAGGAATCGAACCTGGGTTTTCTGCAATCCGGGCGGCTGCACTGACCATTATGCTACCGGGAAAGCTAAGGTAAGCACTGAATTTTTTCATTGCTTTGATTTTGACTGCTTTTTAGCGGCAGCAGTGCCATCTATCCAACGGTTATTGCAACCGATGGCTATACAGATTTGAAATATCACTTTGATAACACAACGCTATAGTAAATTATACTTTTTATTTTTAAGTGCTAATTGCTACACTAACGGCCGATTTTTCAATTGACGGATAAAACTTATTCGTTTGCTATTGCGTATAAGATAACCATTTTAAAAATGTATTGTCATAACATGACTTTTCTTTTTAAACATGTGACATTTTAGCTTGATTGCGTAATACTTTATCAGAAGGATGAGTTTTATCCGATGATTGAAAAATCAGCCCTTAGAAAAGAAAGTAAGTAAATAGCCTATATATAGGTACATACAGTCCCACAGCCGGGCAAAGGCCTCCATAAATAAATCCAAGTCATTGCCAATAGATGGGTATTAGCTTAATCACCACCACCATCATCATCATCATCATCATCGGAAAATCCGAAACTCACTTTGCTCTCCTATAAATTGAACCCAAGACCTTCAGGTATCAGGCCGTGCGCTTTGCCATTCAGCCACCGAGGCATTCAGTAAAGTATTATTACTGTTATCCATCAGTCTTAAACGTCCTACTGCTGATGCTGGGTTCATTCCTTCCCACACTAACCAAAGCAATACTTAGACCCCGTACGCTAGCCAGATAGGTATAATCGACCATGAAATTGCTTTATCACTTTTGTCAAAAACTTCCATTACAATAACATTTCGCTAAGGCTCATTGTCAATAATGACAACGTATCTGTCACTTGGTCTTTTAAATAAAAATGAACACGTTGTTTTATTATATGCACAGAAATAATTATATGCAAACAAAATTCACTTCTAAGGTGGTAAAGCAATTTCATTGTCGACTATACCTATATTTATTGTATACTTTTTGCGTGTTTATACAAAGACACGTACTTAGGTATTTTTATTTACTTCATGTTGTCTTTTTAACAAAATACCTTAGAGCTAGGGTTCATGGAACTTAGGACATTGCTCTCGCATTGTCTCGCTTCAGACACGCAGAAAACATCGCATTTCGAGCGCTGAAAGCCACACTGTACTGAAAATTATCTTGACAGACATTCTTATACAGAACGAGACACATAATAGGAATACACAGAGAACAGAATAAGCGCTTAATAAATCTTTCCTACACTCACACCAATTATCTAGCCCAAGAGAAGTTTCGTTATGAAACTCGTTAAATGGTTACTAGACAACGGATAAACATACTTAAAATACTTAAATACATACTTATTATACATAGAAAACACCCAGACCCAAGAAGACAATTTAGAAAAACAATAATTTCTAAATTGATCCGACCGGGGATCGAACCCGGGACCTCAGAGATGGCGACACCATGAAAACCGGTGTACAAACTACTCGACCAAGGAGGTCGTCTAATAAGGGCTTAGTTAGAGCTTTTTATTTTATTTAATGCTTGGTGGGTGCAATGCTACTGTGACAAGTATCTGGACTTTACTAGTTAATTTTTAATCTTTACTTTTCGCCGCGGTGGCCGAGTGGCTCTCTCGTGCTTTTCATTAAAATAACTGATTTTAGTCTTTAGCAACAGTAGAATCAGATCGGATCAGCAAGCTGAAGAGGCAGTGGGCCAGTCATATTATTCGCAGAACCGACAACCATATTATTCGCAGAACCGACAACCGTTGGGGTAAACGAGTTCTCGAGTGGCTGGCAAGAGCTGGATGAGAGTAGCCGCTGATCGTGGTCGGTGGCGTGCACTTGGAGAGGCCTATGCCCGGCTGTGGACTAGTATAGGCTGATGATGACGATGATGATGAATAGTTGAATAGAGACCAGCTTCTTCATAACTGTCATCGCGTAAAATTTCAATGAAATACTACTTACGTTATTTTTTAGCGATGAAAACTGTGTCGGACACTGGGCTTTAAAGTGTCGTGCGCCCGGCGCTACGATACTACCGCGGAAAGTAAAAAGTATAAAGCGACTGATTGAGTTGGAACTCAAAGCAAAGTCACTTACGAATCAAAATGAGGTATTAATTTCGTTGTTCTTCGAAATATTTATGTTATTAACTTTGTGGCGAATGTACAACAACCCTTGGTATCGTCAAAAGAGTTTTTTTTTTATTATCATTTCACAATATTAATCGCGTACTACTAAACTTTATTTAGAGAACTTTTTAATTTTCTAATTATTTTTCTGTTTTTTTTTTTTAAGTTAAGTTATGTAATGTTTCTTTTTGTTGTGTATTTAAAAATAATCAATAATGTATATAGATACAACATTTTTTTTTCGTTTAATTAATGTATTATAATATAAATAAATAAAATAAAAAATACGAAAATGTTTTCAATCTTTTATAAGGCAACTCGCAGCAAAAGGCCTAATAGCTAAAGTCTCCTAAAATTTCAAATTATGTGCAACTGGATCTTTATCAAATTGATAATTATAAAATCTCTAATAATAAATTACACCTAACGCCATCTTTAAGTGAGCATTAGCACACTTAGCAATATTCGATCGACGTGCTACAAACCAATAGCATTCCAATAAAGCGCGGTTACGATTGACTGAGCAATTGAATTGGGCAATCATCGCTAGATGTCGCTGCCATTGTATCTCGTGATTCAAGTCCCTTGCTTTCAACTTTCATGTTTATGAGCAAGCAAGCACCAAATTAGTTACAACCTAGGGTAGTTGCACTAGTGTATGACAGTTGACAGTTTTTAGGGTTTCGTACCCAAAGGATAAATCGGGAACCCTATTACTAAAACTACGCCGCCGCGCCCGTCCGTCTGTCCGTCTGTCACCAGGCTGTATCTTATGAACCGTGATAGTTAGACAGTTGAAATTTTCACATATTATGTATTTCTGTTGCCGCTATAACAACAAATACTAAAAAAGAGAATAAAATAAATATTTAAGGGGGCTCCCATACAACAAACGTGATTTTTATGCCGTTTTTTTAGATAATGGTACGGAACCCTTCGTAAGCAAGTCCGACTCGCACTTGGCCGGTTTTTTTTTGAGTTTGCTGTTGCCCTTTACAGTCATTGGGTTCCTAAAAGAAAGGATATACTTAAGTTTATTTAAAAAAAGTCAATAATTATTCTTTCAACTCGGCAGACTGTTCAACATAAATAGCTGCAATAAACTAAATATTGAAATGTCGCCAAGCACAATTTTAATCAAAAAAGGCTAAACCTCAATTGAACTCCTATCATAGACAAAATTTCACCCAAATAACCTTTATCGAACACATCGCCCCATATTCCGTTAATAGAGACTTAAACCGTGTCACCCGGTTCCATGTAATAAAATTTTCAAATAATAGGTGTTTCGCTCTTTATTTGTGTAAATGCTGTCAATAGCCGAATCGACGGACGGCGTCCTCAAAACAATTGAACGTAAAAATGTTTTGTTCTACAGAATTGGGAATGTTACAAACTCTTTGGAGGTTATGATGACATAGACAACAAAGAAAAAAGAAAAGCTTATGACGTAGTAAAATGAACTTATTGGCGGGAAAGTGCAGATTGTTGTCTGGATTTTTTTGTTTTGCTAAGTTTTATGTGTTTTATTGGTTTTATTGGAAGTATTTTTGAACGTGTGTATGTGATAGGTATTTACATAACTTTATGGTATTTACATATATGAAACAGAACAGTGAAATATAACTTTCCGAATACTTTCAGGAAGTAAGGTTTCTATAACTTTTTCATCTTTACTGAAATTTTATATTATACTTAATCAGTATTCGATTTAACTTAATTTCAAATTTGAAAAATTTGAAGTATTTTTTCCTAACTTTAAAAATTGACTATTAATTAACCACCCCCAAGTCAAAAATAAAATAAAAATAGAAAAGCAAACCATTAGAAACTAACTATTAAACAGTAGTTACTTAATACGTGTTTAAAATATTGTGTCCCTGTCTAAACATATTAGCTAAAAAGTGACAGCACTGTTATATAAAGCATTGTCCAACTTCTTCTTCTTTCTTGTTTTGTGGTAACAACTATAGTTTTATAACCATTTAAGGCGACGCACCGCTAAACAATTAATCTAATACGGAGCGTTTGCGCCCCGTACCATAAGAAAAACTGTTTTATTTCCTTCAAATTAAATTTACAAATATGTAATTAAAAAAAAAAGACCTAGCATATTGAAGTGTGTGTTAAGAGTAATCTACTAAGAAAATTTTGATACTTAAATTTCTGTTTTGCCTGTAAAATGCAAATCTATGTTTTAAAAGAGGTTATTTTGATATTTTTTTCTCTGTTATAAAAGTTGACAAATCGTGTTTCTGCAACTAGCAAAATGAAGTCAATAAAATGAAAAATCAAGTCATCAAAAATCACTGTCATATGTTTTGTAATTGTTGGGAAAAATCAAGATCCCCGCCACGTAAATTATTAAAATAAATAACATATACTAATAATAATAATAATAATATAATAATAATAATTATTATTATTAAAATAAATAACATATACTACAATGTTTGGTAGTTTGTTATTGTTATTTGTTTAGAGACTTATTAGAGATAGACTATATAAAGATTTATTGTTATGCCAAGAGATAGCGTTGACTATAATCTAAATCGCAATGACAAGGTTTTGTCACCGTTATGTACAATCTATACAATATATGTTTTAAAAACATTATTGTTATGTACTCAGGTAGATTATGAAGAATTAAAACTTAAAATTTTACCAAATTTTTTTAGGTAAATCATCAGTGGATCTGGTTTGTTATACATATATGGAAGCTAGATTTTTACGGTAATTTTAGAATTTCACACAACAAATAATGTAACATAAGGAAGTATGTGCCACCAAAACTCAATTCCCTAAATATATTTATAAGTAAATCCAGCACAAACAAGCTAGAATCTATACCTAATAACCTTACTTCCAAATGGAACTGAAAATAAAATCTAATCGTTACTCCCGCGACACACCCACACACTCCGTTATCCAATAATTATTAAAATCGATTGGGCTTCCATACACATGCACGCAGCGAGAACAAACAAATCCTGAGCCATAGACGCCTTCAGCTTTCCTACTTTTGTTTTGGTATTCGTTTAGGAGCGACGAACTGCGCGGCTCTGGTTATGTTGGTGTATAATTTGAGGTAAAGGGTGGTGGGGTTAGGAGTTAGGAGCAGCTATGCATAATGTAGCGGCAATCAATGGTAGGTGTTGGCCTGAACGGGTGACGAGCTTCAGTGCCGGCTATGGATACGGCATATTAAATTTTTTTTCAGGGTTTAAAAAAAATTTTTGATGTTATTAAGTAAGTTGGGTTTAGTTTTAATAGGGTTTAGTAAACAGCCTATATTTGTCCCACAGCTGGGCGAAGGCCTCCATCATTGAAATCAAGTCATCGCTACAATTGATAGGTAATGGCTTAACCACCACGCTAGCCAAATGCGGGATGGTGATCAAATCACAAACCGAAACCACAGTTTAGCAAGCATACAGTTGCGCATCGAAGGTACTTTCGCAGAGCAAGGGAGGGGAACCCGAGGGGAATCGGGCGCTGCGGCGAGTGTACCACAAACAAGCGCAGTTTGTGGGAGCTACCGTGAAGTACAGCCTCGTGCGCGTACTGCGTATTTTAAACGTTTTTTGAATTTACATTCAGTGATTCCTATTGAATATAATGGTGCATACACGTTGTTCTGTATACGGTTGTAAGTCGACGTCGAAACACAACAAGAATTTAAAATTTCATAGATTTAGATGACTAAATAGTTTCTTTTTTCTTTTTCTTTTATTTGTTTTGCCAACTTCTCATTGATTAATAATATAATAATGAACGATTTTACAACCATAACTATTAACTAATACAATTACAAATATCAAATTCTAATTCATCACAAACACTACAATTTTCACTTGTTTTTATTTCGTATATCTACAACAGCCTCCATATATTTTATTAGGCTATTTCTGTGTTTTTTATTCTCAATTATAAATTGAATCGAATTTTCGTTAACGAGACTATCTATCTTTTGCTCTAGTTTTTGTTTCGCCTTGGTGTTTATTGGGCATTCTGTTATTAGATGTAAGATGGTATCGATAGCATCTGTATCACAGTTGCACAACGGGCTCTCCTTACTAAATAGTTACTTCGTAACTCTAACTCCAACCTAGCGGATTTTTCTAGTATAGGTAAGTATATGTATTCTTTACGGCGCAAGCTCTTGCACAAAGTGTAATCATTATGTTTACAACTTATTGGAGTAGTTGGGACGTCGGACACAGAAGGAGTAGGTATTTGTCTAATATCCAACTGTTATGATTTATTTAAACCAACAGAAAAAGAGGAGGTTCTATACTCACCTATTTTTTAGGGTTTATATTTAAGATTTAACTTATTTTGACTTGTTTCTTTTTTTTTTCATTTTTTAAGCAATCCGAATGCGAATTCAATATATTGTTTTGATAATATAAAATTGAAATCTAAAAATAAACCTTCACGTTAATTTAGCAGTGCAACATTTGAAAATATGTATATAGTTTATTCTTGATAATAAATTATTATGTTATAAAAATATTAACGATTATTTGATTTCGAATTTTGTGACAACCATTGCATATCGGCGAACGATTGCGTAGATACCTACGCGGGCGGCGGCATCGCCCCACGTCAAAAGCGATGCCCTACTGTATGAAATGGTAATACTTACTGTGCCGAAAATATGCATCAAAAAATCCGAAATACGTTTTGCCTGACCTGGAAATTGAACCCGAGACTCTCGGGTATCGGGCCAAGCGCTCTGCCACAAAAAATATTTAATTTTAAATTATTAAAAAAAAAAAAAATAATGATATTCTATACTAGGTACCTTTTTGATTACCCGACGTTTCGGCCGAGTCGCACCGGCAGTGGTTACGGGCTACACCGATGCATCGGTGACTTGATTTGTGATAATAATAATAAATCTATTATTTCAGGCAACACACAATATAGGTACAAGATGGTAAAAACACAAAGGGGCCCATATAATAAAACTAACATATACAGGTTGTAGATTTGCATTCCCGCCATAATTTTACAGCTGATCGTAATTGGTACACTTAATGACTAAAAAATACTTTTAACACGGAGAAAGTAATAAGGAACCGATTGATTAATAAAATGATCTCAGTGTAAATTAGAATAGCGACCGTCGACTGATGAGAATAGGGGTGCAGACCGTAGTAGGTACATAAGAGCGCAGCGGGCGGACATTAAGTCGATGAACTTACGTAAACTTGTAGGTACTATTATGTATTCTGTGGTAAAGTGGCTAACTCTTACGCATAAGTATACTTTGTTGCAATAAACTATTATTAGGTACTTACTGATCATGTTTAAGATACTCGCAGGTACTGCTCAAAGTGGGCACCTTCACGTTCTATGCACAAATGAGCACGTCGCCTTAAGTTTCTAGGTAACTTTTGCAGCACACTACGATTTCACCTTACACTCTCAAAAGCCATTAAAATATTTTGTTTTAACTGCACAACACTCGTGATTTCGTCTTTATAAACCATTCTTTTTATGTCTCCCCACAAATAAAAGTCACACGGAGTCAAGTCTGGCGACCTCGGAGGCCAGGGCACTGGCCCACCTTGACCAATCCACTGGGTTCCGAACATTTCGTCCAAATAATCGCGCACTTGGCGTCCATAATGCGGAGGCGCCCCGTCCTGGTGGTAAAAGAGATTCCGGTGAAGAGCTAGTGGCACGTCGTCAAGCATTACGTCAACTACGTGCTGCAAAAGTTGCAAATACGAGTTGCTGTTGTGATAACCCTCGATGAAATAGGGCCCGAGTAAATGTCCACCAACAATGCCAGCCCACACATTGATGCTAAACCTATGCTGGAACGAATCTTTTTTGGTCTTATGCGGGTTCTGTTCGCGGTGAGCCCACCAATGTTCATTGTGGACGTTGTAAACACCGATGCGCGTAAACATACACTCGTCCGTCCATAGAATGCTGGCTTCTCGGTGTTCTAGTACCCAGTGACAAAAAGTAACTCGGGCGGCATGATCTCGCTCGTTCAATTCTTGAACTCTTCTGAAGTGGAACGGGTGCTGTTGCTCCGACTTAAGAAGCCGCCAGACTGTTGTGTGGTGGACATTGAAGTGGCGGCCAGCATCATGAGTACTGGCACGTGGTTCCCTCTCGAAGTATTCGAGTATTTGCTCTTGCAAATCGACTGAGAGGCCCACACTGCCGCGACCCTGCGCATGTCGAGGAACGTTGAACTGGCCATGATCCCTCAGTCGTTGCGTGGCAGCAAGCATTACCTCGCGCGATGGAGTTGGTCTGTTTGGAAACATTTCCACAAACATGACCACGGCTGGACGTAGACTGTTCCCACTAATTGCGTATAATCGCACCATCTCCACAAGTTCTACGTTAGAATAATTTTCCGTCATTTTACTTTTTTTACACACACAAACAACACACCTAAGAACACGTTTCGCTCCAAATTCGCTAGGGCAAAGAAATGTGTCACTCGTTCGGGGTTGCGCGGCACACTGGCTTTGATGCGTGCGGCGTGCGCCCGCCGCCCGCCGGCCGCCGGCGCTCGCCGCGCCGACAAAGCTGCGGGCGCGCCGCGAAGCTCGAGCTTGTTGCTACCTACGCGTGGTCGGGTGAGCGGGCGTACGCGAACGAGCGTTTATTTTTTAGTGCTACGCAGACGTGCGATTCGTATTTATAGATTTTGAAAATATGATTATTATTTTTTCATATTTTTTTATAATTTATTTGTAATAAGTATAAGCATTACGACCGCTGCTATGAATATGGCGTGAATGCAAATCAACAAGTTGTATACAATTTAAAACAATTTTTGTTAGTAAAATATCTTATAACTATGTTAGTATATTAAGCACTAGCTTGTGCTGTTCCGGTGGTGTTGTAATGATGGAGGCCTTTGCAGAGCAGTGGGATAGTAGGTTTATAGGCTAACTTGAGGCCGCTCGCGGTTTCACCCGCGTGGTTCCCGTTCCCGTGGGAATATCGGGATAAAAAGTATCCTATATGTGTTAATCCAGGTTATAAACTATCTGTATTCCAAATTTCATCCAAAACCATTCAGTAGTTTTTACGTGAAAGAGTAACAAACATCCATCTATACTTACAAGCTTTCGTGTTTATAATACACTGGACAGCAAAAATAACGGGTCATTTAGAAAAACCGCGATATCTCCCAAAGTTATTTACATAGATCCTTCGTATAAATAATATGTTATAGGCAGATTTGTGACGCTTATTATACATATCAAAAGAGCATTGCATTTGAACAAGTTACAGCTTCAAAAAAAGAAATTCCGATTTTTGAAAAATATTAAAATTCTAATTTTTGGAATAGAAAATTTTCTTGCTTTTGTTTCAAACCGAGTTGTCATCATAAACAGTTTTTTTGGCTGGTCACAGTATTTTGTGCATCAACCATGCACCAACATGTCGTTATCTACTGAAGAATGTACACGAATTATCACCATGGTACAAGAAGGAAGGAGTCAGCGGAGTACTGCTAGAACAGTAGGTGTATCTTTATCCACAGTGTAAAGAGTACTCCAGCGATTTCAAGAGACCGGTATGAACATCAGGACACCAGGGAATGGCAGGCCAAGGTGTACAACTACACGAGAAGACCGATTCATCGTGAGCACTATGTTAAGAAATCGACATCTCACGGCTGTTCAGGTCCGAAATAGCCTTCAAGAAATTCACCACAACAATGTAAGCTCTGACACGATCCGGCGGCGACTTCGGGAAGCTGATATAAAGCCTTATAAGCCAGCAAATGGCCCTAAATTGCTCAGAGAACATCGAGTTGCCAGGTTGCGGTTTGCTCGAGAACACGTCCGATGGACAGATGAAGATTGGTCCAGGGTTATGTTTTCCGATGAGTCAAGATTTTGTTTATTCGCACACGATAGGAGACGAAGAGTATATAGGCGACCAAATGAACGTTATCTTCAAGCGTGTTTTGAGGAAAAGGTGCCATTCGGTGGAGGATCAATAATGGTTTGGGCTGGGATATCTTCAGAGGATCGTACGGAGTTAGTAATTATAGAAAACGGTTCTCTGACAGCTCCCAGATATGTAGAGGATATTTTAAATGAGCATGCTGGTCCTTTCTTGGTGAATATGGGCGCAAATTCCATTTTTATGGACTATAATGCGCGACCACATACAGCACATTTGGTCAACGCGTATATTCAAGACGTCGGTATCACCCGCATGGAGTGGCCAGCTCGCAGCCCAGACTTAAATCCCATAGAGCATTTATGGGACGAGCTCGGGAGATGCGTTAAACAACGCTCTCCAGCTGCAGCTAACTTACGTGAGTTAAGAAGTGCGCTAGTAGAAGAATGGTCAAATATAGACCAAAACCGTATTAGAAATTTGATTTTCAGCATGCCACATCGTCTTAATGAAGCGATACGGGCTCGTGGAGGAAATACAAGATATTAAATTTACAGAAAAGCTTTCATTTTGCAGATTAACTGTGTTGTATATTTTTGTTGTCAAAAGTTAGAAGTGATTTTTTTTGTATTTTTAGTATTTAAATAAAATTATACAGTTTACAAACGTGTTATGTATTTTCTTTTATGTATAAGTCAGTCATCTATAACATACTACAGTTTCACTAGTTTGTGTTGTGTAATTAAGAAACTATCACACTTTTTATAAGCGACCCGGAATTTTTGCGGTCCAGTGTATTTACTAATAATATGTAAAGTAATCTACAATGTTCGGTGGCTGGCAAGAGCTGGATGAGAGTAGCCGCGGATCGTGCTCAGTGGCGTGCACTCGGAGAGGCCTGTGTCCAGCAGTTGACGTGTGTAGGCTGATGATGATGATGATGGTGATGTTCGGTGGCAGTTGAGCTCCTAGGCTGCCTTAATCTTAGGAATTAGCTGGTGAAAATATTAATTTTGTATTGACTCTTTAGCTATATATTGTGATAACTAGATAGTTAAATTAATATGTATCAAAAATACAGTGTTTTCAATATTTGGATTGGAAGTTATTAACTTTAAATAATATTAAAGAAAGAACGCCTTAACGTTTCCTTAGATACATGCTTTATAATGGAAGATTTGATGAATTGTAAACAGTAGGAGTTATTTTCCATAGTTAGTTTATAGTTCTAGCTTCTAAGACCCAAAATTTGTCAATTAAAAGCAATGGTACTTTAAATCATTACATCAAAATGTGGTTGTACCTGACACTGTTCTTGATTTAGTTGGAGGAGTTGTAGTGCCTTAATCCGCAATCGTTATCGCCTACCATTTCAAATCTAACTCTATAAAAACAGCATAAACAGCTCACAGCAAAGTCTGGATAGAACTACAAATCAATGGATCCAACATCTGACTCACCTACAATTTCACAAGTGAATGTAAACCTTCCGACTCCACAGCCTTTCTCTGTTCCGCGAATGGAGCCAAGGGGTTGTCTATAAGCTTATAGCGGCTGACTGTAATTTCCATGTAAGTAAGCATTGTTAGTGTCCTGAATATAGCGCGCTTAACGAAACTGATACTCCGGCTAATGAAGCTCCACTAGATTTTAGTCAACAGAGCTATAAAGTATGTTTAATAGTGTGTTTTGTTTTGTGTTTCGAATAAATGTCTTTTATTCTTATTCTTAAAGAAGTACAGTTATTGGGGTAGGTAGTATTTTGTAAACTATTGTACTTATCTCATTTTTCGTTTACATGAAAATGTTTGAGTCAGTGAAAATTTTACTTTTTTATACATCGCTGCACTGAAGCTGAATTAAATATTTAGTTCATTTTCATATTTATTCCTGGCTGGGTCGGGTAGGCATTTAATGTTTTCAGTGAAAATTAATAAAAGGATATTATTATGACTAATATTTTTTATAAAAGTCTGTATGATAAATAACTCACTAGTTACTTGAATTGAAAAATAACATTATAAAATGAAACAAAAAATAAAAAAGAAGTACTAAGTTGAACTTATTTTTAGACTATGATATTTTAGAAAACTTTTATGCATTCTTTACAATTTATCTACTTTAGGTTTCAACTGTTAAAGTTATTTAAAAATCAAACTATTATTTTATTATAGTATGTAAACTAATTGTATACATATATATAATTAATGCGTTTTGCGTTTGCGACTACAGATTACAGCTATAACCTACTGTCTGAAAGATATAATGAGGCTCATAAGATAATACTTTCAGAAAGCTAACGCCTTCAAAAATAATTAAAAAAGGGTGATTGCCAATTCAACATGTTTTAAATGCGGTACGCTCATTCCACAAGCTATTATTCTACGGCAACCATTATATGCAAGTATCAAAACCGCTCAGTCGTTATAACCAACCACTATCATAGTGAAAAGCTCTGGCTGGTCGGGTGAAAATAAAACTAGTATTAATCGAACGGATAGTAGTGTTGACAATGCGGCTACGGCCGCACGGGTGTTCGGTACGAGTGCTGGTTGAAGCAATTCTTTACCAAAGAGGATAATTTCAGAAAAAATAACTCTCTATTTAAATTTGCTGTTTTTCATAGAGTCAGTTCGAAGTGTACTTACTTGTTTTTTTTTAGTTTTGTGCCAGGATTTGTATGAGGACAAGGTATAGACAACTCGGCATTGTTGACGAAGTAGGTCAGTAATGTAATGGCTTTATTGGAGTAGACCCTTTGTGTAAAATAAAAAATATTACCTATAGCGATTTTGCTTTAACATGTTGTGAAATAGGGCTTCTTTTTAACTTTATCATCTTTGTCATAAGCCTCTACTCGGTTCAGGCTTCATGGAGAGAAATGTCTCGGTAGCTCATTGCATAGCGAATGGTTTTGGATTCGAGTCCTCATCATCATCATCATCAGCTCATTTATGTCCCCACTGCTGAGGCACGAGCCTTCCCTATGGATGCATAGAGAGAACGGGCCATAAACCACCACGCGGGCCTAGTGCGGATTGGTGGTTATTAACGACTGCTAATGCAGCCGGGACCAACGGCTTTACGTGCCTTCGGAAGCACGGAGGAGCTCGAGATAAAATAATTCTGGTCACCCATCCGATCACATCACTCGCAGACCTGGCGCGTTAACCACTGCGCCATCGAGCTCCTCCCTGAGCATTGAGCTTTGAGTCCTACCTGAGACAAATCGTCTTTTTTCAAGTGAGACTTTCTGTTTTAATGTTAGATTATTATTATCGACAGCAATGTGAACATGTATTTGAAATAACCCCAAAGCTTTGTTGTACACGAAGTGTACAAGATACAAGATGATAATAATGAATTATAACGTCATGTTGTCCGTCATGGTAGCTTACAGAGTTACAAATAACCAAATAATTACTTTGTACAAAATAACGAAGGAGCTTAAAGAATCTCTACAAAATGTATCTGACGCAACAACTTCTAGAGAGCCCTTTAAATATTGTACAAAGAACTTAAAAGTTCGCTTGAGGCCGCCCGTATCATTGAATATTTCAAATGCCACCTGATCGTCTTAAGTAGTATTACCGGGGTACTGTAAGGATTTTGTAACTTATATCTTAGGAAAACCTCCTTTTGTTATTTTAAAAGAAATATCTTCGAAATGAAACAACTTTTACGGATCTTCTCGCGTTTATTTTACACATTACTTACCTATTTAATGTTTAAATAAACGCGAGTAGATCCGTAAAAGTTGTTTCATTTCAATGTGTAGTGTTCGCGTAACTTTAGAAATATCTTTGTACATCTCATCTTATCTGTGTTTCGAAGACCTTTAAAAATCGTCGGGAATTAAGTGGTCAGATACGGAAGGCCAGGTGTAGTGGCGAGATTGGAAAGACCTATGTTCAGCTAGGAGCATGTGAGGAGCTTGATGGCGCAGTGGTCAACGCGCACGATCTGCGATTGCTGATGTTAAGCAACTTTCGCAAAGGCTGGTCATCGGATAGGTGACCAAAAAACCAAAAATGTATCATCTTGAGCTCCTCCATGCTTCGGAAGGCACGTAAAGCCGTTGGTCCCAGCTACGTTAGCAGTCGTTAGCAACCACCAATCCGCACTGGTCCCGTGTGGTGGTTAATGGCCCATTCTCCCTATCTCCTATAGCAGGGGGAACATGTAATGAGCTGGTGGTGCTGGTGCATACGATGATTATAATTACATATAATTTTACGCAAACATTGTTGCGAACAAATTACAATTTAAAAAAGTCAGTGTTGAAAAAATTCAGATTTTTGTCTTTTTTCAAATTGTAATTAAGTAGTTCGCAACAATATTTGCGTAAAATTATATGTAAATAATCATAAATATAGCTTGATCTTTCGATATTTAAATTTTTCTTTTAATTTTCAAGTGCTAATTGCTGCACTGAAGTTAAATTAAATATTTATAAAAATATAAAAATACAATTAAAAAAAAAATCGAAAAATTCGATATTTATAAAAATATTAAGATCGGATGTTGATGACGTAGTTGTCGACATTGAATAGGGCTCCTTTGGCTTACTTTTGGCATAGGTAAAAGTAGATAGTGTTAATTAATTTCGGCGAGTTGGATTGAGCTACGATTGCAGCAACCACACAAATTAAAATAATGTATAGTCTATATGGCTGTCTCATTTAAATCGGTCAGTATGGGAAAGTCTGAAACTAAAAGACATACGAAGATCTGTTCTTAGAAACCATGTCATCGATTTTAATAAGAAGTAAAACTGCATTCATACATTTTTTAAAAACCTGTACTCAGCTCGAGAATCGAACCCGGTTGTTTTGAAAAAAAATAAACTTACACTATTATTTCTATTTAGATATCGATTGTGTAGGTCTTAAGCAGTAAATGGCTCTATGAAACATGATGTCTAAAATGAATAAAATGCATTGTTTCACATACTTTAATTTATTTTAGTAGGTTCATTATATGCTGAGGATATTGACCGCAAACTTCACAATTGCAATCAAGGCATAAAATGTCTAGGATATTCTCATCTCGGGGCAGTTTTGGCTTAGGGTGAGCTACATCGTGAGCCTCGTACTTTAGACATTTATCTTGCATAGGTTGCTGAGTTGAAATGTTCTTCAATTTAATTGTCTTGTGAAATGTTGCCCAGCTACACCAACTTAGACCCTTTCTTAGTAAATGATGTTTTAAAAAAATAAACATTTGAGAGAGCGTCAATCCAGACGGTAAATATCTTCGGTTAGGTGCATGCTCTAATCTATAATGAGATATAGTTGGATGAAATAGCTCAATAAAGTTATCTATCTCTTCCACATAGTCAGTAGAAAGAGCATGTTTAGGGTTGTGTCGACCTCTCAAGTCTGGTGCTGCTGATACTTTAGCTGAAACTGAAATTTTGCACATCTTAAAATTAGCTTTCATACTGCTAAGACAGCTTGATCATTCGTGTAGCCCAAAGTCCGTAGAAACATAGTTTTGCATACACGACGATCCATTATCTTGTACACGTAAGTGTGGTTTCTCTTTGTGGAGTTGGAGTATCGCGTGGCAATTTTATAATTTTCTACGTTACGTGAAATGAAATCTCTTCTCATTTGTATATCCATGTTCCAGTAGCTCTCCTAAATCGTTCGTCTTTGTTCTTCTGTAATATTAACTGTACATTTTCTTAGACATTTATCTTTACAAGCAGCACCCATTGAATGTTTGTCTCTGCTTAGTTTTAGTCTAGCTTCAGGTTCTTTGAGATGCTTTTTCTTTGCTGGTGGAGGTACACCATTTTCTTCTTCAGGTATTTCATCCAGTTGTCTATTTTGGTTCTCAATATTATTTTCAGGATTAGGAATCATTTCCGATATTTCTTTGTCTTCTATGATAGATAGATAGATAGATAGATAACGTCTTTATTTGGACACTATAGACACACACAATATACAATCGTAAATAAAATAAAAAAAACAACAATTACACTAAACATAATTTCATAACACAAGTATTAAAAATACAAAAATGTGTGTGTGCCGCAGCATCTCAAAAGGGTCGTTGCTCAGCGTGCTATTCACTCGCATAGCTAGTGAATCGCTGATTTTCAGCAACAACCAGGAGTGACCACGAGGACGGTGCCCGTAACGATTATCAGTAAAGTGCCCATGAGCGTAGCCTTGACCGTGTTGTAAAAAAATATTAAAAATTTGTAAATAAAGATTTTTTAATGTATAATTTTAATTGACGTTAAATTAGATAAGGATATAATAATATATAAGTAAAATGCAAAGTAAAATTAAAAAAAAAAAAAAAAAAAATACTACTACCATAAGTGTGCTACCTAGTTCGCTTTTGTTACCACGCCACCTACAAAAATCGTTTAGGAATACCTAACTTCTGTTCGGCGAGCAGATAAGACTTAAGCTGTTTTTTTAAAAGAGAACTTAGAATGCAATCGCCTTATTGGGGGAGGGATGTTGTTCCAACACTTAGTTGCGTGATATCGAAAACTTCCAGTGAAGGCACAGTCCGATGTTGTTGAACCCTAACCCCCATACAAATAAACACTATTTAAGTTTATTTAGTTAATCATTGTTTTGTCTCTTTTTTCTCAAATTGAGAACGACGTTTGTGTGTCGTTGACAAAACAATGATTAACTAAGTAAATGCTTAAATAGTGTTTACTTGTAAGGGGGTAAGTGGCGGACGTGTAGACCTAGGATGATCAAAATATTTTACAGAGCTGTTAAAATTCAATTTTGAAAATAAATATTCTGGACTTTTAAAGCGAGTAATATCAAACAATAGAGATGCTAAATGTAGGTTCCTGCGCGCTTCCATGTTAAGTATTGACTCGTTATTAAGAAAGGGAGAAACGTGACTACGTGGGGAAATATTAAAGCAAAACCTAAAACAAGCATTTTGTACACGTTGAATCAAACGTTGTGATTTATATAGTAGACGAGGCCCATAAACAAGATCTGCATAATTAAGCCTTGATAATACCAATGCCTCAACAACATTAATGCGCGCAGGTTGACTCAACAGATTACGTATTTTGTAGAGCACTTTTAGCCTAAAAAAACATTGTTTAACCAGCTTCTCAATGTGGTCCACAAAACGCAACTCACTGTCGAGATTAACTCCCAGATTCTTAGCCATATCCACGCGATCAATATTTATCCCAAGAATAGAGACAACCGGAGACTTGGCTGCGATTTTCCGTATTTGGGTCTTTGTCCCAAGTACCATAAACTTAGATTTATTAGGATTAAGAACCAGACCACTCATCCCACACCAATTAGTTACACCTTTCAAATCTTCATTAAGCAGTTCCACCGCTAGCGGAATTTTATTAGGTGTTCAGATATATATAACTAGAGGTCATCTGCGTACAGATGATATTGGCTATGTTTTGGAATCCTAGCAAGATCAGCACTGAAAATAATAAAAAGGAGAGGTCCGAGGATTGAACCCTGAGGCACGCCACGTTCAACCAGCCGTGATATAGAGACAAGAGTGGCTCCATTTCGTCCCGTGAGCTGAACCATTTGGTATCGGTTACTTAGATAGCTACTGAACGACTTCAAAGACTTATTATCCAACCTATAGTAGGTCAGCTTCGAAAGTAGAAGAGGAATATCAATACAGTCGAACGCGCGAGAGAAGTCAAGAAGAGACAGGATGGTACCCCTTCCAGCATCCTGTTCCGCAAGTATATTGTCGGTGACATCAAGCAACGCCGTAATCGTTCCACGCCCTTTACGGAAACCGGATTGACGAGAAGGCAAAATACCGTTGTTTTCAACGTACGTGTTCAACTGACGGTATTTCACCTTCTCCAGTATCTTGGACAAGAACGGCAGCACACTGATGGGTCTTAAATCCTTATACTCGCATGGGTGTTCCACCTTAGGTAAAGGTTTTACAAGCGCCTTCTTCCATTAACCAGGGACAACTCCCAAGCGCACCGACTCGTTAACAATACTGGTAATTACTGTCAGAGTTCTGGGTAGTGTAAGAAGGATCATGTCTCTACTGATATCATCAATTCCTATAGCGTCAGACTTAACAGTCATAATATGTTTCATAACGCTGAGTTCATCAACAGGCTGTAATGTAAATGTAGAACCACCAAACCTATTAAGTTGAAACGCAGCGATCTCTGATGCAGGGATCGTGTTACCTCCGGGTATATCCAAAAAAAAGTCATTAATACTATTGGGGTCTGAGAAGCAGTCCGGCAAACAAAAACTTTTGCCTGGATCAATTAAATTTTTTTGTTTCAGATTATGCCAAAACTTTTTACTATTTTTTATGTTACAGTTCACATATTGGTTAAAGTACGCTTTTTTCTCATTTTGAATACTTGATGATACTAATTTTTTCATATCTTTGTAGTATTGCTTATGTACATCTGATTTAGTTCGCTGATATTTCGCGTGAGCTTTATTACGCAAATCTGTCATAAACCTGAGATTGTCTGTTATCCACGGCAAGGCTTTATCAGTCTTAATACGCAATGATTTAACTGGCGCGTGAATATCAAAGAGCCTTAATAGCAATGAATTAAAGCCGCTTACCATTTCATCAACTGTTGGAAAGCCGATAACAGACTCCCTGTCTAGCGAATTCAGATCCCTTTCGAACTTTTCCATGTCAATGTCTTTCAAAGGTCTGTAAGTAATAAGCTTCGGTGATGGTCTAGCTCTCTTTAAAGCAACAGTTACATTGACCATAGAGTGTCCTATTGACCCCGTTATGTTTGTAACTAGTACCTCAGGAACCTGGCAGTTAGTGCATACAACATCAATCAATGACTCCGAGTCGGTTGTAGAATGGGTATCTTCAGACCTACCTGCGAAAGGTCCATGCACCGCAGAAAGTTACGTAACTTATTGGTTTTGCTACCAGACACTTCAAGCATATTAATATTGAAATCTCCCATAACAACCAAGTAATCGAAGTATGAAAGTCTAGTGACCGAATCCGTTAGAGCGTCCAAAAACGTGTCAACATTCATCCATTGCGGCCTATAAGCCGTACCTATTGCTAAGCTAAACCCATTAGTTTGTGTAGAAAGCCACATTTGTTCAATAGAAGCGCCCATATCTTTTATGTATCGAACTCGAATATCATCCTTTATGTAGAATCCCACGCCTCCGCCCCGTCCCCCGCGCATGTGCTGCGGGCGAGGAGTGCAACGCAGCCGGTAACCAGGTGGTGCTGGTGCACACGCCTCCTGGCCCGCAGCTAGCCATGTTTCGTTGATAGCGATTATGTCACTCTTAAAGCGATCCATCGCTAATAGAAAATCATCGTGCCCAGTGTTTAGTGATCCAGCATTGTACAACCCTAAATTTAAAAACTTATTGTTTTTCCCTTCTGAAATGTTGATAAAAATTAAATTTCAATCGATGGATCAGGGTAAAATTACAGAAATATAAGTTAAAATTATTAAATAATTGTATAATATATTGTTGATAGACATTATAAGTAATGTGTAGTGGACAAACAAAACATAATTTGTGTTTATAGCACCATTATTGTAACAAATACATAAACCATATAATAAATAAACATAAAGATAAATTGAATTCAATTTACTACTGCTACTGCTACAGCACCTATCATTCGCAGAAAATTTTAATAAGACAAAGCAAACAACTAAATAGTCATACATTACATCAAGCCATGGCAAACTACAACCGCTACTGCGGCACACAACACACCAAAAAAAGGAATTATTGCCACAGATCAACACAAGCAGGTTCAAAAGACGGTAAGCATTAACGCAGAAATTAATAAATAACAAATTTAGTAACATCTTCAAAAATCCATTACATTCATATGAAGCACTACAACAAACCGACACAACAAACTTTGCTTTAACTACTTTGCAGGCACTGAGTAAGACAATTACATAAGCAACATCATATACAAGCGCTAAAAACATCCAGAGGGCATCACACTTAAACAAAACATTATTGAAGCTAACAAACATAATCAGCTTTGTGAAACTAAAAACATTAAGGGCATAGCATAAAACAATAAAAAAAACAAAAACTAACAGATATGCTACTAATAAGTTCAAAAATACCACACTAGCTAACACAAAACCGAAACATGTGTAGCTTCTAAAAATAAAATTAAATAAACTAGAAACCTCAGCCGATATTCTTTCGTTTTCCATAAATCTGTTGTCTTCTGGTAGTATATTTAAATTTCCATTGAGATTGCCAACAGAGGGTATCGTGTCTTCATTCATTTTCTTTTTTACAGGTGGTGTATCACAACCATTTTCAATTTTTCAATTTTCAATTAATAAAAGCAAAACAAAACGAAATTAAGTATATTAAAACTAGGTTTACGCTCCGCGGCTTCGCACGCAGAACGAAAGCTTTTCAGCCGCTATTCTGCTAACTACGAAACTATAGAGTTGATTTCGTAGTTAGCGAAAGCGTTAGTTTATACGAAAACGTTGAAACAATAGCGTTTCAGATTCATTTAAGATAGCAGAGAGAAATTAAAACAAACTTAGGTACCTGCTCGTTTGAATGAATTCCACACACCATATTAAATATTTGTTTGCCTCTTCTATACTTTGACATAATTAATTATTAGTAAGTACCTAATACGTTGGATTAGGAACACGTAATTATGCATAGATAATCGTGACGCACTCGTCTGTTTCGCGGGTCAAACTAATTGCATATAGCGATAGATAAACATGCGCACGCCTCATTGTTTCTATTTCGACAAAACGCGGCAAACAAAGCTTGCAGTGTTTTGTAAAAATAAAATAAAACAGAGAAAAAACTGAAAAGACAAAAAAACAAGCTCTACGATCCCAGAATTCCATTTGAGCAATGTTGAATGCAACGTGAAATATTTCCTTGTCCGATACCTATACTTAAATAATAAAATCTATAATAAATGAGTATTTATAAATTCATTGAATATTAATAGTGTAAATGGAATTCTGGGATCGTAGAGCTTGATTTTTTTCTTTTCAGCGTTTTCTCTTTGCAGTTATTTTTTCATGTTAGTTTTACAAGTATATTATTGTTTTTATGTAGTTGTTTTAGCAGTCGGGTCGAGCCACGACAGCATAAGTAGTTGGCAGTGCACCTGACCCGGCATGTCATGGGGTACGGGTCGAATCCCGCTCGGCGCTCGTGGAATTTTTTCAACACTTTGTCTTTTTTCAAGATGATGATGTTCAGCAGTGGACCTCTGTGGACCATCAAGCAGACTGAGACACGATTAATACAGTCAAACACTTACATAGATTTATCATCTAGAAAACTGTTCAACATATTATTTTGTGGGGAAAAGCAGAATTCAGTTTGAGGGATTAGATTTCCTAGTTCCCGGTGCATGAGTTAGAGCTAATAGGTAATAAACAAGTTGTTTTTAGGGTTCCAAAGACTCCGCTGTCCGTCCGTCCGCCTGTCTGTCTGTCCGTCGCTGTATCTCATGAACCGTGATAGTTAGACAGTTGAAATTTTCACAGATGATGTATTTCTGTTGCCGCTATAATAACAAATAATAAAAAAAAGAATAAAATAAATATTTAAGGGGGCTCCCATACAACACACGTGATTTTTTAAATCGTTTTTGCTCGATATTGGTACGGAACCCTTCGTGCGCGATAACGACTCGCACTTAGTCGGTTTTTTTTTTAATTTTATATCTCTCGAGTAAGTAAGTACAATGCCTTTATCTCACCTGATTTAAGTGATGATTCGGCCAATGATGGAAGCGCACTTCACCTGGAGTCCTCAACTACTGAGGCTCTGGCTATCTTATCTCTAGCTTCCAGAACACAACAATGCTACAAACATTGATGTTATGGCGACATGTAAGAGGGTAGTAGCTAGCCAAGCGGAGAAACATCGTTTCACCAACCAAACCGAGTACACAAATATGTACCATCGCTGGGAATCAAACCCGGGACTTCTGGGTGTGAGACTGGTGGTCTTAACCGCTAGACTACAGAGGCGGTTAAAGGTATCGCCATGTGTTTGTGCCATGCACTTTCTCATAGCCTACCTTGAAAACAATAGCAGTAATTGCGACATTATAATAATTTTCATACAATTATCCTACTAAATTATAAACGCGAAAGTTTGTAAGTATGGATGGATGTTTGTTAATCTTTCATCGTAAAAACTACTGAATGGATTTGGATGAAATTCGGCGTACAGATAGTTTATAACCTGGATTAATACATAGGATACTTTTATTCCGATATTCCCACCGGAACGGGAACCACGCGGGTGAAACCGCGAGTGGCCGCAAGTTTGGTCATAAATTATAGGAAGCGGTCGATAGCGCAGCGGTTGGCGCGTTCAAGTTGTGATTTTGCAAGTTAGGGTAGGGATGCCCAAAAAATAGTAATCACAATACACTAACCACATTATAATCATCATCTTCATCATCAGTTCATTTATGTCCCTACTGTTGGGGCATGAACCTTCCCTATGGATGGATAGGGAGAATGGGCCATAAACCACCACGCGGGCCCAGTGCGGGTTGGTGGTTGTGAACGACTGCTAATGCAGCCGGGACCAATGGCTTTACGTGCCTTCCGAAGCACGGAGCTCGAGATGATAAATTTTTGGTCACCCATCCGATGACCGGCCTTTGCGAAAGTTGCTTAACCTCAGCAATCACAAACCGGGTGCGTTAACCACTGCGCCATCGAGCTCCTCCACATTATAATAATGATATCTAATGTCACTATTAAGGGACGGTGCGGTGTATGGGATCCATATTTTATTATACAAACTAAATATGCGATTCGTGGATACTATTTTTTTATAGGATTACGATATATCGATAAGTATCGTATAAAATATCGATGTATCGATGTTGCGATATATCGCATCGCATTAAAGTCAAAGTCAAATATATTTTTTTATTCAAATAAACTTCAGAAAAGTGCTTTTGAACCGTCCAAACATTTTTTTTACCTACCTACTACCTAAGAATGATGGGCGCAAGAAACTCCACAGCTTTAATTTAAGTAACAACATTTACAAAATTATATGCCGTTACCAAGTTATGCAAGTTTAAAATAACAATATTTTAAATTAGAAATACCTATTGGAGCGATTGGAGCATTTTAAACCCATGCTGTTTTGTCTTCAATGTAATCAGACCCTTTACTTTATGGAGCCTAGTATAAGGTACTGCCAGTTTGTTTTTATTTCTAGTGTTTAGGAACATTGTAAATATTACTCTTTTTTGAAAAAGTTTTAGTATTTTTATAAACATACATTAGGTTCTCGTAAATAAATATTAGGGAGAACCAGTGATTGTCATTTTCACACACAACACAACATCTCGATGAGCTGGTAGCGGTAACATGATATGAGCGTTCCTTAACTGACTTAATTTCTTTAGTATTAGAGGTTATTAATTCCAGTGTGCAAAATTTGGTTTCTAAAATCTTTTTGAATTCATTATATGTTGGTAATGCGTCAACTTCATTCTTATATGCATATTCTTCCCAACTTTTATGTGAATCTGGGTCCAAATTCTGTACCAGAAGATAAATAATTATAGAATCCCAAGAGCTGGTGGAAATATCTAAATTATTCAAATTGTATAAGCACTCGGATGTAGTATCTAATAACCCTTTTAATTGTACAGCTGATTGTGATGTCATTTTCTTTTGTCAATATTTTCATAAACCTATTTAAAATTATGCGTTTGTTACCGTATCTCGATTTTAAAACTTCCCATGCTTGTATATAGTAATGTCGGAGGTAACTCGAATATGCTTTAAAAGACACTCGGCTTCGGATGTAACACTCGTCTTCAAATAATGAAGTTTTTGTACTGTAGTCAATGATGGATTATCGTGCACAAGCGATGTAAACAAATCTTTAAATGTTGGCCACTCGTCATAATTGCCGTTAAATGAAGATAACTGTATTATAGGTAAATGTCCTATACTGCTTGGTGTGTGTGTTATTTCACCACTCGTATTTGCTGATCTCGAATCCATACTATATGACTCCCTGAGTGAATCAAGCATATCTTTAAGATCTCCTTGAAGTACATTATATAAATCTTCATATATATAAAATTCTTCATTTAAGAAATACTGCAAAGTACCTTTTAATTCTTTCGACGTAATTTTTACCAAGTCTTGATGTGAATTTTTAAATGTTTGCCAATACTCATCTATGATTTTCATACGTGCTTCTACTATACAGCCTTTAGTTAAGCGTGTTGTCGAACACTTTTTTAAATTAATTTGTGTCTTATGTAATAGTTTTGCAGTGTCTTCTAATATATTAAGAAGCTGTTGTTGTTGCTCGTTAGTAGTCATTATTTCGCAATAACACTTGTTTACGATCCTTTGGAATGCGGGGTCCTATTGTTCTCGGCTCCGTGCAGGCGCAGGTAAAAAAAACGATGGTTCGATGCAAAAATCCGGCTTCTATTGCGACTATATGTTGATGGTAATAAGGTTCACTTTACTAGGAAGTTTTTAATGAAACAGACGTGTGCTTGCTTTGATTTTATTGAGTGACTGACTTGATATACACACTTACAACGTTTATAAGGAGGCAAAAGTAATCGTAGCGCGTACCTAGGTATACATACGTACGTTGATATAATAATAGCATGCGTAATAAAGTGGCGGCGGGGCGTATAAAACACAATCATTCATTGACACAACAATCACTCAACATCAGGTGAGATCAAGGCACTATGCATACCCGTAAAATGTTTTAAAAAAAACTAACGATCCTTACAGTAGTCGTACAGGATCACACTGTTACGACACTACTTCCGTCCCTTTTCCACGAAATCACTCCCACAAATTGCTTAAAGCGAGCGGAAAGATGTTACACACCAAAAACTTTCCCATGTGTTGTCAAAGTTAAACTATTTCGATGTTCATACTTTGAAATAATAATTAACGCAAAGTAGGTACTAATAATAAGCAAAGAGTATATTCTGTAGTCCGTTACAAATTACATTGAAACGCATTAAAATCCCGATGTGGAGCTCAAGCTCAGATTACTAACAATATTTCTGTATAAAATCCCGCCTTCCCGGCATCCCGTTCCCGTTGCATCGTCTAAATGCGCGGGAAATGCGATGAATTGCCGCTGATATTTCCTGATTAGCCCCTGCCTGTCGTATTGCGCGGGGAAACAGAAGAAATATTGGCTGCACAGACTTTGATGCCTTTGCATAAAAGTTTACGTTTGTTTTTTATAAGATTAACGGCTTTGCCGGTTGCCCTGTTTGTGCGTTTATGCCTCAGAATAAAGCTAAAGATAGTAGTATAAGGTGTGAGGTTATGACATTTGTCTATGTTTTATTTTTATTACAGTTTCAAGTTTAGTATTCTACTTGAGCAATAAATAAGTCAGAAAAATAAATACGAAATACATTGTTTTTAAATGTTTTTTATTTACATATTCGTATAACTTACTAAACGTATGCGAATAACAGCGTCGCAGCTTCGTAAGCAAAGTTACATTAGTCAAAACAAAACATACCTGCTAACAAAAAAAACTATAAAGATTTATTATATAAAAAGTCTCATTTTAAGTAAACAGTTGATATCTAGGGACACCATGCTCTCCCATAACATTTTTTTTTTCAGAAACCGACAGCAATATTACATTTGTTCATTAATTTTATTCTTTGACTTTGTAGAGATATGTTTAGCACCACAGGACAGTTAGATAAAGTTTAGCACCACAGACCTTAGCACAGATAGGTACACACGGCGGCAGATCAACCCACCCAAACCTGTCAAAATTCTCCAATGAATATTGATTCTTATAACCAAACTATAAAGTTCAAAATTGATTGTGGAAACATGACAGTTTTGGGTAGATTGATCTGCCGCCGTATGTACAATGCGCACGAAATCTTTGAATGGTTTTCCCACAGTATAAGGAGAGCTTATTGCCATAAAAAAAACTTGTAAAAAAAAAAGTCTCGCAACTGAGTTCGTAAAAAGTTGTAAGATCGATGTAATACCAAGTCGGTTAATTTATTCAGTCCCTACTTAAGGGACCTTCTGTCTTAAGTTATTACGTAAATAGCTAACCTAACAGCATCTTATAGTGACGATATCAATATTAAAAATCTTAAGCTTTAAATAAATTGATTGACTTGGCAATCGCACTAAACAATCTAATTTAATCTAATATATGTATTACTTGTGAGATACATTGTGTTTTCATGCGATGGCCAAGTCGATCTATTTATTTAAAACATAAAAGATTTTTTCCCTGTGTGGTGCCGGGGATAAGAATTGCACCACCCCATCTCTTCCCGTGGGTGTCGTAAAAGCCGACTAAGAGACCATTCCAGAGGATGGGCAGCAGCATCTCTCTGAGGTTACCCTCAACCTACTGCGATCGCCAATCGACCCACCTGCCAAGCGTGGCAATTACGGCAAATACCCCTCATACCCTTGGGGGAGGGCTTTGTCCAGCAGTGGACGTCTTTTGGCTGAGATGATGATGATGATAAAAGATTTTTAATATGGATATGGAATTGTATTCTATATTTGAAGCTTCTATGTCTGCTAGAAGTGCCTTAGAGTTTGATGATCGGTCAGTCGGTCAGTCAGTCAGTATGGGTGAGTGACAAAATTAAGAAACTTGGACTAGTTATAATTTTTAAACTACTGGTTCAAATTGAATGAAATTTGAAATATACCGTGTTCATACAATGCCTGCTTGGCTATTGAAAAAAACCAGGCTTCTGGTTTTATCCACTACGAAGTTATAGGGGTCGAAAACGGCCTGAACTGTTTCGAGAAAATGATGGTACGGCCGCCGTGCCGCTTTTTTGCTCGACTTGGCAGGAGCACTGCCGTGCCCCCAGATACATACCTTCTCAAGCAACGCCCACATAGACCCTCTTACAAAACAGCTCCAATCTTACTATGCGAGCGCAGTTGTAGCGGGATTCCGTGTCCGTCAGTGTTCCGTTCCGCGTTAAGCAACTTTCGCAAAGGCCGGTCATCGGATGGGTGACCAAAAATTTATCATCTCGAGCTCCTCCGTGCTTCGGAAGGCACGTAAAGCCGTTGGTCCCGGCTGCATTAGCAGTCGTTAACAACCACCAATCCGCACTGGGCCCGCGTGGTGGTTTATGGCCCGTTCTCCCTAGCCATCCATAGGGAAGGCTCGTGCCCCAGCAGTGGGGACATAAAAATGAGCTGATGATGATGATGAGAGAGTCACGTTGCTCGTGCGCGTTCGTATGAAGCTTACCTCCTGCTGTGCCCTCGTTTTGTGGTTTTACTTCCAAGGTGTTGCCGTAAGCACCCTAAAAGTTACCCGCGTTCGCAAATTCGCGGTGTACCCCGAAGCGCCCGTCACTTCACCAAATGATAAATGTGCGGCTTCCATAAGCGTCGATGGAGGCTCTGAGGCCTATTAATTTGATTACTTCACGGAAATGGATGGGGCGAGGTTGGTTAAAAAGGTTTATTTTTAATTTTTTTTTTTGGGTAGGTGAATCTTCTTTTTTGGTAATAGAACCGAGTAATGGAGTTTTTTGTTAGAGTTTAAGTGTGTGGTCTATTGCGTTCGCGGTATAGCCCGCGTGAAATTTTACCTGTCTTCGAACTTTCTAATTTTCTTTACGTTATGTAAGTTGTTTTCAGACAATGCCTAATAGTTTAGCTTTCTATTAGTGAAATAATTGTTTTTTTTTATATATTAACGGGTAAGCACAGTGCCTAGATCTCACCTGATGTTAAGTGATGATAAGGCCAATGATGGAAGCGCACTTCACCCGGGATCCTCAACTAGTGAGGTACTGGCTATCTTGTCTCTAGCTGCCGGAACACAACAATGCTACAAACATTGATGTTATGGCGATATCTTTAGATAAGATGGTGGTAGGATCCGTTCAGTAGTTCCATAACTTACATACTTGAACAAAAAACACTTAAAAATTAAGTGTTGATTAGATACCTAAGGTATTAGAAAGGTGTCGTTAGCCAAAACTAAAAATGCTCAAGTTTATTCAAAAAGTGTCATATCTCAGACTGCGTTGTAGCTTGTAATATTTTTTTTAAACTTCAATAATATTAGATTTAAGTTTGTAATTTGTACCGAATGTTTACTCGGTGATCGAAATGAATAAATAAATAAATTGCGAAAAATAGTGATTGAGTCACTGTGGTGGACTGTATTTTTTGAATAAAACTCTTCTTCGATGTATTTAGTATTTCTTTTTTATTTCCCAAATTGCAACTGATTACTGAACATTGAACATACAAAACTGCGCTACTTATATCCGTTTTGGACGTATGGCAACTAGCGACGCGTTGACACAGTTGATTTTGCGACCGTTACAAAATCCCATACTAACTAGACAAACAAATAAGTGCACTTTAACGTGATTGGCTAATTCATGTTAAGAGGTGTTTTGACAAGATCAAACCTAACTTATTCTTATTGCTTATTCTACATTGAGTTTTACATACAAAATAATAACAAAATAATCAAATATCCTTATGCTACGTAGGTCCTAACTAACTAAACTCGGCGTCCTCAACATCCTCCCCCCGGCGCAGCTCGCGAAGCCTCACCTACCGGGAGCACGACGAGTTTGCTGACTGGCCTCTTGAAGACTCCTGTCTTTGTCTTCACATCTGCTATCCGGATGCCGCCGTCTGGTCCTGGGTAGGTGCCTTCCACGATGCCCATAGACCATACGTTTCGTGGTAGCGTGTTATCGGCCACTATTACGACGTCTCCAACTTGTATGGGTCGCCGTCCGTTGTCTCGTGGCTCGCCTCGCGGTATCAGTGAAGGCAGATACTCGCGTAGCCAGCGTCGCCAAAAGTGGTCGGCTAACGCTTGGCTGGCTCTCCATAATCTTCGGTCCGCTTCGTCACAGGGTCCCGTCGTAGGCAGTCCATTCGATGATCCCAACAGAAAATGGTTGGGGGTGAGCGCCTCTGGATCGTGGGCACTCACACTGACGTGGGTCAGCGGTCGGGCGTTGATTGAGAACTCTGCTTCGGTCAATAGCGTTCTCAGAACCTCTTCGGCGGGTGCCTTTTCTCGCAGCGTAGCGGTGAGTGCGACTTTTACTGATCGCACCAACCTCTCCCAGGCTCCGCCTTGATTTGGCGCTCCGGGCGCTATGTAACGCCACTCCATACGATGTAGGTACCCCTCTTCTTTCAATATGGGTGCCCACTCGGTGTACGCTGCTCGTAGCTCTTGATCGGCTCCGCGAAAGTTCGTAGCGTTGTCGGAGTACATAAGGTTTGGCCATCCTCTTCTTGCCGCCATCCGTCGTAGTGCCATCACTGCAGAGTCTGTGGTGAGTGATGAGACGAGCTCGATGTGCACGGCGCGTGACGTGAGGCACGTAAACAGTGCGTCCCATCTTTTCTCTCGCCGGCGTCCGATCTTCACCATCATTAGCCCAAAGTAATCCACCCCGCAGTTAGTGAACGGGCGATAGAAAGGGTCAAGACGGGCGCGCGGCAAATCTCCAGTGGCCGGTGCTCTCGGTCTTGCTTTTCGTACCCGACAGAGTGCGCATTCCTTTTCTATAGCGCGTACTGTGGGTCTCAAATGTATTATCCAGTAGCGTTGTCGCAGGTCGTTAGTTACGCGTTCTCTGTTTGCGTGACCCGCGCAGCAGTGTTCTTTCAGAACGATCAGTCTTGTGATGCGGTGCCGTCCATCCATAATGATTGGCCTCTTCATGTCGTCGGGCGCGATAGCAGCTTGAATGCGGCCGCGTACTCATAAGATGCCATCTTCTAACACCGGGTTGAGCTGAAAGAGGCGACTTCTTCTAGTGATTGGTTGAGCAGTCTTCATCTTCTTCATCTCATTAGGGAAGCTATCT
This sequence comes from Eudonia lacustrata, assembly GCA_947562085.1. Taxonomy (NCBI): domain Eukaryota; kingdom Metazoa; phylum Arthropoda; class Insecta; order Lepidoptera; family Crambidae; genus Eudonia; species Eudonia lacustrata. The sequence continues at coordinate 20,354,052 of OX387320.1, forward strand.
TCTTGTGCTTGCTTGATGAGCTCTTGTTCCGCTCGTTCTATATGCCGGTATTCCAATCCGGTGGCCCTGTGTCGACATATGTCAATAAATGCCAACACTCGCGCAGTCGCTCGTACTAACGTTTCATACTTAGAGAAGCGAGTCGGGTCCAGTATCCAGCTATCCCGTCTTGGTTCCACTTCTGTTGTGTGTGGAACTTCTTGCTCTTCAGCTTGGTTGTCGTCTATGCGTTCGAGGGGCCATTCGTCTTCACGTTGATATAGGAAGCGAGGTCCCTGAAACCATCGATCGCTCGTACTTATACGATCGCTGGTCATTCTCGTGGCGTCGTCCGCTACGTTCTCTGTTGTTGGTAGCCATCGCCATTCTTCTTTATGGGTGAGTTCCGCCAGTTCGCCGAGTCGATGCGCCACGAATGGTGTGTAGCGTCGAGCGTCGTTGCGTACCCAATGAACTACTGTAGTGGAGTCAGTCCAGTACACGGTTCTTGTTATTGTACTTCTGTGTTCCTTCTTGATTTGATCAGCAAGTCGCGCTCCGATGATTGCTGCTTGTAGCTCCAACCGTGGTATTGTTTGTGTGCGTTGTGGCGCCACTTTAGCTTTGGCGGCCACTAGCACGACTTTAACGTCGCCGTTGCTGTAGACGATTCTCCAATAAGCCACGGTTGCGTAGGTTTGTTCGCTTGCGTCGCATAGTACGTGTAGCTCCATTTGTTCGTAGGTTCCCGGCGAGTAGCATCTTGGAATTCGCAGGTTTGCAATTTCTTCGAGCTGCGATAACCACGCCGTGAATAGCTCTTGTGCTTCTGCCGGTACAGGTTCGTCCCATGATGTCTTCAGTCGCCATAGACTTTGCAAAATTATCTTCGCTCTGATGGTGAAGTGACTCAGTAGGCCCAGCGGATCGTATATAGACATGACCGCGCTGAGAGCTTCTCTCTTCGTTGGTGCACGCTGCCGACTTCGAACTTCCACTGGAAGTGTTGAATCCCAGCTCGTCTCTTTCAGCATTCCACATCAGACCGAGGATCTTACTCTCTTGCTGATCTCCCCCCAGTCGCATAGGTGAGGTGGCGTATAGCTCCGTGGGCACGTCGCGCAATGCTTCTGTGTCGCTTGCGCTCCATTGTCTCAAAGTGAATCCCGCCGCTGCATGTACCTTCCTTGTTTCATTTATTGCAGCCCGAGCTTCTTGCTTTGTTTCATAGCTGGCAACGAAATCATCCATGTAGTGATTTTCGTTATTGCTTCCAATGCCCGTGGATACTCTTCGGCGTGTCGCTCTGCGTTATGGTTGCGAACGAAGTGCGCCATAAATGGAGAGCTTGCTGCGCCGAATATCATACTTGTCATCTTGTAATGTCGAGGTGGACTTGTGCGATCTCCCCCTCGCCATAGGAACTGTTGGGCCGGTTGATTTTCAACACGTATCTTGACCCGTAGGAACATTTCTTGAATATCTGCTGTGACGGCGATGGCTTTCTTCCGGAAGCGAAATAGTATTCCGGGCAGCGATAGCAGCAGATCAGGGCCTTCCAGCAGCAGGTCATTGAGGCTCACGCCGTTACATCGTGCCGCCGCGTCGAACACTAGCCGTTGTTTGCCTGGCTTGTTAGGGTTGTGTACGGCGAATTGTGGTAGAAACCAGCAGTGGGCGCTGTTCATCTCCGATCCGTCGCATGGCTTCACGTACCCCTTCTTAAGAAGATTTTCTATTTGAGTAGTGTATTCGACAGCGAATTCTGGCGAGGCGTCCATCTTCTTCTCAATGTTCTGTAATCTTCGTAGTGCCGCGTGGTAGCTTGGTGGCGTGGTGACCTTGTCTTGTCGCCATGGTAAGCCAACTTCATAGCCGTCATCAATTTTCTTAATTGTGTTCTGTACTATCTTCATCGCGCGCTGGTCCGCCTCACTTATTCGTGGTTCCCGTGCGACGCCCAGCGCTTCTATCTTGAAGTGAAACTCCACTAGGTCATGAAGCTGTTTGTCGTGCCGCTCTCTTGTATCGCTGTGCCGATCGGGCTCGTAGAGATGAAGCACGTTCTCATTCTTCATAATCATGTTGCGTGGTACGGTTCCGTGCACCACCCAGCCGAGTTGCGTCTTTGAGGCAGCCGGTTCGTTGGGGCCACCGATTCTCAGATCCCTGGAGACAATACTTTCCCAATGATCGGTTCCCACCAAAAGGCTTGGACGCGCTCTCTCGTAACATATTTCTTCTTGCTTCAGATCTTGAAGGTGCTTATGTTGCAATAATTCTTCTGGAATTGATTGTTGATGCAACTTTAAATTCTTTATTGTTCTCGCTTTCAATTGGTATGCGTGATCTTCCTGCTTGCCGCGAACTTACACGGTGACGAGCTTGCTGTTGTTCCGTATTTGCCTCATATTGACGCCATGGAGATGTAGCGGATGTGCAGGTCCTTCCGCATCGACTTGTTTGGCCAGATCCTCGTCGATTAGAGTGATTGTAGCCCCTTCATCCAGCAGCGCGAAAGTGTTCACCTCCCCCCGTGGTCCACCGATGACAACAGGGCACATCTTCAAAAGAACGGCACGTGGTCTGGCAGCTTTGGTAGTAGCTACCGACAACACGGCCTCGTTGCTCGTTGTTGCTTGTTCTTGTGTTGCGGTTGCGGGCTTCTCTTCTTTGTCATAATGAAGCGACGATTGGTGTGGACGTTTGCATTGTCTCACGCCGCATGGCTTGGCGCGACAGCTGCTCCGCCGGTGCTTGTGATGAGCGCACTTGAAACATACTTGCTTTTCTTTTAAAAAGTCCCATCGCTGTTCAGTCGTCATTTCTTTATACTTCGGGCAATGATGTAGTATGTGCGCTTGACCGCAGCTCAGGCACGAATCTTGCACTTCTTCCACGTTGTACACGTTGTTAGCCTTCTTCCTTGGCATTGCAATTGCTGCAGCAGGTCGAACTTCTCTTCTTATGTTCGTTGCATTCGATGATGGAGGAGCGTATGTGTATCGCAACGCTCGGTCCGCCTCTTGCATTAAGAATCGCGAAAGCATCACGATCTCTGGTTCCGCCGTCCCTTCATTTTCGTAAGCGTAGTCACACCAACGTGATCGGATGTGCGGGCTCAGCTTATCCAGCACCTCTCTTGCCAGTAGAGGATTGTAGAGGTACCCCCGACGATCGATTGTCTTCAATACGCAGATGGTGTTTTGTAACCGGACGGCGAACTGATTGCGGTCAGTGGCTGATGATGATGGTTTCGGCGTCTTCCTTAACTCTTCCATGGCTCGATCGATGATAACTTCAGGTCGTCCGAAGCATTGTTCTAATGTTCTCATAATGACGTTCGGATTGGTGGCCGTATGTAGCAGCGCCGACACGTAAGAGTGCCGTAAGAGCGCCAGCGAGTTGATGAATGCATCAACTCGCTGGCGCTCTTCCTCCTTTGAGACACGTCGAACCGGTTCATCGTGGACGCTATCGTCATCCTCTTGAATGGCCGACACTTCGGCGGCATACTTCTTCTTTATTAAATCGGCTTCCAGTTCCAATTCCTTTCTTCTTATAGACGCTAGCTTCTCAGCGGCTTCTAATTCCGCCAGTCGCATTCTCGTAGTAGCGCTTGCCGTAGATCGATGCGAGCGCACAGAACCCACAGTGCACAGTGCCCCCTTGGATTCACCTTGCTTTGCCCCTGGTCTACTTGTTTCGACGCAGGTGAAGTAGGTGCTTCCAGTGAGAGTCGCCGTATTTGCTCAATTTCAACGCGTTGCATCTCTTGACGCCTTTGCTCTTCCAGCTCCGCTGTATCACCTTGACTTCTTGTGATAATGCGATCGGATAATGGCAACGAAGATTGTAGCTAGACGTCTTGATAGCAGCTCCAAACGTTGAAAAAACATTCAGTACCGTAGACGACGAAGGCTTGAATATTTTCTTTCTTCAGAATGTAGGCTTGAATATTTTCTTTCTTCAAAATATTTCTTGAAATCCGGCTTCTCGATGGACCATAATGTGGTGGACTGTATTTTTTGAATAAAACTCTTCTTCGATGTATTTAGTATTTCTTCTTTATTTCCCAAATTGCAACTGATTACTGAACATTGAACATACTTTTTTTTTTTTTGGCCCAGGGAAGAAAATATGCTCGCATATTCCCGGAGATACTGATCTTAAGATCTGAATGATCTTAACATCTGGGTATGTTCCGAGATCTGGGATTAGCCTTTGCCCTCTCTAAAGAGGGCTAAGACCGACCTCAGTAAAAAAAACCCTGGGGTTCGCCTTTAGCCTTAAGGGCTGCGAAGGCTACCGGAACGCACGCCTTCGGGTGGCCGAGAGGCGCGGTAGGCGTTACGTTACGATTGAGTCGCCAACAAAAAAGGACGTTGCGCTCCCCCTGCTGCACTGCAGTGAAGCTGTCTATGTCAACTGACTTAACTATGTGCCGCCGTGTCCCACGCCGCGATTAAGCAATCTAGGTCACGTGACAACTGATTGGGTTGGTCCGATAACGCGTGTTTCGGCCTACGAAAATGAGAAATAGATGGGGGATCGGAGCTCTAGTCCGCTGCCTTTCTAATGAGGGGGTTAGAGTGATTCTCCGCCGCTTCGAAGAATCGCTCCGCGACTGTACGGAGGTGCTGTTGCACGGTTGGAAGTTCCAAATCGCGATGCAAATCAGCGTTCCTCACATACCACGGGGCACCAGTGGCCCTACGCGTGAATTTACTTTGAATGACTTGAAGTTTGTGGAGCGCCGAAGGCGCTATATGACTGAAAACGAGAGACGCGTACGTCATTGTAGGTCTGATACAGACCTTAAAGAGTGTTCTTTTATTTCTAAGTGACATTTTGCTAAACCGGCCCAACATAGGGTTAAGCCGATTTAGGTAAAAACGAGCGTTTTTACCTACTCTGTTGATATGAGGGCGGAAGGACAGACTCTTATCCAGCGTTACGCCCAGATATTTGACCGACTTTTGCCATGGGATACCGGACCCTAGCATGCGAATAGTGGGGGTTCCATAAGGGACTACTTGGGATCTACGCTTTACATCGAAGAGAACCGCGACACTCTTGTCGGGGTTCACCTCGACGCGCCACTTTCGAAACCAATCACCTAAATTATTGACCGCGATTTGGACTTTAGCTATGATAGCGCTCGGAATAAGCCCGCTAGCGCTCGGGATAGCGCTGTATCGTCGGCGAAGAGCGAGAGCTCAATGCCGTGTTTTGGGATAGGGATATCATTGGTGTACGCCGTGTACAGCAATGGAGAGAGGGCACTGCTCTGCGGCACACCAGCCCTTATCGGGCGGGTGGAGGAAAGCGTGCCCTCGTGCCTAAAACGGAAGGTACGATTCGACAAGTACGATCTAATCAGACGGATTAGTCTATCTGGCATGTCCAGCCGATACAGCTTGTATATCAGCCCGTCATGCCAGACCTTGTCGAAGGCCTTGGCTACGTCAAAGAAGACTGCTACAGTCTTCTTTTTATATCGCGTATGGAAACCGCTCAAAATGAATTCGACTATGCGGTGGACTTGTTGGGGGCACGAGTGCTCTCGCCTAAACCCGAACTGTTGATCTATGATAACGTTGTTCCCGAAAAGGTGCTCTCTCATACGAGCGAGTATGACCTTTTCGAAAAGCTTCCCCATCGCCTTGAGGAGGCTAATGGGGCGGTGACTGGAAGGCAAATTAAGGGGTTTACCCGGTTTGGGAATCCCTATTACGATTGCTTCTTTCCACGCGTTTGGAAAGTGGCAATTATCGTAACAGGCGTTGAAGATCAGGGCTAACAAGGTAAGTACTTAGTTGGGAAAGTACTTGAGTGCCTTGTTTGAGATGCCGTCGGCGTCCGGAGCCTTACGCGGCTTTAAGCCCTTTATAAGTGATTCGATTTCATCGGTCGAAATCGGGGGGGGGGGGAGGAACGGGGTCGGTGAGAGGTTGGGAGCTTCTGAAAAGAAGGTCCTCCTCCACTGCGCGAATGTGCACCGGATCGCACTCTTGGGAGCTGACTGAGCACTGAGAGGCAATGCTAACAGCGAAACATTCGGCCTTTTCCTCGTCCTCGAAGGCTATGGAGCCATCGGGGCAGGAGAGGGGAGGTGTGTGTTTCGTCGCGTCGATACGAAGGGCTCTCGCCACTCTGTAGTACGCAACGTGGGAAGGTGTTATTTCCCCCATAAGGTCATCTCACACCTCGCCCCTCCATTCGGAAAGGCGGGACCTAAGTGCGCGCTGAGCGCGGTTAGCGGCGAGCCTAAGAGCGGGGGTTGGGTAGAGAGCCGCTCTCCGGAGAGTGGCATTTTTGGCTTTAATCAAGTTCCGGATATCCGCCGGTGGCCGGCGCACAGGTGCGTCGACCACCCGCGAGTTATCCTTCACGGCTGATTGTACCATACAAGTGATGGATTCCACCGCACTATCGATCTTATCCGTACTATCGAAATAGTCCGTGATAGTGAACCGAGCGTACGGCGAATCGGGCGCGTCTAAAGTAGAGGCGAGAGCAGACTTACAACCTTCCCAGTTGGTGAAAGTTTTAGTCGTAGTAGTGTTAGAGGGAGTGGGAGGGGCCTGTGGCCCAAGCACTAACGAGACTGGACGGTGATCGGAACCTAGGTCATCTAGTGTTTCGATGGCACCTAGGTTCAACGCTACGTCTTTCACTAAAGTGAAATCTAAGACGTCAGGCCTATGTTCAACGTTATCCGGATAATGAGTAGGAGCGTAGGGGCACAAAACGTCCAAACCTAGCTCTTCCGTTATCCGTAATAACCTTCGGCCGTTGGTGGTGGTTGTTACACACGTCCAGTCCGTGTGTTTAGCATTGAAATCGCCGAACAGGACCACGGAGCGCCCCAACGGGAGGAGCGCTTCGAAATCACTGCGCAGCGGTGGGCAGCCTGACGCTATGTAGACGGACGCTATGATTAGGGATCAATGTCCCGTCATGGCTATCCGGCAAACAGTAGCTTCCATATTGGCGAGAGGCGGGGTAGGTATGGGTGAGCAATGCAAACTCTTCCTAAAGTAAATGGCAGTGCCGCCTCTAGGAGGGCCAGAAGGGCCACTAGTGCGGTCATTGCGAATTAGCGAATAATTAGGTATCGACAACCCCTTCAAGATAGTGGGTGTTAACCACGTCTCTTGGAGGAGTTAAAAATCGATTTCCCTATTTTTAACGAATTCCTTAATTTCGGCGATATTTGGGCGTAAGCTGCGACAATTGAATGACACCAACGAAACACCTCTAGGCTTAGATCGACCAGCTGATAAAGGCAGCGGAGCTATAGGTAATGTGTTGTCACTTGTACCACTATTCGCCATAGGCTATAGTACTACACTCGTCAACAATAAAATACGACTACTGTATTAAACAGTATTGTATTGTCTTTACTTAAAAATAAATAAAAAACTTTTAATCCAGTGCCTTGATCAGTGCGCTGTGCTCGCATAAAGCGAGCATGCGCTCCTGACCATTGCGCGCATTACGCAACTTGCTAGCTAAAACAGCGAGCTCCGACAAGTCGATCATCTTTAGTACACGATTTACGGTGCTAAAGTCATCGGCTAGCGAAGGCTCCTGTTGGGATTGAGATTTAGGCTTAGGGCCGGGTAGGCGTGGCTTAGGGCCAGGCTCCGCCTTCCCGGAACGCTGGGGTTGAGGACTGGAGACTGGCTTACTGCCAGTCCTCCAGTTCTCGACCGGCGCCGGGGGGACTGTTTCCTTTCCATACTTGATGGTCGGGAATTCATTTATTGCGCTAATCGCAGGGGCTGAGGGCGTGACCGCGGGGTCTGTTTTTTAGCCGAATTAGGCCCGGAAGGGGCCTTTCGGCTGTTACGCGACGGTGATTTTTTCACGCTCTGAGGAGCGCGGGGGCAACCCCTGTAGTTAGCCGTGTGACCGTCTTGGCCACACAGCACACATGCGTTCGTAAGGAACGCCGCGGAGTACGCATCTGACCTTACGCTCCTCTGGGAGCGTAAACCTATGGTAGGCAATGCCTCTGTTCTTAGGAGCAGAGTCAATTGCCTAAACATGGCCGTGTCAGTGACATTGATTTTGATGCTATTGTGCCTAGCATCATTTTTCGCCTTTGACCACGTAATTTTGTGATCTCTACAGAGATCACTCACACACGGCCATTGCGCCTTGTCTCTCAAATGAATGGGAGGCGGCGCCTTGGCGACGAAAAGAACCGGACGTGAAGTCGACGGCGATTTGCGGCCGGTTTTACGCGGCGGTTCAGCCGCAGGGGGCGTGGCCGGCAGGGCCGGTGAGGCGCGGGGGATTTTTGAGAGCGCTTTGCCTTGCCTTAGTGGCCTCGGAGGCCGACATGGCGACGAAACTCTCCCTGCTTATGGCAGGGAGGTACGCGACGGCGGAAAATAAGGAACGATTATAGTGTTGTCTTATCGATCAACACTAATACCGTCACCCCTGGGAAGGCCCAGGTGCACTGGGCTCGGGTCTTCCGGTTTCGCCTAAGGCCGGAAGGGCCTTAGGCAGCACCCGGGGCTGTGCTGTGCAAGAGCTAGCTTAGTTGGCACCGTTCAGTATCCACTAGCCCGCGCAAACTTTTATTATTGGCTATTACGCTTTCGCGTAATAGTCACTAATAAATAGAAGCGCAAACGAACGTTATCGTAAAACGGATAACGCTGTAATACCTTGAACGGAGATCGTAGATCGTAGGTAGAGAGCGGAGCGATTGGGGCACGCGGCACACGGGGGTGCACGGCGAGCGGATCGGGGAGATATTGAACATACAAAACTGCGCTACTTATATCCGTTTTGGACGTATGGCAACTAGCGACGCGTTGACACAGTTGATTTTGCGACCGTTACAAAATCCCATACTAACTAGACAAACAAATAAGTGGACTTTAACGTGATTGGCTAATTCATGTTAAGAGGTGTTTTGACAAGATCAAATCTAACTTATTCTTATTGCTTATTTCTACATTGAGTTTTACATACAAAATAATAACAAAATAATCAAATATCCTTATGCTACGTAGGTCCTAACTAACTAAACTCGGCGTCCTCAACAGTCACCATTGGCAAATTAGGCTACTGGAACCCCACAGACCGGCTATGTGGTCTGTGTGGAACCCTCTCTTACCGCAAGCGTATTTGCTTTCTAGAGGAGTTTACTATACATATACTAGGCTATTACTAATGTGTTACACTTGCCGTTCATATAAAGGACATAATAGATAAACTAGCTTTTGCGCGGCTTTGCTCACGTGGGCTACACGACTTGTGATTGTTTGTAATAAAAGCCAAACTTTTTAAATGTAAATTCATAATTTCTAACCAGTCCAAATACCGAATGATTAAACTTTTAAATTGGCAGATTTTCTTACAAACTTTCCCTCCCTCATTTCACCCGGTTTTTCTAAAAATGCTACAAAATGTCGTTCTTTATTTTTATTCAAATATCTATAGATCGATCAAATTATTCATTTTTATAGTTACCTATTCAAAATTCAAAATTCAAAATCATTTATTCAGTTTAGGCTACAAGTAGCTCTTGTGAATGTCACTATGCCATCGGTTCGTAAGTCTACTCTGGGCGGGAGATCTTGTACTGAGAAGAACCGGCAAGAAACTCAGCAAGTGTCCAGCTCTTTTCTCCCTTACAGCGTCAAAAATATTGGAAAATGCCCTATCATAGCAGGACACTTTCCATTACAAATAAACACAAAAAATATATATAAGACAACCACAACATGTAAAAAAAACAAAATAAAAAAATGTAAGTTAACAAATTTACATCAGATAATTATGTAAAAGTTTCAATTTCCACAATGTCATACAGCACCACTACAGTACTCTAGTAAAAGTCAAAAATTGTTTAGGTAAAACAAAGTCAAACTATAATTAATAATACTAAAAATAAGATAAGTATGCAAGAGCAGACCAGCCTCCACAGGCGGCACCCGTTCACGAGCATGACATATGAATCAGCCATCGCTTCGCTCAACCATATTTTAGGGAACGTAACGACCCGACGCACACGCCACCACCGCAGAGACAATTAAGAGAGCATGACAAACTCAAGATACTCTAAATAAAAACTTAATGATCTATTTAACGCAACGCTGTTTGTTATCTGTAGGACAAAGCTGATTAAAGCTATCAAATCAGTATAAAAAATAATTTTAATAAATTGATTCAAATATAATGTGATTGTTATTATAACCAGGCTGTTTTATCATCTAAATATTCTTTGACTGTATAATAACCTTTTATAAGTAATAAAGACTTCACATGTTTTTAAACTTATCCAAAGGTAAATCCAGTACAGAATTTGGTATTTTATTGTAATAGTGTATACCTTGCCCCAAGAAAGAACCAAGTACCTTCTGTAACCTGAACAGTGGCATTACAAGTTTTGTCTTATTTCTAGTATTGAAATTGTGTACGTCACCGTGTTTAGTAAAGGAGTTGATGTTGCAACGTACAAAAACTATACAATTATAAATATATTGATCAGGTTCAGGTATTAACTGTCAGGACACCAATCTGCTTAAAAAGATTTCTTAAGGAAGTTCGTGATCCTAGTTTATAGATTGCTCTTATTGCTCGTTTCTGTAAAATGAATATAGTTTCAATATCAGCCGCTGTTCCCCAAAGTAGGACGCCATACGACATGACACTATGAAAATAACTAAAATAAACTGTTCTAGCAGTTTCAACGTCTGTTAACTGCCTAATTTTTCTAATGGCATAAGCAGCAGAACTGAGTTTACCGGCCAATTTCGATATATGAGGATTCCATTGAAGTTTTGAAACAAGGGTAATGCCTAAAAAGACTGTAGAATCTACCAAATCTAATTGATCACCGTTTATTCTAATATCAGTTGGTTCATTTCTGACATTTGGTAATATAAATTTAATACCTTTTATTTTTCTTAGCGTTAAGCTGTAAATTATTAATAGTAAACCAATGGAGTACCTCTGAAAGAGCTTTATTTACATTTTCATAATTAGTCCTACACCTAGTCACATTAAAAATGAGTGAAGTATCATCTGCAAATAATACAATTTCACAGAAGTTCTCTACAAAGAATGGCAAGTCATTAATATAAATCAAGAATAGAAAAGGACCAAGAACCCTTGTGGAACTCCCATTTTTACATGAGAACCAGATGATTTAGTACCATTTATATCGACAGTTTGAGTTCTAGAGCTGAGATATGACTGTATTAAATTTAGTGCAAAATCTTCGAGACCGTAATAATGTAGCTTCAACACCAGAGTCCGGTGCTCAACGCAATCAAAAGCCTTGGACAAATCGCAAAAAACTCCAAGAGCATTTTGAGACTTCTCCCAGGCATCAAATATATGTTTTATTAGAGCAACGCCTGCATCAGTTGTAGAACGACCCCTAGTAAAACCATATTGCTTACTATGTAGTAAGGTTGTTTGTGTTAAAATATGACATCAACTGTTCGAGTATAATTTTTTCATAAATTTTACTTAGCGCTGGTAATATTGAAATGGGCCGATAGTTACTGGGGTCTTCTTTGTTTCCTGATTTGAATAAAGGTATAACTTTACTAAACTTCATAAGATCAGGAAAGATTCCCTTATCGACACAGTTATTAAAAATTTCAGCAAGATACGGTGCAATAGAATAAACAATATTCTTAATTACTTTATTTATTTATTTATTTGTGTTCGGGAGTCTTACAGCAAAATAGTCTAGTAACTAAATAATACACAATAAATATGGCGATGCTAACAACAAGTCTCCACCTATGGATAGAAAAATAAAATCTAAGAACATATTGTATCACTAAATTATTTAAAAAAGGATTAAACACTTAAAAAATTGAATAACACAGTAACTTTTGGTGTGCAGGACAGTTTAGGTAAAGAAATTTTTAGCTATTATACTCTTCAAAGAAGTGCTGCTGGTGCAAAACAGGTCAAAATCTAAAATAGACTTATTTATTGCAGTAGATGTCCGAGGGAGAAATGAATTTCTCCTATAATTAGTATGCGCTGGCGTCACAAACACCTCGACACGTTGTCTCAAACGCGGCTCACTTTAATAGATATACCCCACAAATCACTCGTGTTTATCATTTTAAGCGATTTGAATGTTTTAATAATATTCATTAAATCAATGTATTTAAATTGAAAGGAAAGATTACATTTTGGTACATATTTTTGGAGTAAAGTTTGTGCAGTTTGACCAAGTTGTCGTTTACTTTTAAAGTGAAAGTATTATCCCGTGGTTTAAATTTACCTGTTTCACGGTTTATGATGTCCCAAGTGGCTTTGATTTTATTGTTAGACTTTTTAATTTTTTCTTTAATGTAATTAGAATTTGCTACTATGCACACTTTCTTAAACATTTTCGAATAATTCTTTACATATTCCGTAAAATTAACATTTTGGTTATATTGTTTTAAACTATATAAATCATACAATTTATTTCTACTTTTATATATACCAGTCGTGGCCCAGTCACAGAACTTAAGTTTATGAGTAATTTTTATTGTTTTTGGTGTAAACACCTGGTTGTATTCGGTCTTGATTAAGTTAAAAAGATTACTATAAAGTACATCTGGATCATCTTGTACAAAGAGCAATGCATCAATTTTACAAGCTATACTATTTTTGAAACACTCCACTCGCTCTTTTGTAACTGGTTTACAGTTCACTATTTTTGGTTCATCTCTAATATCAAAATCATAGGTCACCTTCAAACCGCAATGGTCAGACGTAAGATTATTAATGAGTGACTTAGAAACAGGGTCATAGTCTGTAAAAATATTATCGAGACAAGTGGCCGAATGTGAAGTTATTCTAGTGGGTTCGAGAAATAGATTCAAAAGATTAAAACATTTAAATAAGGCAAGAAGACGAAGACTCGTTGGAGTGTTTTCTAAAATATTTATATTAAAATCTCCACATACTAAAACAAATTTCTTTTTTAGTTTTAATTTTCTAAGTACGTCTTCCATTACTGTTTTAAAAATATTGAAATTGCCCGAGGGGGGTCGGTATACACACACTATTACAAAACTATTGAACTCCACACACGATAGTTCAATGTTACGCTCCACTGATAGGTCTACAATATCGTTGCGATTTTTGTATTTAATATTACTTCTTACTAATATTAGAGAACCGCCGTGAATAGCTGAGCTTCGCACGTACGCGCTTGCTAGTTGGAAGTTATTAACATGGAACGATGTGTCATGACTTTTTAGCCAATGCTCAGTTATACAAAACACATGAATTACCTGACTTTTTGCTAATAATTCTAATTCTAAGTCCTTGCTAGCCAAACCCTGAATATTTTGATGTATAATAGTAATGGATGTGGGCTTGGCTTTTGTCTTAGACCTCAGTTTAAACCTGAGGTTGTAACCTTATTAGATGTAAAAGTTGCATTAGTAGAACTACTAATGATTAAGTTATTATCATGAAAAGACTTAGTTATACCACCTATAACTGTATCATGTATATTAAAAGCTAACAAATTAGCTATCTGAGTCCTACATTTCTTAGAAAGATACATAGTATCTGACGTCAAACTAAAGTTTTTAATAAATTTATTTATATCGAAATATAAAATAGTGTCACTATGACGACAAATTAAATTAAAAAGTAATAAATTTAAGTCATAAATGCGCTTATTTTTTTCCCAGGTTAAATTTGTACAATAAGGAAAAGCGCTAACTATTAACCTGCAATTCGTATCTGATTGCAGTTTAATCAAAAAATTAAAATTATTTATAATGTCGCGTTTCTTCGTATGTGAACTGTCACCACACAATATAATAACATTAGTGGAACTATTCTATAAACTATTGCTTTGAGAATAACGATTTCCCCAAACAACATTCCCCTTTTTTACTTCTTTAAAGGAAAATAATCAAAATTGCTGATACAGGTCATTCTTTATTTCTTTTCAAAAAGATAAATACCAATTCTTATATATTTTACTTCAAAACTGACTGACTTTTACACAAACTTTCACTCCCTATTTGACCCACTTAGGGTAGGTATGATTTTCGCAAAATCCTTTCTTAGTAGCTGGTCACGTCACTCAATTAACGTACAGTCCAAATTTCATCTAATTAGCTTCAGCGGTTTCGTCTCGGCGATGATGAATGAATCAGTCAGTCAGGACAAGTCATTACATGTATTTAGATTATGGTTATAAATAGGATGTCAGTTAAAAAATACTAATAATACTTTTCATTTTAATTCAAGGGATGCTCAACACAAAATCCAAGGGTCAAATGAACTCTAGACCGTCGTAAGAAGAACCACAATGGGTTGTGGATCATCTGGCCACGTGGCGCCGGTGCCTGAGGAGACCGCTAACGGCCACGGCAAGGCCTCAAATGGCCTTCAGGCCATCAACGGTCGCTATGACAACGAGCACGACGACCTACCTACTGTTGTGTTGCCAGAGACACCTATCAGGCCTAAGCCACGTGAGTCTCTTTTGGATTTTACATGAGGAATTATCAGTCACTTTTTATGATAAGTACGGAGCCGGCAAACAAACTTATGCGTTTATAAAATTGCGTCCAACTTTTTGAAAATTCTATAACCTACCACCTTACTACACTAACTATAATGTTTCAATTTTCAGCAATAGCCTTCGAGATCCCTCTAGAAGAGATAGATGGTAACAAGCGAGATGCTATCACCCCGCCACCTCACCTGCAGCGATTGCTGCAGCCACCACAACCAGAGATAAGTCTGCCGGACATAGAGGAGAAGCTCGCAGAGGCTGAACAAAGAAGGCTTTCTGTAAGTAAAGAGTCGTTATACCTACAGCGGCAGCTACAGCTATCGCAGGCAGAGGTAAGTCTACTGAACATTAAGGAAGATGCCTAACAAATAAGAAACGTCAGTAATCAGTCGTCTTAACTATAGCGGTTACTTGCAGCCACAGCAGCCAGAGATAAGTATGCTAGACATAGAGGAGACTCAATAAAGAGGTACTTATGTAAGTAACAGCCCCGCTACAAACGACTTTAAAGTTTATACTGATACCCCCCACCAACCGTTAGGTCATAAAGTAGGTATCAGACAACCTTGCGCAAGCACAAGGGACCATCTATCTCAGGTCATATAGCCAGATCAGGACGCGCCGAAGCGCATTCTTCATCCAGAACTCTTAAGACTAGTGTTTTTAACGAGTTACCCCGTGGACACGTATAGTCCTCTACCTAATATCCAGATAGGTTACCGGAGCTGTAAGCTCGCTCACTTCTCGTTGCACTAAGAGTACAACTCGCAGTTCTACTGCTAGGGTCGTCAATTCTTAAGTCGACTACCAAATGTCCTCTTTGGTGGCGGAGTTGTAAGCCCACTCACTTCTCAGTACCCATCCAGGTACCTCGCAAGTTTCACAATCCTACGCGGCTGGCTTAACCGGAGACATTGCATCTAGCGGGCGCCTCTACTAGTTATCCAGACTAATGCCACAGATGTTGGAAGCCTACTCAATGAAAACCACCGAGCAGAACAACCAACTATGAACAACTCACGTGCCACGCAAATCCATTCATGAATGGCCCCACCGAGACCGCTACTCGGACCCGCTCGTTGTGCACGAAATGGAAGCCTAGCCAGACCTCAACCAGGCAGACGAACATTCCCACTTCTACAGCTAACCACATAGCCACCACGAGTCCAACCCATGTCCGGGGCCCTGCCAGAGACGCCCGCGAAGACATAACCAGCAGGGGGCTTAGGATCCGAACTCCTGTGGTAGCCTTGAAAAGACAGCCGGACCCGTAGTTCCAGCTGCCATGCCCTACCTATCAGTAGATAGGAACAAATTATGTAAGTAACAGTTGAAAGGATGGGAGAGGATCGAGCTGCCAAAAAAGCGTATCTGGGGCAGCCAACTGGGCGTCGTCGGTCGCCCGGTGGGCAGGCCGAGATATCGTTGGAAGGGTGAAGTCGCCAAGGACCTGCAGGAGATCAACATGCCTGAATGGTCGGAACTGGCACAAGATCGAATTAAATGGCGTATACTTTAACGTCGGAGGCCAAGACGAAGAAGTAGTACGTAAGAACAAGTCAACGCACCTACAGCGGCTACTGCCACTGAAGCAAGGTAAATCTGATGATGGAGATGTTTAACAAAGAATCATCTCTGTAAGTTACCAGTCGCTTTAACTATAGCGGTTACTGCAGCCACAGCAGCCAGAGATAAGTTTGTTGGACTCAATAAAGAAGGATTTATGTAAGTAACATGTGAACGCACCTACAGCGGGTACTGCCACTGCAGAGAGGTAAGTCTACTGAACATTGAAGAGATACATAACGAAGAAGAATCTCTGTAAAGCTCTGATTTCCTAGGATAGCGGTGCCGTCATAAAGCGGCCGTAATATAACGTTGTCTATGTAAACAAAATGGCGCGGTTTCCTAGAGAGCGGTAATTGACACCGTAACGTCAAAAAGCGGTGCCGTCATTTGTATGACGGCCGTCTTGATGGTGTCGGATGGTTTCGTGAACGTTTTTCGATAGCGGTGAAGGTGTGTTTTTTTTGACTGTAAAAAATGAATAAAACTAATTTCTCTTCATTGCTCAGCAAACGGCGACATACTAAAATCTCAAATGCACCTTCTGTACCACGAGATTTGATTAAATCATCTTCTGCCAAACGACTACTTTCCTCTTCTGATAATAGTTCATCCTCCAAGTAAATTATTAAAACTAAATCAAGGTCGTCCATTATCTCTCCTGGATACGTTTCGTTTGACGGTTGTTTAAAAAAATGATGACGGTGTGTGAAACTGACTGTGTGACGGCCGTGGAACTTTTCACATGTCGTCACCGTAAAGACGGCCTTCTTTTTGCGTCCGTAATATTACGGCCGCTATATAACGGCACCGCTATTCTAGGAAACCAGCTTAACTACCGCGGCTGCTGCAGCCACCGCAACCAAAGACATATGTCTGCTGGATATAGAGTAGGTAATTTAAATATATATAAAAAGTTTGTGGAGGCCAGGCCATTCCTATTCTGTTTATTTTATTATTTTTATATGAAGAAGACGCCTTGCTGCTCGTACCACTTCGTCTAGAGTAACGCAGATGGTTATGAGGCTCTCTACCCGACCCCCGTGCCCATCACGCCCTTCTAGTCCAACATTGGATTTTTGATAGATATAATTTCTGTTAGTAACACAAATATAGACTTCAGTTAAGCGCCCCAAAACTATTCCTCAAAGCGCTCCTTTTAATAACTGCTAATAAAAGGAGCCCCGTGTGGTGCTGGGGATAACGAATTGCACCACCCCATCTCTTCCCGTGGGTGTCGTAAAAGCCGTCTAAGGGACCATTCCAGAGGATGGGCAGCAGCATCTCTCTGAGGTAACCCTCAACCTACTGCGATCGCCAACCCGCCTGCCAAGCGTGGCGATTACGGCAAATACCCCTCATATCCTTGGGGGAGGCCTTTGTCCAGCAGTGGACGTCTTTTGGCTGAGATGATGATGATGATGATGATGAATAAAAAAGGAGCGCTTCACAATTAGAGATTTTGAGTTTGATTTTGAGTTAGAGATTTTGAGATTTTGAGTGGTAGAGCCACGCTGCGTTGCAGCACGAAATGGGCCGGCTCGCCCGGCGAAATACCACCCTCTCACAGAATATTGGCGTGAAACAACGGCACTCGTTGCTGTTGTGTTTCGTCCGGTGAGTGAAAGTACCGGAGGCCCATCTCTCACCCCTCCCCCCTCCCAATTCCTACTCCCTCCTCAAGATCCAACTCCTTCCTCAAGGTCGGCAACGCATCTGCGATTACTTTGGTTTTGCGGGTGTCCATGGGCGGCGGTGATTGCTTTCCATCAGGTGACACGCCTGCTCGTTTGCCTCCTTTTTAAAATAAAATAAAAAATAAAAAAATTAAAATATTGAAATTTTATTCCTCGAAGCGCTCCCACGTTGAAAAATAGGGAAGAGCATGAAGTAAACGTAAAATGAAGTTTAAAGGAGGGGAATGTAACTTTCGCATTTTACACCTATATACCTTTATTATGTCTAGATATGTTGTCCTTGCAAAAACAAAGAAACAACATTAACCTTCAATTCTATTCATAATTTGTTTTTATTCTATTCTATTCTGAGTCATCTTTTCATTAAGTTAATAGACAAAGCGACAAAAACTTTATTGATTAAAAGACAGTGTATCATGATTGTAATCGACTTAAAATGTTCCTTTGCTGAAACTTTATTCGACTGTTTTTGTCGTTATTACCTAACTAAACTCCTTATTAATTACTAGTTATCAGCTTAACCTTAAAAAAGATCGCACATTTATTTATTTATTATCGACTTATGCAATAAATGAATAGCTACAAACTTATAAGTAAAACAGAAAAGTCATTAAAAGTCTCCACTGTTAGAAGCTACTTAAATAACAAAGGAGCAATACTTACTCGCACCAAAGCACAGTTATAAAAAAGGCTTAACGTTAAAACTAACTACAATCACATCAGTAAGTTTCGGATATTTACTCATCATCATCATCATCATCTCAGCCAAAAGACGTCCACTGCTGGACAAAGGCCTCCCCCAAATAATCATATGCTCTATATTATTATTATCTCTTTATTTCTTTTTTTTTCTTAGCCTAGGTTTGTTATAATATTAATATAAAAGTAAAATACAAAAGCACATACAAAACATAAAATATTATAAAAAACCTAGCCTAGGGTACCGCCGGCAACGGGGCAGGGCTCATGCTGCCGGTGGTTAGGGCTGCAGAGACAGGAACCTTCGGACTATCCGCGCCAGTTCCAAGAGTACCGCCTTCTGTATCTGACCCTTGATCCAACCATTGAGCGAGTGTTTCTTAAGGTGTTGGTCGAGACTCTTCGCTACCAGACCGTTCGCAGACACGACTATCGGCACAATGATTGTCGAGTCAATATCCCACATGGCGGTTACCTCGTGAGCCAAGTCAAGTTACTTGCTTACTTACTTATTATTATTATTTAATTATATCTTTATAATTAATCTTATACAGAAAAAAGTAGCATCGAATTTTTTCTATCCTTATTTACATACTAAATAATTTAATTTATGAAGAAGCCTTTACTAAGTTTCCTTCTCAATGAAGATAGGCTGATATTGAAAAAATCAATGTTGAAACTGCTGTCTTTACACTTGTCATTAAAGGTTTTAGTTGCTCTGTAAATACAACAATTTTGACGACAATTGGTACAAACTTTAGGAAGATAGAAGAGAGAGCTGCTGCGAAAAGATCCAATTAGTATGTAAACCAGTAGTCCCGAACAGTCGACCGACGAAGTAACTATTTTGTATAGAAAAATTAAATCTGCAATGTCGCGTCGGTACGAAAGGGGTAAGAAGTGATGCTGACGACAAAAATCAAGGTAATTACTAATTTTGACCTTGGATCGATAATTTAGATAACGTAAGAATTTTCGCTGTATTTCCTCAAGGCGCTTAACATAAACAGCGTATCTCGGATTCCATATCTGAGAAGCGTATACCAAATGCCAGCGTACGTAGGTAAGTAGCTTATAATATTTTCAATGTTTTTAAGGATTTAAAATCCTTTGATGACCGCATTACAAAGCCGAGAGATCTGGAAGCTACGATAGACGATATATGGTAGTGGAATAATAATTTGACTTATTCGTCAACTGGCATGTGTGAAAGTGGCGAGTACGAGCGAGTTGGCACCTCCCGATTTTACCTATTTTTTTTGTCGTCAACTCGCTCGTTCGTGAAAATCTAACGTAGTATGTACAGTCAGCTACAAAAACATTTTAATAAATTTAATATATGTAAGTTTTTTTATTGTATCTTTGTCATTATCTATATATCTTTATCTCTATTGTATTGATGTGATTGAGTCGTGAATGACACCCAAATCATACAACACATACTAAGCAAACTCCACAACGACCGGTCAATAGCAACCCAATTAAAAAATATTTAACCCATTTGACCTGGCTTGCATTATCCGTCGTTACCAACCACCAATCTGCACTGGGCTTGCGTGGTGGTTTAACCCGTTTTCCCTACCTACAAGTATTGGGAAGGCTCGTGCCCCAGCAGTGGGGACATAAAATAAGCTGGCGGTGATGATGATGAGGATGTACTAAAAATTCAAATGCTCATCGCTATGACCCCGATTCCTCGTGCACCGCCATAATTAACGGCGTCCAATTTAATTAATGAACAAGTGCAACGTAGCAAAAAATAATAAGACCCACAGGAAGTAAGCTTAACACGAGCGACGCGCACTCTCTCACTACACTAAACATACACACTAGTTTAGGCCCAATACACCGTACTCTTAGAACAAGGGTACGACGAGCCGGCTCACACGCGCTCTATACCATGTACCTGGGCGCTTCTCTCCGCCACCTCGGCCCGGTCAACCCGAGCCGCGGTCCGAGCCTTTAGAGGCACCCTCGGGTTGTTCCGCTCCCCGATCCTATCCGAACCCTTCGGAGAAACTAGTAGGGCACGGGGACACTTTTAAGTGTGTGATGCCGTTCCCTCTACAAAACCTCCGAAGGTGATTCGTTTCACACGGCTTGAGGTGCCCTTTAAGTACCTCGCCGCCCCCAAACAAGCCCGGTGAAGCTGAAAATGCCGTTTGAGGCAATCAGCAATCTCTCTAAAAAAAAACCACTTTCTCACGGACACGCATATCGGAACAGTTTGGAACAGTCCAAGCGCATGCGCAGATTTTGCAAGATTCCGTGTCCGTGAGAGGTCTAACAAGCGCGTTGCTCGAGCGCGCTTGCCCGAAGTTCACCTTCTGTGGGTGTCCGCATTTTGTGACCGTAGCTTTCATTAATCCGCGACAGTGGTGTACAAAGGGGTGAAGTTACGTTGACTGAGCAGAACAAATTTATTTTGTTAAATTAAAAAGCGCTCTAGGTATATTGCTTGTGTAAACCACTGTTGTGCAATTAAAGTACTATTTTAAAGGAATCTAACACGCTTTACTATGTAAACGAAATAATAAAGAACGCCTACTATTAATTTCATCTAACTGTAATGAATATTACATGGTGTTTTATAGGTGGTCCAGAAAATTTATATTTTTTTTTTTGAGATAGATTGCTTATTGCCTCTGGCGGCATTTTCAGCGTCACTTTGGGGGGGGGGGAGGGGGGGAAAGAAACTTAAAGGGTTCCTCAAGCCGTGTGAAACGTCAGAGGTTTCTAGAGGGAACGGTATCACGTGCTATAGCGCGTGTCCCCGACCCCTACTAGATTCTCCGGGGGGTTCGGATCAGATCGGCAGAATATATCAACAGCAGACATGTGATACCCTGTAAGGGTACCACAAAGTATTGTTTAAATCATTATCATCATAATCATCATCATCAGCTCATTATATGTCCCCACTGCTGGGGCACGAGCCTTCTATAGATGGATAGGGAGAACGGGCTATAAACCACCACGCGGGCCCAGTATTGATGGTTGTTAACGACTGCTAATGCAGCCGGAACCAACGGCTTTACGTGCCTTCCGAAGCACGGAGGAGCACGAGATGATACATATTTGGTCACCCATCCGATGACCGGCATTTGCGAAAGTTGCTTAACGTCAGCACGTTAACCACTGTGCCGTCGAGCTCCTCCATTATATTTTAAATAAATAGGCCTATTAAATAGGTCCTTTTTAATAGAAGACCACCTACTTATAATTACGTTTGAAAATATAAAAAATATGAAAAAAAACTTTAAAAACATCAACGACGTATCTATAGATGCTAATGTTCACATTAGCCATATATTTCATGTTCAGGTTATGTGAAAGTGTAAAATACCTACCCATTGTAACATAAAATCTACAAAAAAAAATTACGAACAATACTATGCCTACTGGTTTCCAACTTTGCTCCGGCATAACCTTACGGCCTTCAGAATCTTGTTGTCATGTTATCTAAGTATTTATTTAAACAATATTATGTTAACATTCTTTTAAAAATTGAAGACTTAGAACAAAAAGTGGGAACCTACTCACGAGCTGATGATGATGATGATTTATTTATTTACCTATTTATTCATTAAAGGTACACTGACAGATTAATGTCATTACAAAAACATTTATACATATTCCACATTACAAGACAAGACAATAATCTAAGTTTTGTGTACACAGCGTGAAATCAAGTAAACTTACCGAACATTTTTGTTTATAACTTAACTTATTTAACTAATATTTACAAATATTTTTTATTTATTTATACGAATATTTATGTGTAGACACAAGGGTCATATTATAATAGCTTTTTGCTTCTTTATGTTGGTAATATAAATACCTTGATCTTTGACTTTGTTCTGAATGAAAATTTGCTGCAATCTTCTTTATAGTAGTTAGCAACGCTCTCGTAGGTGATTTATTTTATTTTATTTTATTTTAGTTATTATTAGGTATAACAGTTCTGCGTTCTGCGCACTTTTTTTTCTTTTCGAAGGACATAAAATGTGTGCGACTGTGCTGGTTGTCTACAACCAGCACAGTCGCACACAAAGTCAAAAAGAAAATGTAAATTTACTACGAATAGACTAAAACGGTGAGCTGAGGAGCAGCATCATGGGGACGGACGCCATAACGCTCCCGCAGAACTGTTATACCTAATTATAACTAAAATAAAATAAAATAAAATAATTCACCTACGAGAGCGTTAATATCTATATTGGAAGGAATTGAGAAGGAAATAATACAAACTAAACCTTAGGATGCATTTACTAAAAGAGCAGAAGGCAAAGTGAAAATATGGCAACATGACTACAGACAACTCTAAATAATAAAAAACATTAAATCTATGGTTGGTGTTACCAACAAAGCCTATGGCCTGGTGTTAATGTCAATGATGATGACGATGATATTTTTTATCCAGATTCTGCAACAGCGCGCTGCGTCCGCGCAGAAGAGATCCCAGAAGATGATGAGGTCTATCCATGAAATGAATCAAGCTAACATCGAGCATGTATGTAACAATATTATTATGTCTAACATTAACATTATGTATAACATCTTCCACTCGATATGTGTAACATCTTCCACTCGCTTTCTATATATTCAATTTGTGGAAGTGATTTCATGAAATGCGACGGAAGTAGGTGTAACAGTGTGACAGGAAGTCGGGGAAGATTTTGTAAATTTAAAATCGATATTATGACCATAACATATTGTGTCATGGTCATAATACCGATGTGTGATTATATGTGACATATTGTGTCATTTGACTATCAGAGGTCATTTTAAAATGTCAACTGTCTTCTGTTTATGTCTCATTTATTTTATAGTTATAAAATTATGTAATAAATAAATAAATAAATAAATAAATTTTTATTTCAGACCAATTTGATCCATAAACTTATTAGTAAATGTTAGTAACAATTGGGCTTAATCCTATGTTAGTGTTGTTAGCACATTTATGTTTATGCACTACTTTTTAAGCCCCGTTGCAATCTCTACCCAGTATCTTTATCTCTAGTAATACCTGACCCATTTTTTTCAGAATATAATGTTAAAATTGCTTATTACTAAGGTGAGATGTCAAATGTTACACATCATATTATTATGCGACTGCTGTAAGATTCGCTCGTTTTCATTTTTATATTGTTCACAACTTCATTTACTTAGACAACATTAACGGACCGGACAGTTGAATATGCCACGCGGCAAAATAACATTGTTAATACATATTGAGATATTACCTATAATGTGATAGCTAGACGAGATAGCCACGCGGACTTATGACAAACTCTAGCAAGCAAGCCTTTACTTTGGACTTAAAACAAGCTCTGGTTGGTTGTGGTAACAACCAAACCGAGTACAAACTTAACTACTTCTTAACTACTGTACTACAGACGTGGACAAAATCAATTAACTCTAAAACTCCTTTGTTTCAGGAACATCCGGAGACAAATAAACATGGGACAGCCACTATGACAATCCCACCGGAACCAGGGATGTGCGAAGACAAATATATCACCTGAACTTACCCCTAACCTCCGGACATTGTCAGACATAACAGCAATTAAATAAATCAACAGCTTTTAATACGTTTTTACAATTAGTCTATAAGTGTGGCGCCTCAAAAGTATTGTGACAATATTTTATGAATAACTCAAAATAAAAGTTTTTAATATATTAATAATGTATATGTGGTACATAACGCGTTCTATATTTATTAGTTTAATGATCATGTTCGAAATTTTTACTTAAGAATTTCATGATGTTATTTAAGTTTTATAATTTTATCGAAAACTTAATTGTAAGCTATATAATGTTTGTATTTTTAAATATCATTGTTTAATAATTCAATAATTAACTGTCTGTTAGAATAATTACTTACGATTATCTATTAAAGGAAAAATCATGAATTATACAACGTGTAAAATAAATGTGTGGTCAAAATGAAAAGATCCAAAGTGTATCCGATCTAGATCTTGTATGTATTGTTACTAAGACATAATTTAAAAAAAAAATAATTATATTGTCATGGTCATAGTAATTTTTTTTATCTTATAATATTCCTAAGTGTATGTCTTAAGTAATTGTAATTTAATTTATTTTAATAATAATACTATGTCAGGCCTAGCTTAATGTAAATTATATTATGTATGTACTAACATAGTTCTTAAGTCCATTTGTTACTAACCCTATGAGTCCTTGTTACTTGAATAAAGAAATTGTGTTGTATTATTGTATGTAATTATTAACTTTAATTTGTTATGCAATTTACAATTAAATATTTCTATTGTGACGTCACATCAAAATAAACAAGTCTCAACCCTAGTGGTTTAGTAACCTCTGTGTACTAACATTTATGATTACCGCTGCTTGCTTATCACTTTACTAATATAAATATTTTATTAACCATTGCATGACAAATTAAAGTTATTAATTATGTCTTAGTAACAACACATACAAGTTCTAGATGGGATACACTTTGGATCTTTTCATTTTGAGCACACCTTTTTGTTACACGTTGTATAATAAAGATCGATTTTTATTTTGAATTTTTTTTTTGTATGTTGTACTTTCTTGTCCATGTTGAACATGTGCTTTAATAAAAGTAATAAGTTATATATAAATACGTACGGTTAATAAAATTAAGAAATCATTTACAATAAGTATACACTAAGCACACCTTGAAATTGTGCTTCGGTGCTATTTACGACAATTTCGAAACAAACCTGTCCGCAAAATAAGGCTGTTTACCAATATCCCTACCATGAGTTCAAGCAGACCGATCTAGATAGCAATAACAGTGTTAAGGCGCTGACAACTTCGAAATGGCTACTTATCAGGATCTTTTTATATGATTATCTTTTTTATTTACTACAGTATGTCGTTATATAAAATTAAGTATACTTATTTGCGGTACTTATAAAAAAACGCTATTGTTAAATTTTTTTTAATAAAACATTTAGTGCCTTACAAATAAACAAAGAATAAACTCCGAATAGTTATTCTCTTTTACTCCAATTTGAAATGACGTTTACATGACAGGAACAAAACACGGAATAAATATTCCGATATTATTCTTTGTTTATTTATAAGACCCCTAGATTTGAAATAAATTACGTTTTACGTTTTAATTTAATTCATTTTTTTCTGACTTGAATCAAGTAGATCACACACTGTTTGCATCTTTTTTGCTTGTATGCAGATCGACAGAGAGCGCCGTTTCAACGTGGTCTTGACGATGGAAAAACTGTCAGAATCTGCTGAGACACGACTTCATAAACGATTTAAAATATAATAATGAGTATTCATTTACTGTGTTAAATGCCGTCACTCTTGGATGGGTAACTCGTGGTAGCGCCACAGAACTGTCGTTAAGAGGAAACACTAAGGTTGTCTGAATTGAAAAATATGTATGAAAAGTAGACAAAATCAACGTTTGGTAGTCCTCTGATTCCTAAAACCAGACCAATTTAATTACTTTTTTATTAAAAATTAAAGAAAGACTTTGGCTGTGTCTCTATGTTTTCCTTTTTTCATAAATTGATTATTAAAAAATTTATCTACACTAATGTTGTAACATTCTACTTATGTTTCCAATACTTGACTTATAATTACTACTGTTATAGCGCAGACAACAAAACACTCAATTTAAGCAATTTCACATGATGGTATAATATCCACATCGATATCGTAATAGTAGTTTATGCAACTGTCATATAATGAAGGGTATTAAAACACGAGTGTGAGTTTATGAAACGAGCGCAGCGAGTTTCATAATAGTAACGAGTGTTTTAATACCCGTGTTATATGCAGTTGCATACACTACTTTATCTTCACTAATGCAATTAGTCAAACAACAAGAGTAAAAGCTGACAATAGTTTATTTATAATAATTGTTCAAATTTCCGCCATTAAAATCTAACCAATGAGAGCGCAGCTGCGCGCGCAGGGCCAATCAGGAACGAGCGCGCGCTGTTCTTTTTTTATTTAATTGGCACAAGATCTTACCAAAGAGTTTTGTGTATGTAAGTTTAGTAGTTTCGACGAAGTTTTCACGTATAACCCAACTGTTTTCAAAAGCCAGCCTTATATCAAAATTTTATACAACTTGTATGAGGATTTTGACATAAGGCTCGCCAGGTTAATTGGTCGCGTTTTATTGATGTTATAATGAGATTTTACGATATCGATGTGGATATTATACCATCATGTGAAATTGCTTAAATTGAGTGTTTTGTTGTCTGCGCTATAACAGTAGTAATTATAAGTCAAGTATTGGAAACATAAGTAGAATGTTACAACATTAGTGTAGATAAAATCTCATTATAACATCAATAAAACGCGACCAATTAACCTTATGTCAAAATCCTCATACAAGTTGTATAAAATTTTGATATTAGGCTGGCTTTTGAAAACAGTTGGGTTATACGTGAAAACTTCGTCGAAACTACTAAACTTACATACACAAAACTCTTTGGTAAGATCTTGTGCCAATTAAATAAAAAAAGAACAGCGCGCGCTCGCTCCTGATTGGCCCCGCGCGCGCAGCTGCGCTCTCATTGGTTAGATTTTAATGGCGGCAAGTTCACTGTGACAATACACGTACGCGTGAATTTAATGTTTCGCAATGTGTTTTGTTTTTAAAATACAAATTAAAAGTTAAAAATGGACAGCGACGATGATATTTGTACGCCTCCGGATATTCTAGAATTGGCAACAAAAGTAACTCACAATCTTTTGCCAGAAAAATCTAGAAAATTATATGAAAAAGAATATAATAACTTTTTGGCATGGAAGATCGAAAAGAAAACTACATCATTTTCTGAAAATGTCATTCTTGTGTATCTCAAAGACCTCTCCGACAAATTCAAGCCATCTTCTATGTGGGCTAAATATTCTATGCTCAAGTCCACACTGAGTATCTACAACAATATTGATATCACGAAGTATTCAAAAGTCATAGCGTTCCTGAAACGCAGTTCAGAAGGACACAAGGAAAAAAAGTCCTTGACGTTTACATCAGGTCAAATAAAGATGTTCCTGAAAGATTCACCAGATATTTTGTATCTTTTTTAAAAAGGTAAGTGTATTTTAGTTCTGTTATTTAATCTACCTAGTACTTACGTACTACACACGCAAGTTATCTAGACACTCCGTTTAAGCGCTTTGTGTATAAATTAGGTAGTAGGTACCTACACTTTACTACTTCATAAATCATAGTTTTTGCCTTGGCTATGTACCTCAAGCTTATTATATCGTTTATTGTTACAGGTTGCACTAATCTTCGGCATAATGGGGGCATGCCGAAGGCAAGAGCTATACAACATCCAGTTCAATGAAGTCTCTAACATAGACGACAGTACAATCATGGTGAAAGTTTCGAAAACAAAAACGAAAATAGATCGTTCTTTCGTTGTGACGGGCAACTGCTATGCCGTATGTAAAAAATACATGGAACTTCGACCCACCCCCTGTCGAAACCCTGCCTTTTTCTTGAGCTATAGATCGGGGAAGTGCGTCGATCAAAGAACTGGTATTAATAAATTTGGTGCTCTGGGAAAAACTATCGCAAGTTTTTTGAATCTGCCTAACCCAGCGTTGTACACGGGGCATTGCTTCCGGCGCACCTCGGCGACCCTTCTCATAGATAGCGGTGGTGATTTGACCGCACTGAAACGACACGGGGGGTGGAAGTCTTCTACTGTGGCTAAAGGTACATTGATGAGTCTTTAATGAATAAAATTCAAGTCTCAAATACGATCTTGAACAGTATAGAAAACAAGACGAATGAAGTAATTATAAATATTCCAACTCCGTCTACGAGCTCTACTGCTTGCCCCGCGACCGCTACAGCTGCTGGATCAATAATTAACATTAACTTTCAAAATTGTACCATCCGAAATTTGAACAATTATTATAAATAAACTATTGTCAGCTTTTACTCTTGTTGTTTGACTAATTGCATTAGTGAAGATAAAGTAGTGTATGCAACTGCATATAACACGGGTATTAAAACACTCGTTACTATTATGAAACTCGCTGCGCTCGTTTCATAAACTCACACTCGTGTTTTAATACCCTTCATTATATGACAGTTGCATAAACTACTAATATATGAACCTTTAAAAACCTTTAAAATTTTCCAGATTATCGGCTGTGTTTCCCAAATTTTACGAGAATATCTAAATAACGCAAAACATTGGGACACAGCCAAAACCTTTCTTTAGTTTTTAACGAATCGTTCCATTTTTGGAGGAGTAATCAGGGGACTACGAAACGTTGATTTTGTCTACTTTTCATACATATTTTTCAATTCAGTCGATCTTAGTATTTCCTTTTAAATAAGGCAATATACCAGCACAAGGGTCGCAATAGTTCAAACAGTTTACGGTCGCGCTGCCAGAAGTTCCCTTTACAGCAGAGACCACTCATGAATTGTTCATGGGGCCAACTAGCATTTTTGAGTGGAAACTCGCCTGTATATGTGCGAACTGTATGTGTGAATACAGATTTGTACGGTTAAACGATCGACTCGTGCTTTCAAAAGAAATTTATTTATTTATTTATTTTTATTGTTACACCAACAAAGTAAACACCATTACATTACATTAAAAAAACATTGTATAAATCAGACGCTTGATAAGTGTCACCTCAATTATAAGTATAAACTACATGCATACAAAAGTGCTACAGCAAAAATCACAAAATTATGCTGAGATTAAGATAATAATAATTTGATTAACAATAAAAAATATAATTTAATTTAACAAAAGTAATAATAAAATAATTTAGTTCAAGTATAAAAATAATTCAATTTAACAATAATAATAATAAAAACAGAATAAGTACATGCAAATTGACTTTACAATCATACATATTACAAAATACAACATTGATAGTCACTTATTAGATTTTCGAAATCGTCACTTATTAGAAATCGAGTAAATGTGGTAGCAATGTCACAATAGAGATATTCAATAAATCTTTTGATCATAATATGTTGTTTATGTACAGTCACGAGCATTAACAAGTATACCTACACTTTTGACTCTCATTCCATTGTATTAAGAGTTACATTGTTTACATGTTAATGCTTGTGACTGTACAGTATCAGCACCACCACCACAACCACCACCACCACCATCATCATCATCATCAGACTAGCGCAGGGGCAAAAAGGTCAAAAAGGCCGGGCAGTGGGTCAAGAGAGGGGCTGTACAGTATAACCAAATAAAATGATTTGCGCATACACCGACGCTAGGGGTGACCTCGCCCCGTGTTATCTTGGACCCTCGTCCAGCTACTCAAAGCTCGACGAGGGTAGGGGAGGTTTACCCACTAAAAACCGACCACTAGTACCAGCCTTTCTCTGCCACGGTGATGGCTCTAGATCACGCAGCCTTGGTCTTGCGGCGTTGTGGAAGCTTCCATTTGAACACGATGTCCAGACACAATAATAAGCTTACTAAAATATTAGTCCATGCTTTGGCTAAAAGTCTTCAACGAGCGAGTCTCGCTACCGTATCTTTTGATAACCGGGTCAGGCGCACTACCAATTAGGCTACCTTTTTATTAATGTTAATATAATTTTTAACGCAAAATTTGTTGCGAACAAATTACAAAAACACAAATGTTGGAAAAATTTCCACGAGCAGGATTTGAACCCTCACCCTTCTGACATACCGGGTCATGTGCTCTCCCAATTAAGCTATCGTGGTTCTAACCAGCCCCCCGAAATTATTCAACACTATTTACTTTTTACTTTAAAAAGCCAAAGGCGCCCATTCAATGTCAACAACTACCGTCATAAACATCTGATCATAATATTTTTACAAATACTAAAGACCAGTTATGAAGTAGGCAAGCTATCTATAAATTTTTAACGCAAAACTTGTTGCGAACAAGATGGCTAAGATAGCTCAATTGGGAGAGCACCTGACCCAGTATGTCAGAAGGGTGCGGGTTCACATATGCTCGTGGAAATTTTTTCAACATTTGTGTTTTTTTTTACCTTTTTATTATTATTTATTGGTTGAGAAGCAAACGGTCATACAGCTTAACATTATAGTTATAAACACATAATAATAATAAAAAGATCCGTTTTCCCTAAATTTATTACAAATACAAAATAACTTTACCGACACATAACAAACCGAAAGCAAACTTTCGTGGCGATGTCCGACCCGTACTATTACCAGCACTGTACCATCTGTCTCTCCTACTTTGTAAGTCAAAGCATAAAATAAGGATACTGCAGAAGGGAAATTTTTATTTTTATTTTCAAGTGCTAATTGCTGTACTGAAGCTAAATTAAATATTTATAAAATTTATAAAAAAAAGTGAAAAATTAAACGCCTACCCGACCCAGCCAGGAATCGAACCTGGGTCTTCCGCTATCCGCAAAGTAAAATTTACTACAGCGTTGTGTTATCAAATTTGTGGTATTTCGTCTGCATAGCCATCGGTTGCAATGACCTTTGGATAGATGGCGCACTGTGCCGCTATTAGCACTCAAAAATTCAAAAAGCAGTGACAAAATTCAGCGCTTACGTCAGCCTTTCCGGTAGCATAGCGTTCAGTGCAGCCGCCCGGATTGCGGAAGTGAATAGGCCATTTATAGGCAGGCATGTTCCATCCTCGACTGCACCGTCACTTAACATCAAGTGAGGTGTGGTCAAATGCCTCTTCTTCTCAGTCGGACACTCTTGACATAGTGGTCGTGGTTGTTCCGATGGCGTACGAGGTTGGGGGTACGCGTACATGGCTAGACTTCGTTGGTCGTTTCGGCTTGAACTGCTTTCATGGCAATGTCTCTCCATTTTTGCCGGTATGCTGCGTTGCGAGAGCAACGCCAAACGCATTTGCGTGACAACGCAAATCTTCGCGTTATCGCGATAGTGTGGCCGTAGCATAACGGATACGGAATCTCGCAACAGCTGGCGACAGTCCGAGCGCAGCTGCGTGGCCGTGCCGTGAGAGGGCATACACCCGTATTTATAGACAAGCCATTACTTTGTATTTAGAAATGTCACTAAGATCTAATTTCATTTTATAAATAAGTAACGTTTTTATTAGAATAGAAGTGTACTTAATGAATTAAATAAAAACATTAAAATTATTATCAAAATCATAAATTTTATATTATTTTAAACAAAACACAAACTTTCACACGGAATATAACCTCAAAACTAGCTTGTCACAAGCTTGTCACTATGAATTCTTTGAGAAATCTTGCTAGATTGCTTGGGTAAAGATATTGGTGACTAGTGCTTGGCTAAGAATTCTAGTCTTTTGACATCTCTCACTTCATCGGTTTACTAAAGAATATAAAATTTTACTTAAGCAATTACTTTGCTTCAGTATGATCTTTTAACTCGTTTATAAATACGGGGGTATGTGAGCGTTGCTTGAGCGTGGTATGTATGAAGTTTACCTTCTGCACTCTCCTACTTTGTGGTCAAATGAACCTGAACACTATCCAAACATCAATGAAAAATAAAATTTCAAAGATGTTGTGTTGACGTCATTAAAATTTACAAGTCCCTTTTATCATCTTTAAATTCTTACGTGACGTAAATGCATATTATTATGTATCTACAGGTTGAGCGAAAGTATTTGAAAAAATATAAGTTATAGTACAAACTGAAAAAAAAAGACTTTTTTTTTTGTTGATGGCTTCGTGCGATTAGCACATTTAGCCAGTGTCAAAGTAATTTTTCTTACAAGTAATACATAAATAATAGTAGATTGTACACCAAGGGGATATAGCACTGTATTATGTCACGGGCGCGATATTTGAATCCTGAGCGTAACGAAGGACTCCAGATTTAACTCCCGAGCGTAGCGAGGGGGTCTTGAGTTGATTCCCGAGCGAAGCGAGGGAATTAAATTGGAGTCCTGAGAGCAGTGAAGGATTTAAGCGCGCCCAAGGCAAAATCAGTTTTATCCCTGAGGAGTATACTCTACTTTTCTCACCTTTTGCGAGACAATAAAAACCAAGGCTACTAGAAAAAGTATTTTATTTATTAAAATACAATTTTCATTACTAATTATATATAATTGGCACAGTAAATAACAATAAAAAGTAAATTAAAAATTAAAATTGATGTTTGATACATTAGTCCAGTTATGTAAATATATGGTTATATTTTTTGGTACGCTTATGTTAGTTAAGGTGGAATTTATTTGAGTAGCAGCACCCAATACATCAGAACCTTGCGTGTGAGGGTCGTTTGGCACAGTAAAGGTTGGGGAAGGTGGTGCTTGAGGCAGTGGGCTTGACGGGATATATTTTGAGCTAGATGGCTGTGATGGCAAAGGTTTCCAAGGATCATCAATAATGGACGTAGTTTTCAGATGAATGTTGTCACCAATACGACAGCTTATCTTGTTTTTGTTTTGTATGGAATTCTCTATGTAGCCCTCCGCTACTGCATCGGATTTCCAGCCAACATAACGTTTTATCTGGGCCATATCTGCTCCTGAATCTGCCAACAGACTTGCCGATGTTCTCCTCAAACAATGACCCGTATAGAGCTCGGGATTTTGCAATTTGAGGTATTTTGCAATTTCTTTTACCTTTTACTTTTACTGTAACCGATAAAAAATCTGTTGGTGTTTATATTAGAGGGGCGCAGAGCTTGGTACTTTTCAACAATTCTTGCATAATCTTCACGAACTATGAACGAACGTTCTCTATTTGTTTTGGTATCTGGTAAGTTAATCAGCAATAAATCTGCATGTTTTTTGATATCATTGACTTTTATGTTTACGAGTTCATTTCCACGACATGCGCCATTCACTCCAAAAATCAAGGCTACCTGTAACAAAAAATAGGATTGTGAGTAAATAGATAGATACACTACTACATTTTTTGACCTTTATATTATAAAAAAAGCTTGCGACAAAACCTTAGAATGTGTATTTTTTAAATGTGTGCCATTTAAATACCCTTTTATTCATTAACTATTTTATAGAGCTATTATAGGTAGGTACTAGAAACGTAACTAAAAAGTAGGCAGTACTCATACTTACTTTCATGGCCAGAAAGCTGTGATCAGGAGCCTCATTCAGAAAAGTTTCCACATCTTGCGCTGTCAATACTTTTGACTTCTTTGCTCGATGACCATCTGATTTCCTCTTTAAAAATGCCAATAACTTGCTATATGTATTTATCTTAATGTCGTGTTTGATGCTTATTGTTAACCTGAGCATCGAATAGATACACCACAGGCTGCTGGACTTCTTTGTACACGATAAATACTCGAAATAAACAAGAAGCACTGACTCCGACACAGACTTTGCGCCTTTTGCAGTTTTCCATTTGTGGAAATCGTCGTAAGCTTTCAAGTATTTTTCCTTCGACTTCTCTGGTAGTAGGTAATTAACAATACCTAAGGCGTCTAATTTAATGGACTCCGGAGTTAAATCACTTTCGTCACTCGACATTTTCTTAATGTTTTATTCTATCTTCTTTTGCAGTTTTGTCTGATACTGATTGCACCGTATTGAAATACTCGCGGCTTTTGTTTTAAGTATTGATTTTTTTTCGTTCGGCTTGCCGTGGCGTGGCCAGCTCGATTTTCGAATAAGTTCGATTTTCAAATAAATGAGGCGCGGCGCGCGCCGCCGTCCACCTCCTCGCCGTCGGCCACCAGCAGCAGCAGCAGCCGCGCGCCGCGCGATTTTGACGAAATTAGACTTTAAATGCATAACAATAAGAACTAAGAGAAGTGAGAATCACATTACTGCCCGGCGGGTTATAATGAAATTCAGTACAACATTACACCCCGGCAAAAGACAAGGGCTTTAATGATTTACTTTGAGTAAGGTTTGCATGATATATAATGAGGCATTGTCAAGCAGGTGGTGTGAAAACAATATTTCCTTCCTGTATGATGATGATGAATGATAATAGAAATGAGAAGTGATGAATGATATACCCCCCCAACCCCTAGAGTATCTCAGTAAAGATGTGGGGCTTTACTAAGTCCTCGGGCGTACTTCTTGAGAGAATTTGCCAACACTCATGCACACTCACGAACACTTAACGGTTGACAATCCACCATTATTTCACATTCATATTCGACTTAACACAAATTTTAGAAAATAAAACAAAACCGCAGACATGACTCTTCACTTTCCCGCCAAGAAAAAGAAAAAAATTAAAAAAAAAAAAAAACTTATAGTTTGTTCATTTTAGCTTGATACCTGTGACAGAAATCAGCAAAATCGAAGAAGTGACTTTGTAAAAGCGTATGAATTTATTTGACTACATTATATTATTTTTTTTATAATCCGTCACATAATATTCTACAATCACTTTTGTGATTCTATTTTATACATTAGATTAGATTCATTCCAATAAACTCTCGCATAAGACACATTTATCACAATTTTAAAACATTACAAAAAAGAAAACGTACCTCTTAACAAGGTCATTTCATTACAAGTAAATACTAGCTAGTGTTGGTATAGTAAACCAAGTCAAACTCAATTGATATTCAATTACCAATTGATTAAATTTAACTCACTATTTTAATTATAGCTATATCTATTATTAAGAACTTCTTAAAATTAGAATAGAAAATTAATTGGTACCTACATAAGATAGGAACAGTACTTCATTAGGATAATGATATTCAATTAAGAAATTCAATTATCATTTGATGGAATTACGTTAGTATTGTCTCAGCACTAGGCATGACAATTTGACATCTGTCGCGGGTATCAAGCTATCATGGGACTTCTTGGCGGGAAAGTGAAGAGTCATGTCTGCGGTTTTGTTTTGTTTTCTAAAATTGGTGATAAGTCGAATATTAATGTGAAATAATGGTGGATTATTAACCGTTAAGTGTTCGTGAGTGTGCATGAGTGTTGGCAAATGAAACAAAACAATGCACACGGCACTTTTCAAATTCTCTCAAGAATTCCGCGCGAGGACTTAGTAAAGCCCCACATCTTTACTAAGATACTCTAGGGGTTGGGGGATAGTACTAATGAATTTAAGAAACTAATGACATGGCAGCATGGTCTATGGCCTCAGCCGGTTCCCCAAGGAACAAACTACACTTTTTAAAAAATCAAGCTATCATGAAGCAATGAAGCTGTAGGTGTTCGTTCGCATGAGTGTTGGCAAATGAAACAAAACAGTGCAAAGTTAATTTTCAAATTCTCTCAAGAAGCTCGCGCGAGGACTTAGTAAAGCCCCACATCTTTACTGAGATACTCGAGGGGTTGGGGGGTATATCATTTCTCACTTCCCATTTCTAATATCATCATCATATAAGGAAATATTGTTTATTTATGTATTACTTGTAAGAAAAATTACTTTGACACTGGCTAAATGTGCTAATCGCACGAAGCCATCAACTAAAAAAAAAATGAAGCTGTAGATATAAACAGCTTCATGCAAGCTATAGTGAACCTCAGAATAATAGCTTTACTTAATGTTCTGAGTAGTGAACATACTTATAGTTTTTAATCATCTACCCTTAGAACTGAAAGGATTAAACTCCAAAATGTTAAAAATTAAATTAAAAACCTGGTTTATGGGAAATTTTAAAGGCCGGCAATGTATCTGCGATTTCTTTGGTTTTGCTGGGCTGTCCATAGGCGACGGTTATTGCTTCCCATCAGGTGAATTCCCGCCTGTTCGTTTGTCTCCTTTTCATATTTAAAAAAGAAGCCCTCTATAATTTAAAAGAATATTTTGACCCATATTTTCCGTAATGTTTAGAGTTTTTATAATTTGAAATGTTGATTCAAGTAAATTGCAATACCTGAAAAGGGTAATTAAGTTTATAGGCTACCTACATTTTATCTAGTATCAGATCTTTATGTACTTTACACACTTGAATGCGCAATAAATATATTTGTATATACTCATACAATTCTTGGGGGAGGCCTTTGTCCAGCAGTGGACGTCTTTTGGCTGAGATGGTTGTATTAGAATTCTATCAAGTTAACATTTAACCAGATAGCTGAGCTTCGTCTGTTCAACGTTGTGTTCATCCACTCGGCTAATCGGCATCAAGACGTGTGGTTGAATGGGGTTGTTCAATCAATGGGCTAGCCGTGCAATTGAACGGTTATTTCAACCAGTTGACTGCGACATATATCAAATTTTAACGGGGCTTTCACTAACCCTTTCACTGGTGGTGGCAATATAGTTGACGCAGTAATTTGAACCTTATGTAACTGCAATAGCATCGAAAACCATCGAAAAATGTATTACGCTTTACCATTACGAGTTGCGATTGTTATTAACGTTAATAATGACGAGCATCACCTAGTTACTTAGTACGATGTAGTCATCCGAATAAAGTGTTATCATAAATAAAAAAGCCTTGACTGAATACCGTCAAATGACAAACGTTGGAACATCCTGTTCTACGAAAACATGCTCATTGTATTGTTTATAAAGATTAAAAACTGACGACATTTTTAGTGTGACAGAATCTAAAGTAAAACACAGAGGTAATTAAATGTGTGTGAATACGTATTTTAATGTATTTTGTTTAATAAGGATTAAAGTTTAATAAAACAGTACTTATCTCATTACATCGTCAAACATCTGATAAATCACAATTTTATTGGCATAAATATTGTTTTTATTAATTTGTATAAATAAATTCAACTTTGTCCCTTTTTTTGTTGATTTTAAAGTACGTCCATCAGTTATGGTGCTAGTGAATGTGGCAGAAGGTGCCTTGGAGGGAGAGACAGTGACCAGTGAGATTGGAGGCACATACCACAGCTTCAAGGGCATCCCTTACGCAACGCCACCAGTCGGGAACTTGAGATTCAAGGTAATAGACCAAGATGCCAAGGTCACTAGACCTTACATATTTTCTCAAAGACCAAATGTGTTGGATTAAGTAGTGTAAGTATGTATTTTGAGGGTATGCATATCTGCTAGCTTGGGTCGATGACCAATCTACAGACACAAGGTGCTAAAGATACGCAAAAACATTACTCACTTTTCTTATAGTCTTAGTGCTGATTTTCATGTAATGTGTGTTCATGTTTCAGAAAATATTGTTAAAAATTAATAATCAATAGTGCCAGACATTTCCCATGGATATAGATATTTTAACTTTACCGTCGTTGTATGTATTTGTAATTATAATGTATGCGCGTAAGAATCTACACCTTATACCTACTAAGTACCAAAATAAATTATGTGCTCCGAAGCTCAGACTCAGCAAGAGTATTAAATCGTTTATAGGTAACTCTATTCGTTTCTATAACAAAATACCAGACGGTATCACTGCGTTGACAGATATAGATACCAAATTGAAAACCCACATTAAACGACTTTTTATTAAAAAAAGCCTCTTGATTTAAAGGTCAATAACTATGTTGCAGACAAATGCGTATGGACATAAGTCTGCTCTGCACTGGTCCGAATATTATTATTATCTCTTTATTTCTTTTTTTTCTTAGCCTAGGTTTGTTATAATATTAATATAAAAGTAAAATACAAAAGCACATACAAAACATAAAAATATTATAAAAAAACCTAGCCTAGGGTACCGCCGGCAACAGGGCAGGGCTCATGCTGCCGGTGGTTAGGGCTGCAGAGACAGGAACCTTCGAACTATTCGCGCCGTGTCCAAGAGTACCGCCTTCTGTATCTGACCCTTGATCCAACCATTGAGCGAGAGTTTCTTAAGGTGTTGGTCGAGACTCTTCGCTACCAGACCGTTCGCAGACACGACTATCGGCACAATGATTGTCGAGTCAATATCCCACATGGTGGTTACCTCGTGAGCCAAGTCAAGGTACTTGCTGACCTTGTCCTTCTCGGCCTTTACAAGGTTCTCGTCATGTGGGATGGTGACATCGACAAGCATTGCCCGGCGTTGCGATCGATCTATCAGCACGATATCAGGCCTATTAGCTAAAATAGTCCTGTCCGTGATGACAGCTCGATCCCAATAGAGCGTGGCACGGCCGTTTTCGAGAACCGGCGCAGGTGTGTACCTGTAGTACGGCACTTCAAAGTCCACAAGACCGTATGGAAGAGCAAGTTGCTGGTGAATAATCCTAGCTACCAGGTTATGTCTGTGCAAATACTCGCCGTTAGCAAGATGAGAACAACCGGAGATAATGTGCCTGAGTGATTCTCCGGGACGGCGGCATGCCCGACA
The DNA here is from genome assembly GCA_947562085.1 of Eudonia lacustrata. NCBI lineage: Eukaryota > Metazoa > Arthropoda > Insecta > Lepidoptera > Crambidae > Eudonia > Eudonia lacustrata. The sequence continues at coordinate 20,392,682 of OX387320.1, forward strand.
AATGTCGACCGTACCATCCTTCAGGATATATCTCCGGTAGTTCTTCGTCATGATAACTTCATCCGCAATTGCACAGACAAAACCTTCGGTTTCCCCGAAAAGGTCCCCGAATCGTAGCCAGTTCACCGACGCGAGCATATCTACATCAGGGCCCGTGAGCATCTTGTAGAACCGCCCGTGTAGCTCCTTGCTCCTCCATACCGCCTTGCGGTCCTCTGTGGTCAATACCACTGGCCTGCGCCAGTTCTCATTTGCCAAGGAGAGCGGGGTTAAGCCCCTGTCCATTGCTACCACATCCCGATGCATCCCACAGTCGTTGTTGAGGAAATAGTCCCTAAGATTGCACACCTCGCGGTTGTGGAGGCTTTTGGCATTTAAAAAGCCGCGACCACCACACCTTCGCGGGATGTACAATCTCATAACAGACGAGCGTGGGTGTAGCATCCGGTGTGTGGTGAGCAATGCACGGACCTTGCGATCTAGGGCATCCAGCTCAGTCTGGGTCCACCTTAGTATGCCAAAGGAGTATATGAGTAGAGGCATTACCCAGGCGTTGAAAGCACGCACCTTATTACCCCCTGACAAAAGGCTGTTAAGCACTTTTGTCAAGCGGCAGCAGAAGCGCTCCTTCACCGTCTGTTTAATGCGCCCTTCCTCAAAACTCAAAGACTGTGACATACCAAGGTACTTGTAGGTTTCTGCTTCAGAGATCGACTTGAGGAACATTGTCTCAGAAAGCTGTAAATTTGGTGAATCTACAACTTTCCCCCGCTGCACATGCACGACCGCACATTTATCAACACCGAACTCCATTTTGATGGCACTACTGAAAACATGTGTTATTTTGAGTAGTGTCAACAAATGTTGCTTGTTCGGTGCGAATAGCTTGAGGTCGTCCATGTACAGAAGATGAGAAATGACTTCACCCTCTCTCCGAAGCAGGCAACCTAACCCTGAATCCTTCAGCAATGTGCTGAGCGGATTCAGGGCTAGGCAGAACCATAAGGGGCTCAGACTGTCACCCTGGAATATACCTCGCTCGATCCTTATATAGTCCTGCGGCTCAGGGGGGTCATCTCTGCCGCCAGGTTGACGAAGGACTGTGGTCCACTGACGCATACATACGCCTAAGAAGGATCTTAGAGTTGCATCAATTTTGTACAACTCCAAGATCCTCCTCAGCCATGAATGAGGCACCGAATCATAGGCCTTCTTGTAATCAACCCAAGCGGCCGAGAGGGACCCCCTGCCCCGACGGACCTTTTGGCAAATGGCCATGTCTATGAGGAGGAGCTCTTTAGTACCACGGGACCCAACCCTACAACCATTTTGAGCAGGAGCCAAGATATTATTCGCAGCAATGTGCGCGTTAATTTTTGCTCTCAAAATGGATGTAAGGAGCTTGTAGATAGTGGGCAAGCACGTGATGGGTCTATAGTTCTTTGGTTCCGTGGTCATAGTTTGAGACCATCGCTTGCGGCGCACTACACCACCGGCAGCGGGAGCCGTAGGCGGGGCAGTGTGTCCCGCAGGCCCCAAGCGTGCCGGCAGCGGTGGTCGTCCCCGTCGCGCATTTGGTTGTGGCGGCGGGAGCGGCGTCGGCCCGCGCTCGTCGCTCGATCCGTCTATGTCAGATGCAGTGGCAAAATCATCGGCCGATGACGCACCAAACGGAGAGCTTGACGAGGCAGGCGAAGGTGGTGGTCGTGCGCTTTGAGTGCTATGATCCGGATTTGCCTCTCACTGCCTGCTCCTTGTATACATTTTTCTTCATTTTTGTTGTAAAATATGTTCCAAAATTTTCATTTTTTCAATAAAAATATAGAAAACTATAAAAAAGCAGTTGACAGCGTCAACGGACCATATTATTATTATCTCTTTATTTCTTTTTTTTCTTAGCCTAGGTTTGTTATAATATTAATTTATAAGTAAAATACAAAAGCACATACAAAACATAAAAATATTATAAAAAACCTAGCCTAGGGTACCGCCGGCAACAGGGCAGGGCTCATTATTATTATTATTATTATTAGTACAAAATTGTACTAATTCTATTTTATAATTATTACATTATTGTAAATTAGTTTAAAAGACGAAGATAAAGAAAAAAACCTCCTGAGTTTCTCGCCAGCCCTTCCCGGTCGAAGGTTCTCCCAAAATCCGAACTGGTAGTAGATTCAGTAAACTAAATTTCTGTTAGGCAGATTCTTAAATCTTATACTTAGTTTTGACGTCAATAAGTACCTGTAAAGGTCTATATTTAATAAACGATTTAACTTTGATTTTACGGCGGTAACAGAGCGGTCGGTAACTCACCCATAAAAAATAGTAAAATTTTCAGCAGATTGAATCTGCACAAAACAAGGGTTTTGAATGAATTAACAAAAACATTCCGTTCTCCACTTTATGATCAAGGAAGTAAATCTTAACACACAAGTGTTTTATATCTACATGGGTTACTAGCTACATTTTTATTTTTCCAGGCCCCACTACCGCCACAACCATGGGTAGGCGTCCGAAGTGCGAAGAAACTACAAAATCAATGCAATCAATTTAATTTTATGACAAAAACTCGTGAAGTTGGCAGCGAGGACTGTCTGTACCTGAACGTTTACACTCCCAATGTCACGCCAACGAAACCCCTCCCTGTCATGATCTGGATCCACGGAGGAGCGTTCTGCTGGGGCAGCGGCGACGACGACATCTACGGCCCAGACTTCCTGATTAGGCATGGAGTCATTCTCGTCACCCTCAACTATCGCCTGGAAGTAATCGGCTTCCTCTGCTTGGACACTGCGGACGTTCCAGGCAACGCAGGAGCAAAAGACCAAGTAGCAGCCATGCGGTGGGTCAAGAAAAACATTTCCAACTTCGGTAGCGATCCAGAGAACATAACTATATTTGGTCAGAGCGCTGGTGCAGTCTGTGCCACCTTTCACTGTGTGTCACCTATGACAAAGGGCCTTTTTAGACGAGCCATATCAGCGAGTGGCGCGATGACGAGTTGGTGGCCTTTTTCGTACCGACCACGGGAGAGAGCTATTGAGTTAGCCAAAAGGTTAGGTTGCACATCCGAAGACGACGAAGAGCTGTACGAATTCTTTAAAAATCAGCCACCATACAGTCTAGTTGAAATACAATCGCCTTTGACATTTACAGAAAACCAGAAATGTTATTATGAACCTCAGAACTTGATAACGAGTGAAAAAGTTTTTCCCAACGTAGAAACTTACTTTACGGGTAATATTCAAGATGCGTTGAAACACAACATCCACGATGATGTAGATTTAATAATTGGATACAATGAAGACGACGGCGTCGTGGCCCTTACTGTTGCCTTGGATATGGAAGCTACAATTAAACAAGCTAATAGATTCAAGCAGTACTTTGTTCCTAAGTCTATTGAGTTATTCTGCTCCCCAGATGAACAATTGGAGGTGGGAGCTATGTTTAAAAAGTTTTATGCAAAACAAAAAACCATTACCGTAAAAGATTTGTCTCCAATAACGAACTTCTACAATGGACATTACTACAAATTCGGTGCAATGCAATTCGCAAAGTATTTCGCCGTCAAGAATAAAGTATTTTTCTACAAATTCACTTGCAAATCGGACAGAAATATCTTTGGTAAAATAATGGGTGTGACGCCATATTTCGAATACAAAGAGCTAGTGAGTCATACTGATGATATTGCATATCTTTTCCCTGTTAAGAAATTAAATCTGAAAGTTAATAAAGCCTCCGACTCTTTCAAGATGATCAACAATATCACAAAGCTTTGGACAAACTTCGCTAAGACTGGGTAAGTAATTATAAAAATGTTAACCATGAATTCCAAAATAATACTTAACCTAGCTTCATACAAGATTATTTAAAGTCACATTCGATAACAATGATATTCTGTTGTAAACTTTTTAATACAAACACACGATGACTTTTGCGTGACGAACTCGTGGTCACACCAGATTGTCACACTGGTGTTACTAATGGGAATTTATTTTACTCGTGGTCACACTACATTGCAAAGGATCGCACTTGACTGAATTAATTTTTGGGTCTTGCGACAGTTAAGAGATTCAAATAGATTCAATTCTTGATTTGCTTAGTGTCACTGCCATGAGGCGGAGCTGTACTGATCGAAGCCAAGCTGTGCGGAAATCAACCGATAGAGTCCCATTATTTTAACGGCTTCTCTCAACTTCGCTTCTTGGCTCGGCTGCTCGACCTCCGTGCTTCGGAAGACACTTAAAGCCGTTGGTCCCAGCTGCATTAGCAGTAGTTAACAGCCACCAATCCACGCTGGGCCCGCGTGGTGGTTTTTCTCTCTATCCATTCATAGGAAAGGTTTATGTCGTGGTGATAATGATCACCTAACTTAAATGTTCCAGAAACCCAACACCGGATCCCAGCTTGGGTGTCAATTGGCAGCAGTTCCGTATAAAGTCTCCGTACTACGTAGACATAGGCAATAAGCTAGCCAGAAGCGTTTCACCTGACAAGGAGGAGCATCTATTATGGGAGGAAGTCATGAGGAAGTATCTGCCAAGCAACTTGTACCAGCCTGAAGGTTCTGCGTGATGCTTCTTAGCAGCTTGTTTAAAACATATCAGATCTTAAGATTAAATCAATGAATTTATTAAAACCGTTTAATATTGTGAGTCATATTTTTGTCGGGTCTCCTACCTCCTTTAAACGATTTGTTGTGAAGAAGCAACTGGCGAGTCGGCAAGGTGAGTCACAGCTAGGCACAATCCCGCTCCAATAGTTGTAGAGCAACCTGGACTCCGCTTCTGCTTATGTTCAAGCTGCTTTGCTTAACAATACCACAAGAGTAAGTATTAGGAATTAGTATTAGGAATATTTCCTGTGTGGTGCCGGGGATAAAGAATTGCACCACCCTATATCTTTCCGTGGGTGCCGTAAAAGCCGACTAAAAGACCATTCCAGAGGATGGGCAGCAGCATCTCTCTGAGGTTAAGTCTCAACTTACTGCGATCGCCAGCCCGCCTGCCAAGCGTGGCGATTACGGCAAATACCCCTCATATCTTTGGGGGAGGCCTTTATCCAGCAGTGGACGTCTTTTGGCTGAGATGATGATGATGATGATGATGATGAAGTATTAGGAAAAATCACTTCCAATTGATTATAATAAGACAATAGTATATTATGATACAAGTGAGATAAATTGCTCATTACACACGAGGCTGTGGGTTGCAGCCCGAGGCGTAGGCGAGGGCGTAAATCAACCGAGTGTCTAGTGAGCAAGTTGCTCACGAGTTGAGACAAAAAGCGGTCATTCTTTGTTTTTGTTGAACAGAGAATCAGAGATCTTGGTATTCTTTCACTATTTCACGAAACGTTCTTTGGATTGTAAAAGATCGTGGAATCTTGGTTATAGTCTGTGTAATTTTGACAAGAAGCATATCTCCGTAAGTTACTACATCTTTTGTTGTAATATTAAACAGCTCTTGTCGTCTACAAGCACCAGTAACACCAAGTATTAAGGCAACCTGCAAAGAAATCAATTAATTAGTTTTAAGACGTTATGCTAAGGTTACGTACTTATACATTGTAGAAAGGTTTCGATTAAAAATATTTATCGTACTTTTGTTGCTAGATACTGACTATCCGGAGCCTCATTCAAAAACTTTTCAACGGCGGCTGGTGACAAAACTTTAGATTTCCGACCAATATATCCATCCAAGTATCTCTTCAAAAATGCCATTAGGTTACAGTACGTTTTGATATCAACACCATGTTTGAGCTTTACCATGCTTCTTGACATGGAATAGATGCCACAGGGAGCTGGGTTTGTATGTATCGACGAGTTCAGAGAAATACGCCAAAAACACATTTACAAAAAATGACAGGGTTTTTTGTTGCTCCTCCAGGTAAAAATTTAAATTATTTATGCGTGAATTTAATGGTAGGGGGAGGGGGGAAGAGCTACCATTAGGTAGTACTCCCACAGTGAGGAAATACATAGATATGGAGATATTTGCATTTGTTGTTGTCAAAACTGCCCTTAAATGTACGGTTTTAGTATCCCAAGTGTCTGTTATCAGCATAGTTTCCGCAAGCAAATTGGAAATGCACGTCTCCGGCGCTGCGGGAAGTGCAGCTCCGTCGCCCTTGCGTAACAAATCGCAGGCACCCTCCGCGCCTCCGGCTTATAAAAAACACTCTAGCGTAGGGCAGACAAGTACCACGTGAAGTCGGGGTGACAGTTTAGACTGATGACAGAAACGGAATGACGGACAAAGATGGCGGACAAGGTTAACAACCTCACACTGAGAAAAAAACAACCAGATTTCAGGTTGTTTCAACAAGTTTCCGGGTTAAAATAGCGCCTACGTGCTCTTTGGATGAAACAACAAGTTAGATCTTGTTAAATGTAACTTGTTGATTCTACAAGCTACTTATCATGTTATTTCTACGTTACGTCAGGTTGAAGTTTTCCAATTGTTTTTACAAGTTTAGCATATAGTTTTAACATGCTTGACACGTTGTTGTAACATGACAGCTTGTTGAATCTACAATAAGCTTGTTAGATTATCTTGTTACTCTTACGTGATCAGCATATAGTTTTAACATGCTCGACATGTTGTTGTGACATGATTTGCTTGTTGAATCTACAATCAGCTTGTTAGTTTATCTTGTTACTCTTACGTGTTGAGCATGTAGTTTTAACATGTTTGACATGTTGTTGTGACATGACTAGCTTGTTGAATCTACAATCAGCTTGTTAGTTTATCTTGTTACTCTTTCGTGTTGAGCATGTAGTTTCAACATGCTCGCCTTGTTCTTATAGCATTATCGACAAGTTGTTGTGACATGACTAGCTTGTTGAATCTACAATCAGCTTGTTAGTTTATCTTGTTATAGTTACAGTAGGTGCTTGTTCTATCAACATGTTGTTTGTTATGTTACCTTGTTGAATCTGCATTATTGGCTTGTTCTATTTACAGTTAACTTGTTGCTTTATCATGCTATTGTTACATTACATTACTTATTTCATTAATATTTTGATTGTTACGAGATATTGTTGAATTTGCTATTATACTTTTGAATGTTTTTTCATGCTTCGTTCAACTTTCAGATGGAAATTTTCTTCAACAATACATAAATAACTTACAGGTAATAACAAAAATACAATATGCAAATTAAATGAAATTTCACAACAAGAAACATGCCAGTCTTGCTGATTTTTCACATGTCATTAATAGTTTTCTTTATGAAAGTTAAACGAAGCAATAAAAAAATGTACAAAAGAATAACAGCAAATCCAACAAGATCTCGTAAAAATCAAAATATTAATGAAACAAGCATGTAAAGAAACAGTAGCAAAATGAAGCAACAAGTAAATTTAAAATAGTACAAAACAAAACAAATTAATACAACATATAACATATTATTTTCCCTATACAACTATCAAGTACGTCCATTTAAATTCATCAATAACAAACAAAAAATATAGAACAAATACGAAACTTAAACTTTAACCACATATTATTTTAAGTTAGGCAAGTGAGTAATCGTGTAATAGATTTGTAAAGAAATAACGAGTATTTTTAGGTGTTACTTATATATTAAAAATAATTTTCACAGATCAATTTAACATTCAGTGCACAAAATTCACAAATTAATATTATCAAGAAATAATAAATCTGGTTTGTTTAAATCTTTGCCTATTTCTAGTGACTCCGAGTATAGAATCCAATTTTACGGTACGACAGCCGTTTCACTTGACGAGAATAGGTTCACGTCTAGGACGCCCCACATTTCTGTCACAAGTATATTTATTATCTATCAGATAAATTAAAAAACCTGGGGCCCGACCGCCTAACTGATCGCTTTGACTTCGTGTGTGGTTTATGACGTCATCTTGTCATTTTGTGCCGCCTATGAAAGCAATATCGAAAGCTATAGCCTTCAGCTTTTGATATTGCTTTCATAGGCGATGCTAGGTGGCATGATGACGTCATAAACTATACGCGTAGTCAAAGCGATCAGTCAGGCGGTCGGGGGGCTGTTTAGAGAACAATAATTGCAGATTGGATACTTAGTATTTTAAAGTTGTTTCATTATTCATTCTATAGTACATAATTAAGAAATTAAAATTATCAAGAAATAATAAATCTGGTTAGTTTACATATTTGCCTATTTCTATTGACTCCGAGTATATGGTACATAATTAAGAAGTTTTAAGAAAAATATAGTTTTGTGCACGTAGGTCACTTTTATAATGTACCTACGGTCTTCAATGGCGTTTATAAGATTAAAGAACAATGCTTCCCTGTCCTAGAAGTTAAAACTAAATACAGTTTTGCAAATGAATAGTGAACCATGTAAGTGTTCCACTTTGAAGCTTATATTCATACGAGAAAGTGGTACGGCAATTTCTTGGTTGACTATGCCTCTAGGATACATTTTTATACATAATTAAGAAATTAAAACTATCAAGAAATAATATCTGGTTAGTTTACATCTTTGCCTGACTCCGAGTATATGGTACATAATTAGGAAGTTTTTAAGAAAAATATAGTTTTGTGCACGTAGGTCACTTTTACAATGTACCTACGGTCTTCAATGGCGTTTATAAGATTAAAGAACAATGCTTCCTTGTCCTAGAAGTTAAAACTAAATACAGTTTTGCAAATTAATAGTGAACCAAGTAAGTGTTCCACTTTGAAGATTATGTTCATACGAGAAAGTGGTACGGCAATTTCTTGGTCGACTATGCCTTTAGGATACATTTTTATCAAAAACAAATTTTTATAGCTAAAGCTTTACCTAAGGGGCGATGACAACTAACTACAAATAATATTTAGCTTTATTATACTTCGAATGTTAGATTAGATTTTTAAACGTCCTCATTTAATTCAGGTTTCCATAGAGCTAAATTACTTTTAAAGCGGGCCCTGTCTCCAGCTAGAGGAATCAATAGATTGATATCTCCTTCGTCTATAATTCGAAGACATCCAGCATCTACTTTTTCATCTGATATATATTAAAACAGACTTATCAAACCAGCAGCCTTATTGTCTAATGCACTTAACATCAAATCATTATTATTTATCAATAAGTATGAGTAAGTCTATCCATTGCCTAGCACCCACAGTACAAGTTTTTTTTTAGTTTGTTTCTTATTTTAACCTTCTTGTAAAAATATATATGTAGTCCTTCAGACCCCACTGTTTTAGCAAATCAGTCATGTATTCATAGTCGGCAGTGTTACTCATTGTGTACTCATCGTCTATAATCCGAATGGGGTTCCCGGCCAAGGAACCAGAGTTCTGCAGCACCTTGGCATCCCGTGAGTCCGCGTGGCCGCGCTGGAAACAGCGCTAAGAGAAAAAGTCCGCTGACTGGAGGTTTCTTTGCAGCTTGATTGTGGCTGAAGTAAGGACGTTAGAAGAATGTTTTTTTTGTTTTGGTGAACAGAACAATTACAGATCTAAAAGTTAATACCAATGTATAGTTCATCAGACGTAACTTTGGTAAATACCCCGCTGGCTGGAGGTCGGTTAGAAAAGATTATATTTCCGTTTTTTATACGGAACAAATTCTGTTTTCAGCATAATTCAGTAGAACATATCTAATTCTCTGCATCACTCATAACATGTCTCCCAGAGATGGGACTCCGCTGGGTGTAGACACATTTTGCTATTACTTATACAATAAACAATGCTTCACAATAGTCCTAGTAGGAAGCAAACGGGTTATCCCGGCTTTGACTACGCGATGGCTCCCAAGAGGGCTTTCCTTTTTTCTTTGACACTATTGAAGGCACTAAATATGGCAGCAACAACAACGCTGCATTTTTTTCCGACTCTGGTTTGGTATCTGAAATTATAGAAACAAACAGATAAGCAAAACATCCTATTTATTATTTATATATTTTTTTAAAAGCAAAAAAATTTCGAGCGGCGGCGGCGGGGCGGGATTAATTAATTGCTTTTATTTAAATGTTCCTGTGACAGATACAGAGATGACTAATTTGTGATAAGATTGTAAACATAAACTTATACTTAAATTGGTTGATTGTACCTAAAAAGCAAAAGATGTAAAATGCAATTTTCAGTAAGACACCACGGAACTAGATAAGACAAGAAAAATACTGGTGTCGTTTTAAAAGTGTTTATGATTGTGCTGTGGGTTAATGTTCCAATAAAATTTTATTTTATACAACATTTTTATTAATTAATTTATTAATATTAACATTTTTATTAATTTATAACATTTTTATTAATTTATTAATTAATAAAAATTTTGTATACCTTCACTTTCACTATGGACTAGTGGTGTCACTTCTGATGCAGAACTAGTTTCTGATAAAGAGCTCCTAGAACTTCGAGAAGATCCTGCTATTACGCCTCTCTTGCGTAGGTCTTTCCTTCTATTTACGACGGCATCATATATCTCTCCAGGCGCATTTATTTTTATCATTTAAGATGTAGCACGCATATATTGGAATATAATATACTGTTGGAGATTCCTTTAGAAAAATCTGTGCTATTTCATGTGCACATTTCATAAGTCTGCATCCCGGCACTACACCAGTAGGATTGTCAGTCAACTCTTCAGTAGCGATCAGTCTGGCTAGACGACTTCTCAGCGTCTGGTCAAGTAAGCCTTGATTTTTTTGTCCACTATTTAAAATGGCTTTTCCATCAATGCAACTTTTAAGTAATTTCAGCACCTGTAATATTAACATTAATAATAATAAATAATAGGTATATACACATTAAAACATTTTTGTTTTGTATGCTTTAGAATATTAGTCAATCTTACAGAATTGTCCTCTGTAGATTCGATTTTATCACTTTCATCAGTATTTAATGTAAATTTCTCTGCTACATCTTCATTATTGTCTTTTGCTCCCTCAACATGTTTAGATGTTTCCTGATAAGAAATTTTAAACACTTAAGTGAAAAAAGTGAACACATTGTCACTACAGGACAGCTAACTACAGCAATACAATGTAACATTATCATAATTCATAATAAAGATCATCGGGATAAGTAAATAATAAATTCCCCTTCAAAAGGCAAATCCCTGTGACAGAAAAACGGACACGCAGAAGGACAGAAATCACTGGCACAATAATAGGGTTCCTTAAAGGTACGGAACCTTAAGCAAACTATCACTAGGTACTAAAAAGAAAACAAGAACTGTCCTAGATACAAAGTTTATGTAATTTTCATTTGACTTTTACTCTTCTATATGGCGGGAACAAAAATGAATGAAGCAAAGCACTACTTAGGTAGGTATATGATATATATGTCTAGGTCTATAGGTCAGATTATTAGGATACACTTTTATCAAAAACAAATTCTGCCAATAATATTATTTAAATATATATATAAATTACTTAATGTATACTTTTATAACTAAAGCTTACCTAATGGGTGATGACGAGTAACTCCAAATAATATTTAGCTTTATTATACTTCGAATGTTAGAGATTTTTAAACGTCCTCATTTAATTCAGCTTTCCATAGAGCTAAATTACTTTTAAAGCGGGCCCTGTCTCCGGCTAGAGGAATCAATAGGATGATATCTCCTTCGTCTAAAATTCGAAGACATCCTGCATCCACTTTTTTATCTGAAATATAAAAACAGACTTATCAAACCAGGAGCCTTATTGTCTAACGCACTTAACATCAAATCATTAATTATTATTTATTAATAAGTATAAGTAAGTCTATCCATTGCATAGCACCCACAGTACAAGCCTTTTCTTAGTTTGTTTCTTATTTTAACTTACTTATAAAAATATCTATGTAGTCCTTCAAACCCCACTGTTTTAGCAAATCAGTCATGTATTCGTACTCGGCAGTGTTACTCATTGTGAAATCTGAAAAGTGCATTACAGGTTAATGCAAGTCTATTTAGTTTCCCATACCTACTCGTAGGTAAACAGCACCGTAAAGGAGATCTCGACTTAAAAAAATCCTGACGAAATTTTGGATGTCCTTCTGCTTACTTTTTATATGCTTATCGTGGCAAGAACATGATTGCTAACAGCTTTGGTAAAATGATGTTTTTCGTACGACGCATAGTTTTCGATCAAATTAAGTTTGAAGTTTAATTGATTTTTATTGTAATTAAAATTTATGGACAACTATGCGTCGTACGAAAAACATCATATTGCCAAAGTTGTTAGCAGTCATGTTCTTGTTACGATAAGCATATAAAAAGTAAGCTAGAAGGACATCAATAATTTCGTAAGAATTTTTTTAAGTCCCGATCTCCTTCTGTAGGTAAAGGGGCACAACACTTAGAAAATTTTTCAAAACTTAAGATGTCCTCTTATCGTCTCCTTTTTCATGCCTACCTTATTAAGCCTATTAATACAAACAAGTTTTTGTAGAAAACTTTTTTTTGAGGTTGATATTTTTCGAGATTTTTGACTTTAAAATTTATTTTCATTTTTTTATATAGGTATCATAGGTATATCTCGAATACTATGAGTCGGGGGTATGTCATGTATATGAAATAAATTAATGGCAACGACAACCCCAACACGTTGAATCGAAAAAAGGGCGGGTTAACGAACATCGAAAAAAAACTGCCGAAAATTTAAGTCCAAATAAAAAATGATTCTTAATATCTCGGTAAATATGAATTTTACAAAAAAGTTTATAGGACATAAATTGTTCCTATTAATGACCTCTATCCATTAAAATTAAAAAGGGGGGGGGGGGGGGTTTATGAAAGGTCGATATTTTTGATCAAAATTTTTCCAAGTCCTTTCTTACTGACCCTTATTTTAAGTCCAACAAATTTTTCAAAGTAAAATATTTTTTGTACATTTTTTGGACCCGTTTTCATCCGAAACATTGATTGCACTCCTTATAGGCACTTATGGCGTCGAGAAAGTTTTCCAACGATTCATCTGGGCGACCGGCGTAGGTACTTTGACGTGCACTGAGCGAAAGGAGATTAACCATTTTTGAAATCGTTTTGTATCAAAATCAAATTAATATAGAAAATCAGAATATTTTTTTCGTACTTGATCCTTTTTAGAATGAAGTCTTAACTTCGCCGGAGAAAAAATATTAATAATGATAGTTATGTAAGTGGTTTTATCACTTCCTTCCATCCCAGAATCAACCATCTTTGACACTCAATGTTGCCAGTATTTAAAACACTATATCGATTGTAATCTACTAATCAATAAATGAATTGACGAAGCCGTTAAGTGAAACTTGTAGCTTGTGTTATTATTATTACATTGTTGTACATTTTATGAATGTTTTTTTATTTGCTATATTGGATTTACCTTCAGATAATGACGTTTTCTTTCTTAACCTCGTCTGCGGCCGGCGGTACTAGATACCTAAGCTAGATACAAAAGAAATTCAATTGTTTGTGTCGCGGATCCGTGACTACCGCATTAGAGCAAATTTTATTAAAACCAGTAAAAATAAACAAAACAGAATCCGCATGACGAAGGCGACGCGACGCCCGCCGTAAGTACCTATCAGTAAAATGAAACTCTAATAACTAAAACGTAAAATATATAAGTATTATAAATAATCAATTATTAATAAACGCGAGTAGATCCGTAAAAGTTGTTTCATTTCAATTATTATAGATCTATAAACCAATCGATTTCCTTGATTGTTATTAATTAATTATCTTAATTAATCTAAAATAAATAATAAATTCCGCACCCTATCGAGTACGCTCTCTAATGGCGTCATATTGCCGCAGACGACGGGTACAGATTTACGCGACCTCCCGCATACCAAAGGTTAATGGCCGCGCGTTTAGCATTTAGGCAATTTCAAGTATTTTTAGTATGTAGTAAGGGTACAATAGTACGGTAGATAGAAATTAAAATGGAGTCTCTGTGAGACTCCACGTGTTATTACGGAAAGAACTCGGGTGAAAAACTCTCCATGATTGTTATTTTTTTGACATGTGCACAGTATCAACTTTATTTTATTATACGTAAAAGGTATTAATTAAAAAATAATCAACTTAGTAACTAATATGATATCGATCACTATGGATTTATATTTTAGTTTATTTTTCAATTTTTGTTATCGACTACTTCTATCAAATCAAAATACAATCGGTTTCACGTCATTACCGAAATGGCAATAATGGCACGCCAAAAAAAAAGACATGACAGCATTGACTTGACAGCCAGCCCGCCACTGCCGTTTTTTTTCGCTTTCGTTCTTTCTGTACGTTTAGATAAACGTTCGTTTGTTGGAAGCTAGTGTGTTTACTTGTGTTATCGTTTCTTTCTATCTACTTTACGTCGAGTGAATTTCGGGTTCCTCTGTAACTATAGAAACTGAACTCGAAATAGAGACTTATTTTCGTTGTGTTTTGTGTTTGTGAACCAAACCGATTCCAAGATTCAACTGAATCTATGGTGAATGTTCTTCGTACCTGGGTATCACCAACGCCGGTAAGAACTATTGATGTGTTATTATATCAGTAGCAGTTGACCTAGAGCCTTACATAAAACACTATCTAAGCATTGTTTATATAGTTTGTATAGCGCCCATAGCCTAGCGTTCGTACGACGACGTTGCCTCGTTTAACTGTTTTATTTTAACTTGATTTCCACAAAACTACTTATAATAGGTATGTAATGTTTTGACACTGGAAATGCAAAAGAAGATAAGTAAAATCGAAAAGCGTTGTTTTCGATGTGAAAAATACCTATAGTTTGATGAACTTCATAAGTCTATTTCTCGTGATTCCGGCGAACTAGAGGATTGAGGTTTTTTTTAAATTAATGTCAAGATAAAACTCTAAAAGATGAGGGTAGGTTTCATAATGTACATAATTGTACAATGTGAAACCAAAGTCCATACTTCAGTGGTCAATCTCCTTTTGTCGCGTTGTTTGCAAAAGACTTCATAAGACTTGTAAAAGACGTTCATAATGTTCGCGCTTTGATTATATACTGTTCGCGTTCTTATTTTCACCGCCGCCATTGCTTTGCACGCTACTGAAAGACGCTTGCCGTGTTCGCGGCATCTTGAAACGAAACTCGACAGTACTTACACTGTACGAAACGGAGTTTAGTTAGTAGCACATGCACTGATACACTTGAAAAACGAGTAATTACTTACCCCGAGAAACGACTTTTTTCACTGTTGCTAGGTCGCCACGAAAACCGGTTTTTTCCTGTTTTACCGCGTTGGGCAGCCAGTATAAGCGGGGGAACGCTCACTATGGGGTTCTAACAGGGAAACGACGATAGCTGGCTAAAAGGTTTGGTCAGAGTATTTGTAACTCGGGTTTTACCGTTGAACACAAGTAATTTACAAGTATGAACTGCGCGGGCGCGGGAGCTCGGGATACGCCTGCCTTGTTGTTCGCAGTATTTTAGCGAACTGACACTGGCGCTTGATGCGCGTACGGTACGGAAACTTTCAGTTCCGAATCATGACAATAGTGGACGGCGACACGCTATAAGAACTAAAATATGGCATGCTTAGAACTAAAGACTTTACTACTTAATACGTTTGGACACCTACTTAAATTTGAGTCACTACCGATTCCGTGCGGATGGCGCCTCTCCGGCGCCATTTCTTCTTTTGCCACGTGGACTTCTGCACGGAATCGGTTAAAATTAAGTTACCTACTTAAAACTTAATACTTGTGAACCAGTCATTACTCACCCCGTCCTCGAAAGTAGGTACATAAAACACTTGTGTTTCCAATACTGTAATCGTGCACTGTTGGTACGCAAACTACGACGACTTGACTGTGAATGCGAAACGACGCCCGCACCGCGCCGATACGAATAACAAAATAGTGTTGCCAGTACAGATTGTCTAAAAAGTAATAATTATAAACTTGTGTTTTTTTTCCTCGTAGTTGGAGTAGTCTAATTAATTCTATGACAGCGTGTCTGAATTCACTTGAGATATGTTTGTCCACCGCCACCGTCGCCGGGACGTCACCGACAAAAAGATAACGGCGGCGCCGCCGCCGATTTACCGATACATGTATATATTTACTATGGCCGTCAACTAGATCTCGGCCAAAAATATTCTCGTTGACGGTGACGTCCTGGTGACGATGGCGGTGGACAAACGGCCTAACTAAATGATTATTATAAATAATAAATCTAAGGTTCGAAATTTTTTTTTCGTACCACTTGCTCAAAAAAGTGACATTCTATGCCACAAAAAGCGAACATAACAATAGTCATTTTTAATCTGTTAAAAACAGGGAATGAAAATTGTACTGAATTTCATTCATCCTCTAGGGGGAGAATGTGATTTAAATTTGGAATACTTACCGAAATTTATACTGATTTAACTACATCTGTGTTTACACCATTGAGTTTGTATACAAAGCATTATAGTTACATCTTTTTGAAAAAGAAATACGCATTTATTATGCAGTTATGATTATTAAATAAAATTACGAAAACCGAGGAGGCCGTATGAGCTTGATGCCTTTGCTTTTCCGACAAAAAAATATTAGTCTAGGAATTTGCCGCGATTTTGTTTTCTTCAAATACCTAAACGTTAAGTTTATTTTAATTTATTTTAATAAATAAGTTAATGTTCTAAAAAATACGTTACGATGTTAAATCAAAGCGACAGTGACAGTGAATTGTCGGATTCCATCAGTGCAAATGCTGTCGCAATTATAAATAATTTGCTTCCAACAAAATCCAATGAAAATTATTTAAAAACTTATGAAGAATTTTCAACGTGGAGAAGTGCGAAAGACCTATCAATTTCAGAATCAGTACTTCTTGTCTATTTTGATTATTTATCCAAGACAAAGAATCCGAATGCACTTTGGTGCATATACTCAAAACTGAAAGCTACACTAAGCATCAAACATAGCATTGAAATAAATAGATTCACGAAATTACTGGCTTTTTTAAAAAGAAAATCAGAAGGGCATTGCGCAAAGAAGTCTAAAATTTTTACGACTCAAAATGTGGAAAAATTTCTTAATGAAACTCCTGACGAAATTTTTCTGGCCACAAAAGTAAGTATACATGATTTAACTATGAATATTTCGTATCTTAGTAATGGTAATTATTCTATATATTTACCTGTTTTTTATCTTTGTTATAGGTGGCCTTAATTTTTGGACTCAATGGTGCTTGCCGCGGATGTGAACTTGTAAACTTAAAGGTGGAGGACGTTGAAAATTATTCCAATGAGTTGCTGCTGATTAATGTAAAGGAAATTAAGACAAAGAAAAATCGGTCATTCATTGTACAAGGACAATATACTAAAATCATTCATAAATACCAAGCATTACGTCCCACCAACATGGAAAACAATAGATTTTTTATAAACTATCGCAATGGGAAATGTACTCGACAAGCCATCGGCAAAAATAAAATTAGCAATATGCTAAAGGAAATTGCTAAATATTTAAAACTTAAAGATGTTGAACTCTACACCGGTCACTGCTTTAGAAGAACTTCGGCGACTTTCTTGGCGGATTCAGGGGCGGATATTACGTCAATAAAAAGACACGTTGGTTGATGCTCTGATAGAGTAGCTGAGGGTTATATCGAAAGCTCAATGGCGAATAAAACCATATTAAGCAGTCAAATTAACAAAAATATAAAACTTAATCCATCAGAGCCGTTGTGGCTTCAACTTCCGGCATCTTATCTTCGTCCGTAACTCGCGATGCACCACCACTACTATCTCCGACGTATACTATCTACAATGAAACGCAAGTTCCTCAGACGCAAGAACAGAGAAATACTCAAATCAACTCATCAACAATAAATGTACCAAACAAAAATGTAACTCTCTCTATCAATAATTGGACCAATGTTTCGAATGTTAACTTTTACTTTTAGTTGTCATTATTTTTAATAAAGGCTTATCTCATATTATTATTGTGTTAATTTTTTCGCAAATGGTACGAAAAGTAGAGTATTTTTCTCGGTGATAAAGGTGTCTTAGTCTTGGGTGAACTTAAATCCCTCGCTACACTCAGGACTCGTCTTAAATCCCTCGCTTCGCTCGTGATTTAAGTTTTGAACACCCTCGCTACGCTCGGGAGTAAACCTCGAGTCCTTCGTTACGCTCGCGATTTAAATCGTCACCCGCGGCAGAAGACACTGCTTTATCCCCTTGGTTAATAATCTACTATTCTCCAAGTGAATTCAGACATGCTGTCTTAGAATTAATTAAACTACTCTATGAGAGCAACAAAAGGCGACATAGTTCATAATGCTACAGTCAATTTAAATTTTGGGTACGCTCTTACCCATTCTCCTTTACTCGAGCAAACTTGCTACTTTTTGCCAGATGTCTAGCTAAGTTTGGCAACACTGGCAGGTTCGTGACGAGTACGTCGCTCACTCACTCCCCCCGGCCCCCGCCCGCGCCGCTGCGCCATCGTTCGTAGGTAGGTACGGAACGTTTAATGTATTGGTTTTCGATAACGGTTTTCAAAACTATTTATTTTTGAAATTATTTATAAATCCAAATAACACTTGAATTCACGCGAGACATTTTTTGTATATTTAATACACTCGTCACGAAAGACAAGACAAAATGTATGGCTGGAGAATGACAGGCGAACGTCTAAGACGTGGGTTCCCTATAATTATGAAATCGAAATGTTTAACGTAGTGCAACAGTTATTAGATTATTTGACACTGCAGAACGGACATAGTTATTGTGCGTGTTTCTACCTTTAATTAGATTTAAACTATACTATGTACCTAATTATTTATTATTTAGATTAAACCACAGATAATATATGGTTGATAAAATGAAAGAAACACTTTGCGTTTATTTATGACAAAAAGATTTTTTGCTAGAAAACTGTATGTTCCCTCACAAAATTAATATGTGCAATGAATCTCTGATCTTTTTACAATAACGTGGCAACCTCGCTTCATACAAATTCCCGCATAAGTAGGTACACTAAACCCAAGCCTCTAGGAAATTATCGTAAGCAGCTAAGTACCTTTTCTCTAGATTTTGCAGGTATTAGCGTATTAGGCTTTCGTTTGCATTTTGTGCTGCATTTAGTATTTCTGGCGGGGTTAAATTTATCAATTGTTCATCTTCTGTACTAAAACTTGACATTTTTACAATTATTTACCACACAGCAACAAATGCGATACAAACAAAATATGAAAAGATGGAAAATGGCGCGCAAGTTTTTTTTTGCACGCGCCACATGTAATGCCGCGTCCACACGCTTGGCAAACCTCAACAAGCCGTCACAAATTCAAACGTGTGAATAGAGCGTTTGGCTTGGTTTGCGTAGGTTTGCAAACGCTTGTAGCCGATCCGTCGAGTGTCGCTTTTTTTTCACAAATCAAAGGGAATTTGCCGCAAGCGATTGCGAAGCGTCCACACGTTTGTACGCACTCAGTTTCGTTTGTGCACTGGTGGCGAACAGATGTACGTTGTGCTTATTTCCGATATAACCTGGGTAGTTACTTTAAACAAATAGTGTAGACTTTTGAAACTGTCACCACTTGCCAAATATGTTTACTTATTTTTTTTTATATTTTACGGGTAAGCACAGTGCCTTGATCTCACCTGATGTTAAGTGATGATAAGGCCAATGATGAAAGCGCACTTCACCCGGGATCCTCAACTAGTGAGGCATTGGCTGTCTTATCTCCAGTTGCCGGAACACAACAATGCTACAAACATTGATGTTATGAGTATCTGTTAAAGGAAAAATCATGAATTATACAACGTGTAAAATAAAAGTGTGGTCAAAAAGAAAAGATCCAAAGTGTATCCGATCTAGATCTTGTATGTGTTGTTACTAAGACATAATTAATAACTTTAATTTGTCATGCAATGGTTAATAAAATATTTATATTAGTAAAGTGATAAGGAAGCAGCGGTGATCATAAATGTTAGTACACAGAGGTTACTAAAATAAAAACTTAGATAAATTCGAAAAAAAAAGTAATACCCATAATTTTAACACAAGAAATAAAAACAAACTTGCTGTTCCAAAACTTAGACTCAATAAAGTTGGTAATTCATTTGTTGGGAAATGTATAAAAATATACAATAAAGTGCCTTTCACTCTAACAGAATTGCCACTACACAAGTTTAAGACAGAAATAAAACAAGGTCTAATGAAAAAAGGTTACTATAAAATTGATGATTATTTTAATGATAAGAATGTGTGGTCATCTTAGTCTGCTCGCCTGCACATGTTATTTCACATTGTAAGTAGTTACACTTTTTTATAAAAGGTTATTATTAAAGTCAAAGAATAATTAGATGATAAAACAGCCTGGTTGTAATAAAAAACACATTATACTCTATTTGTATCAATATACATAATAAAATTAATTTATATATTTTTTATACTGATATGATAGTTTTGAACAGTGTCCTACAGATAACAAACAGCGTTGCAATAAATAGATCATTAAGTTTTTATTTAAAGTATCTTGAGTGTGTCATGCTCTCTTTATTGTCTCTGCGGTGGTGGCGTGTGCGTCGGGTCGTTACGTTCCCTAAAATATGGTTGAGCGAAGCGATGGCTGATTCATATGTCATACTCATGAACGGGTGCCGCCTGTGGAGGCTGGTCTGCTCTTGCATACTTATCTTATTGTTAGTATTAATTACTATAGTTTGACTTTGTTTTTCTTAAACAATTTTTGACTTTTATTAGAGTACTGTAGTGGTACTGTATGACATTGTGGAAATTGAAACTTATACCAGATGTAAATTTGATATATTAGATTTGTTTATTTTTTTTGTTTTTTTTTTACATGTTGTGGTTGTCTTCTATATTTTTTTGTGTTTATTTGTAATGGAAAGTGTCCTGCTATGATAGGGCATTTTCCAATTTTTATTTTTTTTGACGCTGTAAGGGAGAAAAGAGCTGGACACTTGCTGAGTTTCTTGCCGGTTCTTCTCAGTGCAAGATCTCCCGCCCAGAGTAAACTTACGAACCGATGGCATAGCGACATTCATAAGAGCTACTTGTAGCCTAAACTGAATAAATGATTTTTGAATTTGAATTTAAATTTGATATAAAGATCGATTTTTATTTTGAAAATATGTATGTAGTACTTTCCTGTCCATGTTGAACATGTGCTTTAATAAAAGTAATAAATTATATATGAATACGTACGGTCAATAAAATTAAGAAATCATTCACAATAAGTATACACTAAGCACACCTTGAAATTGTGCTTCGGTGCTATTTACGACAATTTCGATTCAAACCTGTTCGCAAAATAAGGTTGTTTACAAATACCCCTACCATGAGTTCAAGCAGACCGATCTAGATAGCGATAACAGTGTTAAGACGCTAACAACTTCAGAATGGCTACTTATATAAAAAGTATACGACAAAACGCCAAGAAAAATATATGTTATAAAATACTATATTTGCAACAATGTCATTGTTTTTTAAATGCAGAATTATGAAATTTCCCCGAGAGAAAATAAATCTAAAGTCACCTATTATCAGGATCTTTTTACATGATTATGTTTTTATTTATTAAAGTATGTCGATAAAAATAATTAAGTATACTTATTCGGTATACTTATAAAATAACGCTATTATTTAATTTTTTTTAAATAAAACATTTAGTGCCTTACAAATAAACAAAGGATAAGCTCCGAATAGTACATGACAGGAACAAAACACGGAATAACTATTCCGACCTTATTCTTTGTTTATTTGTAAGACCCTAGATTTTAAATAAATTGCGTTTTACGTTTTAATTTTTTTTTTCTGACTTGGATCAAGTGGATTACACACTGTTTGCATCCTTTTTGCTTGTATGCAGATCGACAGAGAGCGCCGGCGCCGTTTCAACGTGGTCTTCTCAAGACGATGGAAAAACTGTCGGAATCTGCTGAGACACGACTTCATAAACGTTTTGAAATATAATAATGAGTAATTATTTACTGTGTTAAATGCTGTCACTTTTGGATGGGTAACTCGTGGTAGCGCCACAGAACTGTCGTTAAGAGGAAACACTAAGGTTGTCTGAATTGAAAAATATTGAAAAGTAGACAAAATCAACGTTTCGTAGTCCTCTGATTCCTCCTCCAAAACTAGACCGATTTAATTCATTTTTTCAATAAAAATTAAAAAAGACTGGCTGTGTCTCTGTTTTCCTTTTTTTCATAAATTGATTATTAAAAAAAATATATGAACTTTTAAAAACCTTTAAAATTTGCCAGATTATCCGCTGTATTTCCCAAATTTTACGAGATTATAAAAAAAAAGCAAAACATTGGAACACAGCCAAAGCCTTTCTTTAATTTTTAATGAAAAAAGTAATTTAATCGGTCCAGTTTTGGAGGAGAAATCAGGAGACTACGAAACGTTGATTTTGTCTACTTTCATACATAGTTTTAAATATAATCGACCTTAGTATTTCCTTTTAAATAAGGTAATATACCAGCACAGGGGTCGCAATAGTTCAAACAGTTTACGGTCGCGCTGCCAGAAGTTACCTACACAACAGAGACCACTCATGAATTGTTCATGGGTAACACTAACATTTTTGAGCGGAAACTCGCCTGTATATGTACGAACTGTATGTGTGAATACAGATTTCTACGGTTTTAACGATTGACTCGTGCTTTCAAACGAAATCGAGAAAATGTGGTAGCAATGTCACAATAGAGATATTCAATAAATCGTTCGATCATAATATGTTGTTTATGTACAGTCACGAGCATAACAAGTATACCTACACTTTTGACTCTCATTACAGAGTTACATTGTTTACATGTTAATGCTTGTGACTGTACAGTATCAGCACCACCACCACCATCATCATCATCGTCATCAGACTAGCGCAGGGTCAAAAAGGTGTCTATGCACAGCAGTGGGTCAAGAGAGGGGCTGTACAGTATAACCAAATAAAATGATTTGCGCATACACCGACGCTAGGGGTGACCTCGCCCCGTGTTATCTTGGACCCTCGTCCAGCTACTCAAAGCTCGACGAGGGTAGGGGAGGTTTACCCACTAAAAACCAACCACTAGTACCATCCCTTCTCTGCCACGGGGATGGCTCTTAATCACGAAGCCTTGGTCTTGCGGCGTTGTGGAAGCTTCCATTTGAACACGATGTCCAGACACAATAATAAGCTTACTAAAATATTAGTCCATGCTTTGGCTAAAAGTCTTCAACGAGCGGGTCTCGCTACCGCATCTTTTGATAACCGGGTCAGGCGCACTACCAATTAGGCTACCTTTTTTATATTATTTATTGGTTGAGAACCAAACGGTGATACAGCTTAACATTATATTTATAAACACATAATAATAATAAATCTATCTCTCCTACTTTGTAAGTCAAATAATAAAATAAGGATACTGCAGAAGGGAATTTTTTCTTTTTATTTTCAAGTGCTAATTGCTGTACTGAAGCTAAGTTAAATATTTATAAAATACAGTGAAAAATTAAACACCTACCCGACCCAGCCAGGAATCGAACCTGGGTCTTCCGCTATCCGCAAAGTAAAATTTACTACAGCGTTGTGTTATCAAATTTGTGGTATTTCATCTGCATAGCCATCGGTTGCAATGACTGTTGGATAGATGGCGCACTGTGCCGTTATTAGCACTCAAAAATTAAAAAAGCAGTGACAAAATTCAGCGCTTACGTCAGCCTTCTCGATAGCATAGCGGTCAGTGCAGCCGGCCGGATTGCGGAAGTGAATAGCCTATTTCTAGGCAGGCATGTTCCATCCTCGACTGCACCGTCACTTAACATCAAGTGAGGTGTGGCCAAATGCCTCTTCTTCTCAGTCGTACACTCTTGGCATAGTGGTCGTGGTTGTTCCGATGGCGTACGAGTTTGGGGGTACGCGTACATGGCTAAACTTCGTTGGTCGTTTCGGCTTGAACTGCTTTCATGGCAATGTCTCTCCATTTTCGCCGGTTTGCTGCGAACGCCAAAAGCAAATGCAAATGCCTGCCTATAACCAATAAAAAAGAATTTAAAAAAAGACCCAGGTTCGATTCCTGGCTGGGTCGGGTAGGCGTTTAATTTTTTGACTGTATTTTATAAATGTTATAAATATGCAGATAGTAAGTTTTATACAAACGGCGCGAGCAATGCACACATAGTCGCTAACGGACACGTATCTCGCAACAGCTCGCGACAGTCCGAGCGCAGCTATGTGGCCGTGCCGTGATGCTACGGCCACACATGAAGGCGAAGATTCGTGTTCGCGTTGTCACGATAAAACTTCATGTTCGATCTACGACGAAGACAAATCTAGAACGTCGCAATAATTCATTTCGCGGTATAAAATTGAAGAGGCGGTTGCGCTATATAACATTTCACCAGCAAATATTTATTTATTGCATCTTTATTATTTAAACAAAAACAAATTAAATTTTCTATTAATTCTAATATTCTAATTAACACAAATCATAATAATTAGGAAACACGTTCAAACCACTCGGCGTCTCGCAGTCAACTAATCGCGCGAAAGTGTAGCCAACCGCACAAACTTTGTCGCAATAAAACCCTTTGATATGCGGCCATTTACCGACAGCGGCAGCAGCGCGAAGTGTATTTGTATTCGCGATGATGATTCGCGATAGGACGAATTGTTTGGCCCGACGTGTCGCGACAACGCAAATCTTCGCGTTATCGCGATAGTGTGGCCGTAGCATAACGGACACGGAATCTCGCAACAGCTGGCGACAGTCCGAGCGCAGTTGCGTGGCCGTGCCGTGAGAGGGTCTAACACCCGTATTTATAGACAAGCCATTACTTAGCAATTACTTTGTATTTAGAAATGTCACTAAGATCTAATTTCATTTTATAAATAAGTAACGTTTATATTAGAATAGAAGTGTACTTATATTATATAAACATTATATCATCATTATATTATTATCAAAATCATAAATTTTATATTATTTTAAACAAAACTAAAACTTTCACACGAAATATAACCTCAAAACTAGCCTGTCACAAGCTTGTCACTATGAATTCTTTGAGAAATCTAACTAGTTTACTTGAAAAAAAAAAAAAAAACTACTTCTTAACTGATCTTTAGTATTTGTAAAAATATTATGATCGGATGTTAATGACGGTAGTTGTTAACATTGAATGGGCTCCTTTGGCTTTCAAAGTAAAAAGTAAAGAGTGTTGAATAATTTCGGCGGGCTGGTTAGAACCACGATAGCTCAATTGGAAGAGCACCTCACCCGGTATGTCAGACGGGTGCAGGTTCAAACCCTGCTCGTGGAAATTTTTTCAACATTTGTGTTTTTGTAATTTGTTCGCAACAAAATTTGCGTTAAAAATTATATAAACATTTATAAATAGCTTGCCTACTTCTTAACTGATCTTTAGTATTTGTAAAAATATTATGATCGGATGTGAATGACAGTAGTTGTTAACATTGAATGGGCTCCTTTGGCTTTCAAAGTAAAAAGTAAATAGTGTTGAATAATTTCGGCGGGCTGGTTAGAACCACGATAGCTCAATTGGAAGAGCACCTCACCCGGTATGTCAGAAGGGTGCAGGTTCAAACCCTGCTCGTGGAAATTTTTTCAACATTTGTGTTTTTGTAATTTGTTCGCAACAAAATTTGCGTTAAAAATTATACATAAACATTTATATATAGCTTGCCTACTTCTTAACTGATCTTTAGTATTTGTAAAAATATTATGATCGGATGTTAATGACGGTAGTTTGTTAACATTGAATGGGCTCCTTTGGCTTTCAAAGTAAAAAGTAAATAGTGTTGAATAATTTCGGCGGGCTGGTTAGAACCACGATAGCTCAATTGGAAGAGCACCTGACCCGGTATGTCAGAAGGGTGCAGGTTCAAACCCTGCTCGTGGAAATTTTTTCAACATTTGTTTTTGTAATTTGTTCGCAACAAAATTTGCGTTAAAAATTATATAAACATTTATAAATAGCTTGCCTACTTCTTAACTGATCTTTAGTATTTGTAAAAATATTATGATCGGATGTTAATGACGGTAGTTTGTTAACATTGAATGGGCTCCTTTGGCTTTCAAAGTAAAAAGTAAATAGTGTTGAATAATTTCGGCGGGCTGGTTAGAACCACGATAGCTCAATTGGAAGAGCACCTGACCCGTTATGTCAGAAGGGTGCAGGTTCAAACCCTGCTCGTGGAAATTTTTTCAACATTTGTGTTTTTGTAATTTGTTCGCAACAAAATTTGCGTTAAAAATTATATAAACATTTATAAATAGCTTGCCTACTTCTTAACTGATCTTTAGTATTTGTAAAAATATTATGATCGGATGTTAATGACGGTAGTTGTTAACATTGAATGGGCTCCTGTTGGCAACAGGCCACATATAATAATATGTTAAAACCTTTTTATATTATGAATTTTAATTGAATTATAATAAATTGTTCTTTTTCTTCTTTACATTCCTTGATTTAATAAAGTTCAGTGTCTTAACTCCAAGCAGTGTTTAAATGTACTCGCAAACCCTAAACAATATACAGTCCACTAAAGCTCGAGCGACTACGAAGAAGGCTACAAGTGGTCCTTCAAAGGAACGCTGCTTATGGAGAAAAGTTGTGTTGTTCTTCAAAGATAAAAACAAGAATCGGGAATCGTCCAGCAGAGCATCAAACCCGGCGCAATTTTATTTCTCGTTGGGTCTCCGCTGAACGCAATCTAAGAAGAAAACTTTGTGCCTGTGGAGGCTGCGATACTAAATACTACTACGGCAAGCCACAGGCCATCTCTACGTTACTTCCGACGCGGCGTGACCTGTTCACTAGGCTGCAGAGTCCAGAGTCCAGAGTGTGGAGTGCGGAGTGCGTTACCACGCACTGCAATCGCCATTCGTCAAGTCGTACGAAGTAATTGTGCAAGTGAAACGTTTCCTTTATTTATAGGGACGCTAAGTTTATTTTGTAACATAATAGTAATCAGTTTGTGTTAGTCTTGTATTGTAGCTAACGACAATGGAGCAAAATAGGTTAGTCGCTGCGCGTGGTTACCAAAAGGCGTCTATGACACGTTTAAAGAACGCGCTAGCTGACCCAGACTGTGTCAAAAATTTATCGCCGAACCAGTTAAAATTAAAAGGCCAGGCGCTTAATAAATATTTTGACGAGTATAATAAGATACAAATTGACATTTTAACATTGATGCCAGATGATAAAGAAGATGTGGGCGAGATCGAGTCGTTGTTTTTCGAATTATCCGATAAAATTGACTTTTTCCTAAATGACAGCGCTCCCAACTCCAACGTCGGTGGCACAGCCAGCTCACAAAGTAAGATTGTTTTGCCTAATGTACATATACCCAAATTTAACGGGCAGTACAGTGAGTTTAAATCTTTCATTTCTTTATTTAAAGCGATGATACATTCTGATAAAGCGCTTCAGAAAGTACAAAAATTATATTATTTAAGGAGCTTTTTAACGGGTGAGCCTCTTACTTTAATTGTAAACCTGCCTCTCACTGATTCTTAGTATATAGAAGCTCTTCACATAATTGAGCAAAGATATGACAATGTTAGCAAAATTACTTTTGATCATTTGTATGCACTACTTGACACTCCTAACGTTTCCAGATCGTCATCGCATGCCTTGCGCACTTTGGTCTCGGCATTTAAGCAGCATCTCGCCGCTCTTAAAAACCTCGACGAGCCCGTTGATAGTTGGAGCTCTCTTCTCGTAGCAATCATGTTGCGTAAGTTAGATGCGTATACTACGAGAGGATTTCAGCTCGAGAGGGACAATACAAAGAAGCCAACTATATTTGAACTCTTTGAATTTATAGAGAATAGAGCATTAGCGTTTGAAAGCAGCGACCAAAAGCCGATTTTGGAGCAACCACGGCAAGTAAGAGGTGCCAAGGAAGTTGCCCTCGTGTCGACGCATGTGCAGTCCAGTTGTTTATTTTGCGGTAAGCAAGGGCATAAACTTTTTTCCTGCCCAAACTTTAAGCTTGCTCCAACTGCCAAGCGCATTAAATTTGTAGAGCAGCATAACTTATGTAAAATCTGTTTAAACAGTCACAGCAGCAAAATATGTAAGTTTCACTTCCGCTGTAATGTTTGTAAAAAACCACATAACAGCCTTTTACATGAGGAAAGCGCCGATACGGTTAGTGCGAGTGCGTTATCACTGACTGCGCTCTCTTCAAAAAAGTATGTTTTGCTGCCCACAGCAAAAGTTAGGTTGGTCGCAAGCAACGGCAGCCAGTTAATTGTGCGAGCTTTATTAGACAGTGCCTCGCAAGTATCTTTTGTGCTTGATGATGTTGTTAGGAGGCTTGGAGAGGTACCTTTGCTTCAAGATATGCAGATCTCTGGCATATCTGGTGCTCATATGCAAATAAAAAATAAAATAAATTTGCAGGTTCATTCTTTGCACTATCCCTTTAATATAAATGTAACATGTCAGGTAGTAGAAAAAATTACTTCTAATTTGCCACAAGTAGTGTGTGACATGCAATATACAAAAAGTTTGCAGAATTGCAAACTTGCTGATGACAGCTTTGCTTCGCCTGGGCCAATACAAATGCTTTTAGGTGCTGATATACTATTCCAAGTGCTTACGCCGCTACCTGAATCTACTCAGTACTGTGCGGAGCATTCTTTTTTGTCAAGCGAACAATACCTACCTACCTAATGTTATTCAGTCAGCCTTTGGATGCCTACTAGCAGGCTGGTATTTGTCTTCGGCAGCGAGTAAAGGTAAGCCTTTAGCTAGCCATCTTTTATCTTCAGACAAGAAGAATAAATATGTAAGTTTATTTTGTCAATCTTGTGATAATACACTGAATAATCAGTTAACAAAATTTTGGACAACAGAATCCGTAGCTGAAACTTTTATTGAGCTACCGGAACATGAATATGTAGAAGATCTTTTTCAAAAAACTACTGTGTTGTCTAATAATAAATTTAAAGTTAATATTCCATTAAAACTTCCATTAAATAAAGTCAATAGTATACTGGGGGGTTCGTTTAATTTAGCTTTGATGAGATTTCTTAATTTGGAAAAAAGATTTCAACGAGATCCGCTTATTTTATCTCATTACAAAAACTTTATTGATGAATATGTGTTATTGGGTCACGGGGAAAATGTTGATATTAGTTCTTATGATCTGCTAAAAGATCCTGTGTACTTTTTAGCTCATCATCCAGTTATTAATTTACAGTCTAAAACAACACCTCTTCGTGTAGTTTTTGATGGGTCGATAAAGACTAATAAGAAAGTCTCTTTAAATGACAAAATGCTAAATGGACCGGTAGTTCAGAAGGATCTGTTTGAAATAATTATGTCATTTAGATTACATAAATACTATTTTATAGCGGACATTTCGAAAATGTTCCGAAATATTTTAATAAATGACGAACAGAGGTCGCTTCAAAATATTTTGTGGCGCGAATCACCTCAAGAAGAAGTAAAATGCATACGCTTAAATACAGTTACCTATGGTCTCAAAAGTTCTTCTTATCTAGCCACTAGGTGTCTCATAGAGCTAGCAAGATTATATAAGAGTGAATTACCATTGGCTGCTAATATTTTAGAGAACTACACGTATGTTGATGACACCTACACGTATGTTGATGACACCATAGTCACACATTTCGATGAATTGCAATTAATTAAGATGCAAAATGAATTAATAACTTTATTAAAAAAGGGTGATCTAAATTTGCATAAATGGTCATCAAATTCAGTTCCAATTCTACAGAATATTCCGAAAGACAAACATTATTTTGGTGATTTTGAATTGGAAAAGGATGGCCTTACTTTAAAAACTTTAGGTATACATTTCGAATTAAAGTCTGATTGTTTTAAAATATGTTCTACTCAGTATGAGGGTAAGCGCCATACTAAAAGAGAAATATTGAGTTATGTTAGTCGTTATTTCGATCCGATGGGATTTGTAGGTCCTATAATTATTATTGCAAAAAATATTATGCAAAAGGTTCATACTTCTAAGGTTGGATGGGATTCACCTCCACCAAGTGATATAGTTAAGATGTGGCTTGAGTTTATTGCTAATTTACAAAAGATGGAACCTATTTTTGTGCCACGCTGTATAGTTGATCAGAGTAAAAAGAATCAAATAATAGGCTTTGCTGATGCATCAAATAGCTCATATGGATGCTGTGTATATATAAGATGTGTAGATTCAGATGGGAATGTAAATAGTAACTTATTGTGTTCGAAGTCAAGAGTGAATCCTCTTAACAAAAACCTCACCATTCCTAAGCTTGAACTCAACGCAGCTCTATTGTTATCAAGGCTTATTACCAAAGTGTGCAAGGCATTGCTTCTGAAATGTACAATACATGATGTTTTTCTCTTCTCAGATTCTCAGATTGTACTTTGTTGGATTGATACAAACATTACTCGGTTAGATACATATGTAGCAAATAGGGTAAAAGTTATACAAGAACTTACTGAAGGGTATCACTGGCGCTATGTAATTACTGATCAGAATCCAGCTGATTGTCTTTCCAGGGGTGTGCAACCTAATGAATTACATAATCATACTCTCTGGTGGCAAGGCCCTCCTTTCTTAAAGGACCCTAGCTACGATTTTTCCGAAAAACAGCCTGTAACATTGGAAATCTTGGATAATGAAAATGTAAACTGTTTTGTCAGTCAGCCAGTAAGTTTACAAGTTCAAAAACATGAGTCTTTGTTTAAGTATATTATTCAAAGATGTTCTAGCATTGATAAGATAGTACGTGTGACAGCATACATTTTAAGATTTTTGAATAATGTAAAGAACACATCTCAAAAGATTCAATATAGATATTTGACAGTTAATGAGTTACAAAGAGCTTTATTGCTTATAATCGAGCATGAACAAAATATTTTTTTTCATGATATAAAACATAATTTGTCAATTGGTAATCATAATTATAAAAGTAATTTGCAATCATTGTGCCCTTTTTTAGATCAACACAATATTTTAAGGGTAGGAGGTCGTTTAGAAAATGCATGCATTTCTTATAACCAAAAGCATCCTATTATTTTGCCTAAGGGCTCAAAAGTTACAGAATTAATAATCAGAAATGAACATTTTAAACTTTTGCATGCTGGACCGAAATTAATTAAAGCTAGCTTAAATTTAAAATATTGGATTATAGATTGTCTAAGAGTAGTAAAATCTGTTATATATAAATGTGTAATATGCTTCAGATTGAAAGCAGAAAGTACGAAGCAGTTAATGGGTTCCTTGCCTGTCGCACGTGTTAACGCGTGTAGGCCATTTGAGAAATGTGGTATTGACTTCGCTGGTCCGATTTCACTGAAACAGAGTCGTATTAGAAGACCATTAATTACTAAAAGTTATATTACAATCTATGTTTGTTTTGTGACGAAGGCCATTCATTTAGAATTGACTTCTTCCTTAACCACTGAAGCATTTTTGGCTTCATTCAAAAGATTTATTTCTCGAAGGAATCTGCCCAGTGATGTCTACTGTGACAACGCAGCTACGTTTAAGGGTGCAAGAAACAAATTAGATGCTTTGCAGAAACTACTAGCTAACAAGGACCATCAATGCCAGGTTCAAGCATTTTCCGCTGCTAAAGGTGTGCGCTTCAATTTTATACCGAAATATTCGCCAACATGGGGTGGTCTTTGGGAGCGTGGTGTTCGTTCAGTCAAGTTGCATTTGAAACGTGTTGCTGGAAGGGCTCTACTTACGTATGAGGAGCTAAATACAGTACTTTGCGAAATCGAAGCAGTCTTGAACTCAAGACCTATTACTTCTTTTTCTGATGATATCAATGATCTTTCTTATTTAACTCCTGGTCATTTTTTAACGGGTTCTTCACTCAATACAATACCTGAGAATGATTTAAGTGCAACCCCTATTCATTTAATAAGAATGTGGAATATTTGTGTTAACATGAAACAGATATTTTGGAAGTATTGGCACAAACATTACTTAAATTTGTTACAAAGCTGTCCTAAATGGCGTGATACTATATGCAATTTAAAAGAAGGAGCTTTGGTAATATTACGTGAGATAAATACAGCACCATTGTACTGGCCGATGGCTAGAGTTACTAAAGTCTTCCCTGGCAAGGATGGCCGTGTTCGGGTAGTTGAAGTTAAAACTGCTAGTGGTCATCATCATACAAGGTCTGTCCATAAAGTATGCCTATTACCAGTAGAAGGTAATTAATTAGTTAGTTCTGTTTTTAATTTTATACTAAAGTAAGTTAAGTACATAAGATTTTATGTTCAAGCCTGTGTGCATTTATGTTTTAAGTTTTATCATTTGAAATAGTTTTTTAAGATATTAAAAATGTTATCTCTCTGGCCGCAGCTATGTTGGCAACAGGCCACATATAATAATATGTTAAAACCTTTTTATATTATGAATTTTAATTGATTGTCATTTGTTGGTTTTTTCTGTTCTGTTGATTTTGACGTATGGTTCGGTCTACCTAAAATTATAATAAATTGTTCTTTTTTCTTCTTTACATTCCTTGATTTAATAAAGTTCAGTGTCTTAACTCCAAGCAGTGTTTAAATGTACTCGCAAACCCTAAACAATATACAGTCCACTAAAGCTCGAGCGACTACGAAGAAGGCTACAGCTCCTTTGGCTTTCAAAGTAAAAAGTAAATAGTGTTGAATAATTTCGGCGGGCTGGTTAGAACCACGATAGCTCAATTGGAAAAGCACCTAACCCGGTATGTCAGAAGGGTGCAGGTTCAAACCCTGCTCGTGGAAATTTTTTCAACATTTGTGTTTTTGTAATTTGTTCGCAACAAAATTTGCGTTAAAAATTATACATAAACATTTATAAATAGCTTGCCTACTTCTTAACTGATCTTTAGTATTTGTAAAAATATTATGATCGGATGTTAATGACGGTAGTTTGTTAACATTGAATGGGCTCCTTTGGCTTTCAAAGTAAAAAGTAAATAGTGTTGAATAATTTCGGCGGGCTGGTTAGAACCACGATAGCTCAATTGGAAGAGCACCTGACCCGGTATGTCAGAAGGGTGCAGGTTCAAACCCTGCTCGTGGAAATTTTTTCAACATTTGTGTTTTTGTAATTTGTTCGCAACAAAATTTGCGTTAAAAATTATATAAACATTTATAAATAGCTTGCCTACTTCTTAACTGATCTTTAGTATTTGTAAAAATATTATGATCGGATGTTAATGACGGTAGTTGTTAACATAGAATGGGCTTCTTTGGCTTTCAAAGTAAAAAGTAAATAGTGTTGAATAATTTCGGCGGGCTGGTTAAAACTACGATAGCTCAATTGGAAGAGCACCTGACCCGGTATGTCAGAAGGGTGCAGGTTCAAACCCTGCTCGTGGAAATTTTTTCAACATTTGTGTTTTTGTAATTTGTTCGCAACAAAATTTGCGTTAAAAATTATACATAAACATTTAGATTGCTTGAGTAAAGATATTGGTGACTAGTGCTTGGCTAAGAATTCTAGTCTTTTGACGTTTATACCTTCATCGGTTTACTAAAGAATATAAAATTTTACTTAAGCAATTACTTTGCTTCAGTACCTATACCTTTTACTCGTTTATAAATACATGGTATGTGAGCGTTGCTTGAGCGTGGTATGTGTGAAGTTCTTCTTATGCTCTCTCCTACTTTTGTGGTCAAATGAACCTGAACATTATCCAAACATCAATGAAAAATAAAATTTCAATGACGTTGTGTTGAAGTCATTAAAATTTACAAGTCCTTTTTCATTTTTAAATTCTTACGTGACGTAAATGCATATTATTATGTATCTACAGGTTGAGCGAAAGTATTTGAAAAAATTGAAGTTAACGTGCAAACTAAAAATAAAACTTACTTAAAATTTGTTCATTTTAGCTTGATACCTGTGACAGAAATCAGCAAAATCGAAGACGTGACTTTGTAAAAGTGTATGAATTTATTTGACTACATATATTATTTTTTTTATAATCCGTCACATAATATTCCACAATAACTTTTGTGATTCTATTTTATACGTTAGATTAGGTTCATTCCAATAAACTCTCGCATAAGACACATTTATCACAATTTTAAAACATTTAACAAGGTCATTTCATTACAAGTAAATACTAGTGTTGGTATAGTAAACCAAGTGAAACTCAATTGATATTCAATTACCAATTGATTAATTTTAACTTCCTATATTTTTCGTAATGTTAGAGTTTTTAGAATTTGAAATGTTGATTCAAGTAAATTGCAATACCTGAAAAGGGTAATTAAGTTTTTAAGCTACCTACATTTTATCTAGTATCAGATCTTTATGTACTTTACACACTTGAATGCGCAATAAATATATTTGTATATACTCATACAATTCTTGGGGGAGGCCTTTGTCCAGCAGTGGACGTCTTTTGGCTGAGATGGTTGTATTAGAATTCTATCAAGTTAACATTTAACCAGTTAGTTGAGCTTCGTCCAGCTGTACTGTTCAACGTTGTGTTCATCCACTCGGCTAATCGGTATCAAGACGTGTGGTTGAATGGGGTTGTTCAATCAATGGGCTAGCCGTGCAATTGAACGGTTATTTCAACCAGTTGACTGCGACATATATCAAATTTTAACGGGGCTTTCACTAACCCTTTCACTGGTGGTGGCAATAACCATCGAAAAATGTATTACGCTTTACCATTACGAGTTGCGATTGTTATTAACGTTAATAATGACGAGTGTGCCGTCAGCACAATATTCATAGCACGTAATGTTCGTGATATTTAATAGAGATAATTAATAACGTGATTTAATATAGAGACATTTTATGTAAATTAAGCAAAACTTATTAGTTCCTGTTTCGTGACTTTCTACAGTCAACTAATCTCCCCCGCCAATTTCTTTGTTTATAAATTAATATATATACTTGTATTTTTAGTTATTAAAACTAGTCAGAAATTATACTCCGATACATTAACCAGTGTGTTATTATTTAACTACGGGAGCCCTGTAACAATTGGTGACCCCGACAAAAGCCTGGAAGAATCGCCCAACGACAGCCACGCCCGGAAGAATCGCCCGACATAGTCACGCCCGGAAGAAGAACAACTACATCACACTGGCACGAATTAAATAACATTTCTGGCTCATTTTTTACAATGGCTCCCACACTACCAACAGGCATCAGGAGCAGTCTTCTCACAGAGACACCGGAGATAGCAGCAATTTCCATTGGTGACCGCATTCCCGATTTTTGGACAGACTCACCACGGCTATGGTTCACCCAGTTTGAAGCGATCGTCGCACCTCAGAAACAAGGCGACGATTACAAGTACAACTTGGTCATCGCGAAATTGGGGAAAAACGAGATACAGCAAGTTAGCGATTTACTCATTAATCCACCGGCAGAACAAAAGTACGATGGCATTAAACAACGCCTAATAAATTGTTACGAAGAAACAGAGCAGAGGCAATTCCAGAAGCTTCTTGCCGAAATGGATCTCGGCGACCAACGGCCGTCTCAGTTGTTACGCCGAATGAAGCAAATAAGCAGCGGGAAAATGAATGACGACACAATTCGACTGTTTTGGTTACGTCAATTACCTTCGTCAGTAACCACAGTTTTAGCCGTCACAGAGAACCTTACTCTGGATAAGATGAGCGAGATGGCTGACAAAATTCTAGAGAACTCTATGCTTAACTCAAGTTCAAGGTCGTCACAAGTAGACATCGTTACGCAATTAACATCGCAAATAGCTCAAATGCAGTTGGAAATTGCAAGTTTGCGTAGCGAGCACAGCCGACGTAGCTCATTTCAGCGTAGACGCTACGACCGACCGCGATCTAGGTCACGAGGCCAGTCATTGTCAAGGTCCGCATCGAATGAAGTATGTTTTTATCATCGGCATTTTAAAAACCGCGCGCGTAAGTGCATACAACCGTGCGCCTGGGAAGCTGGCAAGCAGTCGGAAAACTAACTACAGCACGGACACCGGCGGAAATCTGTACTGTTAATCCTTCAAACCGCCTTACCGTCAGAGATACTGATAATGACATAAGGTTTTTGGTTGATACAGGAGCAAATATTTCGGTTATCAAGAGACCACATAATATTACAGAGCAAGTTGACAGTTATAATTTATACGCAGCTAATGGCACCCCTATCAAGACATACGGTGAAAAGACGCTTTCACTCAACATAGGGTTACGACGCCCCTACCGCTGGACTTTTATTATCGCAGACGTAAATATGTCAATATTGGGCGCAGATTTTTTGGAACATCACAAACTTTTGGTAGATATTCATGGCATGAAATTGATTGATAAGCTAACACAATTAGCAACTCCAGCCACTGTTTCTCGAGCGGAAGGATAGAGCAGCGTCACTACTATTAACTCCCGCCTTCCGGATAGCGTTAGGCGGATCATTGAGAAGTACGCAGACGTGACCCGCCCGACAGCATTTAAGTGCAAACCAAAGCATGGAGTGCAACATCATATTGTAACGGAAGGCCCTCCAGTATATGCTCGTGCGCGACCTCTACCCCCGGATAAATACCGGGTGGCCAAGAAAGAATTTCAAACAATGATGGAGATGGGAATATGTAGACCATCCAATAGCCCCTGGGCCAGTCCTCTGCATATAGTAAAGAAAAAGAATGGCGACTGGCGACCGTGCGGTGATTATCGCATACTTAATAGAGCCACAGTTCCAGACAGATATCCATTGCCAAGGTTAACAGATTTCACGTACGTCGCACAAGGAAAGTGTTTATTTAGCAAAATTGATATCAAAAAAGCTTTCCATTGCATTGAGGTTGCAGACGTAGAAAAAACAGCGATAATTACTCCATTTGGACTATTTGAGTTTCCCAGAATGCCGTTTGGTCTATGTAATGCTGCACAGACATTTCAAAGGTTTACGAATTCAATATTTGGCGACTTAGACTTCGTGTTTGCTTACGTAGATGATTTACTGATCTGTTCTACAGAATCAACGCATGAGGAACACTTGGAGATTATATTTAAGCGACTTCAAGAGAACAGCATTACAATAAACTTGGAAAAGTGCGAATTTTGGAAGAAAGAATTGGATTTTTTGGGCTACCACATTTCAAGCAATGGTATCAGCCCCACAAGTGAGAAAGTGCAGGCGATCAAAGATTTTCCTAAACCTAAAACCATTAAGGAGCTTAGAAGATTTTTGGGCATGGTCAATTTTTATCGAGGAAGCCTACGTTTAGCTGCCCAACATCAAGTTCCTCTCAACAACTATTTAAAGCAAACAAAGAAAAATGACAATTCTATTATTCAATGGACGAAGGAAGCGGAATCGGCATTTTCGAGTTGCAAACAAAACATTCTGGATGCCGCAATTTTGACGCACCCTTCTCCAACAGCTGTACTTGCCTTATTGACTGATGCGAGTTTAAAATGTATGGGCGCCGTGCTCCATCAAAAATGTAAACAAGGTTGGAAGCCGCTAGGATTTTACTCAAAAGCATTTACTACAGCTCAGATGAAGTATTCAACCTACGACCGGGAGCTGCTAGGAATTTTTGCAGCAGTCCGATATTTTCAACGACTACTAGAAGGTCGGCAATTTATTATTTGCACGGATCATAAACCGTTGGTTCATTCATTTTCAAAAAAGCCGTCACTAAATGACACACCACGTAGAGTGAGATACTTGGAATACATTTCGCAATTCTCTACCGATATACGTCACATTAGCGGTCACGACAACGTAGTTGCAGATGCACTCTCAAGGATAGTTGATGAAATAACTATACCGTCCAACATAGATTACAAAGAGTTGTCTATTAAACAAAAGTTAGATCCCGAACTCCAAGAACTTATTAAAAATCCGAGATTAAAAATGATTTTGGCCACATCAAATAAACACGGAATACCGGTGTATTGCGACGTTTCTACGGGAAAAACAAGACCGTTCTTACCTCAGAAATTCAGAAAAATCGCATTTGAGGGCATACATTGTTTAAACCATCCCGGAAAAAATACATCGAGAAAAATGATTAATACAAAGTTCATTTGGCCTAACATGAATACGGATATAAACAAATGGTGTGAGTCATGTTTACAATGTCAACGCTCAAAGGTGCTTAGACATACAAATTCGCCACTCGGAAAGTTTATGCCTGCTCAACGTTTTGCTCACGTTCATTTAGACATTGTAGGACCGTTATCTGTATCTCAGAATAAAAGATATTTAATCACGATGACTGACCGATGCACTTCATGGCCCGAAGTTTTTCCAGTTGAAGACATTACAGCCGAATCAGTCGCACGCCACGTTTACGGAGGATGGATATCGCGATTTGGATGTCCTGAGATGATCACAACCGATCAGGGGAGACAGTTTGAGTCAAACCTTTTCAAAGAATTAGCCAAGCTAATGGGTATTCATAAGATACGGACTACTCCATATAATCCCAAGGCGAATGGCATGGTGGAACGTTTACATCGAACGCTAAAGACAGCATTGATCGCAAGAGGCAATACAACCAACTGGATGGAAGAGTTACCAACCGTTTTATTGGGACTTCGTGCTTGTTTTCGTCAAGATACTGGTTTCAGTGCCGCCGAATTGGTATATGGCGCCACGATTAAACTACCAGGAGAATTTTTCGGTTGTGAACAACAGGAAACGTTTAATGATTTCGTTACCAATCTGAGAGAAAATATTACAAAAGCAATATCTATTCCCAAAAGAGAGAGCTCGAATAACAATACTTTCGTTCATCCTCACTTGTCAAAATGTTCACATGTGTACGTGAGATGTGATCGTTTGCGTCCTAGTCTCAGTCCACCATACGATGGTCCGTATCAAGTCATTGACAGAAGTGAAAAAAATTTCGTAATATTGCAAGGCGACAAACGCGTAAGAATCTCTATAGACAGAATCAAACCAGCGTTCGTACTGAAAGCCGATCAAGAACCACTGACAAAGCAGATAGTAAGCACACGACCAGATAAGAACGTTGTCACACGAGCTGGTCGTATCTCTCGACAGCCTGTAAGATTCGCTTTATAATCATGTTCCCGAGAGTGTTATTAGTCGCACCTATCATATTATGTCACACATTTGCGTTCAGAATAAAGAAGTATTATCGGCGCTAGCAGACAGAACAAGACGCGGAATCAGCATTATTCATTTAAGCGCAGTCTGCAAGGTTGCAATTACTATTACTATACCACTAAGTTATTGTTCGTAATTTTAATTAGGGTTCTTTGCATTGTTTTTATTAATGTTATTTTGTAATTTATTATTATTATTATTTTTCTAAAGGGGGAAGTAATGTGCCGTCAGCACAATATTCATAGCATGTAATGTTCGTGATATTTAATAGAGATAATTAATAACGTGATTTAACATAGAGACATTTTATGTAAATTAAGCAAAACTTATTAGTTCCTGTTTCGTGACTTTCTACAGTCAACTAATCTCCCCCGCCAATTTCTTTGTTTATAAATTAATATATATACTTGTATTTTTAGTTATTAAAACTAGTCAGAAATTATACTCCGATACATTAACCAGTGTGTTATTATTTAACCACGGAGCCCTGCAACAACGAGCATCATCTAGTTACTTTGTACTATGTAGTCATCCGAATAAAGTGTTATCATAAATAAAAAAGCCTAAACTGAATACCGTCAAACAAATGACAAACGTTGGAACACCCTGTACTACGAAAACATGCTCATTGTATTGTTTATAGAGGTTAAAGAAAAACTGACGACATTTTTACAGTGTGACAGAA
This sequence comes from Eudonia lacustrata, assembly GCA_947562085.1. Classification (NCBI taxonomy): domain Eukaryota; kingdom Metazoa; phylum Arthropoda; class Insecta; order Lepidoptera; family Crambidae; genus Eudonia; species Eudonia lacustrata. The sequence goes on from OX387320.1 coordinate 20,432,341, forward strand.
TCTATAGTAAAACACAGAGGTATAATATGTATTTTAATGTATTTTGTTTTATAAGGATTAAAGTTTAATAAAACAGTACTTATCTCATTACATCGTCAAAAATCTGATAAATCACAATTTTATTGGCATAAATATTGTTTTTATTCATTTGTATAAATAAATTCGACTTGTCCCTTGTTTTGTTGATTTTAAAGTACGTCCATCAGTTATGGTGCTAGTGAATGTGGCAGAAGGTGCCTTGGAGGGAGAGATAGTGACCAGTGAGATTGGAGGCACATACCACAGCTTCAAGGGCATCCCCTACGCAACGCCACCAGTCGGGAACTTGAGATTCAAGGTAATAGACCAAGATGCCAAGGTCACTAGACCTTACATATTTTCTCAAAGACCAAATGTGTTGGATTAAGTAGTGTAAGTATGTATTTTGAGGGTATGCATATCTGCTAGCTTGGGTCGATGACCAATCTACAGACACAAGGTGCTAAAGATACGCAAAAACATAACTCACTTTTCTTATAGTCTTAGTGCTGATTAACATGTATGTTTCAGAAAATATTGTTAAAAATTAATAATCAATACTGCCAGACACTTCCCATGGATATAGATATTTTAACTTTACCGTCGTTGTATGTATTTGTAAATATAATGTAGGCGCGTAAGAATCTACACCTTATACCTACTAAGAACCAAAATAAATTATGTGCTCCGAAGCTCAGACTCAGCAAGAGTAGTAAATCGTTTATAGGTAACTCTATTCGTTTCTATAACAAAATACCAGACGGTATCACTGCGTTGACAGATATAGATACCAAATTGAAAACCCACATTAAAAGATTTTTTATTAAAAAAAGCCTCTTGATTTAAAGGTCAATAACTATGTTGCAGACAAATGCGTATGGACATAAGTCTGCTCTGCACTGGTCCGAATATTATTATTATTATTATTGGTACAAAATTGTACTAATTCTATTTTATAATTATTACATTATTGTAAATTAGTTTAAAAGACGGAGATAAAGAAAAAAACCTCCTGAGTTTCTCGCCAGCCCTTCCCGGTCGAAGGTTCTCCCAAAATCCGAACTGGTAGTAGATTCAGTAAACTAAATTATAATTCATTATTTGTATCTTATACTTAGTTTTGACGTCAATAAGTACCTGTAAAGGTTTAATTTAATAAACGATTTGACTTTGATTTTACGGCGGTAACAGAGCGGTCGGTAACTCACCCATAAAAAATAGTAAAATTTTCAGCAGATTGAATCTGCACATAACAAGGGTTTTGAATGAATGAACAAAAACATTCCGTTCTCCACTTTATGATCAAGGAAGTAAATCTTAACTTTGTTATATTCGCACAAGTGTTTTATCTACATGGGTTACTAGCTACATTTTTGTTTTTCCAGGCCCCACTACCACCACAATCATGGGTAGGCGTCCGAAGTGCAAAGCAACTACAAAATCAATGCAACCAATTTAATTTTATAACAAAAACTCGTGAAGTCGGCAGCGAGGACTGCCTGTACCTGAACGTCTACACTCCCAATGTCACGCCAACGAAACCCCTCCCTGTCATGATCTGGATCCACGGAGGAGCGTTCTGCTGCGGCAGCGGCGACGACGACATCTACGGCCCAGACTTCCTGATTAAGCATGGAGTCATTCTCGTCACCTTCAACTATCGCCTCGAAGTAATCGGCTTCCTCTGCTTGGACACTGCGGACGTTCCAGGCAACGCTGGAGCGAAAGACCAAGTAGCAGCCATGCGGTGGGTCAAGAAAAACATTTCCAACTTCGGTGGCGATCCAGAGAACATAACTATATTTGGTCAGAGCGCTGGTGCAGTCTGTGTCACCTTTCACTGCGTGTCACCTATGACAAAGGGCCTTTTTAGACGAGCCATATCACAGAGTGGCGCGATGACGAGTTGGTGGCCTTTTTCGTACCGACCACGGGAGAGAGCTATTGAGTTAGCCAAAAGGTTAGGTTGCACATCCGAAGACGACGAAGAGCTGTACGAATTCTTTAAAAATCAGCCACCATTCAGTCTAGTTGAAATACAATCGCCTTTGACATTTACAGAAAACCAGAAATGTTATTATGAACCTCAGAACTTGATAACGAGTGAAAAAGTTTTTCCCAACGTAGAAACTTACTTTACGGGCAATATTCAAGATGCGTTGAAACACAACATCCACGATGATGTAGATTTAATAATTGGATACAATGAAGACGACGGCGTCGTGGCCCTTACTGTTGCCTTGGATATGGAAGCTACAATTAAACAAGCTAATAGATTCAAGCAGTACTTTGTTCCTAAGTCTATTGAGTTATTCTGCTCCCCAGATGAACAATTGGAGGTGGGAGCTATGTTTAAAAAGTTTTATGCAAAACAAAAAACCATTACCGTAAAAGATTTGTCTCCAATAACGAACTTCTACAATGGACATTACTACAAATTCGGTGCAATGCAATTCGCAAAGTATTTCGCCGTCAAGAATAAAGTATTTTTCTACAAATTCACTTGCAAATCGGACAGAAATATCTTTGGTAAAATAATGGGTGTGACGCCATATTTCGAATACAAAGAGCTAGTGAGTCATACTGATGATGTTGCATATCTTTTCCCTGTTAAGAAATTAAATCTGAAAGTTAATAAAGCCTCCGACTCTTTCAAGATGATCAACAATATCACAAAGCTTTGGACAAACTTCGCTAAGACTGGGTAAGTAATTATAAAAATGTTAACCATGAATTCCAAAATAATACTTAACCTAGCTTCATACAAGATTATTTAAAGTCACATTCGATAACAATGATATTCTGTTGTAAACTTTTTAATACAAACACACGATGACTTTTGCGTGACGAACTCGTGGTCACACCAGATTGTCACACTGGTGTTACTAATGGGAATTTATTTTACTCGTGGTCACACTACATTGCAAAGGATCGCACTTGACTGAATTAATTTTTGGGTCTTGCGACAGTTAAGAGATTCAAATAGATTCAATTCTTGATTTGCTTAGTGTCACTGCCATGAGGCGGAGCTGTACTGATCGAAGCCAAGCTGTGCGGAAATCAACCGATAGAGTCCCATTATTTTAACGGCTTCTCTCAACTTCGCTTCTTGGCTCGGCTGCTCGACCTCCGTGCTTCGGAAGACACGTAAAGCCGTTGGTTCCAGCTGCATTAGCAGTAGTTAACAGCCACCAATTCACGCTGGGCCCGCGTGGTGGTTTTTCTCTCTATCCATTCATAGGAAAGGTTTATGTCGTGGTGATAATGATCACCTAACTTAAATGTTCCAGAAACCCAACACCGGATCCCAGCTTGGGTGTCAATTGGCAGCAGTTCCGTATAAAGTCTCCGTACTACGTAGACATAGGCAATAAGCTAGCCAGAAGCGTTTCACCTGACAAGGAGGAGCATCTGTTATGGGAGGAAGTCATGAGGAAGTATCTGCCAAGCAACTTGTACCAGCCTGAAGGTTCTGCGTGATGCTTCTTAGCAACTTGTTTAAAACATATCAGATCTTAAGATTAAATCAATGAATTTATTAAAACCGTTTAATATTGTGAGTCATATTTTTGTCGGGTCTCCTACCTCCTTTAAACGATTTGTTGTGAAGAAGCAACTGGCGAGTCGGCAAGGTGAGTCACAGCTAGGCACAATCCCGCTCCAATAGTTGTAGAGCAACCTGGACTCCGCTTCTGCTTATGTTCAAGCTGCTTTGCTTAACAATACCACAAGAGTAAGTATTAGGAATTAGTATTAGGAATATTTCCTGTGTGGTGCCGGGGATAAAGAATTGCACCACCCTATATCTTTCCGTGGGTGCCGTAAAAGCCGACTAAAAGACCATTCCAGAGGATGGGCAGCAGCATCTCTCTGAGGTTAAGTCTCAACTTACTGCGATCGCCAGCCCGCCTGCCAAGCGTGGCGATTACGGCAAATACCCCTCATATCTTTGGGGGAGGCCTTTATCCAGCAGTGGACGTCTTTTGGCTGAGATGATGATGATGATGATGATGATGAAGTATTAGGAAAAATCACTTCCAATTGATTATAATAAGACAATAGTATATTATGATACAAGTGAGATAAATTGCTCATTACACACGAGGCTGTGGGTTGCAGCCCGAGGCGTAGGCGAGGGCGTAAATCAACCGAGTGTCTAGTGAGCAAGTTGCTCACGAGTTGAGACAAAAAGCGGTCATTCTTTGTTTTTGTTGAACAGAGAATCAGAGATCTTGGTATTCTTTCACTATTTCACGAAACGTTCTTTGGATTGTAAAAGATCGTGGAATCTTGGTTATAGTCTGTGTAATTTTGACAAGAAGCATATCTCCGTAAGTTACTACATCTTTTGTTGTAATATTAAACAGCTCTTGTCGTCTACAAGCACCAGTAACACCAAGTATTAAGGCAACCTGCAAAGAAATCAATTAATTAGTTTTAAGACGTTATGCTAAGGTTACGTACTTATACATTGTAGAAAGGTTTCGATTAAAAATATTTATCGTACTTTTGTTGCTAGATACTGACTATCCGGAGCCTCATTCAAAAACTTTTCAACGGCGGCTGGTGACAAAACTTTAGATTTCCGACCAATATATCCATCCAAGTATCTCTTCAAAAATGCCATTAGGTTACAGTACGTTTTGATATCAACACCATGTTTGAGCTTTACCATGCTTCTTGACATGGAATAGATGCCACAGGGAGCTGGGTTTGTATGTATCGACGAGTTCAGAGAAATACGCCAAAAACACATTTACAAAAAATGACAGGGTTTTTTGTTGCTCCTCCAGGTAAAAATTTAAATTATTTATGCGTGAATTTAATGGTAGGGGGAGGGGGGAAGAGCTACCATTAGGTAGTACTCCCACAGTGAGGAAATACATAGATATGGAGATATTTGCATTTGTTGTTGTCAAAACTGCCCTTAAATGTACGGTTTTAGTATCCCAAGTGTCTGTTATCAGCATAGTTTCCGCAAGCAAATTGGAAATGCACGTCTCCGGCGCTGCGGGAAGTGCAGCTCCGTCGCCCTTGCGTAACAAATCGCAGGCACCCTCCGCGCCTCCGGCTTATAAAAAACACTCTAGCGTAGGGCAGACAAGTACCACGTGAAGTCGGGGTGACAGTTTAGACTGATGACAGAAACGGAATGACGGACAAAGATGGCGGACAAGGTTAACAACCTCACACTGAGAAAAAAACAACCAGATTTCAGGTTGTTTCAACAAGTTTCCGGGTTAAAATAGCGCCTACGTGCTCTTTGGATGAAACAACAAGTTAGATCTTGTTAAATGTAACTTGTTGATTCTACAAGCTACTTATCATGTTATTTCTACGTTACGTCAGGTTGAAGTTTTCCAATTGTTTTTACAAGTTTAGCATATAGTTTTAACATGCTTGACACGTTGTTGTAACATGACAGCTTGTTGAATCTACAATAAGCTTGTTAGATTATCTTGTTACTCTTACGTGATCAGCATATAGTTTTAACATGCTCGACATGTTGTTGTGACATGATTTGCTTGTTGAATCTACAATCAGCTTGTTAGTTTATCTTGTTACTCTTACGTGTTGAGCATGTAGTTTTAACATGTTTGACATGTTGTTGTGACATGACTAGCTTGTTGAATCTACAATCAGCTTGTTAGTTTATCTTGTTACTCTTTCGTGTTGAGCATGTAGTTTCAACATGCTCGCCTTGTTCTTATAGCATTATCGACAAGTTGTTGTGACATGACTAGCTTGTTGAATCTACAATCAGCTTGTTAGTTTATCTTGTTATAGTTACAGTAGGTGCTTGTTCTATCAACATGTTGTTTGTTATGTTACCTTGTTGAATCTGCATTATTGGCTTGTTCTATTTACAGTTAACTTGTTGCTTTATCATGCTATTGTTACATTACATTACTTATTTCATTAATATTTTGATTGTTACGAGATATTGTTGAATTTGCTATTATACTTTTGAATGTTTTTTCATGCTTCGTTCAACTTTCAGATGGAAATTTTCTTCAACAATACATAAATAACTTACAGGTAATAACAAAAATACAATATGCAAATTAAATGAAATTTCACAACAAGAAACATGCCAGTCTTGCTGATTTTTCACATGTCATTAATAGTTTTCTTTATGAAAGTTAAACGAAGCAATAAAAAAATGTACAAAAGAATAACAGCAAATCCAACAAGATCTCGTAAAAATCAAAATATTAATGAAACAAGCATATAAAGAAACAGTAGCAAAATGAAGCAACAAGTAAATTTAAAATAGTACAAAACAAAACAAATTAATACAACATATAACATATTATTTTCCCTATACAACTATCAAGTACGTCCATTTAAATTCATCAATAACAAACAAAAAATATAGAACAAATACGAAACTTAAACTTTAACCACATATTATTTTAAGTTAGGCAAGTGAGTAATCGTGTAATAGATTTGTAAAGAAATAACGAGTATTTTTAGGTGTTACTTATTTATTAAAAATAATTTTCACAGATCAATTTAACATTCAGTGCACAAAATTCACAAATTAATATTATCAAGAAATAATAAATCTGGTTTGTTTAAATCTTTGCCTATTTCTAGTGACTCCGAGTATAGAATCCAATTTTACGGTACGACAGCCGTTTCACTTGACGAGAATAGGTTCACGTCTAGGACGCCCCACATTTCTGTCACAAGTATATTTATTATCTATCAGATAAATTAAAAAACCTGGGGCCCGACCGCCTAACTGATCGCTTTGACTTCGTGTGTGGTTTATGACGTCATCTTGTCATTTTGTGCCGCCTATGAAAGCAATATCGAAAGCTATAGCCTTCAGCTTTTGATATTGCTTTCATAGGCGATGCTAGGTGGCATGATGACGTCATAAACTATACGCGTAGTCAAAGCGATCAGTCAGGCGGTCGGGGGGCTGTTTAGAGAACAATAATTGCAGATTGGATACTTAGTATTTTAAAGTTGTTTCATTATTCATTCTATAGTACAAAATTAAGAAATTAAAATTATCAAGAAATAATAAATCTGGTTAGTTTACATATTTGCCTATTTCTATTGACTCCGAGTATATGGTACATAATTAAGAAGTTTTTAAGAAAAATATAGTTTTGTGCACGTAGGTCACTTTTATAATGTACCTACGGTCTTCAATGGCGTTTATAAGATTAAAGAACAATGCTTCCCTGTCCTAGAAGTTAAAACTAAATACAGTTTTGCAAATGAATAGTGAACCATGTAAGTGTTCCACTTTGAAGCTTATATTCATACGAGAAAGAGGTACGGCAATTTCTTGGTTGACTATGCCTCTAGGATACATTTTTATACATAATTAAGAAATTAAAACTATCAAGAAATAATATCTGGTTAGTTTACATCTTTGCCTGACTCCGAGTATATGGTACATAATTAAGAAGTTTTTAAGAAAAATATAGTTTTGTGCACGTAGGTCACTTTTACAATGTACCTACGGTCTTCAATGGCGTTTATAAGATTAAAGAACAATGCTTCCTTGTCCTAGAAGTTAAAACTAAATACAGTTTTGCAAATTAATAGTGAACCAAGTAAGTGTTCCACTTTGAATATTATGTTCATACGAGAAAGTGGTACGGCAATTTCTTGGTCGACTATGCCTTTAGGATACATTTTTATCAAAAACAAATTTTTATAGCTAAAGCTTTACCTAAGGGGCGATGACAACTAACTACAAATAATATTTAGCTTTATTATACTTCGAATGTTAGATTAGATTTTTAAACGTCCTCATTTAATTCAGCTTTCCATAGAGCTAAATTACTTTTAAAGCGGGCCCTGTCTCCAGCTAGAGGAATCAATAGATTGATATCTCCTTCGTCTATAATTCGAAGACATCCAGCATCTACTTTTTCATCTGATATTTATTAAAACAGACTTATCAAACCAGCAGCCTTATTGTCTAATGCACTTAACATCAAATCATTATTATTTATCAATAAGTATGAGTAAGTCTATCCATTGCCTAGCACCCACAGTACAAGTTTTTTTTTAGTTTGTTTCTTATTTTAACCTACTTGTAAAAATATCTATGTAGTCCTTCAGACCCCACTGTTTTAGCAAATCAGTCATGTATTCATAGTCGGCAGTGTTACTCATTGTGTACTCATCGTCTATAATCCGAATGGGGTTCCCGGCCAAGGAACCAGAGTTCTGCAGCACCTTGGCATCCCGTGAGTCCGCGTGGCCGCGCTGGAAACAGCGCTAAGAGAAAAAGTCCGCTGACTGGAGGTTTCTTTGCAGCTTGATTGTGGCTGAAGTAAGGACGTTAGAAGAATGTTTTTTTTGTTTTGGTGAACAGAACAATTACAGATCTAAAAGTTAATACCAATGTATAGTTCATCAGACGTAACTTTGGTAAATACCCCGCTGGCTGGAGGTCGGTTAGAAAAGATTATATTTCCGTTTTTTATACGGAACAAATTCTGTTTTCAGCATAATTCAGTAGAACATATCTAATTCTCTGCATCACTCATAACATGTCTCCCAGAGATGGGACTCCGCTGGGTGTAGACACATTTTGCTATTACTTATACAATAAACAATGCTTCACAATAGTCCTAGTAGGAAGCAAACGGGTTATCCCGGCTTTGACTACGCGATGGCCTCCAAGAGGGCTTTCCTTTTTTCTTTGACACTATTGAAGGCACTAAATATGGCAGCAACAACAACGCTGCATTTTTTTCCGACTCTGGTTTGGTATCTGAAATTATAGAAACAAACAGATAAGCAAAACATCCTATTTATTATTTATATATTTTTTTAAAAGCAAAAAAATTTCGAGCGGCGGCGGCGGGGCGGGATTAATTAATTGCTTTTATTTAAATGTTCCTGTGACAGATACAGAGATGACTAATTTGTGATAAGATTGTAAACATAAACTTATACTTAAATTGGTTGATTGTACCTAAAAAGCAAAAGATGTAAAATGCAATTTTCAGAAAGACACCACGGAACTAGATAAGACAAGAAAAATACTGGTGTCGTTTTAAAAGTGTTTATGATTGTGCTGTGGGTTAATGTTCCAATAAAATTTTATTTTATACAACATTTTTATTTATTAATTAATTAATATTAACATTTTCATAAATTTATAACATTTTTATTAATTTATTAATTAATAAAAATGTTGTATACCTTCACTTTCACTATGGACTAGTGGTGTCACTTCTGATGCAGAACTAGTTTCTGATAAAGAGCTCCTAGAACTTCGAGAAGATCCTGCTATTACGCCTCTCTTGCGTAGGTCTTTCCTTCTATTTACGACGGCATCATATATCTCTCCAGGCGCATTTATTTTTATCATTTAAGATGTAGCACGCATATATTGGAATATAATATACTGTTGGAGATTCCTTTAGAAAAATCTGTGCTATTTCATGTGCACATTTCATAAGTCTGCATCCCGGCACTACACCAGTAGGATTGTCAGTCAACTCTTCAGTAGCGATCAGTCTGGCTAGACGACTTCTCAGCGTCTGGTCAAGTAAGCCTTGATTTTTTTGTCCACTATTTAAAATGGCTTTTCCATCAATGCAACTTTTAAGTAATTTCAGCACCTGTAATATTAACATTAATAATAATAAATAATAGGTATATACACATTAAAACATTTTTGTTTTGTATGCTTTAGAATATTAGTCAATCTTACAGAATTGTCCTCTGTAGATTCGATTTTATCACTTTCATCAGTATTTAATGTAAATTTCTCTGCTACATCTTCATTATTGTCTTTTGCTCCCTCAACATGTTTAGATGTTTCCTGATAAGAAATTTTAAACACTTAAGTGAAAAAAGTGAACACATTGTCACTACAGGACAGCTAACTACAGCAATACAATGTAACATTATCATAATTCATAATAAAGATCATCGGGATAAGTAAATAATAAATTCCCCTTCAAAAGGCAAATCCCTGTGACAGAAAAACGGACACGCAGAAGGACAGAAATCACTGGCACAATAATAGGGTTCCTTAAAGGTACGGAACCCTAAGCAAACTATCACTAGGTACTAAAAAGAAAACAAGAACTGTCCTAGATACAAAGTTTATGTAATTTTCATTTGACTTTTACTCTTCTATATGGCGGGAACAAAAATGAATGAAGCAAAGCACTACTTAGGTAGGTATATGATATATATGTCTAGGTCTATAGGTCAGATTATTAGGATACACTTTTATCAAAAACAAATTCTGCCAATAATATCATTTAAATATATATATAAATTACTTCATGTATACTTTTATAACTAAAGCTTACCTAATGGGTGATGACGAGTAACTCCAAATAATATTTAGCTTTATTATACTTCGAATGTTAGAGATTTTTAAACGTCCTCATTTAATTCAGCTTTCCATAGAGCTAAATTACTTTTAAAGCGGGCCCTGTCTCCGGCTAGAGGAATCAATAGGATGATATCTCCTTCGTCTAAAATTCGAAGACATCCTGCATCCACTTTTTTATCTGAAATATAAAAACAGACTTATCAAACCAGCAGCCTTATTGTCTAACGCACTTAACATCAAATCATTAATTATTATTTATTAATAAGTATAAGTAAGTCTATCCATTGCATAGCACCCACAGTACAAGCCTTTTCTTGGTTTGTTTCTTATTTTAACTTACTTATAAAAATATCTATGTAGTCCTTCAGACCCCACTGTTTTAGCAAATCAGTCATGTATTCGTACTCGGCAGTGTTACTCATTGTGAAATCTGAAAAGTGCATTACAGGTTAATGCAAGTCTATTTAGTTTCCCATACCTACTCGTAGGTAAACAGCACCGTAAAGGGGATCTCGACTTAGAAAAATCCTGACGAAATTTTGGATGTCCTTCTGCTTACTTTTTATATGCTTATCGTGGCAAGAACATGATTGCTAACAACTTTGGTAAAATGATGTTTTTCGTACGACGCATAGTTTTCGATCAAATTAAGTTTGAAGTTTAATTGATTTTTATTGTAATTAAAATTTATGGACAACTATGCGTCGTACGAAAAACATCATATTGCCAAAGTTGTTAGCAATCATGTTCTTGTTACGATAAGCATATAAAAAGTAAGCTAGAAGGACATCAATAATTTCGTAAGAATTTTTTTAAGTCCCGATCCCCTTCTGTAGGTAAAGGGGCACAACACTTAGAAAATTTTTCAAAACTTAAGAAGTCCTCTTATCGTCTCCTTTTTCATGCCTACCTTATTAAGCCTATTAATACAAACAAGTTTTTGTAGAAAACTTTTTTTTGAAGTTGATATTTTTCGAGATTTTTGACTTTAAAATTTATTTTTATTTTTTTATATAGGTATCATAGGTATATCTCGAATACTATGAGTCGGGGGTATGTCATGTATATGAAATAAATTAATGGCAAGGACAACCCCAACACGTTGAATCGAAAAAAGGGCGGGTTAACGAACATCGAAAAAAAACTGCCGAAAATTTAAGTCCAAATAAAAAATGATTCTTAATATCTCGGTAAATATGAATTTTACAAAAAAGTTTATAGGACATAAATTGTTCCTATTAATGACCTCTATCCATTAAAATTAAAAAGGGGGGTGGGGGGGGGGGGTTTATGAAAGGTCGATATTTTTGATCAAAATTTTTCCAAGTCCTTTCTTACTGACCCTTATTTTAAGTCCAACCATTTTTCAAAGTAAAATATTTTTTGTACATTTTTTGGACCCGTTTTCATCCGAAACATTGATTGCACTCCTTATAGGCACTTATGGCGTCGAGAAAGTTTTCCAACGATTCATCTGGGCGACCGGCGTAGGTACTTCGACGTGCACTGAGCGAAAGGAGATTAACCATTTTTGAAATCGTTTTGTATCAAAATCAAATTAATATAGAAAATCAGAATATTTTTTTCGTACTTGATCCTTTTTAGAATGAAGTCTTAACTTCGCCGGAGAAAAAATATTAATAATGATAGTTATGTAAGTGGTTTTATCACTTCCTTCCATCCCAGAATCAACCATCTTTGACACTCAATGTTGCCAGTATTTAAAACACTATATCGATTGTAATCTACTAATCAATAAATGAATTGACGAAGCCGTTAAGTGAAACTTGTAGCTTGTGTTATTATTATTACATTGTTGTACATTTTATGAATGTTTTTTTATTTACTATATTGGATTTACCTTCAGATAATGACGTTTTCTTTCTTAACCTCGTCTGCGGCCGGTGGTACTAGATACCTAAGCTAGATACAAAAGAAATTCAATTGTTTGTGTCGCGGATCCGTGACTACCGCATTAGAGCAAATCTTATTAAAACCAGTAAAAATAAACAAAACAGAATCCGCATGACGAAGGCGACGCGACGCCCGCCATAAGTACCTATCAGTAAAATGAAACTCTAATAACTAAAACGTAAAATATATAAGTTTTATAAATAATCAATTATTAATAAACGCGAGTAGATCCGTAAAAGTTGTTTCATTTCAATTATTATAGATCTATAAACCAATCGATTTCCTTGATTGTTATTAATTAATTATCTTAATTAATCTGAAATAAATAATAAATTCCGCACCCTATCGAGTACGCTCTCTAATGGCGTCATATTGCCGCAGACGACGGGTACAGATTTACGCGACCTCCCGCATACCAAAGGTTAATGGCCGCGCGTTTAGCATTTAGCCAATTTCAAGTATTTTTAGTATGTAGTAAGGGTACAATAGTACGGTAGATAGAAATTAAAATGGAGTCTCTGTGAGACTCCACGTGTTATTACGGAAAGAACTCGGGTGAAAAACTCTCCATGATTGTTATTTTTTTGACATGTGCACAGTATCAACTTTATTTTATTATACGTAAAAGGTATTAATTAAAAAATAATCAACTTAGTAACTAATATGATATCGATCACTATGGATTTATATTTTAGTTTATTTTTCAATTTTTGTTATCGACTACTTCTATCAAATCAAAATACAATCGGTTTCACGTCATTACCGAAATGGCAATAATGGCACGCCAAAAAAAAAGACATGACAGCATTGACTTGACAGCCAGCCCGCCACTGCCGTTTTTTTTCGCTTTCGTTCTTTCTGTACGTTTAGATAAACGTTCGTTTGTTGGAAGCTAGTGTGTTTACTTGTGTTATCGTTTCTTTCTATCTACTTTACGTCGAGTGAATTTCGGGTTCCTCTGTAACTATAGAAACTGAACTCGAAATAGAGACTTATTTTCGTTGTGTTTTGTGTTTGTGAACCAAACCGATTCCAAGATTCAACTGAATCTATGGTGAATGTTCTTCGTACCTGGGTATCACCAACGCCGGTAAGAACTATTGATGTGTTATTATATCAGTAGCAGTTGACCTAGAGCCTTACATAAAACACTATCTAAGCATTGTTTATATAGTTTGTATAGCGCCCATAGCCTAGCGTTCGTACGACGACGTTGCCTCGTTTAACTGTTTTATTTTAACTTGATTTCCACAAAACTACTTATAATAGGTATGTAATGTTTTGACACTGGAAATGCAAAAGAAGATAAGTAAAATCGAAAAGCGTTGTTTTCGATGTGAAAAATACCTATAGTTTGATGAACTTCATAAGTCTATTTCTCGTGATTCCGGCGAACTAGAGGATTGAGGTTTTTTTTAAATTAATGTCAAGATAAAACTCTAAAAGATGAGGGTAGGTTTCATAATGTACATAATTGTACAATGTGAAACCAAAGTCCATACTTCAGTGGTCAATCTCCTTTTGTCGCGTTGTTTGCAAAAGACTTCATAAGACTTGTAAAAGACGTTCATAATGTTCGCGCTTTGATTATATACTGTTCGCGTTCTTATTTTCACCGCCGCCATTGCTTTGCACGCTACTGAAAGACGCTTGCCGTGTTCGCGGCATCTTGAAACGAAACTCGACAGTACTTACACTGTACGAAACGGAGTTTAGTTAGTAGCACATGCACTGATACACTTGAAAAACGAGTAATTACTTACCCCGAGAAACGACTTTTTTCACTGTTGCTAGGTCGCCACGAAAACCGGTTTTTTCCTATTTTACCGCGTTGGGCAGCCAGTATAAGCGGGGGAACGCTCACTATGGGGTTCTAACAGGGAAACGACGATAGCTGGCTAAAAGGTTTGGTCAGAGTATTTGTAACTCGGGTTTTACCGTTGAACACAAGTAATTTACAAGTATGAACTGCGCGGGCGCGGGAGCTCGGGATACGCCTGCCTTGTTGTTCGCAGTATTTTAGCGAACTGACACTGGCGCTTGATGCGCGTACGGTACGGAAACTTTCAGTTCCGAATCATGACAATAGTGGACGGCGACACGCTATAAGAACTAAAATATGGCATGCTTAGAACTAAAGACTTTACTACTTAATACGTTTGGACACCTACTTAAATTTGAGTCACTACCGATTCCGTGCGGATGGCGCCTCTCCGGCGCCATTTCTTCTTTTGCCACGTGGACTTCTGCACGGAATCGGTTAAAATTAAGTTACCTACTTAAAACTTAATACTTGTGAACCAGTCATTACTCACCCCGTCCTCGAAAGTAGGTACATAAAACACTTGTGTTTCCAATACTGTAATCGTGCACTGTTGGTACGCAAACTACGACGACTTGACTGTGAATGCGAAACGACGCCCGCACCGCGCCGATACGAATAACAAAATAGTGTTGCCAGTACAGATTGTCTAAAAAGTAATAATTATAAACTTGTGTTTTTTTTCCTCGTAGTTGGAGTAGTCTAATTAATTCTATGACAGCGTGTCTGAATTCACTTGAGATATGTTTGTCCACCGCCACCGTCGCCGGGACGTCACCGACAAAAAGATAACGGCGGCGCCGCCGCCGATTTACCGATACATGTATATATTTACTATGGCCGTCAACTAGATCTCGGCCAAAAATATTCTCGTTGACGGTGACGTCCTGGTGACGATGGCGGTGGACAAACGGCCTAACTAAATGATTATTATAAATAATAAATCTAAGGTTCGAAATTTTTTTTTCGTACCACTTGCTCAAAAAAGTGACATTCTATGCCACAAAAAGCGAACATAACAATAGTCATTTTTAATCTGTTAAAAACAGGGAATGAAAATTGTACTGAATTTCATTCATCCTCTAGGGGGAGAATGTGATTTAAATTTGGAATACTTACCGAAATTTATACTGATTTAACTACATCTGTGTTTACACCATTGAGTTTGTATACAAAGCATTATAGTTACATCTTTTTGAAAAAGAAATACGCATTTATTATGCAGTTATGATTATTAAATAAAATTACGAAAACCGAGGAGGCCGTATGAGCTTGATGCCTTTGCTTTTCCGACAAAAAAATATTAGTCTAGGAATTTGCCGCGATTTTGTTTTCTTCAAATACCTAAACGTTAAGTTTATTTTAATTTATTTTAATAAATAAGTTAATGTTCTAAAAAATACGTTACGATGTTAAATCAAAGCGACAGTGACAGTGAATTGTCGGATTCCATCAGTGCAAATGCTGTCGCAATTATAAATAATTTGCTTCCAACAAAATCCAATGAAAATTATTTAAAAACTTATGAAGAATTTTCAACGTGGAGAAGTGCGAAAGACCTATCAATTTCAGAATCAGTACTTCTTGTCTATTTTGATTATTTATCCAAGACAAAGAATCCGAATGCACTTTGGTGCATATACTCAAAACTGAAAGCTACACTAAGCATCAAACATAGCATTGAAATAAATAGATTCACGAAATTACTGGCTTTTTTAAAAAGAAAATCAGAAGGGCATTGCGCAAAGAAGTCTAAAATTTTTACGACTCAAAATGTGGAAAAATTTCTTAATGAAACTCCTGACGAAATTTTTCTGGCCACAAAAGTAAGTATACATGATTTAACTATGAATATTTCGTATCTTAGTAATGGTAATTATTCTATATATTTACCTGTTTTTTATCTTTGTTATAGGTGGCCTTAATTTTTGGACTCAATGGTGCTTGCCGCGGATGTGAACTTGTAAACTTAAAGGTGGAGGACGTTGAAAATTATTCCAATGAGTTGCTGCTGATTAATGTAAAGGAAATTAAGACAAAGAAAAATCGGTCATTCATTGTACAAGGACAATATACTAAAATCATTCATAAATACCAAGCATTACGTCCCACCAACATGGAAAACAATAGATTTTTTATAAACTATCGCAATGGGAAATGTACTCGACAAGCCATCGGCAAAAATAAAATTAGCAATATGCTAAAGGAAATTGCTAAATATTTAAAACTTAAAGATGTTGAACTCTACACCGGTCACTGCTTTAGAAGAACTTCGGCGACTTTCTTGGCGGATTCAGGGGCGGATATTACGTCAATAAAAAGACACGTTGGTTGATGCTCTGATAGAGTAGCTGAGGGTTATATCGAAAGCTCAATGGCGAATAAAACCATATTAAGCAGTCAAATTAACAAAAATATAAAACTTAATCCATCAGAGCCGTTGTGGCTTCAACTTCCGGCATCTTATCTTCGTCCGTAACTCGCGATGCACCACCACTACTATCTCCGACGTATACTATCTACAATGAAACGCAAGTTCCTCAGACGCAAGAACAGAGAAATACTCAAATCAACTCATCAACAATAAATGTACCAAACAAAAATGTAACTCTCTCTATCAATAATTGGACCAATGTTTCGAATGTTAACTTTTACTTTTAGTTGTCATTATTTTTAATAAAGGCTTATCTCATATTATTATTGTGTTAATTTTTTCGCAAATGGTACGAAAAGTAGAGTATTTTTCTCGGTGATAAAGGTGTCTTAGTCTTGGGTGAACTTAAATCCCTCGCTACACTCAGGACTCGTCTTAAATCCCTCGCTTCGCTCGTGATTTAAGTTTTGAACACCCTCGCTACGCTCGGGAGTAAACCTCGAGTCCTTCGTTACGCTCGCGATTTAAATCGTCACCCGCGGCAGAAGACACTGCTTTATCCCCTTGGTTAATAATCTACTATTCTCCAAGTGAATTCAGACATGCTGTCTTAGAATTAATTAAACTACTCTATGAGAGCAACAAAAGGCGACATAGTTCATAATGCTACAGTCAATTTAAATTTTGGGTACGCTCTTACCCATTCTCCTTTACTCGAGCAAACTTGCTACTTTTTGCCAGATGTCTAGCTAAGTTTGGCAACACTGGCAGGTTCGTGACGAGTACGTCGCTCACTCACTCCCCCCGGCCCCCGCCCGCGCCGCTGCGCCATCGTTCGTAGGTAGGTACGGAACGTTTAATGTATTGGTTTTCGATAACGGTTTTCAAAACTATTTATTTTTGAAATTATTTATAAATCCAAATAACACTTGAATTCACGCGAGACATTTTTTGTATATTTAATACACTCGTCACGAAAGACAAGACAAAATGTATGGCTGGAGAATGACAGGCGAACGTCTAAGACGTGGGTTCCCTATAATTATGAAATCGAAATGTTTAACGTAGTGCAACAGTTATTAGATTATTTGACACTGCAGAACGGACATAGTTATTGTGCGTGTTTCTACCTTTAATTAGATTTAAACTATACTATGTACCTAATTATTTATTATTTAGATTAAACCACAGATAATATATGGTTGATAAAATGAAAGAAACACTTTGCGTTTATTTATGACAAAAAGATTTTTTGCTAGAAAACTGTATGTTCCCTCACAAAATTAATATGTGCAATGAATCTCTGATCTTTTTACAATAACGTGGCAACCTCGCTTCATACAAATTCCCGCATAAGTAGGTACACTAAACCCAAGCCTCTAGGAAATTATCGTAAGCAGCTAAGTACCTTTTCTCTAGATTTTGCAGGTATTAGCGTATTAGGCTTTCGTTTGCATTTTGTGCTGCATTTAGTATTTCTGGCGGGGTTAAATTTATCAATTGTTCATCTTCTGTACTAAAACTTGACATTTTTACAATTATTTACCACACAGCAACAAATGCGATACAAACAAAATATGAAAAGATGGAAAATGGCGCGCAAGTTTTTTTTTGCACGCGCCACATGTAATGCCGCGTCCACACGCTTGGCAAACCTCAACAAGCCGTCACAAATTCAAACGTGTGAATAGAGCGTTTGGCTTGGTTTGCGTAGGTTTGCAAACGCTTGTAGCCGATCCGTCGAGTGTCGCTTTTTTTTCACAAATCAAAGGGAATTTGCCGCAAGCGATTGCGAAGCGTCCACACGTTTGTACGCACTCAGTTTCGTTTGTGCACTGGTGGCGAACAGATGTACGTTGTGCTTATTTCCGATATAACCTGGGTAGTTACTTTAAACAAATAGTGTAGACTTTTGAAACTGTCACCACTTGCCAAATATGTTTACTTATTTTTTTTTATATTTTACGGGTAAGCACAGTGCCTTGATCTCACCTGATGTTAAGTGATGATAAGGCCAATGATGAAAGCGCACTTCACCCGGGATCCTCAACTAGTGAGGCATTGGCTGTCTTATCTCCAGTTGCCGGAACACAACAATGCTACAAACATTGATGTTATGAGTATCTGTTAAAGGAAAAATCATGAATTATACAACGTGTAAAATAAAAGTGTGGTCAAAAAGAAAAGATCCAAAGTGTATCCGATCTAGATCTTGTATGTGTTGTTACTAAGACATAATTAATAACTTTAATTTGTCATGCAATGGTTAATAAAATATTTATATTAGTAAAGTGATAAGGAAGCAGCGGTGATCATAAATGTTAGTACACAGAGGTTACTAAAATAAAAACTTAGATAAATTCGAAAAAAAAAGTAATACCCATAATTTTAACACAAGAAATAAAAACAAACTTGCTGTTCCAAAACTTAGACTCAATAAAGTTGGTAATTCATTTGTTGGGAAATGTATAAAAATATACAATAAAGTGCCTTTCACTCTAACAGAATTGCCACTACACAAGTTTAAGACAGAAATAAAACAAGGTCTAATGAAAAAAGGTTACTATAAAATTGATGATTATTTTAATGATAAGAATGTGTGGTCATCTTAGTCTGCTCGCCTGCACATGTTATTTCACATTGTAAGTAGTTACACTTTTTTATAAAAGGTTATTATTAAAGTCAAAGAATAATTAGATGATAAAACAGCCTGGTTGTAATAAAAAACACATTATACTCTATTTGTATCAATATACATAATAAAATTAATTTATATATTTTTTATACTGATATGATAGTTTTGAACAGTGTCCTACAGATAACAAACAGCGTTGCAATAAATAGATCATTAAGTTTTTATTTAAAGTATCTTGAGTGTGTCATGCTCTCTTTATTGTCTCTGCGGTGGTGGCGTGTGCGTCGGGTCGTTACGTTCCCTAAAATATGGTTGAGCGAAGCGATGGCTGATTCATATGTCATACTCATGAACGGGTGCCGCCTGTGGAGGCTGGTCTGCTCTTGCATACTTATCTTATTGTTAGTATTAATTACTATAGTTTGACTTTGTTTTTCTTAAACAATTTTTGACTTTTATTAGAGTACTGTAGTGGTACTGTATGACATTGTGGAAATTGAAACTTATACCAGATGTAAATTTGATATATTAGATTTGTTTATTTTTTTTGTTTTTTTTTTACATGTTGTGGTTGTCTTCTATATTTTTTTGTGTTTATTTGTAATGGAAAGTGTCCTGCTATGATAGGGCATTTTCCAATTTTTATTTTTTTTGACGCTGTAAGGGAGAAAAGAGCTGGACACTTGCTGAGTTTCTTGCCGGTTCTTCTCAGTGCAAGATCTCCCGCCCAGAGTAAACTTACGAACCGATGGCATAGCGACATTCATAAGAGCTACTTGTAGCCTAAACTGAATAAATGATTTTTGAATTTGAATTTAAATTTGATATAAAGATCGATTTTTATTTTGAAAATATGTATGTAGTACTTTCCTGTCCATGTTGAACATGTGCTTTAATAAAAGTAATAAATTATATATGAATACGTACGGTCAATAAAATTAAGAAATCATTCACAATAAGTATACACTAAGCACACCTTGAAATTGTGCTTCGGTGCTATTTACGACAATTTCGATTCAAACCTGTTCGCAAAATAAGGTTGTTTACAAATACCCCTACCATGAGTTCAAGCAGACCGATCTAGATAGCGATAACAGTGTTAAGACGCTAACAACTTCAGAATGGCTACTTATATAAAAAGTATACGACAAAACGCCAAGAAAAATATATGTTATAAAATACTATATTTGCAACAATGTCATTGTTTTTTAAATGCAGAATTATGAAATTTCCCCGAGAGAAAATAAATCTAAAGTCACCTATTATCAGGATCTTTTTACATGATTATGTTTTTATTTATTAAAGTATGTCGATAAAAATAATTAAGTATACTTATTCGGTATACTTATAAAATAACGCTATTATTTAATTTTTTTTAAATAAAACATTTAGTGCCTTACAAATAAACAAAGGATAAGCTCCGAATAGTACATGACAGGAACAAAACACGGAATAACTATTCCGACCTTATTCTTTGTTTATTTGTAAGACCCTAGATTTTAAATAAATTGCGTTTTACGTTTTAATTTTTTTTTTCTGACTTGGATCAAGTGGATTACACACTGTTTGCATCCTTTTTGCTTGTATGCAGATCGACAGAGAGCGCCGGCGCCGTTTCAACGTGGTCTTCTCAAGACGATGGAAAAACTGTCGGAATCTGCTGAGACACGACTTCATAAACGTTTTGAAATATAATAATGAGTAATTATTTACTGTGTTAAATGCTGTCACTTTTGGATGGGTAACTCGTGGTAGCGCCACAGAACTGTCGTTAAGAGGAAACACTAAGGTTGTCTGAATTGAAAAATATTGAAAAGTAGACAAAATCAACGTTTCGTAGTCCTCTGATTCCTCCTCCAAAACTAGACCGATTTAATTCATTTTTTCAATAAAAATTAAAAAAGACTGGCTGTGTCTCTGTTTTCCTTTTTTTCATAAATTGATTATTAAAAAAAATATATGAACTTTTAAAAACCTTTAAAATTTGCCAGATTATCCGCTGTATTTCCCAAATTTTACGAGATTATAAAAAAAAAGCAAAACATTGGAACACAGCCAAAGCCTTTCTTTAATTTTTAATGAAAAAAGTAATTTAATCGGTCCAGTTTTGGAGGAGAAATCAGGAGACTACGAAACGTTGATTTTGTCTACTTTCATACATAGTTTTAAATATAATCGACCTTAGTATTTCCTTTTAAATAAGGTAATATACCAGCACAGGGGTCGCAATAGTTCAAACAGTTTACGGTCGCGCTGCCAGAAGTTACCTACACAACAGAGACCACTCATGAATTGTTCATGGGTAACACTAACATTTTTGAGCGGAAACTCGCCTGTATATGTACGAACTGTATGTGTGAATACAGATTTCTACGGTTTTAACGATTGACTCGTGCTTTCAAACGAAATCGAGAAAATGTGGTAGCAATGTCACAATAGAGATATTCAATAAATCGTTCGATCATAATATGTTGTTTATGTACAGTCACGAGCATAACAAGTATACCTACACTTTTGACTCTCATTACAGAGTTACATTGTTTACATGTTAATGCTTGTGACTGTACAGTATCAGCACCACCACCACCATCATCATCATCGTCATCAGACTAGCGCAGGGTCAAAAAGGTGTCTATGCACAGCAGTGGGTCAAGAGAGGGGCTGTACAGTATAACCAAATAAAATGATTTGCGCATACACCGACGCTAGGGGTGACCTCGCCCCGTGTTATCTTGGACCCTCGTCCAGCTACTCAAAGCTCGACGAGGGTAGGGGAGGTTTACCCACTAAAAACCAACCACTAGTACCATCCCTTCTCTGCCACGGGGATGGCTCTTAATCACGAAGCCTTGGTCTTGCGGCGTTGTGGAAGCTTCCATTTGAACACGATGTCCAGACACAATAATAAGCTTACTAAAATATTAGTCCATGCTTTGGCTAAAAGTCTTCAACGAGCGGGTCTCGCTACCGCATCTTTTGATAACCGGGTCAGGCGCACTACCAATTAGGCTACCTTTTTTATATTATTTATTGGTTGAGAACCAAACGGTGATACAGCTTAACATTATATTTATAAACACATAATAATAATAAATCTATCTCTCCTACTTCGTAAGTCAAATAATAAAATAAGGATACTGCAGAAGGGAATTTTTTCTTTTTATTTTCAAGTGCTAATTGCTGTACTGAAGCTAAGTTAAATATTTATAAAATACAGTGAAAAATTAAACACCTACCCGACCCAGCCAGGAATCGAACCTGGGTCTTCCGCTATCCGCAAAGTAAAATTTACTACAGCGTTGTGTTATCAAATTTGTGGTATTTCATCTGCATAGCCATCGGTTGCAATGACTGTTGGATAGATGGCGCACTGTGCCGTTATTAGCACTCAAAAATTAAAAAAGCAGTGACAAAATTCAGCGCTTACGTCAGCCTTCTCGATAGCATAGCGGTCAGTGCAGCCGGCCGGATTGCGGAAGTGAATAGCCTATTTCTAGGCAGGCATGTTCCATCCTCGACTGCACCGTCACTTAACATCAAGTGAGGTGTGGCCAAATGCCTCTTCTTCTCAGTCGTACACTCTTGGCATAGTGGTCGTGGTTGTTCCGATGGCGTACGAGTTTGGGGGTACGCGTACATGGCTAAACTTCGTTGGTCGTTTCGGCTTGAACTGCTTTCATGGCAATGTCTCTCCATTTTCGCCGGTTTGCTGCGAACGCCAAAAGCAAATGCAAATGCCTGCCTATAACCAATAAAAAAGAATTTAAAAAAAGACCCAGGTTCGATTCCTGGCTGGGTCGGGTAGGCGTTTAATTTTTTGACTGTATTTTATAAATGTTATAAATATGCAGATAGTAAGTTTTATACAAACGGCGCGAGCAATGCACACATAGTCGCTAACGGACACGTATCTCGCAACAGCTCGCGACAGTCCGAGCGCAGCTGTGTGGCCGTGCCGTGATGCTACGGCCACACATGAAGGCGAAGATTCGTGTTCGCGTTGTCACGATAAAACTTCATGTTCGATCTACGACGAAGACAAATCTAGAACGTCGCAATAATTCATTTAGCGGTATAAAATTGAAGAGGCGGTTGCGCTATATAACAATTCACCAGCAAATATTTATTTATTGCATCTTTATTATTTAAACAAAAACAAATTAAATTTTCTATTAATTCTAATATTCTAATTAACACAAATCATAATAATTAGGAAACACGTTCAAACCACTCGGCGTCTCGCAGTCAACTAATCGCGCGGAAGTGTAGCCAACCGCACAAACTTTGTCGCAATAAAACCCTTTGATATGCGGCCATTTACCGACAGCGGCAGCAGCGCGAAGTGTATTTGTATTCGCGATGATGATTCGCGATAGGACGAATTGTTTGGCCAGACGTGTCGCGACAACGCAAATCTTCGCGTTATCGCGATAGTGTGGCCGTAGCATAACGGACACGGAATCTCGCAACAGCTGGCGACAGTCCGAGCGCAGTTGCGTGGCCGTGCCGTGAGAGGGTCTAACACCCGTATTTATAGACAAGCCATTACTTAGCAATTACTTTGTATTTAGAAATGTCACTAAGATCTAATTTCATTTTATAAATAAGTAACGTTTATATTAGAATAGAAGTGTACTTAATGAATTAAATAAAAACATTATATCATCATTATATTATTATCAAAATCATAAATTTTATATTATTTTAAACAAAACTAAAACTTTCACACGAAATATAACCTCAAAACTAGCCTGTCACAAGCTTGTCACTATGAATTCTTTGGAAAATCTAACTAGATTACTTGAAAAAAAAAAAAAAACTACTTCTTAACTGATCTTTAGTATTTGTAAAAATATTATGATCGGATGTTAATGACGGTAGTTGTTAACATTGAATGGGCTCCTTTGGCTTTCAAAGTAAAAAGTAAATAGTGTTGAAAAATTTCGGCGGGCTGGTTAGAACCACGATAGCTCAATTGGAAGAGCACCTCACCCGGTATGTCAGACGGGTGCAGGTTCAAACCCTGCTCGTGGAAATTTTTTCAACATTTGTGTTTTTGTAATTTGTTCGCAACAAAATTTGCGTTAAAAATTATATAAACATTTATAAATAGCTTGCCTACTTCTTAACTGATCCTTAGTATTTGTAAAAATATTATGATCGGATGTGAATGACAGTAGTTGTTAACATTGAATGGGCTCCTTTGGCTTTCAAAGTAAAAAGTAAATAGTGTTGAATAATTTCGGCGGGCTGGTTAGAACCACGATAGCTCAATTGGAAGAGCACCTGACCCGGTATGTCAGAAGGGTGCAGGTTCAAACCCTGCTCGTGGAAATTTTTTCAACATTTGTGTTTTTGTAATTTGTTCGCAATAAAATTTTGCGTTAAAAAATATATAAACATTTATAAATAGCTTGCCTACTTCTTAACTGATCTTTAGTATTTGAAAAAATATTATGATCGGATGTTAATGACGGTAGTTGTTAACATTGAATGGGCTCCTTTGGCTTTCAAAGTAAAAAGTTATGTGTTGAATAATTTCGGCGGGCTGGTTAGAACCACGATAGCTCAATTGGAAGAGCACCTGACCCGGTATGTCAGAAGGGTGCAGGTTCAAACCCTGCTCGTGGAAATTTTTTCAACATTTGTGTTTTTGTAATTTGTTCGCAACAAAATTTGCGTTAAAAATTATATAAACATTTATAAATAGCTTGCCTACTTCTTAACTGATCTTTGGTATTTGTAAAAATATTATGATCGGATGTTAATGACGGTAGTTGTTAACATTGAATGGGCTCCTTTGGCTTTCAAAGTAAAAAGTAATAAGTGTTGAATAATTTCGGCGGGCTGGTTAGAACCACGATAGCTCAATTGGAAGAGCACCTGACCCGGTATGTCAGAAGGGTGCAGGTTCAAACCCTGCTCGTGGAAATTTTTTCAACATTTGTGTTTTTGTAATTTGTTCGCAACAAAATTTGCGTTAAAAATTATATAAACATTTATAAATAGCTTGCCTACTTCTTAACTGATCTTTAGTATTTGTAAAAATATTATGATCGGATGTTAAAGACAGTAGTTGTTAACATTGAATGGGCTTCTTTGGCTTTCAAAGTAAAAAGTAAATAGTGTTGAATAATTTCGGCGGGCTGGTTAGAACCACGATAGCTCAATTGGAAGAGCACCTGACCCGGTATGTCAGAAGGGTGCAGGTTCAAACCCTGCTCGTGGAAATTTTTTCAACATTTGTGTTTTTGTAATTTGTTCGCAACAAAATTTGCGTTAAAAATTATATACACATTTATAAATAGCTTGCCTACTTCTTAACTGATCTTTAGTATTTGTAAAAATATTATGATCGGATGTTAATGACGGTAGTTGTTAACATTGAATGGGCTCCTTTGGCTTTCAAAGTAAAAAGTAAATAGTGTTGAATAATTTCGGCGGGCTGGTTAGAACCACGATAGCTCAATTGGAAGAGCACCTGACCCGGTATGTCAGAAGGGTGCAGGTTCAAACCCTGCTCGTGGAAATTTTTTCAACATTTGTGTTTTTGTATATTGTTCGCAACAAAATTTGCGTTAAAAATTATATAAACATTTATAAATAGCTTGCCTACTTCTTAACTGATCTTTAGTATTTGTAAAAATATTATGATCGGATGTTAATGACGGTAGTTGTTAACATTGAATGGGCTCCTTTGGCTTTCAAAGTAAAAAGTAAATAGTGTTGAATAATTTCGGCGGGCTGGTTAGAACCACGATAGCTCAATTGAAAGAGCACCTGACCCGGTATGTCAGAAGGGTGCAGGTTCAAACCCTGCTCGTGGAAATTTTTTCAACATTTGTGTTTTTGTAATTTGTTCGCAACAAAATTTGCGTTAAAAATTATACATAAACATTTAGATTGCTTGAGTAAAGATATTGGTGACTAGTGCTTGGCTAAGAATTCTAGTCTTTTGACGTTTATACCTTCATCGGTTTACTAAAGAATATAAAATTTTACTTAAGCAATTACTTTGCTTCAGTACCTATACCTTTTACTCGTTTATAAATACGGGGGTATGTGAGCGTTGCTTGAGCGTGGTATGTGTGAAGTTCTTCTTCTGCTCTCTCCTACTTTTGTGGTCAAATGAACCTGAACATTATCCAAACATCAATGAAAAATAAAATTTCAATGACGTTGTGTTGAAGTCATTAAAATTTACAAGTCCTTTTTCATCTTTAAATTCTTACGTGACGTAAATGCATATTATTATGTATCTACAGGTTGAGCGAAAGTATTTGAAAAAATTGAAGTTAACGTGCAAACTAAAAATAAAACTTACTTAAAATTTGTTCATTTTAGCTTGATACCTGTGACAGAAATCAGCAAAATCGAAGACGTGACTTTGTAAAAGCGTATGAATTTATTTGACTACATATATTATTTTTTTATAATCCGTCACATAATATTCCACAATAACTTTTGTGATTCTATTTTATACGTTAGATTAGGTTCATTCCAATAAACTCTCGCATAAGACACATTTATCACAATTTTAAAACATTTAACAAGGTCATTTCATTACAAGTAAATACTAGTGTTGGTATAGTAAACCAAGTGAAACTCAATTGATATTCAATTACCAATTGATTAATTTTAACTTCCTATTTTAATTATAGCTGTACCTATTATTAAGAAAAAAAATTAAAACTTCTAAAAATTAGAAAAGAAAATTAATTGGTACATAAGATAGGAACAGTACTTCATTAGGATAAAGATATTCAATTAAGAAATTCAATTATCATTTGATGGAATTACGTTAGTATTGTCTCGGCCCTAGGCATGACAATTTGACATCTGTCGCGGGTATCAAGCTATCATGGAACTTCTTGGCGGGAAAGTGAAGCGTCATGTCTGCGGTTTTGTTTTATTTTCTAAAATTTGTGTTATGTCGAATATTAATGTGAAATAATAGTGGATTATTAACCGTTAAGTGTTCGTTCGCATAAGTATTGGCAAATGAAACAAAACAGTGCAACGTTACTTTTCAAATTCTCTCAAGAAGCTCGCGCGAGGACTTAGTAAAGCCCCACATCTTTACTGAGATACTCGAGGGGTTGGGGGGTATATCATTTCTCACTTCCCATTTCTAATATCATTCATCATCATCATATAAGGAAATATTGTTTATTTATGTATTACTTATTACCCCTCATATCCTTGGGGGAGGCCTTTGTCCAGCAGTGGACGTCTTTGGCTGAGATGATGATGATGATGATGTATTACTTGTAAGAAAAATTACTTTGACACTGGCTAAATGTGCTAATCGAACGAAGCCATCAACTAAAATAAAAATGAAGCTGTAGATATAAACAGCTTCATGCAAGCTATAGTGAACCTCAGAATAATGGCTTTACTTAATGTTCTGAGTAGTGAACAGACTTATAGTTTTTAATCATCTACCCTTAGAACTGAAAGGATTAAACTCCAAAATGTTAAAAATTAAATTAAAAACCTGGTTTATGGGAAATTTTAAAGGCCGGCAATGCATCTGCGATTTCTTTGGTTTTGCTGGGGTGTCCATGGGCGACGGTTATTGCTTCCCATCAGGTGAATTCCCGCCTGCTCGTTTGTCTCCTTTTCATATTTAAAAAAAGAAGCCTTCTATAATTTAAAAGAATATTTTGACCCATATTTTCCGTAATGTTAGAGTTTTTAGAATTTGAAATGTTGATTCAAGTAAATTGCAATACCTGAAAAGGGTAATTAAGTTTTTAAGCTACCTACATTTTATCTAGTATCAGATCTTTATGTACTTTACACACTTGAATGCGCAATAAATATATTTGTATATACTCATACAATTCTTGGGGGAGGCCTTTGTCCAGCAGTGGACGTCTTTTGGCTGAGATGGTTGTATTAGAATTCTATCAAGTTAACATTTAACCAGATAGTTGAGCTTCGTCCAGCTGTACTGTTCAACGTTGTGTTCATCCACTCGGCTAATCGGTATCAAGACGTGTGGTTGAATGGGGTTGTTCAATCAATGGGCTAGCCGTGCAATTGAACGGTTATTTCAACCAGTTGACTGCGACATATATCAAATTTTAACGGGGCTTTCACTAACCCTTTCACTGGTGGTGGCAATAACCATCGAAAAATGTATTACGCTTTACCATTACGAGTTGCGATTGTTATTAACGTTAATAATGACGAGCATCATCTAGTTACTTTGTACTATGTAGTCATCCGAATAAAGTGTTATCATAAATAAAAAAGCCTTAACTGAATACCGTCAAACAAATGACAAACGTTGGAACATCCTGTACTACGAAAACATGCTCATTGTATTGTTTATAGAGGTTAAAGAAAAACTGACGACATTTTTACAGTGTGACAGAATCTATAGTAAAACACAGAGGTATAATATGTATTTTAATGTATTTTGTTTAATGAGGATTAAAGTTTAATAAAACAGTACTTATCTCATTACATCGTCAAAAATCTGATAAATCACAATTTTATTGGCATAAATATTGTTTTTATTCATTTGTATAAATAAATTCGACTTGTCCCTTGTTTTGTTGATTTTAAAGTACGTCCATCAGTTATGGTGCTAGTGAATGTGGCAGAAGGTGCCTTGGAGGGAGAGACAGTGACCAGTGAGATTGGAGGCACATACCACAGCTTCAAGGGCATCCCCTACGCAACGCCACCAGTCGGGAACTTGAGATTCAAGGTAATAGACCAAGATGCCAAGGTCACTAGACCTTACATATTTACTCAAAGACCAAATGTGTTGGATTAAGTAGTGTAAGTATGTATTTTGAGGGTATGCATATCTGCTAGCTTGGGTCGATGACCAATCTACAGACACAAGGTGCTAAAGATACGCAAAAACATAACTCACTTTTCTTATAGTCTTAGTGCTGATCTTCATGTAATGTGTGTTCATGTTTCAGAAAATATTGTTAAAAATTAATAATCAATACTGCCAGACATTTCCCATGGATATAGATATTTTAACTTTACCGTCGTTGTATGTATTTGTAAATATAATGTATGCGCGTAAGAATCTACACCTTATACCTACTAAGTACCAAAATAAATTATGTGCTCCGAAGCTCAGACTCAGCAAGAGTATTAAATCGTTTATAGGTAACTCTATTCGTTTCTATAACAAAATACCAGACGGTATCACTGCGTTGACAGATATAGATACCAAATTGAAAACCCACATTAAAAGATTTTTTATTAAAAAAAGCCTCTTGATTTAAAGGTCAATAACTATGTTGCAGACAAATGCGTATGGACATAAGTCTGCTCTGCACTGATCCGAATATTATTATTATTATTATTGGTACAAAATTGTACTAATTCTATTTTATAATTATTACATTATTGTAAATTAGTTTAAAAGACGGAGATAAAGAAAAAAACCTCCTGAGTTTCTCGCCAGCCCTTCCCGGTCGAAGGTTCTCCCAAAATCCGAACTGGTAGTAGATTCAGTAAACTAAATTATAATTCATTATTTGTATCTTATACTTAGTTTTGACGTCAATAAGTACCTGTAAAGGTTTAATTTAATAAACGATTTGACTTTGATTTTACGGCGGTAACAGAGCGGTCGGTAACTCACCCATAAAAAAATAGTAAAATTTTCAGCAGATTGAATCTGCACAAAACAAGGGTTTTGAATGAATGAACAAAAACATTCCGTTCTCCACTTTATGATCAAGGAAGTAAATCTTAACTTTGTTATATTCGCACAAGTGTTTTATCTACATGGGTTACTAACTACATTTTTGTTTTTCCAGGCCCCACTACCACCACAACCATGGGTAGGCGTCCGAAGTGCAAAGCAACTACAAAATCAATGCAACCAATTTAATTTTATAACAAAAACTCGTGAAGTCGGCAGCGAGGACTGTCTGTACCTGAACGTCTACACTCCCAATGTCACGCCAACGAAACCCCTCCCTGTCATGATCTGGATCCACGGAGGAGCGTTCTGCTGCGGCAGCGGCGACGACGACATCTACGGCCCAGACTTCCTGATTAAGCATGGAGTCATTCTCGTCACCCTCAACTATCGCCTCGAAGTAATCGGCTTCCTCTGCTTGGACACTGCGGACGTTCCAGGCAACGCTGGAGCGAAAGACCAAGTAGCAGCCATGCGGTGGGTCAAGAAAAACATTTCCAACTTCGGTGGCGATCCAGAGAACATAACTATATTTGGTCAGAGCGCTGGTGCAGTCTGTGTCACCTTTCACTGCGTGTCACCTATGACAAAGGGCCTTTTTAGACGAGCCATATCACAGAGTGGCGCGATGACGAGTTGGTGGCCTTTTTCGTACCGACCACGGGAGAGAGCTATTGAGTTAGCCAAAAGGTTAGGTTGCACATCCGAAGACGACGAAGAGCTGTACGAATTCTTTAAAAATCAGCCACCATTCAGTCTAGTTGAAATACAATCGCCTTTGACATTTACAGAAAACCAAAAATGTTATTATGAACCTCAGAACTTGATAACGAGTGAAAAAGTTTTTCCCAACGTAGAAACTTACTTTACGGGCAATATTCAAGATGCGTTGAAACACAACATCCACGATGATGTAGATTTAATAATTGGATACAATGAAGACGACGGCGTCGTGGCCCTTAGTGTTGCCTTGGATATGGAAGCTACAATTAAACAAGCTAATAGATTCAAGCAGTACTTTGTTCCTAAGTCTATTGAGTTATTCTGCTCCCCAGATGAACAATTGGAGGTGGGAGCTATATTTAAAAAGTTTTATGCAAAACAAAAAACCATTACCGTAAAAGATTTGTCTCCAATAACGAACTTCTACAATGGACATTACTACAAATTCGGTGCAATGCAATTCGCAAAGTATTTCGCCGTCAAGAATAAAGTATTTTTCTACAAATTCACTTGCAAATCGGACAGAAATATCTTTGGTAAAATAATGGGTGTGACGCCATATTTCGAATACAAAGAGCTAGTGAGTCATACTGATGATATTGCATATCTTTTCCCTGTTAAGAAATTAAATCTGAAAGTTAATAAAGCCTCCGACTCTTTCAAGATGATCAACAATATTACAAAGCTTTGGACAAACTTCGCTAAGACTGGGTAAGTAATTATAAAAATGTTAACCATGAATTCCAAAATAATACTTAACCTAGCTTCATACAAGATTATTTAAAGTCACATTCGATAACAATGATATTCTGTTGTAAACTTTTTAATACAAACACACGATGACTTTTGCGTGACGAACTCGTGGTCACACCAGATTGTCACACTGGTGTTACTAATGGGAATTTATTTTACTCGTGGTCACACTACATTGCAAAGGATCGCACTTGACTGAATTAATTTTTGGGTCTTGCGACAGTTAAGAGATTCAAATAGATTCAATTCTTGATTTGCTTAGTGTCACTGCCATGAGGCGGAGCTGTACTGATCGAAGCCAAGCTGTGCGGAAATCAACCGATAGAGTCCCATTATTTTAACGGCTTCTCTCAACTTCGCTTCTTGGCTCGGCTGCTCGACCTCCGTGCTTCGGAAGACACGTAAAGCCGTTGGTTCCAGCTGCATTAGCAGTAGTTAACAGCCACCAATTCACGCTGGGCCCGCGTGGTGGTTTTTCTCTCTATCCATTCATAGGAAAGGTTTATGTCGTGGTGATAATGATCACCTAACTTAAATGTTCCAGAAACCCAACACCGGATCCCAGCTTGGGTGTCAATTGGCAGCAGTTCCGTATAAAGTCTCCGTACTACGTAGACATAGGCAATAAGCTAGCCAGAAGCGTTTCACCTGACAAGGAGGAGCATCTGTTATGGGAGGAAGTCATGAGGAAGTATCTGCCAAGCAACTTGTACCAGCCTGAAGGTTCTGCGTGATGCTTCTTAGCAACTTGTTTAAAACATATCAGATCTTAAGATTAAATCAATGAATTTATTAAAACCGTTTAATATTGTGAGTCATATTTTTGTCGGGTCTCCTACCTCCTTTAAACGATTTGTTGTGAAGAAGCAACTGGCGAGTCGGCAAGGTGAGTCACAGCTAGGCACAATCCCGCTCCAATAGTTGTAGAGCAACCTGGACTCCGCTTCTGCTTATGTTCAAGCTGCTTTGCTTAACAATACCACAAGAGTAAGTATTAGGAATTAGTATTAGGAATATTCCCTGTGTGGTGCCGGGGATAAAGAATTGCACCACCCTATATCTTTCCGTGGGTGCCGTAAAAGCCGACTAAAGGACCATTCCAGAGGATGGGCAGCAGCATCTCTCTGAGGTTAAGTCTCAACTTACTGCGATCGCCAGCCCGCCTGCCAAGCGTGGCGATTACGGCAAATACCCCTCATATCTTTGGGGGAGGCCTTTGTCCAGCAGTGGACGTCTTTTGGCTGAGATGATGATGATGATGATGATGATGAAGTATTAGGAAAAAAAACTTCCAATTGATTATAATAAGACAATAGTATATTATGATACAAGTGAGATAAATTGCTCATTACACACGAGGCTGTGGGTTGCAGCCCGAGGCGTAGGCGAGGGCTTACGCCCTGATTTACATCAACTGAGTGTCTAGTGAGCAAGTTGCTCACGAGTTGAGAGAAAAAGCGGTCATTCTTTGTTTTTGTTGAACAGAGAATCAGAGATCTTGGTATTCTTTCACTATTTCACGAAACATTCCTTGGATTGTAAAAGATCGTGGAATCTTGGTTATAGTCTGTGTAATTTTGACAAGAAGCATATCTCCGTGAGTTACTACATCTTTTGTTGTAATATTAAACAGCTCTTGTCGTCTACAAGCACCAGTAACACCGAGTATTAAGGCAACCTGCAAAGAAATCAATTAATTAGTTTTAAGACGTTATGCTAAGGTTACGTACTTATACATTGTAGAAAGGTTTCGATTAAAAATATTTATCGTACTTTTGTTGCTAGATACTGACTATCCGGAGCCTCATTCAAAAACTTTTCAACGGCGGCTGGTGACAAAACTTTAGATTTCCGACCAATATATCCATCCAAGTATCTCTTTAAAAATGCCATTAGGTTACAGTACGTTTTGATATCAACACCATGTTTGAGCTTTACCATGCTTCTTAAATGGTATAGATGCACCACAGGAAGCTGGAAGTTCAGAGAAATACGCCAAAAACACATTTACAGAAAATGACTGGGTTTTTTTGTTGCTCTTCCGGAAAAAAAATTAAATTACTTACTTATGCGCGAATTTAATAGTAGGGGTAGGGGGGGAGGGCTATCCTTAGGTAGTACTCCCACAGTAAGGAAATATATAGATATACCTTAAATGTACGGTTTTAGTATCCCAAGTGTCTGTTATCAGCATAGTTTCCGCAAGCAAATTGGAAATGCACGTCTCCGGCGCTGCGGGAAGTGCAGCTCCGTCGCCCTTGCGTAACAAATCACAGGCACCCTCCGCGCCTCCGGCTTATAAAAAACACTCTAGCGTAGGGCAGACAAGTACCACGTGAAGTCGGGGTGACAGTTTAGGCTGATGACAGAAACGGAATGACGGACAAAGATGGCGGACAAGGTTAACAACCTCACACTGAGAAAAAAACAACCAGATTTCAGGTTGTTTCAACAAGTTTCCGGGTTAAAATAGCGCCTACGTGCTCTTTGGATGAAACAACAAGTTAGATCTTGTTAAATGTAACTTGTTGATTCTACAAGCTACTTATCATGTTATTTCTACGTTACGTCAGGTTGAAGTTTTCCAATTGTTTTTACAAGTTTAGCATGTAGTTTTAACATGCTTGACACGTTGTTGTAACATGACAGCTTGTTGAATCTACAATAAGCTTGTTAGATTATCTTGTTACTCTTACGTGATCAGCATATAGTTTTAACATGCTCGACATGTTGTTGTGACATGATTTGCTTGTTGAATCTACAATCAGCTTGTTAGTTTATCTTGTTACTCTTACGTGTTGAGCATGTAGTTTTAACATGTTTGACATGTTGTTGTGACATGACTAGCTTGTTGAATCTACAATCAGCTTGTTAGTTTATCTTGTTACTCTTTCGTGTTGAGCATGTAGTTTCAACATGCTCGCCTTGTTCTTATAGCATTATCGACATGTTGTTGTGA
Organism: Eudonia lacustrata; assembly: GCA_947562085.1. Classification (NCBI taxonomy): domain Eukaryota; kingdom Metazoa; phylum Arthropoda; class Insecta; order Lepidoptera; family Crambidae; genus Eudonia; species Eudonia lacustrata. The sequence goes on from OX387320.1 coordinate 20,466,556, forward strand.
CATGACTAGCTTGTTGAATCTACAATCAGCTTGTTAGTTTATCTTGTTGTAGTTACAGTAGGTGCTTGTTCTATCAACATGTTGTTTGTTATGTTACCTTGTTGAATCTGCATTATTGGCTTGTTCTATTTACAGTTAACTTGTTGCTTTATCATGCTATTGTTACATTACATTACTTGTTTCATTAATATTTTCATTGTTACGAGATATTGTTGAATTTGCTATTATACTTTTGAATGTGTTTTCATGCTTCGTTCAACTTTCAGATGGAAATTTTCTTCAACAATACATAAATAACTTACAGGTAATAACAAAAATACAATATGCAAATTAAATGAATTTTCACAACAAGAAACATGCCAGTCTTGCTGATGTTTCACATGTCATTAATAGTTTTCTTTATGAAAGTTAAACGAAGCATGTACAAAAGAATAACAGCAAATCCAACAAGATCTCGTAAAAATCAAAATATTAATGAAACAAGCATGTAAAGAAACAGTAGCAAGATGAAGCAACAAGTTAATTTAAAATAGTACAAAACATAACAAATTAATACAACATTGAAAACTTGTCTTTTTTTTATTTATTTTTTTTATTGAGACATGTGTTTTTGTTATAAAATACTTACTGGTGTTAAATGATATTGGTTACAAACTCCAAACTGCTACATGATACTGATAAGGAAATAAATCAAAGATTGAAGTGATCCCAATGCCAGATTAGTTTTATTAAAATATACAATATTCTCACCTGTATAATTTTAGTACAACAAGGAATTATTTCCCTTAAATTCTATGGTACATAGCTTACACTGAATCTTGGTTGTTTCTTAAAATGTAGATTTATCCTAATACATTATGAGCATGTCATAAGACAGTAATCTTTAGCGGAGAACCAGTACCAATTTAAATTATTAAAAAAATGTTATGCAAAAGACTATTAAACTCAGGGTCGCTAACAGAGTTCGCGTTTGTGATTAAACCAATCCCAAATTGTGGAACAAAATCTAAAGTGAATCTACTAACTTAATAAGACCATTGCGAAGAACACTGACCTGGTGAAATCCTACGAAGACCATCCTGTTACCTGGCCAGACTATACCGAACCGTGGCGGCTCTGCGAGCTGACTTTTCAGTCTCAACGGGCAGAGCGTCCCCGGATCCGAATGAGGCACGGGTAGCTATCTTCAGACTCTCAGCATTCCAAGAGGAGAACAGCCTTCCTCACCCATGTGGATAGGGAGCGTTTATGACTAAGTGTCTCCTTACTTTATAACCTCTGAACGATCAGAGATCCAATGAAGTGTTGTAAAAGTGAACTCAGATGTTCATTAAAATGCAAACATCATTGTAGATGTAACTATAAATGTAAATATCAATATAAAGATGAATATAAAGATGAATATTAAGATGAATATAAAGATGAATATAAAGATGAATATAAAGATGAATATAAAGATCCCATTATGCAGGCGTCGTTTGATCCTTCAAACTTATGCGGCTATTTCAAATTTCAGCCTAAGACATCCTGCAATTTCCCTCTCTTGACCCAAACTTTTAAATATTTTATCGGCTCATTTTGATGGAAATGAGGGCCGATGTGTAAGGATTCCCTTAAGCCCTAGTGCTTCACGTTTTATCAATCAACGGTGTCTCCTTTCTACACCATCGTAACAAATGCCATCCGGAGCTCGCTGTCTCCCTGACAGTTGTCATGTCACTCGACTTTTTACTTTTTAAATTATCTATACCAAAGACGACAGATATCGATCCATATCGAATCCCTTACATTTTCAAGACTGCTCACGCCATCTATTGAGACACTTCGGAACTAAACTCAACAAAACTACAACGATTGTTTTGAAATGTATTTTCTGCTATTCTATAAATCTATAACGTTAAAATTGCAACGTTACAACATATAACATATTATTTTCCCTATACAACTATCAAGTACGTCCATTTAAATTCATCAATAACAAACAAAAAATATAGAACAAATACGAAACTTAAACTTTAACCACATATTATTTTAAGTTAGGCAAGTGAGTAATCGTGTAATAGATTTGTAAAGAAATAACGAGTATTTTTAGGTGTTACTTATTTATTAAAAATAATTTTCACAGATCAATTTAACATTCAGTGCACAAAATTCACAAATTAATATTATCAAGAAATAATAAATCTGGTTTGTTTAAATCTTTGCCTATTTCTAGTGACTCCGAGTATAGAATCCAATTTTACGGTACGACAGCCGTTTCACTTGACGAGAATAGGTTCACGTCTAGGACGCCCCACATTTCTGTCACAAGTATATTTATTATCTATCAGATAAATTAAAAAACCTGGGGCCGACCGCCTAACCGATCGCTTTGACTTCGTGGTGTGGTTTATGACGTCATCTTGTCATTTTGTGCCGCCTATGAAAGCAATATCGAAAGCTATAGCCTTCAGCTTTTGATATTGCTTTCATAGGCGATGCTAGGTGGCATGATGACGTCATAAACTATACGCGTAGTCAAAGCGATCAGTCAGGCGGTCGGGGGGCTGTTTAGAGAACAATAATTGCAGATTGGATACTTAGTATTTTAAAGTTGTTTCATTATTCATTCTATAGTACATAATTAAGAAATTAAAATTATCAAGAAATAATAAATCTGGTTAGTTTACATATTTGCCTATTTCTATTGACTCCGAGTATATGGTACATAATTAAGAAGTTTTTAAGAAAAATATAGTTTTGTGCACGTAGGTCACTTTTATAATGTACCTACGGTCTTCAATGGCGTTTATAAGATTAAAGAACAATGCTTCCCTGTCCTAGAAGTTAAAACTAAATACAGTTTTGCAAATGAATAGTGAACCATGTAAGTGTTCCACTTTGAAGCTTATATTCATACGAGAAAGTGGTACGGCAATTTCTTGGTTGACTATGCCTCTAGGATACATTTTTATACATAATTAAGAAATTAAAACTATCAAGAAATAATATCTGGTTAGTTTACATCTTTGCCTGACTCCGAGTATATGGTACATAATTAAGAAGTTTTTAAGAAAAATATAGTTTTGTGCACGTAGGTCACTTTTACAATGTACCTACGGTCTTCAATGGCGTTTATAAGATTAAAGAACAATGCTTCCTTGTCCTAGAAGTTAAAACTAAATACAGTTTTGCAAATTGCACTTTGAATATTATGTTCATACGAGAAAGTGGTACGGCAATTTCTTGGTCGACTATGCCTTTAGGATACATTTTTATCAAAAACAAATTTTTATAGCTAAAGCTTTACCTAAGGGGCGATGACAACTAACTACAAATAATATTTAGCTTTATTATACTTCGAATGTTAGATTAGATTTTTAAACGTCCTCATTTAATTCAGGTTTCCATAGAGCTAAATTACTTTTAAAGCGGGCCCTGTCTCCAGCTAGAGGAATCAATAGATTGATATCTCCTTCGTCTATAATTCGAAGACATCCAGCATCTACTTTTTCATCTGATATATATTAAAACAGACTTATCAAACCAGCAGCCTTATTGTCTAATGCACTTAACATCAAATCATTATTATTTATCAATAAGTATGAGTAAGTCTATCCATTGCCTAGCACCCACAGTACAAGTTTTTTTTTAGTTTGTTTCTTATTTTAACCTTCTTGTAAAAATATATATGTAGTCCTTCAGACCCCACTGTTTTAGCAAATCAGTCATGTATTCATAGTCGGCAGTGTTACTCATTGTGTACTCATCGTCTATAATCCGAATGGGGTTCCCGGCCAAGGAACCAGAGTTCTGCAGCACCTTGGCATCCCGTGAGTCCGCGTGGCCGCGCTGGAAACAGCGCTAAGAGAAAAAGTCCGCTGACTGGAGGTTTCTTTGCAGCTTGATTGTGGCTGAAGTAAGGACGTTAGAAGAATGTTTTTTTTGTTTTGGTGAACAGAACAATTACAGATCTAAAAGTTAATACCAATGTATAGTTCATCAGACGTAACTTTGGTAAATACCCCGCTGGCTGGAGGTCGGTTAGAAAAGATTATATTTCCGTTTTTTATACGGAACAAATTCTGTTTTCAGCATAATTCAGTAGAACATATCTAATTCTCTGCATCACTCATAACATGTCTCCCAGAGATGGGACTCCGCTGGGTGTAGACACATTTTGCTATTACTTATACAATAAACAATGCTTCACAATAGTCCTAGTAGGAAGCAAACGGGTTATCCCGGCTTTGACTACGCGATGGCCTCCAAGAGGGCTTTCCTTTTTTCTTTGACACTATTGAAGGCACTAAATATGGCAGCAACAACAACGCTGCATTTTTTTCCGACTCTGGTTTGGTATCTGAAATTATAGAAACAAACAGATAAGCAAAACATCCTATTTATTATTTATATATTTTTTTAAAAGCAAAAAAATTTCGAGCGGCGGCGGCGGGGCGGGATTAATTAATTGCTTTTATTTAAATGTTCCTGTGACAGATACAGAGATGACTAATTTGTGATAAGATTGTAAACATAAACTTATACTTAAATTGGTTGATTGTACCTAAAAAGCAAAAGATGTAAAATGCAATTTTCAGTAAGACACCACGGAACTAGATAAGACAAGAAAAATACTGGTGTCGTTTTAAAAGTGTTTATGATTGTGCTGTGGGTTAATGTTCCAATAAAATTTTATTTTATACAACATTTTTATTAATTAATTTATTAATATTAACATTTTTATTAATTTATAACATTTTTATTAATTTATTAATTAATAAAAATGTTGTATAACTTCACTTTCACTATGGACTAGTGGTGTCACTTCTGATGCAGAACTAGTTTCTGATAAAGAGCTCCTAGAACTTCGAGAAGATCCTGCTATTACGCCTCTCTTGCGTAGGTCTTTCCTTCTATTTACGACGGCATCATATATCTCTCCAGGCGCATTTATTTTTATCATTTAAGATGTAGCACGCATATATTGGAATATAATATACTGTTGGAGATTCCTTTAGAAAAATCTGTGCTATTTCATGTGCACATTTCATAAGTCTGCATCCCGGCACTACACCAGTAGGATTGTCAGTCAACTCTTCAGTAGCGATCAGTCTGGCTAGACGACTTCTCAGCGTCTGGTCAAGTAAGCCTTGATTTTTTTGTCCACTATTTAAAATGGCTTTTCCATCAATGCAACTTTTAAGTAATTTCAGCACCTGTAATATTAACATTAATAATAATAAATAATAGGTATATACACATTAAAACATTTTTGTTTTGTATGCTTTAGAATATTAGTCAATCTTACAGAATTGTCCTCTGTAGATTCGATTTTATCACTTTCATGAGTATTTAATGTAAATTTCTCTGCTACATCTTCATTATTGTCTTTTGCTCCCTCAACATGTTTAGATGTTTCCTGATAAGAAATTTTAAACACTTAAGTGAAAAAAGTGAACACATTGTCACTACAGGACAGCTAACTACAGCAATACAATGTAACATTATCATAATTCATAATAAAGATCATCGGGATAAGTAAATAATAAATTCCCCTTCAAAAGGCAAATCCCTGTGACAGAAAAACGGACACGCAGAAGGACAGAAATCACTGGCACAATAATAGGGTTCCTTAAAGGTACGGAACCTTAAGCAAACTATCACTAGGTACTAAAAAGAAAACAAGAACTGTCCTAGATACAAAGTTTATGTAATTTTCATTTGACTTTTACTCTTCTATATGGCGGGAACAAAAATGAATGAAGCAAAGCACTACTTAGGTAGGTATATGATATATATGTCTAGGTCTATAGGTCAGATTATTAGGATACACTTTTATCAAAAACAAATTCTGCCAATAATATTATTTAAATATATATATAAATTACTTAATGTATACTTTTATAACTAAAGCTTACCTAATGGGTGATGACGAGTAACTCAAAATAATATTTAGTTTTATTATACTTCGAATGTTAGAGATTTTTAAACGTCCTCATTTAATTCAGCTTTCCATAGAGCTAAATTACTTTTAAAGCGGGCCCTGTCTCCGGCTAGAGGAATCAATAGGATGATATCTCCTTCGTCTAAAATTCGAAGACATCCTGCATCCACTTTTTTATCTGAAATATAAAAACAGACTTATCAAACCAGGAGCCTTATTGTCTAACGCACTTAACATCAAATCATTAATTATTATTTATTAATAAGTATAAGTAAGTCTATCCATTGCATAGCACCCACAGTACAAGCCTTTTCTTAGTTTGTTTCTTATTTTAACTTACTTATAAAAATATCTATGTAGTCCTTCAGACCCCACTGTTTTAGCAAATCAGTCATGTATTCGTACTCGGCAGTGTTACTCATTGTGAAATCTGAAAAGTGCATTACAGGTTAATGCAAGTCTATTTAGTTTCCCATACCTACTCGTAGGTAAACAGCACCGTAAAGGAGATCTCGACTTAGAAAAATCCTGACGAAATTTTGGATGTCCTTCTGCTTACTTTTTATATGCTTATCGTGGCAAGAACATGATTGCTAACAACTTTGGTAAAATGATGTTTTTCGTACGACGCATAGTTTTCGATCAAATTAAGTTTGAAGTTTAATTGATTTTTATTGTAATTAAAATTTATGGACAATTATGCGTCGTACGAAAAACATCATATTGCCAAAGTTGTTAGCAATCATGTTCTTGTTACGATAAGCATATAAAAAGTAAGCTAGAAGGACATCAATAATTTCGTAAGAATTTTTTTAAGTCCCGATCCCCTTCTCTAGGTAAAGGGGCACAACACTTAGAAAATTTTTCAAAACTTAAGATGTCCTCTTATCGTCTCCTTTTTCATGCCTACCTTATTAAGCCTATTAATACAAACAAGTTTTTGTAGAAAACTTTTTTTTGAGGTTGATATTTTTCGAGATTTTTGACTTTAAAATTTATTTTCATTTTTTTATATAGGTATCATAGGTATATCTCGAATACTATGAGTCGGGGGTATGTCATGTATATGAAATAAATCAATGGCAACGACAACCCCAACACGTTGAATCGAAAAAAGGGCGGGTTAACGAACATCGAAAAAAAACTGCCGAAAATTTAAGTCCAAATAAAAAATGATTCTTAATATCTCGGTAAATATGAATTTTACAAAAAAGTTTATAGGACATAAATTGTTCCTATTAATGACCTCTATCCATTAAAATTAAAAAGGGGGGGGGGGGTTTATGAAAGGTCGATATTTTTGATCAAAATTTTTCCAAGTCCTTTCTTACTGACCCTTATTTTAAGTCCAACAAATTTTTCAAAGTAAAATATTTTTTGTACATTTTTTGGACCCGTTTTCATCCGAAACATTGATTGCACTCCTTATAGGCACTTATGGCGTCGAGAAAGTTTTCCAACGATTCATCTGGGCGACCGGCGTAGGTACTTCGACGTGCGACGATACAAATCGTTTTGTATCAAAATCAAATTAATATAGAAAATCAGAATATTTTTTTCGTACTTGATCCTTTTTAGAATGAAGTCTTAACTTCGCCGGAGAAAAAATATTAATAATGATAGTTATGTAAGTGGTTTTATCACTTCCTTCCATCCCAGAATCAACCATCTTTGACACTCAATGTTGCCAGTATTTAAAACACTATATCGATTGTAATCTACTAATCAATAAATGAATTGACGAAGCCGTTAAGTGAAACTTGTAGCTTGTGTTATTATTATTACATTGTTGTACATTTTATGAATGTTTTTTTATTTACTATATTGGATTTACCTTCAGATAATGACGTTTTCTTTCTTAACCTCGTCTGCGGCCGGCGGTACTAGATACCTAAGCTAGATACAAAAGAAATTCAATTGTTTGTGTCGCGGATCCGTGACTACCGCATTAGAGCAAATCTTATTAAAACCAGTAAAAATAAACAAAACAGAATCCGCATGACGAAGGCGACGCGACGCCCGCCGTAAGTACCTATCAGTAAAATGAAACTCTAATAACTAAAACGTAAAATATATAAGTATTATAAATAATCAATTATTAATAAACGCGAGTAGATCCGTAAAAGTTGTTTCATTTCAATTATTATAGATCTATAAACCAATCGATTTCCTTGATTGTTATTAATTAATTATCTTAATTAATCTGAAATAAATAATAAATTCCGCACCCTATCGAGTACGCTCTCTAATGGCGTCATATTGCCGCAGACGACGGGTACAAATTTACGCGACCTCCCGTATACCAAAGGTTAATGGCCGCGCGTTTAGCATTTAGCCAATTTCAAGTATTTTTAGTATGTAGTAAGGGTACAATAGTACGGTAGATAGAAATTAAAATGGAGTCTCTGTGAGACTCCACGTGTTATTACGGAATGAACTCGGGTGAAAAACTCTCCATGATTATTATTTTTTTGACATGTGCACAGTATCAACTTTATTTTATTATACGTAAAAGGTATTGTAACGAACTGAAGTTTGATAGCCTTTCTATTATTTATACTAAATTGTATGAAAACACATTATTAATTTAATTCGTATTCTCTAATAAATTATATTTACTTAATTGTTAATATAGAAAAGAGTTTAATACTGCTTGGTAAAAATCTCATTATATTTTGGAATTCTATTAGTTAAACCTCTTTACATTAAATGAGATATTTAAAAGAAATAGAGAAAATGAATTTTGAAAGTTTGTCAGAAAAATATGATTTTGACGTAGTCAGAGATAAATTATGAAGGAAGAAAGTTATAAAATTACGTGAGAATTAGATGAGAGTGATAGCAGCCATCTTAAAACAATAAATGAATTGAAAAGAGCATGTTTGCTGGATGGAGGATTGTAGGCCTGATTATAACTCTTTAAGTACCTATTATGGTTTAATGGATCACTGAAGGGTTCCTAAAGCCTTTTTATTTATTATTTATTATTTTAATGGTTGATTTTAGAACTTATTAAGTATTTCAAGTTGAATTTAATGACCCTTTGCTAATGTCAATGATAGAAAAATGGAGGAGAACAAACTAATACAAATTCTGAATGTTAGGGAATATCTTTCTATTTTATAATACAATTTTATTAGTAGATTCTATTTATATAATATTTTAAATGGAAGGAAGAGGCCTTGACATGGACAGTTTTATAAAATAAATGAAGGAGAATCAGAATTTCATATCCCAGGATCTGGTATTATATTTAGTAGTTTTGTTGTGTGTCTTTGTTTCTGTTTGTCTCTTTAGGTTCAATTAACCAAATGAAATGATTGGAGACCAATTTAAATAAAATCTAATACCAAGGAACAATAAATAATAAAAGATTACATGGTAAGGACAATAATATTCATTTGGTTTAATAAATACTTTCTTTTCGGGTTCCCTAATGATTTCTTTCTTTATCAACTTTAATACCCGAACCTTGAACAAATCTTAATTACTTTATTTTGTACGGGACACACTCTTCGAGTCTACATGGAACTTTATGTGTGCTACGGGTTTGCTGAGTGACAAGGTCTGCTATTCATCAACGACTCTACGAGCAGGAGACTTCGGGGTTGCTGACGTCTGGAGACTGGTGTAAACATGAGTCAGGATTTATGGGTACAATTTTATTATTTATAACCAAGGTGACTTTGGAGTTACATTTATTGGGAGGATTTCTCAATATTTGTTAACTTTCAAACATCAATCTAGGTAAGTGTAATGATTATCGCTCTATTTAAAGGACTGTCATTTCTCATTTATCTCAATTATTAATAATAAAGATATAGACATTTTATTATAAAAAATATGACATTTCTTGAATATAAAAAAGGGAGATTTGAAGTTTAATGTCAACTTTCAACTATTTTAAAATAAAGTCATAATGTTCCTTTTGAATATTATTTGACATTGGAATAAAAAATAAATAAACAAAACAAAATTGATAGGTTTTGATTACTTAAGTGGTGGTAGCTGAAGAGTGAGGAGCTCTGGAATTTTGTAATTGAACAACTGTGAGTTAAACAATTATAATTGATATTATAACTATTTCAAATAATACCTTTACAAATAATAAATAAATTATTTTAATTATGTAAATTCAAACAATAGTTTAAATTCTTTTCTTGCTAAACAAAAGTAATACTTTTAATTTGAAATCTTTCTTTAATATTATTCTAAGATTTATTCTTTTCTTTTAATCTTTTGAAATTCAAATAACGTAGTTTAGAAACCTAACTATTCAATCATGTTGAACCTTTTACCTTTCTTCTGATTATTCTTTTAATTTAAACTCTAACTAGATTAATATATTATACACTGGACAGCAAAAATAACGGGTCATTTAGAAAAACCGCGATATCTTCCAAAGTTATTTAAATAGATCCCTCGTATAAATAATATGTTATAGGCAGATTTGTGACGCTTATTATACAAATCAAAAGTGGTTGCATTTAAACAAGTTACAGCTTCAAAAAAAGAAATTCTGACTTTTGAAAATATCAAAATTCTAATTTTTGGAATAGAAAATTTTCTCGCTTTTGTTTCAAACCGAGCTGTCATGATAAACAGTTTTTTTGGCTGGTCACAGTATTTTGTGCATCAACCATGCACCAACATGTCGTTATCTACTGAAGAATGTACACGAATTATCACCATGGTACAAGAAGGAAGGAGTCAGCGGAGTACTGCTAGAACAGTAGGTGTATCTTTATCCACGGTCCAAAGAGTACTCCAGCGATTTCAAGAGACCGGCATGAACATCAGGAGACCAGGGAATGGCAGACCAAGGTGTACAACTACACGAGAAGACCGATTCATCGTGAGCACTATGTTAAGAAATCGACATCTCACGGCTGTTCAGGTCCGAAATAGCCTTCAAGAAATTCACTACAACAATGTAAGCTCTGACACGATCCGGCGGCGACTTCGGGAAGCTGATATAAAGCCTTATAGGCCAGCAAATGGCCCTAAATTGCTCAGAGAACATCGAGTTGCCAGGTTGCGGTTTGCTCGAGAACACGTCCGATGAACCGATGAAGATTGGTCCAGGGTTATGTTTTCCGATGAGTCAAGATTTTGTTTATTCGCACACGATGGGAGACGAAGAGTATATAGGCGACCAAATGAACGTTATCGTCAAGCGTGTTTTGAGGAAAAGGTGCTATTCGGTGGAGGATCAATAATGGTTTGGGCTGGGTTATCTTCAGAGGATCGTACGGAGTTAGTAATTATAGAAAACGGTTCTCTGACAGCTTCCAGATATGTAGAGGAGATTTTAAATGAGCATGTTGGTCCTTTCTTAGTGAATATGGGCGCAAATTCCATTTTTATGGACGATAATGCGCGACCACATACAGCACATTTGGTCAACGCGTATATTCAAGACGTCGGTATCACCCGCATGGAGTGGCCAGCTCGCAGCCCAGACTTAAATCCCACAGAGCATTTATGGGACAAGCTCGGGAGATGCGTTAAACAACGTTCTCCAGCTGCAGCTAACTTACGTGACTTAAGAAGTGCGCTAGTAGAAGAATGGTCAAACATAGACCAAAACCGTATTAGAAATTTGATTTACAGCATGCCACATCGTCTTAATGAAGCGATACGGGCTCGTGGAGGAAATACAAGATATTAAATTTACAGAAAAGCTTTCATTTTGTAGATTAACTGTGTTGTATATTTTTGTTGTCAAAAGTTAGAAGTGTTTATTTTTTATTTTTTAGTACTTAAATAAAATTATATAGTTTACAAACGTGTTATGTGTTTTCTTTTATGTATAAGTCAATCATCTATAACATACTACAGTTTCACTAGTTTGTGTTGTGTAGTTAAGAAACTATCACACTTTTTGTAAGCGACCCGGAATATTTGCGGCCCAGTGTATTATACTTTCCTAAAGAAATCTTTTAATTACATAATTAGTCAGTCGAATTCATTTCATAAATCTGACGTTATTTTCCTCACTTCCGTTTACCATTTAATGATGAAATAATGCTTTTGGTGATTAGGTTACAATCTACAAACCCAAAACTATCTAATAAACGTAATCACCAAACAGCTCGCGTAAATCCAACAGAAATTAGAAATCTTATTAATACAAATTTAGGGATTTATCTTGTTTGAGAATATTTACAACTTAATAATTCAAAGAGTAATTATTTTCGAAAGGAAGTGTGTAAACAGTATAAGTTTTCATAATCACAATTCCATTTAACAATTTATACTGACAACTTCCGAGGCTTAGAGACCTATGGGCTCAGGTATGGTTGAATCCGTGTAGGCACAAATGCACGTCAGTGGGGTCTACTGGGTAGTGCGAGGTGATAGGTGGTTCGATTCCCCTTTGGCTTGCTTCAAGCAAGGCAATAGCTCAATGGTAGAGCCCCGACACATGCTGGTAGATTACCCGCTGTTTGAGATAACCATACAGTGTTCATTTCATTCCTCAAAAGCCTCTCGCGTTCTTTCATAGGATTAGAAATAGGAAAAGTATGAAAAGATGAATGTTTGTAATGTCCCCTTTATATTATTTTATTTGTTTATCTTTTGCTTTGTTAGTTCATCTCCAGGAGAGCTCCAGAATTATATATGTGGACCTTTCATCGCATCAGCCACTATATTTCTGGATGCTGTGTTGTCGTCTTTCGGGGCAGACGGGGCGGGACTCTACAGGGTCACGCTGGCACCACTCTGTATAAATGAGGTTACTAAGTAAAAGATATTCAAAGTCTTTTGTTATCGTTCTTTCCTTTCGCATTAAATGTCTAACTTCATGATGATGGTTTGAGAGATAGAATTAGAATAGGGCCAGGTTTGTTTGGGTCCTGTGGGCCTGGTCGGGTGTTTGACCTAGAGGCAGCAGGATAGGTGCGTCCAAGGGAGGTCAGGAGGTGACGCTTAGTTTAAATTCAATACTCCCCTATTAGAAACTGAGTTGTGCTCACACCCGAGGACTCAAATAAATTGCCAAATTCCGGCATTACCCCTTTAATTAATTATTTAGTAAATGAACAATATAAACTAGAGTTTGTCTGCCTAATAAAGATCTTGAGTTACTTATTTATAAAAAATTACACAACGTAGAATGGTCCTACCCTAGATTTCACATGCCAATAACAAAGACTATCTTTGTTTTCCTAAACTCAAATATCCTTGGCCACATGAGATCGTCACAATGGTGTCATGATTAGGATGAGTTAATTATTATTGGTCTAATTATCCTTTAATTGATCAAAACATGAGATCGTCACAATGGTGCCGTGACCAGGATGAGTTATAGTTATAGTAATTATTCTTATCCTGTGGTCCCGACTTGAGAACGTCACAATGGTGCCGTGACCAGGATATTTAGGCCAATGAAAAAATGACAAACTCTGATTATTTTGTTCTATTACTTTTCAATTTAGTTTGATCTAGTTTTACGCGCCCTCCTTACTTTCCTACGCTCGTTAGTATTCTGTTAGTTTAGTGTGAATGGAAGTTAAATAAATAAATTTGATTTATTTCGTTCTAAATATTTTAATAAATTGGTAATTATTCTTTTCTAAAGAAAATTTAAATAAGAGTTTTGTTTGATTAAAATTCTTATTTAGATTTTGAAAACAAAACTTTTAGTACTGAAATAAGGGTTTTAGTTTTGAATACTATTATTTCAAGTACTATATTAAAAAAAAAACTATAAAGTTTTATTAAAGATACTTATTCGTGAGCAAGGGTTGCATTTGTAAATGACTCTTGGTTTCGAGCAATACTAAATTATACATAACTAAGTTATACAAATTATAATGTATATATACACTATAAAACTATGTTAATTTAATAAAGGATTTCTTATTTGTTTTATTTATGTTAACCTTAAGTCCATTTTATTCAAAGACTTTTCTTTCCACTTTCGGATTTGTTTTAAAGAAACAAGTAAGTCAATGTCATACACTTGAGTATTTATTTAGATTAATTTATTTTATTTTACAATTTTATAAGGTGTTTTATTTTAATTAAATTTTTAAGCTTCTATTCAATATGCTGTTATGGATTATAAAACAGATCGTCCCAAGTACCCTGGAAAGACAGGCATGCATCCTGTTACATTCCTTGAAGATCTAGAAGTTTATTTAAGGAGACTTTCATCTAAAGAACATGTCATAGATCATGTTGTGGCTTGTTTAGAAGGAGAAGTCAGAAATTGGGCTCGTGTTTTTCGTCAACGTTGGAATACACTCTCGGATTTTAAACAAGATTTTCTTCAGACATATTGGAGTGAGACAGAGCAGAGTGTGTTACGAAGAAGGATAATTTCGGAACACTGGGATTCGTCTATTACAAAATCCATGTTAGATCATTTCCTTGTTTTTATGGGACAAGCAAAGATGTTGACCAATCCACCTCCAGAAGGACAATTAGTCAATGATTTAATGTGACACTTCCCTAAAAATATTCAATATATGTGGATTTTACGAAAAGGAAATACCATAATTGAGGCAGCTGAACTTTTAAGGAAATTTGACTCAATAGAAGATCAGATTGGCGCTACCATGTCCGAAACTGGTTCGTATATGTCATCTAAAGAGGGGAAATCTAAGTCTCATGGAAGAGAATATGCAATCTCAGCAAAACGTCGTAAGATTGGAAAGGAGGTGAATTGTTTGGAGACAGAACCTAAATCACTGACATTTGGAGAAGAAGGAGAAGTACAAAATTTAAACTAGAGGCAACTAAAGAAGATGCCCCTACTTTAGTTGAAGAATATAGAGGGCTACGTTTTATACCAGGCGTGCGAATGATGATCAAGATGGGTTGGATACCAGGAAAAGGATTAGGGAAAGATGCGCACGGTAGACTCTTCCCTGTCTCCTTAGCTAGACGAACTAAAACTGGTAGATTTTTCGGAATAGGATTTAAAGATGATGTCACTGAGGTAAAATCAGTTGAGCAAAACGAATTTAAGTTAAATGGGGGCGAAGGTAATTTTTGGAATAATCAAATGCCAAAGACATTGACGTTAGTAGGATCTTTATTTGATGATTTTTGCGAAGATGAGTTAGAACAAACAAACTTTACTAAGGCAGAGATCGAAATTAATATTGAAGGGTTACTTGTTTGTTGTCTTATTGATACTGGTAGTGAAATCACTTGCGTTTCGGAAGATTTATTTAATCAGATAATTGCAAAGTCTGTAAATCATGTTCCTTTGTTACCCATTAAACCTATTTATATACGTGGAGCGGTAGGACAACGAAGTTTAAGGGTTCATCAAGTAATTAATTTGACCTTAAAAATGGGTGAAAATATTCTAAATGGAAATTTCTTAGTGGTTCCTCGTTTAGTTAGACCAGTCATATTGGGATTAGATTGGCTGATCTCATATGAGGCAACTCTTAAGTTGAGACAAGATGTGAAAATGCTCACAATTAAAAATTTGGGCAAAAACATAAAGATACCTCTTATTAAGGAGAAGGTCTGTACATTAGAGTCTAATATAATTATTACAGAAAAGGATAAGGTTAATAAGGAATCCGAATCTATGATTAATCAGATTAAAATTGGTATGGAACTTACTGCTGAGCAGGTTTCGGAATTAAATCGTATTATAGAGAGACATGGAAAGGTGTTTACTACCTGTTGTGTATGCGTCATGGCGCGGCTGCGTTCCGCACCCCACCTTGTCACCTGTGAATTGTGCAGCGTCCTTGACGTCGATTAAACAGTGCGTTTAGAACTATCGGTTGTTTCACTTGTCCCGTCCGCATACCTAACAGTGGCGACGAGTTACTGCTACCCACGCTATTTAACATTGAAAGTTAAGTTCAGTTGATACGATGTCCGGGCTATTTGGAATATTAAATAGTTTCGATCACAATGTTCAAACGTGGAATACGTATAAAAGTCGTTTGTTGCAATATTTTGTTGCGAACGACATTGAAGCGAAGGCGGATCCGACGGGTAGAAAACGGAAAGCTATTCTTCTTAGCGCACTCACCGAACAAACATACAAGCTAGTAGAGGACTTAGCGCTGCCTAAAGAGATTGGAGAAGTACCCTATGAAAAAATTCTTGCATATTTGGACGACCACTTCACGCCGAAACATATCGGATTTGGCGAACGACATAATTTCTACGCAGCCTCACAACAGGCCGGCGAGTCGCACAGGCAGTGGGCAGCTAGATTGCGGGGAATGACAGCTCACTGTGGATTTTTGAACCTGGAAGAGGCGCTTCGAGACAAGTTCATCATGGGCATGCGACCAGGCAATGAGAAGGAGAAACTGTATGTCCAGGATCTGGGTAACTTGACGTTGGCAAAGGCTGTGGAGTTAGCGGAGAGCCTGTGCGGCGCCCGAGCGGCGGCCGCGGCGAGCGCGACCAGCCCCGCCCCAGCGGGATCATCGTTCGAGGTGTATCAAATTTCGAAAAAGAGCAACGCCAAAACCGTAGGGAAAGTGAAGTGCAAAATCTGTGGGTACTCAAATCATAAAGAGGCCGATTGCAAGTTTGCTAATTATGTGTGTAGGCTGTGTCACGTTAAGGGCCACTTACGTAGAATGTGCACGAAAGTGAATTACGTGGAAGTGGACGGCGGTGACAACGACGGGGACGACGATGACGGTAACGTTTTTTTTATTCGTTCAGTTCGGGGCGAACCGATGGTGGAAACCGTTTTTATTAATGAAATGCCATTTAAATTCGAAATAGATAGCGGCTCCGCGGTTTCGGTTATTTCCGAGAAATACTATACAACTCATTTTATAAATGTGCCATTGTCATCACCATGTAAACAGTTGAAAACTTATAACGGCAAAAATATTAGTTGTAAAGGTATGTGTCACGTGACAGTGTCTTACGCGGGGAAAACGCATGACATTGACTGTTACGTGGTCCGCGAGGGCGGTCCGCCACTTTTAGGTAGAGATTTTATTTCTAAGTTCAAGTTACATTTGACGGCAGTAAATTATTGTCATGAAAGTGACTTTTCGCTCGAAACCATCCAACGAGAGTATTCTAGTTTATTTTCGGACAAACTAGGAACTTTTAATAAATATAAAATTAAACTGCAGTTAAATAATAATGCGAAACCAATTTTTTTTAAAGCGCGCCCTATTGCTTTTGCTCTGCGAGAAAAGGTCGAGAACGAAATTAATAGATTAGTTAGTTTAGGTATTCTTGAGCCCGTTGAGCATTCAGAGTACGCGTCGCCGGTCGTCCCGGTGTTAAAACGCAACGGCTCAATTAGATTGTGTGCGGACTATTCCGTAAGTTTGAATAAACAGTTGGTCGTAGAACAGTATCCACTCCCAACCATTAAAGAATTGTTTTCAAAACTTCACGGAGGAGAACAGTTTAGTAAACTGGATTTATCTATGGCATACAATCAATGCGTTCACAACGGCTCACATGCATTAACACCCATCGCGGCTTGTTTAAATTTACGCGCTTGGTGTTCGGGTTGGCCTCAGCACCGGCAATTTTCCAAAGAGCTATGGAAAATGTGCTATCAGGGTTAGATGGAGTTCTATGTCTGTTGGATGACATTTTGGTGACCGGTAAAGACAAAGTAGATCATTTAAATAAGCTACGAGTGGTATTAAAGCGTTTACAAGATGCAGGGCTAACTGTACAAAAAGAAAAGTGTGATTTTTTCAAAGACCAAATTAGTTATTTAGGTTATATAATTACGAAAAATGGTTTACAAAAGTCACCGGACAAGGTCAAGGCCATGGTTGAAGCCCCTATTCCGGCTAATATCAGTCAATTGCAATCGTTTTTAGGGTTTGTAAATTATTACCGTAACTTTGTGCCTAACGCTTCTTCAGTCCTTAGCCCGTTATACGATATGTTAAAAAAAGGTAGCAAGTGGAATTGGACTGAAGAACATAATATAGCTTTTGCTCAGATAAAAAAAATATTAACTTCAGACCAAGTGTTAACTCATTTTGATCCGAAGTCTCAACTAATTTTAACGGTGGATGCTTCACCAATGGGGTTGGGGGCCGTTTTGTCTCAGATTGATGCAAACGGCGTCGAAAGACCCATATCGTTTGCGTCACGAACTTTGAACGCTGCTGAAAAGCGATACGCTCAAATTCAAAAGGAAGCGACCGCAATCGTTTATGGGGTACGACGTTTTCATCAATATCTATACGGTAGGTCAGAACCGTTCATACTACGTACGGATCATAAGCAACTGGTCTCGATATTTGGTCCATACAAAGGTGTTCCTGAAGTATCCGCTAATAGGTTGCAAAGATACGCGATATTTCTTAGTGGTTACAATTTTAAAATCGAATATGTCCGCAGCGCTGATAACAGCGCGGATTATCTGTCTCGCGCTAGCCTTCCTCCCGCGGCGGACTGGGTGGGCGGGGCGTGCCGGCGCGCCGCGGACGGCGTCGGCCGCGGCGGCGCGACGCCGCTCGGTCACTCCGCCGCGGACAGCGTCGAGCGCGCGCGCACCGAGCAGTGTGACGGCGCCAGCGCCGAGCCACCCGATCGCGCAACCTATATGTGTTTCGTTGTAGACAACAGTATGCCAGTCACTTTAAATAAATTGCGCGAGGAGACAGATAAGGATGCTACTCTCAGATGTGTTATGTCTTACGTTTCTAAGGGTTGGCCGTCTAAAGTTAGTGATGTTCGACTGAAGCCATATCATCTTTGTAGGTCGCAGCTGTCCATTGAGAGTGGTTGTGTTATGCGAGGGCACAAAGTAGTCATACCGGAGAGTTTATATAAAGTTATATTAAAAGAGTTACACACCTCACACTTGGGAATAGTTAAGACAAAAGCGGAAGCCCGGTCTAGATTTTGGTTTCCGGGTATTGATCAAGCTTTGGAAAAAATGATAAGTGAATGTGAAGTGTGTATCCAACTGCGGCCGTCACCTCCTAAGGCCCCTCCCTCACACTGGGAATTTCCTTCGTTGCCATTCGAAAGAATACACGTAGACTTTCTGGGTCCCATTAAGGGTTGCGTATATTTAGTCATAGTCGACGCACACAGTAAATGGGTGGAAGTCTACAATATGAAACACTCAACCACGACTAACGCGGTAATAGATAAATTATGCGATTTTATATCGAGATTTGGAGTTCCGAAGACGATAGTGAGTGACAATGGCACATCTTTTTGTTCTAGGGTTTTTGAAAATTTTTGTACAGCAAATGGTATTTCACATATGACTTCACCGGTATATCACCCGGCCAGTAATGGCCAAGCCGAGAGTTTTGTAAAAATTGTAAAAAAAGGCATTAAATCTTGTCTTATGTCAAATTATACTGGGAGAGATACCACTTTAAAGTTGCTTAAGTATCTTAAGGATTATCGCAACTCGGTTCACACCACCACCGGTCTGTCTCCTGCTGAGATGATTTTTGGGCGAAAATTAAGGTCGAGATTAGACTTAATAAATCTTAATGCGTCGTCGCCGCCTTTGTCACCGACCGTAACTAACCATATTAAAAATAAACAGTGTTTGCAAACTAAGGGTAAAAATAAAACAAAAACGTTTAATAACAATGATAATATATTGTACAAAAAATTTAGAAACAATAATAGTTATAAGTGGTGTAAAGGGATAATAAATAATAAAGAGACTAGGCAAAGTATTGTATTTAGTAAAAGATATTTTTAATTTCCAATGTCACGTAAGACATCTAAACCAATTGATGTTATATAAAGGGACATATAACGACCTTAATACTAACAATGACTCACCTGTGGGGACATGCTCCCTGCTACCGCCACACTCTGCGCCGCCGTCGCCGCCGCCGTCGCCGTTGCCGTCGCCGCCGCCGCCGCCGCCGTCGCCGTTGCCGTCGCCGTTGCCGTCGCCGTTGCCGTCGCCGTTGCCGTCGCCGTCGTCGCTGTCGTCGCCGTCGTCGCCGTCGGCGAGGACACTCTCCTCACCGATTCAAGAAAGCTTACCTGGCTCCGCGACACACTCGCAGGGTTCAGACCTCTTTGCGCCAGTCGAGACCTCCACAATTGCAAAAGTTAGAGGGAGGAGAGAGGAAATCATTGAGCCTAGAACGCCAGAATACGAGAGCGCGGATGAGTCTCAAGAAATTGAGGAAACGGTGAGAATTACTCAAAGACACAGACGTCCCTGTTTTGACTCTGATTGAGGTATTGTTAAAACTCCTTAAAATGTATATAAGGTATTAGGGGTAGGGATTGTTGTGTATGCGTCATGGCGCGGCTGCGTTCCGCACCCCACCTTGTCACCTGTGAATTGTGCAGCGTCCTTGACGTCGATTAAACAGTGCGTTTAGAACTATCGGTTGTTTCACTTGTCCCGTCCGCATACCTAACACTACCACCTTAGGAAGAGCAAATTGTTACACTCATGAAATTGTTATGGAACCTCATGTTCCAGAGATACATCAATCTTATCCTGTTCCTTACAATTACAGACGTAAAGTAGAAGAAAAACTTGATGAGATGGAGTCTCTTGGTATAATTTCGCGGGCTTCTACACCGTATAGTAGTCCTCTTACATTCACACTTAAGTCAGATGGTTCAGTTAGAGTTTTATTAAATGCAAGAGAAATTAATAAGTATATGGTGGCTGAATCTGAGGCTCCACCTTTTCAAATAGATGTACTTAATGCTTTTCATGGGGCTAAATATATTACAGTTTTAGATTTAAATAACGCATATTTTCAGATACCTATTACGCCAGAAAGTAGAAAATATACAGGGTTCACATTAAATGGAAAATCCTATGTTTATAACGTTTTACCTCAAGGATTAAAGACTTCAGTGGGCAGTTTCAGTAGAGCTATGGATTATGTTTTGGGGGTTGAGGTTAGAGAATTCTGTGTTAATAATCTGGACGATTTAGCCATCTTGACAGTTGGGTCATGGGAACTCCATTTGGAATACATAAATAAGGTTTTAGATAGATTAAAAAAGACAGGTTTGACATGTAATATTGCTAAATGTAAATTCATTTGTGATTCAGTAAAGATGTTAGGTCATATTGTTTCTACAAAAGGGATTAGGACTAATCCAGCGAAATTGGATTCTATTAGAGATTTTCCTGCGCCCACAAAGATTAAACAGTTAAGGGCTTTTCTTGGCTTGTGCAATTATTATAGGAAATTCATTCCACGTTATAGTGAATTAATTGCTCCATTAACTAAACTATTACAAAAGGGAGTTACTTGGCTTTGGGATTTAGAGATGCAAAAAGCTTTTAGAGAAATTAAAGAAAATTTTATAGAGACAGTTGAGTTATCTCATCCTGATTTCTTAAAACCTTATTATGTTCAAACAGATAGTTCAGGGGTGGGTATAGCTGGAGCTCTTTATCAATATGATGATAAGGGAGAAGTTAGGCTTTTGGCTTTTTGTAGTAAAGGGTTACGTGGACCAGAGTTAAGATGGACAGTAACTGAGCAAGAATTTTTTGCTGTTATTTATGCTCTTAGGAAATCTGAGACTTATCTTAGAGGAGCTGAGGTTATTATTAGAACCGATCATAAACCTTTAGTATTTGTTGACAAGTTAAAGTTAGTTAATAATCGAGTTGCTCGTTGGATTGTTTATTTACAACATTTTAAATATAAAGTAGAACATGTTAGAGGGGTTGACAATCAAGGGGTTGATATTTTATCACGATATCCAAGTGATGGATGTATTCAAGAAAATAAGGTGCGATTACCAGAGATCTTATATATGGGAATCAAACCTAATTCAAATCTATTGGCTAGATTGGGGTGTTTAGAGAATTTACAAAATGAGGATCAAGTTATTAGAGAAATTAAAGGTGCATTACTTGGCACAACAAATTTAGTGGGAAGAATGGGAAGATTAGTTCAAAGATGTAAAATTGAACAAGGATTAGTAAAATTTAATCTAAGCAATCCACTAGAATCAAGTTGGGTAATCTTTTTACCTAAAAGTTTATGTGAGGAAGTAGTGAAACAGTTACACTTAGAAATGGGTCATTCGGGGGTCTATAAAACTGTTTTGTATTTGAAGAAAAGGTTTTTCTGGGTAAAAATGAGGGTCATTGTAAAATCAATAATCAAAAGATGTCCAGAATGTCAATTATCAAAATCAGATAATGTTAAATTTGTGGGAGAATGTCAATCTATTGTTACACAAGATCCAGGGGATATGGTAATGGCTGATCTATATGGCCCTATTATTAAAGGAAGGTCAGGAGCTGACCATATATTTGTTATACAAGACACGTTTACAAAATTTCTAAAATTATTTGCTTTAAATTCAATTACTTCGCAGGCAGTCTTAGAAAAATTTATGGAGTTTGTTAATATTTTAAAACCGAAAACAATAATGACAGATAACGGTAAACAATTTATTTCTAAATTATGGAAAGAGGAGCTAGGTAAATTAGGGGTTAAACCTTTATACACAACTATTCGAAATCCTAGGCCTAATACAGTAGAACGAGTAAATCGAGAGTTGGGAAAATATTTTAGATTGTACTGCGGATTAAATCACCAAGATTGGGATTCTTTATTATCTAAAATAGAAAAACTTTATAATAATTCAATACATTTAAGTACAGGTTTTACACCTATGGAGTTGATGTTTGGAAAAGGGCCTAAAACCACATTTGATAATTCAATACCAAAACTTTGTCGGAGAGGTTTAGGTTTACTAAGGGATCAAGCGCGAGAAAATCTTAGAAGATTTGCGAATATACGTCAAAGTAAATTCAATCGTTTCCATAAGCTAATTGAGTTTCAGATAGGAGAACAGGTTAAAATACGGAAATTAAATAAAGTGGGAACAGATTCAACAAGATGTAGAAAATTTGAACGTACTTTTGAGGGACCATTTATCGTTGCGGGGAGTCCTTTTAAAAATGTATATTTGTTGACAAGACCTAATACCACATTAGTTCGTGGATTATTCAATACTGTAAATTTAGCTAAGTATTTTGACTGAAAATTAAGAAAGAATTTTATTCATTGTTATCAGGGTATTGTCAAAGAGTATGGCAGTTTTAAGAAAATTAAAGGAACAACAAGGATGGGATTTAGAACAATAAATAAGAAAGGAATGGGTTGTTCTTGATTTCAAAATAAGATTTATGAAAAAAAATTCATACCCTCTAAATTTAACAAGGGAACAGCTGATTAAAGGTTGGGATGACGTGGGACCAGGGATGGTCAAAATAGCTCAATATATTAATGGAGTTTTAGATAGAGAGAACTTTAA
This sequence comes from Eudonia lacustrata, assembly GCA_947562085.1. Classification (NCBI taxonomy): domain Eukaryota; kingdom Metazoa; phylum Arthropoda; class Insecta; order Lepidoptera; family Crambidae; genus Eudonia; species Eudonia lacustrata. The sequence goes on from OX387320.1 coordinate 20,489,705, forward strand.
GCTTTGGAGAATTCTCATAACACTGCACGAAAGGGGAGAGAGACTGTACAGACATTTTGAACTTCTCTTCAGTGCTAGAGATCCAAGAGTTGGATAATTTTATGTTTTAGTTATCTACCTAAGGAGAAAGGGAAGATTGTTGGTCTATTGGGGCGTAATTTTATGCTTAATATTTATTTAATTAATATATTTCAAAATTAAGGAATGTTTAAATTAGTGTACAGGTTAACTGTTTGTTAATTTAATTACCTATTCATAATTAGAGTGAATTAGTAGAATTGAATTTTATAATTTAATTTTAACTTATTAATTAGATTATTAGTCATTCTTAGGGAGGAGATTATTTAACTTAAATATTTAATTATAATTAAAGATGTTTGGATAAATTTGTTTATTTTAAAGGTGTATAATCTCTAACCTTCACTTCGTCATGTTAGGTTCATAATCACCGTTTCAGACTCATCTACGGTTTTCAATTATACAGGGGCGATTGTAACGAACTGAAGTTTGATAGCCTTTCTATTATTTATACTAAATTGTATGAAAACACATTATTAATTTAATTCGTATTCTCTAATAAATTATATTTACTTAATTGTTAATATAGAAAAGAGTTTAATACTGCTTGGTAAAAATCTCATTATATTTTGGAATTCTATTAGTTAAACCTCTTTACATTAAATGAGATATTTAAAAGAAATAGAGAAAATGAATTTTGAAAGTCTGTCAGAAAAATATGATTTTGACGTAGTCAGAGATAAATTATGAAGGAAGAAAGTTATAAAATTACGTGAGAATTAGATGAGAGTGATAGCAGCCATCTTAAAACAATAAATGAATTGAAAAGAGCATGTTTGCTGGATGGAGGATTGTAGGCCTGATTATAACTCTTTAAGTACCTATTATGGTTTAATGGATCACTGAAGGGTTCCTAAAGCCTTTTTATTTATTATTTATTATTTTAATGGTTGATTTTAGAACTTATTAATTATTTCAAGTTGAATTTAATGACCCTTTGCTAATGTCAATGATAGAAAAATGGAGGAGAACAAACTAATACAAATTCTGAATGTTAGGGAATATCTTTCTATTTTATAATACAATTTTATTAGTAGATTCTATTTATATAATATTTTAAGTGGAAGGAAGAGGCCTTGACATGGACAGTTTTATAAAATAAATGACTCCTTCATTTATGTCCCTTCATTTATGTATCATATCCCAGGATAAAATATTTCCTTCATTTTATCCTGGGATATGAAATCAGAATTTCATATCCCAGGATCTGGTATTATATTTAGTAGTTTTGTTGTGTGTCTTTGTTTCTGTTTGTCTCTTTAGGTTCAATTAACCAAATGAAATGATTGGAGACCAATTTAAATAAAATCTAATACCAAGGAACAATAAATAATAAAAGATTACATGGTAAGGACAATAATATTCATTTGGTTTAATAAATACTTTCTTTTCGGGTTCCCTAATGATTTCTTTCTTTATCAACTTTAATACCCGAACCTTGAACAAATCTTAATTACTTTATTTTGTACGGGACACACTCTTCGAGTCTACATGGAACTTTATGTGTGCTACGGGTTTGCTGAGTGACAAGGTCTGCTATTCATCAACGACTCTACGAGCAGGAGACTTCGGGGTTGCTGACGTCTGGAGACTGGTGTAAACATGAGTCAGGATTTATGGGTACAATTTTATTATTTATAACCAAGGTGACTTTGGAGTTACATTTATTGGGAGGATTTCTCAATATTTGTTAACTTTCAAACATCAATCTAGGTAAGTGTAATGATTATCGCTCTATTTAAAGGACTGTCATTTCTCATTTATCTCAATTATTAATAATAAAGATATAGACATTTTATTATAAAAATTATGACATTTCTTGAATATAAAAAAAGGGAGATTTGAAGTTTAATGTCAACTTTCAACTATTTTAAAATAAAGTCATAATGTTCCTTTTGAATATTATTTGACATTGGAATAAAAAATAAATAAACAAAACAAAATTGATAGGTTTTGATTACTTAAGTGGTGGTAGCTGAAGAGTGAGGAGCTCTGGAATTTTGTAATTGAACAACTGTGAGTTAAACAATTATAATTGATATTATAACTATTTCAAATAATACCTTTACAAATAATAAATAAATTATTTTAATTATGTAAATTCAAACAATAGTTTAAATTCTTTTCTTGCTAAACAAAAGTAATACTTTTAATTTGAAATCTTTCTTTAATATTATTCTAAGATTTATTCTTTTCTTTTAATCTTTTGAAATTCAAACAACGTAGTTTAGAAACCTAACTATTCAATCATGTTGAACCTTTTACCTTTCTTCTGATTATTCTTTTAATTTAAACTCTAACTAGATTAATATATTATATTATACTTTCCTAAAGAAATCTTTTAATTACATAAATAGTCAGTCGAATTCATTTCATAAATCTGACGTTATTTTCCTCACTTCCGTTTACCATTTAATGATGAAATAATGCTTTTGGTGATTAGGTTACAATCTACAAACCCAAATCTATCTAATAAACGTAATCACCAAACAGCTCGCGTAAATCCAACAGAAATTAGAAATCTTATTAATACAAATTTAGGGATTTATCTTGTTTGAGAATATTTACAACTTAATAATTCAAAGAGTAATTATTTTCGAAAGGAAGTGTGTAAACAGTATAAGTTTTCATAATCACAATTCCATTTAACAATTTATACTGACAACTTCCGAGGCTTAGAGACCTATGGGCTCAGGTATGGTTGAATCCGTGTAGGCACAAATGCACGTCAGTGGGGTCTACTGGGTAGTGCGCGGTGATAGGTGGTTCGATTCCCCTTTGGCTTGCTTCAAGCAAGGCAATAGCTCAATGGTAGAGCCCCGACACATGCTGGTAGATTACCCGCTGTTTGAGATAACCATACAGTGTTCATTTCATTCCTCAAAAGCCTCTCGCGTTCTTTCATAGGATTAGAAATAGGAAAAGTATGAAAAGATGAAAGTTTGTAATGTCCCCTTTATATTATTTTATTTGTTTATCTTTTGCTTTGTTAGTTCATCTCCAGGAGAGCTCCAGAATTATATATGTGGACCTTTCATCGCATCAGCCACTATATTTCTGGATGCTGTGTTGTCGTCTTTCAGGGCAGACGGGGCGGGACTCTACAGGGTCACGCTGGCACCACTCTGTATAAATGAGGTTACTAAGTAAAAGATATTCAAAGTCTTTTGTTATCGTTCTTTCCTTTCGCGTTAAATGTCTAACTTCATGATGATGGTTTGAGAGATAGAATTAGAATAGGGTCAGGTTTGTTTGGGTCCTGTGGGCCTGGTCGGGTGTTTGACCTAGAGGCAGCAGGATAGGTGCGTCCAAGGGAGGTCAGGAGGGGGCGCTTAGTTTAAATTCAATACTCCCCTATTAGAAACTGAGTTGTGCTCACACCCGAGGACTCAAATAAATTGCCAAATTCCGGCATTACCCCTTTAATTAATTATTTAGTAAATGAACAATATAAACTAGAGTTTGTTTGCCTAATAAAGATCTTGAGTTACTTATTTATAAAAAATTACACAACGTAGAATGGTCCTACCCTAGATTTCACATGCCAATAACAAAGACTATCTTTGTTTTCCTAAACTCAAATATCCTTGGCCACATGAGATCGTCACAATGGTGTCATGATTAGGATGAGTTAATTATTATTGGTCTAATTATCCTTTAATTGATCAAAACATGAGATCGTCACAATGGTGCCATGACCAGGATGAGTTATAGTTATAGTAATTATTCTTATCCTGTGGTCCCGACTTGAGAACGTCACAGTATTAATTAAAAAATAATCAACTTAGTAACTAATATAATATCGATCACTATGGATTTATATTTTAGTTTATTTTTAAATTTTTGTTATCGACTACTTCTATCAAATCAAAATACAATCGGTTTCACGTCATTACCGAAATGGCAATAATGGCACGCAAAAAAAAAAAAGACATGACAGCATTGACTTGACAGCCAGCCCGCCACTGCCGTTTTTATTCGCTTTCGTTCTTTCTGTACGTTTAGATAAACGTTCGTTTGTTGGAAGCTAGTGTGTTTACTTGTGTTATCGTTTCTTTCTATCTACTTTACGTCGAGTGAATTTCGGGATCCTCCGTAACTATAGAAACTGAACTCGAAATAGAGACTTATTTTCGTTGTGTTTTGTGTTTGTGAACCAAACCGATTCCAAGATTCAACTGAATCTATGGTGAATGTTCTTCGTACCTGGGTATCACCAACGCCGGTAAGAACTATTGATGTGTTATTATATCAGTAGCAGTTGACCTAGAGCCTTACATAAAACACTATCTAAGCATTGTTTATATAGTTTGTATAGCGCCCATAGCCTAGCGTTCGTACGACGACGTTGCCTCGTTTAACTGTTTTATTTTAACTTGATTTCCACAAAACTACTTATAATAGGTATGTAATGTTTTGACACTGGAAATGCAAAAGAAGATAAGTAAAATCGAAAAGCGTTGTTTTCGATGTGAAAAATACCTATAGTTTGATGAACTTCATAAGTCTATTTCTCGTGATTCCGGCGAACTAGAGGATTGAGGTTTTTTTTAAATTAATGTCAAGATAAAACTCTAAAAGATGAGGGTAGGTTTCATAATGTACATAATTGTACAACGTGAAACCAAAGTCCATACTTCAGTGGTCAATCTCCTTTTGTCGCGTTGTTTGCAAAAGACTTCATAAGACTTGTAAAAGACGTTCATAATGTTCGCGCTTTGATTATATACTGTTCGCGTTCTTATTTTCACCGCCGCCATTGCTTTGCACGCTACTGAAAGACGTTTGCCGTGTTCGCGACATCTTGAAACGAAACTCGACAGTACTTACACTGTACGAAACGGAGTTTAGTTAGTAGCACATGCACTGATACACTTGAAAAACGAGTAATTACTTACCCCGAGAAACGACTTTTTTCACTGTTGCTAGGTCGCCACGAAAACCGGTTTTTTCCTGTTTTACCGCGTTGGGCAGCCAGTATAAGCGGGGGAACGCTCACTATGGGGTTCTAACAGGGAAACGACGATAGCTGGCTAAAAGGTTTGGTCAGAGTATTTGTAACTCGGGTTTTACCGTTGAACACAAGTAATTTACAAGTATGAACTGCGCGGGCGCGGGAGCTCGGGATACGCCTGCCTTGTTGTTCGCAGTATTTTAGCGAACTGACACTGGCGCTTGATGCGCGTACGGTACGGAAACTTTCAGTTCCGAATCATGACAATAGTGGACGGCGACACGCTATAAGAACTAAAATATGGCATGCTTAGAACTAAAGACTTTACTACTTAATACGTTTGGACACCTACTTAAATTTGAGTCACTACCGATTCCGTGCGGATGGCGCCTCTCCGGCGCCATTTCTTCTTTTGCCACGTGGACTTCTGCACGGAATCGGTTAAAATTAATACTTGTGAACCAGTCATTACTCACCCCGTCCTCGAAAGTAGGTACATAAAACACTTGTGTTTCCAATACTGTAATCGTGCACTGTTGGTACGCAAACTACGACGACTTGACTGTGAATGCGAAACGACGCCCGCACCGCGCCGATACGAATAACAAAATAGTGTTGCCAGTACAGATTGTCTAAAAAGTAATAATTATAAACTTGTGTTTTTTTTCCTCGTAGTTGGAGTAGTCTAATTAATTCTATGACAGCGTGTCTGAATTCACTTGAGATATGTTTGTCCACCGCCACCGTCGCCGGGACGTCACCGACAAAAAGATAACGGCGGCGCCGCCGCCGATTTACCGATACATGTATATATTTACTATGGCCGTCAACTAGATCTCGGCCAGAAATATTCTCGTTGACGGTGACGTCCTGGTGACGATGGCGGTGGACAAACGGCCTAACTAAATGATTATTATAAATAATAAATCTAAGGTTCGAAATTTTTTTTTCGTACCACTTGCTCAAAAAAGTGACATTCTATGCCACAAAAAGCGAACATAACAATAGTCATTTTTAATCTGTTAAAAACAGGGAAAGAAAATTGTACTGAATTTCATTCATCCTCTAGGGGGAGAATGTGATTTAAATTTGGAATACTTACCGAAATTTATACTGATTTAACTACATCTGTGTTTACACCATTGAGTTTGTATACAAAGCATTATAGTAACATCTTTTTGAAAAAGAAATACGCATTTATTATGCAGTTATGATTATTAAATAAAATTACGAAAACCGAGGAGGCCGTATGAGCTTGATGCCTTTGCTTTTCCGACAAAAAAATATTAGTCTAGGAATTTGCCGCGATTTTGTTTTCTTCAAATACCTAAACGTTAAGTTTATTTTAATTTATTTTAATAAATAAGTTAATGTTCTAAAAAATACGTTACGATGTTAAATCAAAGCGACAGTGACAGTGAATTGTCGGATTCCATCAGTGCAAATGCTGCCGCAATTATAAATAATTTGCTTCCAACAAAATCCAATGAAAATTATTTAAAAACTTATGAAGAATTTTCAACGTGGATAAGTGCGAAAGACCTATCAATTTCAGAATCAGTACTTCTTGTCTATTTTGATTATTTATCCAAGACAAAGAATCCGAATACACTTTGGTGCATATACTCAAAACTGAAAGCTACAATAAGCATCAAACATAGCATTGAAATAAATAGATTCACGAAATTACTGGCTTTTTTAAAAAGAAAATCAGAAGGGCATTGCGCAAAGAAGTCTAAAATTTTTACGACTCAAAATGTGGAAAAATTTCTTAATGAAACTCCTGACGAAATTTTTCTGGCCACAAAAGTAAGTATACATGATTTAACTATGAATATTTCGTATCTTAGTAATGGTAATTATTCTATATATTTACCTGTTTTTTATCTTTGTTATAGGTGGCCTTAATTTTTGGACTCAATGGTGCTTGCCGCGGATGTGAACTTGTAAACTTAAAGGTGGAGGACGTTGAAAATCATTCCAATGAGTTGCTGCTGATTAATGTAAAGGAAACTAAGACAAAGAAAAATCGGTCATTCATTGTACAAGGACAATATACTAAAATCATTCATAAATACCAAGCATTACGTTCCACCAACATGGAAAACAATAGATTTTTTATAAACTATCGCAATGGGAAATGTACTCGACAAGCCATCGGCAAAAATAAAATTAGCAATATGCTAAAGGAAATTGCTAAATATTTAAAACTTAAAGATGTTGAACTCTACACCGGTCACTGCTTTAGAAGAACTTCGGCGACTTTCTTGGCGGATTCAGGGGCGGATATTACGTCAATAAAAAGACACGTTGGTTGATGCTCTGATAGAGTAGCTGAGGGTTATATCGAAAGCTCAATGGCGAATAAAACCATATTAAGCAGTCAAATTAACAAAAATATAAAACTTAATCCATCAGAGCCACAACCATCAACTTCCGGCATCTTATCTTCGTCCGTAACTCGCGATGCACCACCACTACTATCTCCGACGTATACTATCTACAATGAAACGCAAGTTCCTCAGACGCAAGAACAGAGAAATACTCAAATCAACTCATCAACAATAAATGTACCAAACAAAAATGTAACTCTCTCTATCAATAATTGGACCAATGTTTCGAATGTTAACTTTTACTTTTAATTGTCATTATTTTTAATAAAGGCTTATCTCATATTATTATTGTGTTAATTTTTTCGCAAATGGTACGAAAAGTAGAGTATTTTTCTCGGTGATAAAGGTGTCTTAGTCTTGGGTGAACTTAAATCCCTCGCTACACTCAGGACTCGTCTTAAATCCCTCGCTTCGCTCGTGATTTAAGTTTTGAACACCCTCGCTACGCTCGGGAGTAAACCTCGAGTCCTTCGTTACGCTCGCGATTTAAATCGTCACCCGCGGCAGAAGACACTGCTTTATCCCTGTTGGGGAAACCCACAACAGACACTAAAATTATTGCTTAGAAATACACCTTACAAATAAGAAAAAATTTCACTTACAGTTCCAGACTGCTCCCGCCTTCCTGAACGGGATCCATATGATCCGATGGGGCCCGAATCCGGCTCCGGGTCTTCTGGGGTTCCTAAACACACCCAAACTACCCCAAAGTGCACTTCCCACGAAAAATACCTTTTATTTCCGTAGCGGTGTGGCCGGCATCCCGGCTAATTGTTTTCCCGAAACAATTAGTTTACGACGCACACACAATTTGCACTATCCACTTAAGTAGAATAATACGGCTCCAAATGCCCTTATTACTACATAAAACTATTTAATTATTCACACACAATAACCTATCGACCAGCCATATTTGCTTTCCAGAGACAAGAGTATAAAAAAAGAACAACTAGTGATGGGGCCATTATGCCACCAAACAAAATTGAATCTCGATAATCGATTCGTCCATAATACAAATCAAAGATTTATTTCTAACAAAAATAAATGCCTGTTTATTTGCAACATCCCGCCACCCAAAGCGGACGTACCGCTTTCTAGCCTGAAATCTTAAACTAGTCAACCGGTAATCGAGCTAAGGTCGCGACCGCGCGATTTAGCACCGATCCATCAACCAACACTTGCGCCACACGCGGAGTCCCGTCCGCGCCCCAGATTAACTTTAAAATGCGACCTCGTCTCCAAAATAACGATGGCAAATTAGCCTCTTTTAATAAAACCAGATCCCCCTCCGAAGGGGGCGACGTCCGGTCTGTCCACTTTACACGCTGCTGCAATAAATGCAGATACTCCAGTGACCAACGACGCCACAAGTCCTGACTCATTTGTTGTATCATTTGAAAACGAGACATCCGGTGTCTGCGTTCATCCTTCCAGGGATACTCAGGCAGGGCAGTGAGTGGCTGACCGACCAAAAAATGACCAGGGGTCAGGACTTCCATGTCATTTGCGTCAGAGGAGAGCGGACAAAGCGGACGCGAGTTGAGAACCGCCTCAACCTTACAAAACACAGTTGTAAGTTCCTCATACGTGAGGGTAGTTTCCCCGACTACCCGGCGCAAGTGGGTTTTTGCCGATTTTACCGCGGCTTCAAATATCCCGCCCCAGTGGGGACAGGCTGGCACACTAAATCGCCATGTGATTCCCCGCTGTGCGAGAGCTTGACTTATGCTATTACAATTTTTATCCAGAAAATCGTTCACATCTTTTAAGTAGTTGGCAGTGCCCCTGTAGTTGGTACCGTTGTCGGACCGAATGAGAGAAGGTAAACCCCGTCGCGAAACAAAACGATCCAGCGTGGCGACAAAGGCTTCCGTAGACAGAGCCGAAACCACTTCCAGGTGGACGGCCTTAGTGGCCAGGCAGACAAAAACGCACAGGTATGCTTTCGTGACCCTAGTGTTACGATAGGCTGTGGTTTTCACCAGAAACGGTCCAGCAAAATCCGTACCGACCCCGTCGAACGGCCTAGTTGTCTGACAAACCCGATCAGAAGGGAGATCCCCCATCTGTGGCTGCATAGTGGAGGCCTTCACCCGATAACAAGCCACACACTTAAATAACACGCTGCGAACCACTCTCCGAGAGGACAAAATCCAGAACTCCCTCTGTAATATCGCCAGTAACGCATTACACCCCGCGTGAGCGTTTTTCAGGTGTCTATCCGAGACCACCAGTTCTACCAAAGGTCCTCCTTTGGGGAGTAGCAGAGGATGACGGCTACCGAAGGGCAGGTCGGCATTTTTGAGGCGACCTCCAACGCGTAACAGTCCATCCGTCAAAAACCGTCCGTAGTTTTCCAGATGAGGCCTTCAACACCGCGTGGTGAGGCAAGAAAAAATGATCTGTCGTTGTCCAGTCGACAGTCGCCCGCGACATATGCCCCAAGGCCTCGTATTCTCGCATGAACTCGATATACTTTTCCCGAAGTACCGGATCGCGAGACATACGACGCTCCATGGACAAGAGTCGTTTCTCTGCCAACGCCCTCGATTTTCCCAAGAGAGGGGGACAGTCGATAAAGGGCAGTCGAGTTTCGATCCTACCCGACGCCATCCGGCGTGTGTGATCCTTATAAAAGGTTTCGCACTTCACATGCTCCGGATCCAGACGGGAGACCATGGGAGGCTCTTCCAGTTCCCAGAAATTTTGCATCGTCCTAGCGATGGACGTAGTAGCTACGACAGGTGAGACATCCCGCGTCTCCTGGTCGAAAACCGGTCCCATTAAAACGTGTCCAAAGATGGTAGGGATAGCTACCAACTTTGAGCGGCCCAGACTCCGCTGAGGCCCTAAAAAGATCCAGCCCAGTACATCCGCTCCTAATATGAGGTCCACCGGAGCCGGCTCCTCGAAATGAGGGTCTGCCAGCATGAGACCTGATGTGTCAGGCATTGCGTCCCGCGGAATGCCTGTCGGTGGATGCCAACCCAGCAGATTGTCGAGTACGATCGCGGCCGCCGCAATCCGTATCGAAGCGGAATGCACAGGAGAGAAGGAAATGTGGGTCTGACCGGACAGACCCCCCACTTCTGTATCTCCGACTCCCCGAATCGGAACTGAGGGAGGCACGCACTCCAGACGTAGGCGCCTCGCTACCCTCGTAGTAATTAAGCAGCCCTGTGCCCCAGTGTCTAGGAGGGCTCGTATCCGGACGAAGTCCCCCCTAGGTCCCCAAACGCGTACCTGCGCGATGGGCAAAAGAACCGTCCTCGGTTCCGACGTAGCCCGACCACAGGCTAGTCACGCGTCAGAGCCAGCAGCCGACCCTGTCGAACCGTGATGACCCGGCCAGTAAGTCGGACGCGTGCAGGCCACCATCCGGGGTGGTGCGTATCCAGGTGCCCTACCATACCGGTGATAGGGTTGGTGGTATTCCAACCTCGGGTACTCGTGCAGTACCGGTGAGAACTGTTGACGGCTCTCATGTCGCTGTTGTTCCGGTAACGGCGGCGGAGGGTACGAGTATCCGGGTGTTGGGTCCGGAGGTGGGGGTCCCTGCACCCAGTGGCCCTTAGAGGCACCAACTCCTGGTGTTGGTCGCGCCGGGTGCCGGGTTGTAGCCAGAACCCGGCTCCGCTCCGGCGGTCCCCAACTCACCTGAGCCGGGGTGTACGAGGGGTTGTAGTGTGGCGGCCGTGGCGGACTCCGTCTTTCCGGAGGCGGAGTTGACCCCGGCCCCAAACCGCCACCCGTGGGAGATCCCCTCTCCCGAACCGGTGCTGAGCCCTCAGCACTACGGGTGCACAGTAAGCGATGGTGCGGTCCGCCGCACACATCGCAAGGCCTCGCCTGGGGACACTCATTGTACCTATGTCCTCCCAGGCAGGCATAACACAATCCTCGTGTCCGAACGAGGTTTCGGCGCTCTTTTGTGGGCAGCCCGAGAATTGCTGGACATAGCTGCTCCAAGTGCTGCTGTCCGCAAATCCGGCATCCAGAGCCGGGGTTGATGGCGGCCGCAGCCACCAGCCTGCCGCGACCCTTCCCTGGGTTGCGTGGCGGCTGGGCGCCGTAGACTCCGGAAGTGCGGGCCAGCGCACTTGTCGGAGCCTCCTGGGAGGCTAGCTGGTTTTCCAGCAGGCCAGCCTCCTCTTCCAGGAACTCCAGAAGTTCCCCTATGGTGGGCAGAACGCTGCCGAGATCCTTGTGGACCAGTCGATTCCGCTCGAACTTGTCCCTCATCTCCTGCGACAACTTGGCCAGAACTATGTGCAGAAGAAGGAAGGACCACTGGTCGACGGGCAGTCCGAGCGTCCTTAACCCGTTTAAGGACACTGTGAGCGGGGTGATCAGCTGCGTCCTCAGCTGAGCCCTATGGTTGACCCTCGGCAATCCCAGCAGATGGGTCACGTGCGCGTCCGCCTGAAGACGCGGCTTTTCGTACCGCTTCTCCAGCAGCTGCATGGCGGTGTCGTAGCTCGCATCCTGCAGCACCAGATGCTGTACGAGCTGTCTGGGTTCTCCGTCTAGGAAGGAACGGAGATATGCCAGCTTTTCGGCCTTGGTGAAATCCTTCCGAGTATCCACCAAGGCCAAAAACATGTTCCGGAATCCAGCCCAGTCCCGCATACATCCGGTGAAATGCGGGACCTCCAGGGCACCCAATCTTCCCATGGCGCTGGGTCCAGGGGTGTGGAGCGAAGCGGGGCGCGCAACAGGCTTCCCCTCCCGCAGTCGCTCGATGTCCTTCACCCGCTGAAGGACCTCGTCGTAGATGTCTTGGATGTGCTCCAGATCCTTGACATATTGGGCGTGGAGGGCCAGCTCCTTCTCCCCGACCGGGTCGGTTGACAATAGGGCGGTTACCGACCGCTCGGCCAACAAGAAACGAGCCTGAATTTCTTTCGAACGCGTCTCCAAGGCGTCCTCCCGGTTAGGCCGATCTACTAATGCAAGCAGCCCGGTGAACCACCGGAGCTGCTGAGCCAACTCCTGCCGTGACGCTGTCATTATAAATAATTTAAACTAAATAAACCTAAACACAAAATTAAAACGAGTCAATGAAAACACGGAATCGATTATCCGAATCGACTCGATGCTTTCAATTGAACGAAATTAAATTAAATTAACGTTCTGAGAAATGTCCCAGCCCAAATGAATGAACGAACAAAACAACGGTACTACCAACCTTACAATTTAACCGCACCTGTCCCGGAAGTGCGATTTTACACAAAATGAGCTTAACCTATTACGAACTAACAAAAAATACACAAAATTACACCGATTAACCTAGAGGTCCGGTATTAACCACGCTCTGCTACCAAAATGTTGGGGAAACCCACAACAGACACTAAAATTATTGCTTAGAAATACACCTTACAAATAAGAAAAAATTTCACTTACAGTTCCAGACTGCTCCCGCCTTCCTGAACGGGATCCATATGATCCGATGGGGCCCGAATCCGGCTCCGGGTCTTCTGGGGTTCCTAAACACACCCAAACTACCCCAAAGTGCACTTCCCACGAAAAATACCTTTTATTTCCGTAGCGGTGTGGCCGGCATCCCGGCTAATTGTTTTCCCGAAACAATTAGTTTACGACGCACACACAATTTGCACTATCCACTTAAGTAGAATAATACGGCTCCAAATGCCCTTATTACTACATAAAACTATTTAATTATTCACACACAATAACCTATCGACCAGCCATATTTGCTTTCCAGAGACAAGAGTATAAAAAAAGAACAACTAGTGATGGGGCCATTATGCCACCAAACAAAATTGAATCTCGATAATCGATTCGTCCATAATACAAATCAAAGATTTATTTCTAACAAAAATAAATGCCTGTTTATTTGCAACAATCCCCTTGGTTAATAATCTACTATTCTCCAAGTGAATTCAGACATGCTGTCTTAGAATTAATTAAACTACTCTATGAGAGCAACAAAAGGCGACATAGTTCATAATGCTACAGTCAATTTAAATTTTGGGTACGCTCTTACCCATTCTCCTTTACTCGAGCAAACTTGCTACTTTTTGCAAGATGTCTAGCTAAGTTTGGCAACACTGGCAGGTTCGTGACGAGTACGTCGCTCACTCACTCCCCCCGGCCCCCGCCCGCGCCGCTGCGCCATCGTTCGTAGGTAGGTACGGAACGTTTAATGTATTGGTTTTCGATAACGGTTTTCAAAACTATTTATTTTTGAAACTATTTATAAATCCAAATAACACTTGAATTCACGCGAGACATTTTTTGTATATTTAATACACTCGTCACGAAAGACAAGACAAAATGTATGGCTGGAGAATGACAGGCGAACGTCTAAGACGTGGGTTCCCTATAATTATGAAATCGAAATGTTTAACGTAGTGCAACAGTTATTAGATTATTTGACACTGCAGAACGGACATAGTTATTGTGCGTGTTTCTACCTTTAATTAGAATTTAAACTATTTTATGTACCTAATTATTTATTATTTAGATTAAACCACAGATAATACTATGGTTGATAAAATGAAAGAAACACTTTGGGTTTATTTATGACAAAAAGATTTTTTGCTAGAAAACTGTATGTTCCCTCACAAAATTAATATGTGCAATGAATCTCTGATCTTTTTACAATAACGTGGCAACCTCGCTTCATACAAATTCCCGCATAAGTAGGTACACTAAACCCAAGCCTCTAGGAAATTATCGTAAGCAGCTAAGTACCTTTTCTCTAGATTTTGCAGGTATTAGCGTATTAGGCTTTCGTTTGCATTTTGTGCTGCATTTAGTATTTCTGGCGGGGTTAAATTTATCAATTGTTCATCTTCTGTACTAAAACTTGACATTTTTACAATTATTTACCACACAGCAACAAATGCGATACAAACAAAATATGAAAATATGGAAAATGGCGCGCAAGTTTTTTTTTGCACGCGCCAAATGTAATGCCGCGTCCACACGCTTGGCAAACCTCAACAAGCCGTCACAAATTCAAACGTGTGAATAGAGCGTTTGGCTTGGTTTGCGTAGGTTTGCAAACGCTTGTAGCCGATCCGTCGAGTGTCGCTTTTTTTTCACAAATCAAAGGGAATTTGCCGCAAGCGATTGCGAAGCGTCCACACGTTTGTACGCACTCAGTTTCGTTTGTGCACTGGTGGCGAACAGATGTACGTTGTGCTTATTTCCGATATAACCTGGGTAGTTACTTTAAACAAATAGTGTAGACTTTTGAAACTGTCACCACTTGCCAAATATGTTTACTTATTTTTTTTTATATTTTACGGGTAAGCACAGTGCCTTGATCTCACCTGATGTTAAGTGATGATAAGGCCAATGATGAAAGCGCACTTCACCCGGGATCCTCAACTAGTGAGGCATTGGCTGTCTTATCTCCAGTTGCCGGAACACAACAATGCTACAAACATTGATGTTATGAGTATCTGTTAAAGGAAAAATCATGAATTATACAACGTGTAAAATAAAAGTGTGGTCAAAAAGAAAAGATCCAAAGTGTATCCGATCTAGATCTTGTATGTGTTGTTACTAAGACATAATTAATAACTTTAATTTGTCATGCAATGGTTAAAAAAAAAATTTATATTAGTAAAGTGATAAGGAAGCAGCGGTGATCATAAATGTTAGTACACAGAGGTTACTAAAATAAAAACTTAGATAAATTCGAAAAAAAAAGTAATACCCATAATTTTAACACAAGAAATAAAAACAAACTTGCTGTTCCAAAACTTAGACTCAATAAAGTTGGTAATTCATTTGTTGGGAAATGTATAAAAATATACAATAAAGTGCCTTTCACTCTAACAGAATTGCCACTACACAAGTTTAAGACAGAAATAAAACAAGGTCTAATGAAAAAAGGTTACTATAAAATTGATGATTATTTTAATGATAAGAATGTGTGGTCATCTTAGTCTGCTCGCCTGCACATGTTATTTCACATTGTAAGTAGTTACACTTTTTTATAAAAGGTTATTATTAAAGTCAAAGAATAATTAGATGATAAAACAGCCTGGTTGTAATAAAAAACACATTATACTCTATTTGTATCAATATACATAATAAAATTAATTTATATATTTTTTATACTGATATGATAGTTTTGAACAGTGTCCTACAGATAACAAACAGCGTTGCGATAAATAGATCATTAAGTTTTTATTTAAAGTATCTTGAGTGTGTCATGCTCTCTTTATTGTCTCTGCGGTGGTGGCGTGTGCGTCGGGTCGTTACGTTCCCTAAAATATGGTTGAGCGAAGCGATGGCTGATTCATATGTCATACTCATGAACGGGTGCCGCCTGTGGAGGCTGGTCTGCTCTTGCATACTTATCTTATTGTTAGTATTAATTACTATAGTTTGACTTTGTTTTTCTTAAACAATTTTTGACTTTTATTAGAGTACTGTAGTGGTACTGTATGACATTGTGGAAATTGAAACTTATACCAGATGTAAATTTGATATATTAGATTTGTTTTTTTTTTGTTTTTTTTTTACATGTTGTGGTTGTCTTCTATATTTTTTTGTGTTTATTTGTAATGGAAAGTGTCCTGCTAAGATAGGGCATTTTTCAATTTTTTTTTTTTTTGACGCTGTAAGGGAGAAAAGAGCTGGACACTTGCTGAGTTTCTTGCCGGTTCTTCTCAGTGCAAGATCTCCCGCCCAGAGTAAACTTACGAACCGATGGCATAGCGACATTCATAAGAGCTACTTGTAGCCTAAACTGAATAAATGATTTTTGAATTTGAATTTGAATTTGATATAAAGATCGATTTTTATTTTGAAAATATGTATGTAGTACTTTCCTGTCCATGTTGAACATGTGCTTTAATAAAAGTAATAAATTATATATGAATACGTACGGTCAATAAAATTAAGAAATCATTCACAATAAGTATACACTAAGCACACCTTGAAATTGTGCTTCGGTGCTATTTACGACAATTTCGATTCAAACCTGTTCGCAAAATAAGGTTGTTTACAAATACCCCTACCATGAGTTCAAGCAGACCGATCTAGATAGCGATAACAGTGTTAAGGCGCTAACAACTTCAGAATGGCTACTTATATAAAAAGTATACGACAAAACGCCAAGAAAAATATATGTTATAAAATACTATATTTGCAACAATGTCATTGTTTTTTAAATGCAGAATTATGAAATTTCCCCGAGAGAAAATAAATCTAAAGTCACCTATTATCAGGATCTTTTTACATGATTATGTTTTTTATTTATTAAAGTATGTCGATAAAAATAATTAAGTATACTTATTCGGTATACTTATAAAATAACGCTATTATTTAATTTTTTTTAAATAAAACATTTAGTGCCTTACAAATAAACAAAGGATAAGCTCCGAATAGTACATGACAGGAACAAAACACGGAATAACTATTCCGACCTTATTCTTCCGACTTTTGGATGGGTAACTCGTGGTAGCGCCACAGAACTGTCGTTAAGAGGAAACACTAAGGTTGTCTGAATTGAAAAATATTGAAAAGTAGACAAAATCAACGTTTCGTAGTCCTCTGATTCCTCCTCCAAAACTAGACCGATTTAATTCATTTTTTCAATAAAAATTAAAAAAGACTGGCTGTGTCTCTGTTTTCCTTTTTTTCATAAATTGATTATTAAAAAAAATATATGAACTTTTAAAAACCTTTAAAATTTGCCAGATTATCCGCTGTATTTCCCAAATTTTACGAGATTATAAAAAAAAGCAAAACATTGGGACACAGCCAAAGCCTTTCTTTAATTTTTAATGAAAAAAGTAATTTAATCGGTCCAGTTTTGGAGGAGAAATCAGGAGACTACGAAACGTTGATTTTGTCTACTTTCATACATAGTTTTAAATATAATCGACCTTAGTATTTCCTTTTAAATAAGGTAATATACCAGCACAGGGGTCGCAATAGTTCAAACAGTTTACGGTCGCGCTGCCAGAAGTTACCTACACAACAGAGACCACTCATGAATTGTTCATGGGTAACACTAACATTTTTGAGCGGAAACTCGCCTGTATATGTACGAACTGTATGTGTGAATACAGATTTCTACGGTTTTAACGATTGACTCGTGCTTTCAAACGAAATCGAGAAAATGTGGTAGCAATGTCACAATAGAGATATTCAATAAATCGTTCGATCATAATATGTTGTTTATGTACAGTCACGAGCATAACAAGTATACCTACACTTTTAACTCTCATTACAGAGTTACATTGTTTACATGTTAATGCTTGTGACTGTACAGTATCAGCACCACCACCATCATCATCATCATCGTCATCAGACTAGCGCAGGGTCAAAAAGGTGCCTATGCACAGCAGTGGGTCAAGAGAGGGGCTGTACAGTATAACCAAATAAAATGATTTGCGCATACACCGACGCTAGGGGTGACCTCGCCCCGTGTTATCTTGGACCCTCGTCCAGCTACTCAAAGCTCGACGAGGGTAGGGGAGGTTTACCCACTAAAAACCAACCACTAGTACCATCCCTTCTCTGCCACGGGGATGGCTCTTAATCACGAAGCCTTGGTCTTGCGGCGTTGTGGAAGCTTCCATTTGAACACGATGTCCAGACACAATAATAAGCTTACTAAAATATTAGTCCATGCTTTGGCTAAAAGTCTTCAACGAGCGGGTCTCGCTACCGCATCTTTTGATAACCGGGTCAGGCGCACTACCAATTAGGCTACCTTTTTTATATTATTTATTGGTTGAGAACCAAACGGTGATACAGCTTAACATTATATTTATAAACACATAATAATAATAAATCTATCTCTCCTACTTTGTAAGTCAAATCATAAAATAAGGATACTGCAGAAGGGAATTTTTTCTTTTTATTTTCAAGTGCTAATTGCTGTACTGAAGCTAAGTTAAATATTTATAAAATACAGTGAAAAATTAAACACCTACCCGACCCAGCCAGGAATCGAACCTGGGTCTTCCGCTATCCGCAAAGTAAAATTTACTACAGCGTTGTGTTATCAAATTTGTGGTATTTCATCTGCATAGCCATCGGTTGCAATGACTGTTGGATAGATGGCGCACTGTGCCGTTATTAGCACTCAAAAATTAAAAAAGCAGTGACAAAATTCAGCGCTTACGTCAGCCTTCCCGGTAGCATAGCGGTCAGTGCAGCCGGCCGGATTGCGGAAGTGAATAGCCTATTTCTAGGCAGGCATGTTCCATCCTCGACTGCACCGTCACTTAACATCAAGTGAGGTGTGGCCAAATGCCTCTTCTTCTCAGTCGTACACTCTTGGCATAGTGGTCGTGGTTGTTCCGATGGCGTACGAGTTTGGGGGTACGCGTACATGGCTAAACTTCGTTGGTCGTTTCGGCTTGAACTGCTTTCATGGCAATGTCTCTCCATTTTCGCCGGTTTGCTGCGAACGCCAAAAGCAAATGCAAATGCCTGCCTATAACCAATAAAAAAGAATTTAAAAAAAGACCCAGGTTCGATTCCTGGCTGGGTCGGGTAGGCGTTTAATTTTTTGACTGTATTTTATAAATGTTATAAATATGCAGATAGTAAGTTTTATACAAACGGCGCGAGCAATGCACACATAGGCGCTAACGGACACGTAATCTCGCAACAGCTCGCGACAGTCCGAGCGCAGCTGTGTGGCCGTGCCGTGATGCTACGGCCACACATGAAGGCGAAGATTCGTGTTCGCGTTGTCACGATAAAACTTCATGTTCGATCTACGACGAAGACAAATCTAGAACGTCGCAATAATTCATTTCGCGGTATAAAATTGAAGAGGCGGTTGCGCTATATAACATTTCACCAGCAAATATTTATTTATTGCATCTTTATTATTTAAACAAAAACAAATTAAATTTTCTATTAATTCTAATATTCTAATTAACACAAATCATAATAATTAGGAAACACGTTCAAACCACTCGGCGTCTCGCAGTCAACTAATCGCGCGGAAGTGTAGCCAACCGCACAAACTTTGTCGCAATAAAACCCTTTGATATGCGGCCATTTACCGACAGCGGCAGCAGCGCGAAGTGTATTTGTATTCGCGATGATGATTCGCGATAGGACGAATTGTTTGGCCAGACGTGTCGCGACAACGCAAATCTTCGCGTTATCGCGATAGTGTGGCCGTAGCATAACGGACACGGAATCTCGCAACAGCTGGCGACAGTCCGAGCGCAGTTGCGTGGCCGTGCCGTGAGAGGGTCTAACACCCGTATTTATAGACAAGCCATTACTTAGCAATTACTTTGTATTTAGAAATGTCACTAAGATCTAATTTCATTTTATAAATAAGTAACGTTTATATTAGAATAGAAGTGTACTTAATGAATTAAATAAAAACATTATATCATCATTATATTATTATCAAAATCATAAATTTTATATTATTTTAAACAAAACTAAAACTTTCACACGAAATATAACCTCAAAACTAGCCTGTCACAAGCTTGTCACTATGAATTCTTTGGAAAATCTAACTAGATTACTTGAAAAAAAAAAAAAAAACTACTTCTTAACTGATCTTTAGTATTTGTAAAAATATTATGATCGGATGTTAATGACGGTAGTTGTTAACATTGAATGGGCTCCTTTGGCTTTCAAAGTAAAAAGTAAATAGTGTTGAATAATTTCGGCGGGCTGGTTAGAACCACGATAGCTCAATTGGAAGAGCACCTCACCCGGTATGTCAGACGGGTGCAGGTTCAAACCCTGCTCGTGGAAATTTTTTCAACATTTGTGTTTTTGTAATTTATTCGCAACAAAATTTGCGTTAAAAATTATATAAACATTTATAAATAGCTTGCCTACTTCTTAACTGATCTTTAGTATTTGTAAAAATATTATGATCGGATGTGAATGACAGTAGTTGTTAACATTGAATGGGCTCCTTTGGCTTTCAAAGTAAAAAGTAAATAGTGTTGAATAATTTCGGCGGGCTGGTTAGAACCACGATAGCTCAATTGGAAGAGCACCTGACCCGGTATGTCAGAAGGGTGCAGGTTCAAACCCTGCTCGTGGAAATTTTTTCAACATTTGTGTTTTTGTAATTTGTTCGCAACAAAATTTTACGTTAAAAATTATATAAACATTTATAAATAGCTTGCCTACTTCTTAACTGATCTTTAGTATATGTAAAAATATTATGATCGGATGTTAATGACGGTAGTTGTTAACATTGAATGGGCTCCTTTGGCTTTCAAAGTAAAAAGTAAATAGTGTTGAATAATTTCGGCGGGCTGGTTAGAACCACGATAGCTCAATTGGAAGAGCACCTGACCCGGTATGTCAGAAGGGTGCAGGTTCAAACCCTGCTCGTGGAAATTTTTTCAACATTTGTGTTTTTGTAATTTGTTCGCAACAAAATTTGCGTTAAAAATTATATAAACATTTATAAATAGCTTGCCTACTTCTTAACTGATCTTTGGTATTTGTAAAAATATTATGATCGGATGTTAATGACGGTAGTTGTTAACATTGAATGGGCTCCTTTGGCTTTCAAAGTAAAAAGTAATAAGTGTTGAATAATTTCGGCGGGCTGGTTAGAACCACGATAGCTCAATTGGAAGAGCACCTGACCCGGTATGTCAGAAGGGTGCAGGTTCAAACCCTGCTCGTGGAAATTTTTTCAACATTTGTGTTTTTGTAATTTGTTCGCAACAAAATTTGCGTTAAAAATTATATAAACATTTATAAATAGCTTGCCTACTTCTTAACTGATCTTTAGTATTTGTAAAAATATTATGATCGGATGTTAAAGACGGTAGTTGTTAACATTGAATGGGCTTCTTTGGCTTTCAAAGTAAAAAGTAAATAGTGTTGAATAATTTCGGCGGGCTGGTTAGAACCACGATAGCTCAATTGGAAGAGCACCTGACCCGGTATGTCAGAAGGGTGCAGGTTCAAACCCTGCTCGTGGAAATTTTTTCAACATTTGTGTTTTTGTAATTTGTTCGCAACAAAATTTGCGTTAAAAATTATATAAACATTTATAAATAGCTTGCCTACTTCTTAACTGATCTTTGGTATTTGTAAAAATATTATGATCGGATGTTAATGACGGTAGTTGTTAACATTGAATGGGCTCCTTTGGCTTTCAAAGTAAAAAGTAATAAGTGTTGAATAATTTCGGCGGGCTGGTTAGAACCACGATAGCTCAATTGGAAGAGCACCTGACCCGGTATGTCAGAAGGGTGCAGGTTCAAACCCTGCTCGTGGAAATTTTTTCAACATTTGTGTTTTTGTAATTTGTTCGCAACAAAATTTGCGTTAAAAATTATATAAACATTTATAAATAGCTTGCCTACTTCTTAACTGATCTTTAGTATTTAACAAATAATACGTTTCGTACATTTATATTTTTTGTTACCTACTTAGAGATTTCTAACCATTAGTGAACGTACGGTTGTTAACTCAGAATAATAACTAATCGCTTAGTTAATGTTCTGAGGTTGTTAACCTTGTCCGCCATCTTTGTCCGTCATTCCGTTTCTGTCATCAGTCTTAACTGTCACCCCGACTTCACGTGGTACTTGTCTGCCCTACGCTAGAGTGTTTTTTATAAGCCGGAGGCGCGGAGGGTGCCTGCGATTTGTTACGCAAGGGCGACGGAGCTGCACTTCCCGCAGCGCCGGAGACGTGCATTTCCAATTTGCTTGCGGAAACTATGCTGATAACAGACACTTGGGATACTAAAACCGTACATTTAAGGTCAGTTTTGACAACAACAAATGCAAATATCTCCATATCTATGTATTTCCTCACTGTGGGAGTACTACCTAATGGTAGCTCTTCCCCCCTCCCCCTACCATTAAATTCACGCATAAATAATTTAAATTTTTACCTGGAAGAGCAACAAAAAACCCTGTCATTTTTTGTAAATGTGTTTTTGGCGTATTTCTCTGAACTCGTCGATACATACAAACCCAGCTCCCTGTGGCATCTATTCCATGTCAAGAAGCATGGTAAAGCTCAAACATGGTGTTGATATCAAAACGTACTGTAACCTAATGGTATTTTTGAAGAGATACTTGGATGGATATATTGGTCGGAAATCTAAAGTTTTGTCACCAGCCGCTGTTGAAAAGTTTTTGAATGAGGCTCCGGATAGTCAGTATCTAGCAACAAAAGTACGATAAATATTTTTAATCGAAACCTTTCTACAATGTATAAGTACGTAACCTTAGCATAACGTCTTAAAACTAATTAATTGATTTCTTTGCAGGTTGCCTTAATACTCGGTGTTACTGGTGCTTGTAGACGACAAGAGCTGTTTAATATTACAACAAAAGATGTAGTAACTCACGGAGATATGTTTCTTGTCAAAATTACACAGACTATAACCAAGATTCCACGATCTTTTACAATCCAAGGAACGTTTCGTGAAATAGTGAAAGAATACCAAGATCTCTGATTCTCTGTTCAACAAAAACAAAGAATGACCGCTTTTTCTCTCAACTCGTGAGCAACTTGCTCACTAGACACTCGGTTGATTTACGCCCTCGCCTACGCCTCGGGCTGCAACCCACAGCCTCGTGTGTAATGAGCAATTTATCTCACTTGTATCATAATATACTATTGTCTTATTATAATCAATTGGAAGTGATTTTTCCTAATACTTCATCATCATCATCATCATCATCATCTCAGCCAAAAGACGTCCACTGCTGGACAAAGGCCTCCCCCAAAGATATGAGGGGTATTTGCCGTAATCGCCACGCTTGGCAGGCGGGCTGGCGATCGCAGTAAGTTGAGACTTAACCTCAGAGAGATGCTGCTGCCCATCCTCTGGAATGGTCCTTTAGTCGGCTTTTACGGCACCCACGGAAAGATATAGGGTGGTGCAATTCTTTATCCCCGGCACCACACAGGGAATATTCCTAATACTAATTCCTAATACTTACTCTTGTGGTATTGTTAAGCAAAGCAGCTTGAACATAAGCAGAAGCGGAGTCCAGGTTGCTCTACAACTATTGGAGCGGGATTGTGCCTAGCTGTGACTCACCTTGCCGACTCGCCAGTTGCTTCTTCACAACAAATCGTTTAAAGGAGGTAGGAGACCCGACAAAAATATGACTCACAATATTAAACGGTTTTAATAAATTCATTGATTTAATCTTAAGATCTGATATGTTTTAAACAAGTTGCTAAGAAGCATCACGCAGAACCTTCAGGCTGGTACAAGTTGCTTGGCAGATACTTCCTCATGACTTCCTCCCATAACAGATGCTCCTCCTTGTCAGGTGAAACGCTTCTGGCTAGCTTATTGCCTATGTCTACGTAGTACGGAGACTTTATACGGAACTGCTGCCAATTGACACCCAAGCTGGGATCCGGTGTTGGGTTTCTGGAACATTTAAGTTAGGTGATCATTATCACCACGACATAAACCTTTCCTATGAATGGATAGAGAGAAAAACCACCACGCGGGCCCAGCGTGAATTGGTGGCTGTTAACTACTGCTAATGCAGCTGGAACCAACGGCTTTACGTGTCTTCCGAAGCACGGAGGTCGAGCAGCCGAGCCAAGAAGCGAAGTTGAGAGAAGCCGTTAAAATAATGGGACTCTATCGGTTGATTTCCGCACAGCTTGGCTTCGATCAGTACAGCTCCGCCTCATGGCAGTGACACTAAGCAAATCAAGAATTGAATCTATTTGAATCTCTTAACTGTCGCAAGACCCAAAAATTAATTCAGTCAAGTGCGATCCTTTGCAATGTAGTGTGACCACGAGTAAAATAAATTCCCATTAGTAACACCAGTGTGACAATCTGGTGTGACCACGAGTTCGTCACGCAAAAGTCATCGTGTGTTTGTATTAAAAAGTTTACAACAGAATATCATTGTTATCGAATGTGACTTTAAATAATCTTGTATGAAGCTAGGTTAAGTATTATTTTGGAATTCATGGTTAACATTTTTATAATTACTTACCCAGTCTTAGCGAAGTTTGTCCAAAGCTTTGTAATATTGTTGATCATCTTGAAAGAGTCGGAGGCTTTATTAACTTTCAGATTTAATTTCTTAACAGGGAAAAGATATGCAACATCATCAGTATGACTCACTAGCTCTTTGTATTCGAAATATGGCGTCACACCCATTATTTTACCAAAGATATTTCTGTCCGATTTGCAAGTGAATTTGTAGAAAAATACTTTATTCTTGACGGCGAAATACTTTGCGAATTGCATTGCACCGAATTTGTAGTAATGTCCATTGTAGAAGTTCGTTATTGGAGACAAATCTTTTACGGTAATGGTTTTTTGTTTTGCATAAAACTTTTTAAATATAGCTCCCACCTCCAATTGTTCATCTGGGGAGCAGAATAACTCAATAGACTTAGGAACAAAGTACTGCTTGAATCTATTAGCTTGTTTAATTGTAGCTTCCATATCCAAGGCAACACTAAGGGCCACGACGCCGTCGTCTTCATTGTATCCAATTATTAAATCTACATCATCGTGGATGTTGTGTTTCAAAGCATCTTGAATATTACCCGTAAAGTAAGTTTCTACGTTGGGAAAAACTTTTTCACTCGTTATCAAGTTCTGAGGTTCATAATAACATTTCTGGTTTTCTGTAAATGTCAAAGGCGATTGTATTTCAACTAGACTGAATGGTGGCTGATTTTTAAAGAATTCGTACAGCTCTTCGTCGTCTTCGGATGTGCAACCTAACCTTTTGGCTAACTCAATAGCTCTCTCCCGTGGTCGGTACGAAAAAGGCCACCAACTCGTCATCGCGCCACTCTGTGATATGGCTCTTCTAAAAAGGCCCTTTGTCATAGGTGACACGCAGTGAAAGGTGACACAGACTGCACCAGCGCTCTGACCAAATATAGTTATGTTCTCTGGATCGCCACCGAAGTTGGAAATGTTTTTCTTGACCCACCGCATGGCTGCTACTTGGTCTTTCGCTCCAGCGTTGCCTGGAACGTCCGCAGTGTCCAAGCAGAGGAAGCCGATTACTTCGAGGCGATAGTTGAGGGTGACGAGAATGACTCCATGCTTAATCAGGAAGTCTGGGCCGTAGATGTCGTCGTCGCCGCTGCCGCAGCAGAACGCTCCTCCGTGGATCCAGATCATGACAGGGAGGGGTTTCGTTGGCGTGACATTGGGAGTGTAGACGTTCAGGTACAGACAGTCCTCGCTGCCGACTTCACGAGTTTTTGTTATAAAATTAAATTGGTTGCATTGATTTTGTAGTTGCTTTGCACTTCGGACGCCTACCCATGGTTGTGGTGGTAGTGGGGCCTGGAAAAACAAAAATGTAGCTAGTAACCCATGTAGATAAAACACTTGTGCGAATATAACAAAGTTAAGATTTACTTCCTTGATCATAAAGTGGAGAACGGAATGTTTTTGTTCATTCATTCAAAACCCTTGTTTTGTGCAGATTCAATCTGCTGAAAATTTTACTATTTTTTATGGGTGAGTTACCGACCGCTCTGTTACCGCCGTAAAATCAAAGTCAAATCGTTTATTAAATTAAACCTTTACAGGTACTTATTGACGTCAAAACTAAGTATAAGATACAAATAATGAATTATAATTTAGTTTACTGAATCTACTACCAGTTCGGATTTTGGGAGAACCTTCGACCGGGAAGGGCTGGCGAGAAACTCAGGAGGTTTTTTTCTTTATCTCCGTCTTTTAAACTAATTTACAATAATGTAATAATTATAAAATAGAATTAGTACAATTTTGTACCAATAATAATAATAATAATATTCGGATCAGTGCAGAGCAGACTTATGTCCATACGCATTTGTCTGCAACATAGTTATTGACCTTTAAATCAAGAGGCTTTTTTTAATAAAAAATCTTTTAATGTGGGTTTTCAATTTGGTATCTATATCTGTCAACGCAGT
Organism: Eudonia lacustrata; assembly: GCA_947562085.1. Classification (NCBI taxonomy): domain Eukaryota; kingdom Metazoa; phylum Arthropoda; class Insecta; order Lepidoptera; family Crambidae; genus Eudonia; species Eudonia lacustrata. The sequence continues at coordinate 20,516,003 of OX387320.1, forward strand.
GATACCGTCTGGTATTTTGTTATAGAAACGAATAGAGTTACCTATAAACGATTTAATACTCTTGCTGAGTCTGAGCTTCGGAGCACATAATTTATTTTGGTACTTAGTAGGTATAAGGTGTAGATTCTTACGCGCATACATTATATTTACAAATACATACAACGACGGTAAAGTTAAAATATCTATATCCATGGGAAATGTCTGGCAGTATTGATTATTAATTTTTAACAATATTTTCTGAAACATGAACACACATTACATGAAGATCAGCACTAAGACTATAAGAAAAGTGAGTTATGTTTTTGCGTATCTTTAGCACCTTGTGTCTGTAGATTGGTCATCGACCCAAGCTAGCAGATATGCATACCCTCAAAATACATACTTACACTACTTAATCCAACACATTTGGTCTTTGAGTAAATATGTAAGGTCTAGTGACCTTGGCATCTTGGTCTGTTACCTTGAATCTCAAGTTCCCGACTGGTGGCGTTGCGTAGGGGATGCCCTTGAAGCTGTGGTATGTGCCTCCAATCTCACTGGTCACTGTCTCTCCCTCCAAGGCACCTTCTGCCACATTCACTAGCACCATAACTGATGGACGTACTTTAAAATCAACAAAACAAGGGACAAGTCGAATTTATTTATACAAATGAATAAAAACAATATTTATGCCAATAAAATTGTGATTTATCAGATTTTTGACGATGTAATGAGATAAGTACTGTTTTATTAAACTTTAATCCTCATTAAACAAAATACATTAAAATACATATTATACCTCTGTGTTTTACTATAGATTCTGTCACACTGTAAAAATGTCGTCAGTTTTTCTTTAACCTCTATAAACAATACAATGAGCATGTTTTCGTAGTACAGGATGTTCCAACGTTTGTCATTTGTTTGACGGTATTCAGTTAAGGCTTTTTTATTTATGATAACACTTTATTCGGATGACTACATAGTACAAAGTAACTAGATGATGCTCGTCATTATTAACGTTAATAACAATCGCAACTCGTAATGGTAAAGCGTAATACATTTTTCGATGGTTATTGCCACCACCAGTGAAAGGGTTAGTGAAAGCCCCGTTAAAATTTGATATATGTCGCAGTCAACTGGTTGAAATAACCGTTCAATTGCACGGCTAGCCCATTGATTGAACAACCCCATTCAACCACACGTCTTGATACCGATTAGCCGAGTGGATGAACACAACGTTGAACAGTACAGCTGGACGAAGCTCAACTATCTGGTTAAATGTTAACTTGATAGAATTCTAATACAACCATCTCAGCCAAAAGACGTCCACTGCTGGACAAAGGCCTCCCCCAAGAATTGTATGAGTATATACAAATATATTTATTGCGCATTCAAGTGTGTAAAGTACATAAAGATCTGATACTAGATAAAATGTAGGTAGCTTAAAAACTTAATTACCCTTTTCAGGTATTGCAATTTACTTGAATCAACATTTCAAATTCTAAAAACTCTAACATTACGGAAAATATGGGTCAAAATATTCTTTTAAATTATAGAAGGCTTCTTTTTTTAAATATGAAAAGGAGACAAACGAGCAGGCGGGAATTCACCTGATGGGAAGCAATAACCGTCGCCCATGGACACCCCAGCAAAACCAAAGAAATCGCAGATGCATTGCCGGCCTTTAAAATTTCCCATAAACCAGGTTTTTAATTTAATTTTTAACATTTTGGAGTTTAATCCTTTCAGTTCTAAGGGTAGATGATTAAAAACTATAAGTCTGTTCACTACTCAGAACATTAAGTAAAGCCATTATTCTGAGGTTCACTATAGCTTGCATGAAGCTGTTTATATCTACAGCTTCATTTTTATTTTAGTTGATGGCTTCGTTCGATTAGCACATTTAGCCAGTGTCAAAGTAATTTTTCTTACAAGTAATACATCATCATCATCATCATCTCAGCCAAAGACGTCCACTGCTGGACAAAGGCCTCCCCCAAGGATATGAGGGGTAATAAGTAATACATAAATAAACAATATTTCCTTATATGATGATGATGAATGATATTAGAAATGGGAAGTGAGAAATGATATACCCCCCAACCCCTCGAGTATCTCAGTAAAGATGTGGGGCTTTATTAAGTCCTCGCGCGAGCTTCTTGAGAGAATTTGAAAAGTAACGTTGCACTGTTTTGTTTCATTTGCCAATACTTATGCGAACGAACACTTAACGGTTAATAATCCACTATTATTTCACATTAATATTCGACATAACACAAATTTTAGAAAATAAAACAAAACCGCAGTCATGACGCTTCACTTTCCCGCCAAGAAGTTCCATGATAGCTTGATACCCGCGACAGATGTCAAATTGTCATGCCTAGGGCTGAGACAATACTAACGTAATTCCATCAAATGATAATTGAATTTCTTAATTGAATATCTTTATCCTAATGAAGTACTGTTCCTATCTTATGTACCAATTAATTTTCTTTTATAATTTTTAGAAGTTTTAATTTTTTTTCTTAATAATAGGTACAGCTATAATTAAAATAGGAAGTTAAAATTAATCAATTGGTAATTGAATATCAATTGAGTTTCACTTGGTTTACTATACCAACACTAGTATTTACTTGTAATGAAATGACCTTGTTAAATGTTTTAAAATTGTGATAAATGTGTCTTATGCGAGAGTTTATTGGAATGAACCTAATCTAACGTATAAAATAGAATCACAAAAGTTATTGTGGAATATTATGTGACGGATTATAAAAAAATAATATATGTAGTCAAATAAATTCATACGCTTTTACAAAGTCACGTCTTCGATTTTGCTGATTTCTGTCACAGGTATCAAGCTAAAATGAACAAATTTTAAGTAAGTTTTATTTTTAGTTAGCACGTTAACTTCAATTTTTTTAAATACTTTCGCTCAACCTGTAGATACATAATAATATGCATTTACGTCACGTAAGAATTTAAAGATGAAAAGGACTTGTAAATTTTAATGACTTCAACACAACGTCATTGAAATTTTATTTTTCATTGATGTTTGGATAATGTTCAGGTTCATTTGACCACAAAAGTAGGAGAGAGCAGAAGAAGAACTTCACACATACCACGCTCAAGCAACGCTCACATACCCCCGTATTTATAAACGAGTAAAAGGTATAGGTACTGAAGCAAAGTAATTGCTTAAGTAAAATTTTATATTCTTTAGTAAACCGATGAAGGTATAAACGTCAAAAGACTAGAATTCTTAGCCAAGCACTAGTCACCAATATCTTTACTCAAGCAATCTAAATGTTTATGTATAATTTATAACGCAAATTTTGTTGCGAACAAATTACAAAAACACAAATGTTGAAAAAATTTCCACGAGCAGGGTTTGAACCTGCACCCTTCTGACATACCGGGTCAGGTGCTCTTTCAATTGAGCTATCGTGGTTCTAACCAGCCCGCCGAAATTATTCAACACTATTTACTTTTTACTTTGAAAGCCAAAGGAGCCCATTCAATGTTAACAACTACCGTCATTAACATCCGATCATAATATTTTTACAAATACTAAAGATCAGTTAAGAAGTAGGCAAGCTATTTATAAATGTTTATATAATTTTAAACGCAAATTTTGTTGCGAACAAATTACAAAAACACAAATGTTGAAAAAATTTCCACGAGCAGGGTTTGAACCTGCACCCTTCTGACATACCGGGTCAGGTGCTCTTCCAATTGAGCTATCGTGGTTCTAACCAGCCCGCCGAAATTATTCAACACTATTTACTTTTTACTTTGAAAGCCAAAGGAGCCCATTCAATGTTAACAACTACCGTCATTAACATCCGATCATAATATTTTTACAAATACTAAAGATCAGTTAAGAAGTAAGCAAGCTATTTATAAATGTGTATATAATTATTAACGCAAATTTTGTTGCGAACAAATTACAAAAACACAAATGTTGAAAAAATTTCCACGAGCAGGGTTTGAACCTGCACCCTTCTGACATACCGGGTCAGGTGCTCTTCCAATTGAGCTATCGTGGTTCTAACCAGCCCGCCGAAATTATTCAACACTATTTACTTTTTACTTTGAAAGCCAAAGAAGCCCATTCAATGTTAACAACTACCGTCTTTAACATCCGATCATAATATTTTTACAAAATTTAAATAGTAATTTCGCCATAAAATAGTCAAAAAGCACTTTTCCGCATAAATGCACAAAAAAATCAAAATTATTCTACATGATTTCAACTGCCTTAAATTTTTGACGTTTTTGAACGAAGAATTGTCTCATTTAGGTAATCTGTAAAATGTCAATACGACAAAATCGTATCTAAGTGATTATTCAAAGAGATTTTTTTGCTAGTAAACTGTATGTTCCAAATTTAACAAAATTAATATGTGCAATGAATCTCTGATTTTTTTACAATAACGTGGCAACCTCGCTTCATACAAATTCCCGCATAAGTAGGTACACTAAACCCAAGCCTCTAGGAATTAACCTTAGGAAGCAGCTAAGTACCTTTTCTCTAGATTTTGCAGGTATTAGCGTGTTAGGCTTTCGTTTGCATTTTGTGCTGCATTTAGTATTTCTGGCGGGGTTAAATTTATCAATTGTTCATCTTCTGTACTAAAACTTGACATTTTTACAATTATTTACCACACAGCAACAAATGCGATACAAACAAAATATGAAAATATGGAAAATGGCGCGCAAGTTTTTTTTTGCACGCGCCAAATGTAATGCCGCGTCCACACGCTTGGCAAACCTCAACAAGCCGTCACAAATTCAAACGTGTGGATAGAGCGTTTGGCTTAGTTTGCGTAGGTTTGCAAACGCTTGTAGCCGATCCGTCGAGTGTCACTTTTTTTTCACAAATCAAAGAAAATTTGCCGCAAGCGATTGCGAAGCGTCCACACGTTTGTGCACTGGTGGCGAACAGATGTACGTTGTGCTAATTTCCGATATAACCTGGGTAGATACTTTAAACAAATAGTGTAGACTTTTGAAACTGTCACCACTTGCCAAATATACTTATTATTTATTTTTTTTTATATTTTACGGGTAAGCACAGTGCCTTGATCTCACCTGATGTTAAGTGATGATAAGGCTAATGGTGGAAGCGCAATTCACCCGGAATCCTCAACTACTGAGGCACTAGCTATCTTATCTCTAGCTGCCGGAACACAACAATGCTACAAACATTGATGTTATGGCGACATATTTAGATAAGATGGTGCGTAGCTAGCCAGGCGGCCGATCCGATCCGAACCCTTCGGAGAATCTAGTAGGGCACGGGGACACGCACTAGTGCGTGATGCCGTTCCCTCTGAAAACCTCCGAAGGTGATTCGTTTTACACGGCTTGAGGAACCCTTTAAGTTTCTCGCTGCCCCCAAACAAGCCCGGTGAAGCTGAAAATGCCGTTTGAGGCAATCAGCAATCTCTCTCCAAAAAAAAAATATTGCCAGGCGGGCCAACAAGCCCCACCACCAACCAAACCAAGTACACAAACATTTACCCCCCCGCTGGGAATTGAACTCGGGACCTCTGAGTCTAAACCGGAGGCGTTGAAAATGTTAATGTTATTGCCAGACGATATTTAGCTGGTATACTTAGCTTCTCTAAAGTCTGTATTTTTCTTTGAAATTGCACTTAGCAAAAATTCAAAATCAGTAAAGCTCATCCGGCAGAAGTTAACAAATTGTCCAGATGGTTCATAAAAAGTTTATTAATTTTTTCTTCCAATTAAAAATATATATGGCCGACACAACAAACTCCATGTCCGTCATGTTTGCCTCTTCAGAACTAACTAACGCACTCACACTCACGCACTCGCAAGCGTGTGAATGGCAACGTTTAATTCCCCAAATTAATCCAAACGGTTGTAGAGGTTTGGAGTTTGCGGCAAGTGCCAAGCGTGCGGACGCGGCATAAGATATAGCCATACAGCCTACTTCAAAATTATAATTTTAGTGATAAAATGCAAATATTTTATAACAAATTATTGTGAATTATAAATAATTTGATAATAATTTATATTTTTTCGTCTTAATTAGGGACACATTTATTTATTCCAAAAATGTACATGGATTTTCAGCGGCATAAAACCTCTTTGTTGTTACAAAAAAAGCTGTATTACCCGGTAAAATTGAAAATGCTCTGTTTTCTCGCATATAATTTGCAGTTAGGTTAACTTTGTAGGGATATTATATTATGCACTAGTGTGTAATATTATTATGCACGTGTGTGTTATTGTTCGGTTTATGGCCCTAAGAACGATGTAATAAGGCTCACTTTACAAGCAAGTGTGTTGAAAAGATTCTTCACTATAATTTATTCAACTGACATAGCTTCGCCTAAAATTAGTCCTAGTTTATAAAAGTATTAGATTACATGCTACATGATATTATTTATTATATTAAAACTTAGCTAATAGAGTTAACGGTTTTATCTTTAGAATAAATTATTAGAAGTAAAATAAATTTATACCTAATAAAAATTTGTAAGTTTATTATTCAAATTTATGTGAAGAAGTGTGAATACAGATAATTTTAAAATAAGTTTTTTTTTAATATGAATTATATCTAGGTGTAAATAAGTGCCTAATTTTGCCGGCTCGTAACCAAACTGCACTCCGTCTATACGCGCCGCCATTATACTCTCGCCGAACCAACTCTCCCTACTACGCCCCTTTACGGGATTGACGGAATACAACACCATGCTGTTTGTTTGTCTTACAAAGTCGATTACCGTAATAAATATAATTGTAACAAAACTAAAACTATGAAATACTGTTATAAAAATTAAACTGTACAGACTACAGCCTTTAGCTCACGCGGACGAAGTCGCGGGCAACAGCTAGTAGGATAATAAGTGAAGATCGTAGTTTTATTTTATTACTAATACAGTCAAGAACAGACGTTTGAAGTCAAGAAATTCACGACTCCAAGTAGTTTGTTCATTAACAAACGCTTTAGAAATGTAATCATAAAAGTCATGTGGAGCAGAGGCACCTACTACTCTTTTATTAAAAAAATAAAAAACTGTAAATTTTTTTTTGTTTTACAACGGTAAAACGTTAAGCCTTCATCCTACCGATGCTAAGTGATAGTTTACTAATGCTAAATAAGGAAGTGTGAAACTTTTACAGGATCCGTGGTGACAAGAAACAGTGTTGATAATCTCATAATTAATACCAAATAAGTTTAATCACACTAATATTATTAAATGCGAAAGTTTGTGTGTATGTATGTTCGTATATTTGTTGCTTCTTCACGCTGCTACGGATGGATGGATTTGGATGAAATTCTGCATACAAATAGTTTATAACCTGGATTAAAACATAGGATATTTTTTATCTCGATATTCCCACGGGAACGGGAACCATGCGAGTGAAACCGCGAGCGGCCGCTAGTTAACAATAAATCGCTCGTAGAACCTTAAAAAGTTTTTTTTTTTTTTTGGAGAGAGACTGCTGATTGCCGAGGGGCATTTTCAGCTTCACCGGGCTTGTTTTAGGGGCGGCGAGGTACGTAAAGGGTACCTCAAGCCGTGTTGAAACGAATCACCTTCGGAGGATTTCTAGAGGGGTACGGCATCGCACACTTAAAAGTGCGCGTCCCCGTGCCCTTCCAGAGTCTCCGAAGGGTTCGGATCGGATCGGGGAGCGGAACCACCCGAGGGCGCCTCTAAAGGCACGGACCTCGGCTCGGGTAGACCGGGCCGTGGAGGAGGAGAGGAGCTCCCAGGCACATGACTGTGCCTGGCGTAGAGCGCGTGTGAACCGGTTCTTCGTACCCTTGTTCTACGAGTACGGTGTCTTGGGCCTAAAATAGTGTGCATGTTTAGTGTATTCTGTAAATGTGTGCTGTCATTTGGAGGATCGGGCGGGGGGGCGTTCGCAACTGTAATTGGGTCGTCGGGGTTGTTTAGGACGTGCTTACCTTAAAAATTGTAGCGTTATTTCAATCCCATGCTGGTCTGGGACGTGAAAATATTGCTTCAGCCGCTTCACTTTCCGTGTGTCGTAAGAGCCGATTAACGGACAAGGGTTCCAAGATACTCGCACGTCAGGCTATCGGCTAGCAACCCACCGTTGATCTAATCTATTCCACCTCGGAAACTACTTCGTTTATGCTAAATGTAGCGTCGGGTCACTAATGGCGGGTATAATAGGTCCTTACCTGTGAAATTGGAGTTTTGTATGAAGATATTTTATAAAATTTTATGTTTCATACTAACGTTTTTTTTAATTTTCTTAGCATCTATTTGTGTTAACACTATAAAAATTGTAGAGTAGTGTATTTGTTTTACTAGCTAGATATAGCAGACATTAAAAAGAAAAAAAATCAAGACCCTTCAAAGCTACAATGAAACACAAGGTCAATTCCGCAAACAAAAAAGAAATTAATTTAAAAAAAATATTGGGCGATAAAGACACAAAATCAATAACCATTCTTATTACTGAAGGCTAAGTAACATAGTCCTAATTAAAGGTGTAGAATAATATTAACAACCGGTATTGACTTTTAGAAGTAATACACCTATTAATAAGTCGGAAAAAAACTCCAATTTCATAGGTGAGGACCTATTACCTACTTAAAACTGGTGATTTCGATGCTGTCTACCTCTTTTTGGGACAAGGTCGTAAGAGTATGTAGGTTTCAATGTGTTCGCGTGAACTTTAGACTTAAGGCGACGCACTGCTAAACAATAAATCTCATACGGAGCGTTTGCGCCCCGTACCATAAGAAAAACTGGTTTTTTTCCTTCAAATTAAAACTAAAAATTATTTAAAAAAAATGAACTACAGTATTGAAGTGTGTGTTAAGATTAATCTACTAAGAAAATTTAGATGCTTAAATCGGTCTGGTTAGCCTGTAAAATGCAAATCTATGTTTTAAAAGAGGTTACTTTGATACTTTTTTCTCTGTTATAAAAGTTGACAAATCATGTTTCTGAAACTATCAAAATGAAGTCAATTAAATGAAAAATCATGTCATCAAATATCACTTTCATATGTTTTGTAATTGTTGGGAAAAATCAAGATCCCCGCCACGTAAATTTCCAATGCGTCGCCTTAACTTTAGTCCAAACAACGTGCATAAACTGAACAAATTAACGCAGAGCTAACTACCTACCTTAATGGCGAGAACCGTTACTTCACCGAATAAGTTGGCAACTAGTGAATAATGCTTTAACGCTACGGAAGGTAATTAAACGGTGTAGAGGCTGATATTTTAGTAGCAACTACAATTTTGTATTGAGAAAATGCCAACACCTTGTACACAATACCGAAAGATAGCTAATGTATGAAATAAGCTTATTCGAAATGATTTTCTTCAAGTAAATGAACAGTGAGGAGCTCGATGGCGCAGTGGTTAACGCGCCCGGTCTGCGAGTGCTGAGGTTAAGCAACTCGCAAAGGCCGGTCATCGAATGGGTGACCAAAACTTTATCATCTCGAGTTCCTCCGTGCTTCGGAAGGCACGTAAAGCCGTTGGTCCCGGCTGCATTAGCAGTCGTTAACAACCACCATTCCGCACTGGGCCCGCGTGATGGTTTATGCCCTGTTCTCCCTATCCATCCATAGGGAAGGTTCTTGCCCCAGCAGTAGGGACATAAAATGAGCTGATGATGATGATGATGATGAAATGAACAGTTTTTCATGTCAGAATTATTTGAAAAAAAAGAAATCAACTTTCATGGTGGCAGCGGTATTCTGCTAATGTCAATGTAATTATATGACCTCCACTGTATGTGCGTAACTTGAACGCGGTAAGTATTTAGCTTACCTATCTTCTTATTTTATAGAAGAAAATCAGACGAGAAACTCCCGTGTTGCAAACAATCACTTTATCTCTGAGTGATAAGGTCTATAATACAACCATTTGTGGCGTAAGTATCGAAAGTAATAGGTGAGAGCGACGTCTCAGTTCGCACTCGCAAATGGAATTATGGACGACGGAGTGTCGACGCTTGCTCAAAGAGTAAGTACGGTGTGCAGACACGACATTGTTTTGCATGTTACTAATCCTGCATGTCACTGGTGCTTAGGGTTGCCAAATATTTTTCAGGAAATTAAAGTAAATCTATCATTATGTGTACTTGTACTTATATTATTTTTTAATATACTTTTGTGTTTTTTTTATGTAACCTACTACTACTACATACTTGACGTTCATAAGTGCAATTTAAATGCCTAAACTTAAAAAAAAAATAACTAGTATAAAAAAAGGATTTAAAGAAAAAATAAAGTATTTTCCAAATTTATTTATTTAAATGTTTAAAAACATATTTCTTTGTTACTCTTGGCACTATCTAATATTTTTTTATTTGTTATCTAATGTTGCGTTTCGTTTCACTTCACCTGAGTCTGAGTATCATTCAATAGTTCAGAAATTAAGTCAACAGGAATATTCCGTTCAAACACACGCATTAGTCGGAAATAAAGTATTTTCCATACTTTATTTTTATTAAAATGAATAAAGTATGGGGATGGAAAATAACGTAGGATACCTACGTTATTTTAAAGTATGGTTGGCAACCCTACTGGTGCTTTTTGATAAACCTAACTAAACTAAACTATGCAGCATGGTACTAATGTAGGAAGTAGGGTTGCGGCATCAGTGATCGCGATTTATCTTTGTAATCATTAAAATGATGGTTAGCAAGATTTTAGTCTTTTGCAACCATTTAATACCGACGTCCTGCTTCCTTGCTATCATCATGTAAAATTTCAATGACAAGCTATATTATTTTTTCGCGCTTGACGCTTCATTTTATGTCCCCACTGCTGGGACACGAGCCCCAGGATTCCCATCCTTTGAGGATAGCGAGAACTGGCCATAAACCACCACGGGGGCTCAGTGTGGTGCGGTGGTAACGATAATGCAGCCGGGATAAACGGCTTTACGTGCCTTCCGAAGCACGAAGAAGCTCGAGCTGATAAATCTTTGACTCATACCGTGCCTATAAGACAATATCGTATGTTCCAGAAAAGCAGGTCACGTCAGCAGAATGAGAACGAATAATTATTACAATTGGTTTTTTAAGGAGGTCACAAATATTGGGAACAACCATAGACAGTGTATGATGCTGGGTCAAAGCTACTGATAAAGTCAACACGGAGCGGATGCACCGACTTGTACGTTACGTTCAGTAGAGTAATGTACAAATAGGTGAACGTCTCTACGACCAATACGACTTAGGAGTCTTCAAGAAACGAGCCTATTCTTTCCTTAAAGGCCGGCAACGCATCTGTGATTCCTCTGGTTTTGCGGGTGTCCATGGGCGGCGGTGATTGCTTTCCATCAGGTGACCCGTCTGCTCGTTTGCCTCCTTCTAATATAAAAAAAAAATGCAAATATCATCAACATCATCATCATCTCAGCCAAAAGACGTCCACTGTTGGACAAAGGCCTTGAAAAACTAAAATATTTCAATGAAATGAAATGAAATGAAATGAAAATGAAATGAGTTAGTTTATTAACTAGTATCCTGCTCTATACAATTACATTACACGTTGCACATGCTGTAACAGCTTGTTAAACGACTCATTGGAACTAAGAGTTAGTTAAATTAAATTTTCTCGTCCACTTCGTGCACGATTTTCGTGTGTACGAAAGACCATTCAGCATACTGGACGCGGCATTAACACGAATTATTGTTCGTACGCTAATCCACTTACGCGCGCTAACTGCGGCAATACAAACTTATTTCTGCTCGCATTTGATTAAAAAGTTGTTTTAATTCGCATCAACCAAGCTTTACGACTAATACAGACGGTGTGTAGGAAAACTTTTGATGAAATAAATGTTTCATGATGCAATAAAAGTATTGAACAGGAAATAGTTAATAACACTTTAATGATTTAGAACGGGTCAGAAATTTGACGTGAGTGAATTTAAAAATTAAAATGATTGTTTTCAAATTAAAATTAATTATTTTAAATTAACGCCTCGGTGGCCGAGTGGCAGTGCACTCAGGCAGGGCCTGATACCCGAAGGTCCCGGGTTCAATTCCCAGGTCGGGCAAATATAGTCGGGCAGTATTTTCGGATTTTTCGATGCATAGCCCGGGTTTGTGATCATCAACCCGCATTTGGCAAGCGTGGTGATTAAGCCATTACCCATCAATTGTAGCGATGACTTCATTTCAATGATGGAGGCCTTTGCCCAGCGGTGGGACAATTATAGGCTGTTTACTTATTTTACTTACTTACTATTTAAAATTAAAAATACTGTATAGCCCGATTCAAAAACATATACAATTGATATCTATGAGCAGCATTGAGTAATAGCTAAACAACGTCAGCAAACAAATCGTCAATTTTCGTCATTTGGCTATTTATATTATGTAGATGATGACAACCGAAAATTATTCCACAAAAATTAAATTTTAATGACACGTAATCGTTCCTCAAAGCCTATAAGTACCATTTTATGATTAGAACTCGTAACCCAAAAAGTTAAAATAAATTGTGAGAACGAAATACTAACACTTCACATCTCCAACAGTTTAAACAACAATGCTATACTGGGTGCCTAGAGTTTAATTCTCCATTCAATCACGTTAACGTAAACGAGAATTAGTTTGGCATTAAAGCAGCCCCTGGCGACATTTTAATTTTTTTTTTTAAATATTTTACGGGTAAGCACAGTGCCTTGATCTCACCTGATGTAAAGTGATGATAAGGCCAATGGTGGAAGCGCACTTCACCCGGGAACCTCAACTAGTGAGGCACTGGCTAACTTATCTCTAGCTGCCGGAACACAACAATGCTACAAACATTGATGTAATGGCGACATATTTATATACGAGAAAAGTTAATATTTTGCCTACCTATCAACGTTTTCGTAAACGTAAGATCGAATGAATACGGAGAGTAAACAAAACTCACATTAGGCACTCTGTACATTTATTGATGCCTCAAGATTGCCCCTCTGCGTTGTTCGCTCTATGACAATCCATTACGTACGTCTTCGCGAATGCGATCCCCTGAGTCTTCCCGGCGTTAATTGAAAAAGCAATTAAATCACCCCCACCCACCCCCTCCCTCGTGGCATCACCAACTATCCAAAGCGACCGATTTCACCAATCATCTCCTTATTAATTAGTTAATTATGACTTTTTCTCTTTTATTAAGACACTAAATTGCCGCTTTCATATATAATTTTGGAGAGCAAAGGTATCAATAACAAACAATGTAAGTAACTATAAATTGCGTAAACTTGTCACCAAAGTCAAAATCAAAGTCAATATTTTTATTCATACAAACATAATATTATGAACATTGAACGCCTTGGTGGCCGAGTGGCAGAGCGCTCGGCCCGATACTCGAAGGTCCCGGGTTCAATTTCCAGGTCAGGCAAAATGTATTTTCGGATTTTTCGATGCATAGCCCGAGTCTGTGATCACCAACCCGCACTTGGCAAGCGTGGTGATTAAGCCATTACCCATCAATTGTAGCGATGACTTGATTTCAATGATGGAGACATTTGCCCAGCTGTGGGACAATTATAGGCTGTTTACTAAACATATGAAAAGTGCTTTTGAACCGCCGTCGCCGGCCATAGACCCAGAGCTCCCGGATTCCCAGAGGGGGTAAGATTAATGTAAGTCCACCTAACTAGCTACCACGAACTTATCCAATCCTAGCTATAACATCAATGTTAGTAGATTTTTATTCTGTAGTAAATGTAGATTCCAAATATAGTTGGCTTTCAACTTTGGCTTCACCGACGACACCTACCTTCCAGGTGAAATAGCCAAACGCTTCCCAGTTTTCAAATATGAAAAAAAAAATGTATGCTTATAACATTAATAAGATTTTACTTTCCACATAAATATACTTAACATTGTATATACTTTTTACTAGTTCTGACTCTTATTCCATTGTTTACACGGTAATGAACATAACCACAGAAGAAAGAATCGCATGGTACCGTGAACTGAAGAAGATCCAACATTATACGAGTATAATCAAAATAAAACAAAGGCATTGTGGTATGTGGATGCTTTTAATCGGGTGCTTCAACCAATTTATTGATAAGGCATTAAATTTTGATATGTAGACGTATTCACTTCGCCTCCTTTAACCGTCAGCTTAGTGCTTGCCGATACCGTAGCCGAGTCCTAATCCGCCGAGTCCTAAGCCACTGAGTCCGTAGCCACCCAGGCCGTAGCCGAGTCCTACGCCCTTGCCTAATCCCAGCCCGTAGCCACCGAGTCCCCAGCCTCCCAGGCCGACGCCGCTTAGGCCAACACCTCCAAGGCCTACGCCGTAGCCGAGACTGACCGGGGCGGCGACCGCTACGGTTTTGATGACGGGCGCGGAGATGATGGGGGCGACTGCGGTCCTGATGATGGGGATGGGGGCTGCCTTCACCAGGTTTGCTGTGGACACCGCTGCTGGCGCGTAAATGGGAGCAGCGAGACCTGGAACATTTGTTGGTGATGATGAAACGAGTTATCAATACCCGAAATGAAGACAGAACTTTAAACATGTTATGCATGGTGTTATTCGTCTTTTAGAATATATGTTTAATTTTTTTTTTATATTATATATTTTTATAAATCAACAAATTAACAATTAAATGTGGGTAAGTAATAACTGTCCAGTTGTTAACAACTGGTGGGTTAACAAACGGTTCATACGAAAACACTGTTTTACATTAAGACAGTAATCTGTGGTCATAACACGTCATACTCTAAGTATTGCAATATTTGTACTCGTAATGTTTTAACTTCAACTATTTAGACAATTATTTGACCTACATGCGCTATTATAATTATTAAATAAATATTGACATTGAATTGATTAGATTGAGGAGCTCGATGGCGCAGTGGTCAACGCGTCCGGTCTGCGATTGCTAATGTTAAGCGAGTTTCACAAAGGCTGATCATCGGAATGGTGACCAAAAACTTATTATTTCGAGCTCCTCCGTACTTTGGAAGGCACGTAGCCGTTGGTTCCGGCTGCATTAGCAACCACTGCAGCAGTTAACAACCACCAATCCGCACTGGGCTTGCGTGGGCCCGTTCTCCCTATCCATCCAGTAGGCTTGGGCCCCAGCAGTGGGGACATAAAAACGAGCTGATGATGATGATGATGATGATATTAAATGAATAATTTACCATAGCCCAAGCCTCCGAGGCCGCCATAGCCTAGGCCTAGGCCTCCGAGGCCAATGGCGGAGCCGTGGCAGGTGGCGACGAGGGCCAACAGGCAAGACAACTGCAAGAAAAAAAAATAAAAAAAAAATATGTAATAAATATTTCGCTGTGGGTCATCGATGAATTCAAGTCATCGCTACAATTGATGGGTTATTGGCTTAGCCGCAATAGGTGGTTAAAAATAATTGCGTTTGATCGCAATCTAGAAAAAGATGAAAGCGAAACCACGTTTCTCGTAAACAAATGAAATGAAAATTGAAAAATTGCCTAAAATCGTTACAAAGACAAAATCGAAATCAAAATCTTTATTTTTAACTAAGGGCCTGTTTCACAATATCTGATTAGGAGATACTTGGCAGTTAAAGTGAAGGTTTTGTATTTATTTTTATTTTATTTTATTTTATTTATGAGGTACACAAAACATAATTACAACAAAAACATGATAAACGAATAAGTAGTGAAATTTAAACATTGGTAAATCGTAATTCCACAAAGATGTGCACACAGCATGTTCATCAACAAATAAAAACTATGCTAACTTAAATTATGAGAATTAAAGATACATTAGATAATAATAAAAAATTGTAATAACCATATATTAATTAAATATAATATAAATAAATATAAAATGCTATACAATTTACGTTAAACTAAAAAAAAATTAACAATTGGGATTTGAAGCTCATGAGTGAGGTACTGTGAATGTCAGGTACCCCGTCCGCGCCGCTTAATGTATACATGTCCCGGCACATTCTGAGCACAGGGTTATGAAATGATACGTTATTGGTACAGGAAGGTATGGAAAACGGTCGGTGAAATCTAGCAGACCTATTTGGTATTTTAAATTGTATCTCTGACAATATACTTTATGGACTATCTGTCAAGTAAACGCTAATGGGAACTTACTTGTAGATGGTGAAAGAGGCCCTAAGTGTAAAAAAGGTGTTACATAGTCGCCCTTTTCGGACACTGCAATATTATAGAGAGCTCCCAAGTTATTTTTATATAAAGCTATGAGTAATATCTAAAGTCTAAAAGTTAAAAATTTAATAAAACAATAACAAAATTAAATTAAATAATTAAGTAATCGTCATGTCGAGACTATTTACTATAATTATAAGTTTTAATTGCAAAGTTTCGTGAGCAAAAAAATTTGCAAAAAACTTCTTCAAATGTTCGTACTTATTGACACTTATTGATTACCTATTTTCTTTTGTATTCTAATCTCTCTTATTCCAAAATAGCAACAACAAATCTTAGTAGGGGCTGAACACTTGCTACAGCGATCTTCTATGCCTCACCCTAGACACACGCCGTAAAAGGTAATAGCGAACCGTCTAAGATAAAACAAAATATCATGGTAGGGGATCATTGTGTGTATGGTGATCCTACAGTTACGCACGCGGTGCTAGATCTCACGCTAGAAAGAGATGAAAGTGGTCGGTCTACCTTAGTAGGGGCTGAACACTTTCTACAGCGACCCCTACTGTTTCTCACTAATCACACGCTGTAAACAGATAATAGATAAGTCTAGCGAGCTATGGGAAATGCTCGGAGTTTCTCTGATGGATCGGATTCGGAACGACGTGATCCGACAGGTAACGAAAGTTAAATCGATATAGCCCACCGGATTAGCAAGCTGAAGTGGCAGTGGGACATATTATATAGTTGCAGAACCGATAACCGTTGAGGTAAACGAGTTCTCGAGTGGAGATCGCGTATCGGCAAACGTAGTGTAGGACGCCCCCAGAAGCCACGATCTCCGCAAGGTGGCAGGCAAGAGCTGGATGAGAGCAGCCGCGATCGCACTCGGTGGCGTGCACTTGGGCAAGCCTATGTCCAGCAGTGGCTTAGTATAGGCTGACGATGATGAGGATGATGAAATAGATAATAGCAAACAGTCTAAGAACGAAACAAATGGTAGTGGCTTGTAGTTGAACGCGCTCGCTTTGCAGCGCAAACAGAAGACGATCTGTTTCACACTTCCCGCTTACAACTAGTTAATACAACTAGTATTTTACTAGTAATACAAAGTTAATACTCACAGCAATGTAGGTGTTCATTTTTCTTCGGTGTGAGGCGAAGTGTGCTGTATGCAATCAGGCATACAGTATTTATAGCAGCCTCGTCCTGGGCTGCCGAAATAAATCGGATGTGCAAGTAACATCAGCTGTTGCATCAGCGATTTGCATCGCACATCCTTGCCGGTTTAGGTCGTATTTTAATTCGGTAAGTGCAGTTGGTTGACCTTTGTGTTTAGAAAATTGTTGGGCATCTTCAGCTCGATTTGGAATAATTTTGTTGCCGACTGATTGTGATTGTCATGAAGCTTTAATAAAGCTTTTCAGAGAGCATAACAGATCAGCTTTATAGGAAATTCAAACCATGGATCATAAGATTTTAAGATTCAATCTTGTCTTAGTGACCTGAAACTGTAATTTTCCCCATAGTTCAAATGTCAAAATTAGGATACTGTAGTGCCAATTGATTACGTTTTAAATAGCAGAATGGACATCCAGGCCCTATCGTATAGACATAATTGCTATACGTTAGGGCCTGGATGTCAGGTTAAAAATAACCAGAATTAGTATGGCATTGAATGAAGTAGCGCAATGCTTTATATTGCGAACAAAGCGATTTTTTCATACAAACTTCTCGTTTTCGTTAACTTCATCGAATGTTTAACTCGCACACAGCGTCAGCACCCAGTAGACAGATGGTGAGATGATAAGAGATAATCGTCTTCGTGATTAAGCGGTATGATTACCGGCTTCAGAACCAGAAGATTCGACCTACAGCAAGAGAACAGAACATCATTATCATCAGCTCATTTCATGTCCCTACTGCTAGGGCGCGAGCTTTCCCTATGGATGGATAGGGAGAACGGGCCATAAACCACTTAGCGGACCCAGTGCGGATTGATAGTTGTCAACGACTGCTAATGCAGCCGGGACCAATGGCTTTATGTGTCTTCCAAAGCATAAAGGACCTCAAAATGGTGAAATTTTAGTCATCCATGCGATGACCGGCCTTTGCAAAAACTTTTGCATTTGCAGATCGGACGCGTTAACCACTGCGCTATCAAGCTCCTCAGGTACAAGTGGTGATTAAGCTAATAACTTATCAATTGTAATGATGACTTGATTACAATGATGAAGGCCATTTACTTTTATATTAAGACTAGCGGCCGCTCGCGGTTTCACCCGCGTGGTTCCCGTTCCCGTGGGAATATCGGGTAGGTAAAAAGTATCCTATGTGTTAATCCAGGTTATAAACTATCTGTATGCTGAATTTCATCCACATCCATTCAGTAGTTTTTACGTGAAAGAGTAACAAACATCCATCCATACTTACAAACTTTCGCGTTTATAATATTAGTAGGATTTGTTAATCAATAACTTCATCAATATTATTATTATATTATTATTATATTTATACCAGAGAAACTCAATACACTATATAGAACTTAAACTAGTGTTGGAAAAAACTTCTATCTGTCAGCCGCAACTGCTGAACTCGTCATCGATCGATATACGAATTTAAACGCGAATTCAAGAGCGCACCAAGCGTAACATTCGCGTTACCAATGCCCATTAGTATGGAATTAGTTCACAAACTGATACAATTACTTGGTAAGCGATTTTGCTGTCGACAATGACGCTAATCAAGGTGCCTACTGTGAGTTCTATTCACCATTCGAGTTCGTTAACGTAAAGTAGTTTGTATGTAACGTGTATGTATGTTTGTAACGAACATCACATCACTTTTTTTTTTCTTTTTTTATATCGACACGTCATCTACATCCTGCCTGATGGTAAGCAGCCGATGCAGTCCAAGATAATGAGAGCGCTCCCCACCGTGGAACAAGCACGGTAACAAGCGCACTCATTCATGACGGCCTGCATAAATCCTCCTCGACGACCTCCTTGGTCGAGTGGTTTGTACACCAGTTTTCATGGTGTCGCCATCTCTGAGGTCACGGGTTCGATCCCCGATCGGGTCAATTTAGAAATTATTGCTTTTCTAAATCGTCTCGGGTCTGGGTGTTTTCTATGTATAATAAGTATGTATTTAAGTATTTTAAGTATGTTTATCCGTTGTCTAGTAACCATTTAACGAGTTTCATAACGAAGCTTCTCTTGGGCTAGATAATTGGTGTGAGTGTAGGAAAGTTTATTTATTTATTTATTAAATGCCGTTTCACGCCCCGCTTAAAAGACCCGGGACTATAGAAACTGGCAAACACATGACACACAACGCCGGCAAAGAATTCCAAAGCCGAATTGTCTTACAGAGGAACGACTTGTCAAATTTTTTGGTACGAGTACTGATTGTATGTACAGTATGATGGTGGTTCCTAAGACCAGTACGTGTAGTCCGGGAGAGGAAAGGAGAGGACGGGATTAGATCAAAAAGCTCTTCAGAACACTCTCCGTAGTGATTCCGGTAGATGACACTGAGAGAAGCAATGTCTCTACGCAGCTGGAGGTCATCACACTGCTGGGGCACGAGCCTTCCCTATGGATGGATAGGGAGAACGTGCCATAAACCACCACGCGGGCCCAGTGTGGTGCGGTGGTTGTTAACGACTGCTATTGCAACCGAGACCAACAGCTTCAAGTGACATCCGAAGCACGGAGGAGCTCGAGATGATACATTTTATCTGTCCTTATGCTGCAGAGGCATTTTTAGTCACCCATCCGATGACCGGCACTCGTAGAACGTTGCGTTAACCACTGCGTCATCAAGCTCCCGAGGTGACAAACAAGGGGAGTTAAAACTTTGCCATGGAAGTTCTCGTTTTCGTTAATGTGATTTAGGTGACCGCACACCGGAAACGCAGGGTAGGCAGACCTCCAACAAGGTGCACCGTCGATCTGGTAAAGGTCGCGGGTAGCTGCTGGATGCGAGCACCACAAAACCAGGTCGTTGTGGAGATTCTTATGAGAGGCCTTTGTACAGCAGTGGAACTCTTTTGTTGAGATGATGATGACAATGAGCGGCAAATAATAATGATTTCTCGAAAACAGCTCATTCTATTTTCACTATAATATAAATATTTATAAAATACAGTGAAAAAATTAAGGCGAGGGTTTCCAAAACAATGCTGTTTTTAAAGGAGTTTTATTCAGAATGAATAAGGATTTTAAATCCAAAAAAAATATATGTTATTCATTGGCCTTTTATCTAATTATTTCGGACGGTATTTTTTACGATATTTTACAATTTCCTGCATCGAATAAAATACCAAATATATGTCGTATTAATAAACTAAATATCATTTTATTCAAGCTATACACCGTTTCAGACAAAGAAAATTATACCAAACCAATTGTCTTTGAATATGTAATAGTTGTCGGCCATTAAAATTTTAATAATATTAAATAAACAAAAAATAAAAAAATAATTCAATAAAATCCACTTTATAGCGTAATTCGACGTTCGCGCCATCATTCAGTACCGAGCGGAAGGCCTTAAAACACTCGCCTTAAAGGCCGAAACCCGATCCAGCCAGGAATCGAAGCTGGGTCTTCCGCAATCCGGGCGGCTGCACTGACCATTATGGTATCGGGAAGGCTGACACTGAATTTATTTCACTGCTTCTTTGATTTCTTGGCTGCTTTTTTAGCTTTATTCAATTCAGATAGCACTTAAAAATAAAAAGTAAAAATCACTAAAATACGTTGAAGCTTTCGATTAATATCTAGGTTAGTAGTCATTAATTATTAATTAAATACATAGTCATTAAATACATATTCATTAAATACAAAATACGTATTGATAAATTAATAAAGCATCAGTAAACTGCGAAATAAATGAAATCATTAAACTAGGTGTTAATTAGGTAATTATGCGTAAATTATTTTGCGGATTGGCGTCTGGCGGCGGATACATTAAAGACTATGAAAATATAATGCTTCGTGTGCTGTTCTATGTTAGTCGATCGATTTCTGAGTTTGTTGCCGGTTCTTCTCAGTGCAAGATCTCCCGCCCAGAGTAGGCTTACGCACCGATGGCATAGCGACATTCACAAGAGCTACTTGTAGCCTAAGCTGAATAAATGATTTCGATTTCGATGAATCGGTCTAGCCATCCCCGAGTTTTAGCCTGACAAACGGACAGCAATTGATTTTTATATTTTACTAGCTGACCCGGCGGACTTCGTACCACAAATAAGGGTTGATCGTAGAAGGGTGAAAATTAAGGATTGTATATATTTTTGTATGTTGTATCATAAAAAAATAGAAATTAAAAATTTTGTCTAAAAAATAAAATAAAAAATTTAGGGGTGGACTACCCCTAACAATTAGGGGGATGAAAAATAGATGTTGGCCGATTCTCATAGATACCAGATAAGCACAAAAAATTTCATCAAAATCGGTCAAGCCGTTTCGGAGGAGTATGGCAACGAAAACTGTGACACGAGAATTTTATATATTAGATAGATTGCTTATAATACGACCGATTTTAATTTATTTATAAATTATGTATTTATGTAGGTATATTTATACTTTTCGTAATCCCCTGATTCCTCCTACAAATTTGAACCGATTTAAATACTTTTTTCATTAAAAAATATAGAAAGGCTTTGGTTGTGTCCCTATGTTTTGCTTTTTTTTAATATAATCTCGTTAAATTTGGGAAACACATCGGAAAATCTGGCAATTTTTTAAGGTTTTTAAAGGTTCATATCTTTTTCAATAATTAATTTATGAAAAAAAGAAAACATGCGATCACAGCCATAGCCTTTCTTTAATATTTAATGAAAAAAGTAATTAAATCGGTCCAGTTTTGGAGGAGGAATCAGTGGACTACGAAACGTTGATTTTGTCTACTTTTCATACATATTTTTCAATTCAGTCGACCTTAGTGTTTCCTCATAAGGCTACTACTAAGTTGCTTGGTGAGGTTTTCTTAGGAGAAACAAAATCGCATTTACGATACTAGGCCAGCTTATAGCAGTATTATTGCAGTTGTGGAAAAGAGACGCATGTATATTCACCGCTACATGCGTCTCGTTTTCACAACTACCATATTACTGCTATAAGAGCTCGTGGTTACCCCCCTGGTACATACGACCCACATACGCAAAATAAGGAAACTGAAAAATGTAAGCATCATACAAACTCGCTCGAGCTGGTTTAAGGTGGTTCCATAACCGAGAGAGGTGGTTTATGTGTGCGTTGCTCGAACACGTTTGTATGCCCCCGCCCGATCCTCTAAATGCCACTACACATTTACAGAATACACTAAACATGCACACTGGTTTAAGCCCAAGACACCGTACTCGTAGAACAAGGGTACGACGAGCCGGTTCACACGCGCTCTATACCAGGTACAGACATGTACCTGGACGTTTCTCTCCACCACCACGGCCCGGTCAACTCGAGCCGAGGTCCGAGCCTTTAGAGGCGCCCTCGGATTGTTCCGCTCCCCGATCCGATCAGAACCCTTCGGAGAATCTAGTAGGGCACGGGGACACGCACTTTTAAGTGTGTGTTGCCGTTCCCTTTAGAAAACCTCCGAAGGTGAAAATGCTGAAAATGCCGTTTAAGGCAAAAAAAAACCGTTTGCATGGAGGTACTGTATTGATCGGGGCTCCTTGCTATGGGCAGTTTTATGGCTCACGACGCGCGACGTGGCCTGAGTTTGAATGAAGAAGATGTGAAAAGGTCTAGAAGGAAACAGAAGATGATGGATTCGGTGACGGCCCGCGAAGAAGCAGGGCTGAATTATGATTCGCTTCGTGATAAAATACACAACTTAAGTTATTTTTGTCTTCTCATTTGCACCGTTGCTACAGGACCTTCTGCAGCCATCTTATTTTGTGCCACAAGTCTCACGATTCGCGCTCTAGCGGCACAGTATAGTACTTGATCGTAATCAATAGCGTTTTTTCACCCAAATCCTAAGCTTTTTTATTATTATTTTTTTTTTATATAGAAAAAATATATGTATAGTTGTTAAAAACAATTAAATATACAAATTATTCACAAACAGTCCATATATAAAGTTCCATTAAAGATTTGCTAATATTAGTTTCTAGCCCAACATCAAAAAATAGAAGGATTATCATAGGTAGTCATCATCATCATCAGCTCATTGTATGTCCCCACTGATGGGGCACGAGCTTTATTTCATTGTGTGTGTTCCCAATGGATGGATAGGGAGAACGGGCCATAAACCACCACGCGGGCCCAGTGCGGATTGGTGGATGTTAACGAATGCTATGCAGCCGGGACCAACGGCTTTACGTACCTTCCGAAGCACGGAAGAGCCCGAGAAGATATATTTTTTGGTCACCCATCCGATGAACGGCCTTTGCGAAAGTTGCTTAGCACGGACACCAGACGCATTAACCACTGCACCATCGAGCTTCTTGCTCTGTAGTGTTTTCTAATGCAATAAAACAACCGTAGCGTGTGATAGGTAGTTTATTACTGTCCTGACATCGTAAATCGTAACTATAATTATTTACAGGAGACCGAAGAGCTGGCAGCTACCTCGGACAAAGAATTAGTCTAGCTATTCAAAGGGGGAATGCTGCCAGTATCTTCGGAACCTTGCTTAGAGGGACTCCTTTTAATAATATATTTTAGTTATTAATTTATATTTTTTTAAAGTTTTTAGTTTTAGGTTCAATGTTCTTACTAGTTAGTGATAAATTTATATATATTTTTATTAAAATAAATTAAATTTAAATAACAATCCGTCTGTATATTTATATTGTATGTATGTAGTGGGTATCTTGTCACGTATCTCCTCATTTATGCATTGATTTGAATGATTATTTTTCTGTTTGAAAGAGTTTTTTCCCATCATAGACCTAATATGTTACATATTCATTACTTGACGATCTTGAACCTTTTTTTTTAGTCGCAGTCAAACTAAACGATTGATCCGTAAATGCAAATGAGCAATACAATGAACACGTAAATTGTTCCTAACAATTAGCAATGATTACCGAGCATCACGCTACTAGCATTTACCAGAAAACTGTTTTTAATTGATGTAGGTACGGATTCTTTGTTGAATTCCGATTTATGTTAATTCAAAAACTCGTTGTAATTGTTCGGTGCACTATTTGTTATTGCATATGTTGCTATGGTAATTTTACATGTTTTAATGCTAACCTTAAGCAGAATATATCAGCATGAGTAATAACAACCAATATTTTCAAATCCACATTGCTTTTTTAGTGCCAAGATGTTAAGTGTTGCACATAGAATTAACAAATAGCTAAACAATAAATACATACTGGCTGTTTGATTTATCTCCCTCAATAGGAGCTAACCTTTTATACTTGTTTCATTATTAAGAATGTTATTCTTAAATAAGTACGTACGCTTAAGCTTTTCCATGTGTTAATGCTACTGCTAGCTGGCTAGCTATCTGTTAGATTTTCTAATAATAAATAAGTGGAGGAACTTATTAAAAAAATAATCGACTCCCGGTCCGCTCCTCACGTGTGAATGGTTAAACAAATGGTAATATCATTATAACACATTCGCCGTTTGCGCAGCGCCAATTATGATATCACAACAGTTGTCTGTTTGCGCTTCAATGATTTTGTTAATTGCCGAGTAAATTATAGGTGCCTACCTATGTTTTTGCGTAAACTCATCTAGGTATATATTTTTACAGCACACAGTTGTTTCTTGTCAAAGTTAACATCGTATTAATCTGACCAAATATGCTATTAGTCATGATCAGCAGCTCATTTATATGTCCCCACTGCTGGGGCACGAGCCTATACGCAGGACCAGTGCGGATTAGTGGTGGTGGTTGTTAACGACTGCTAATGCAGCCGGGACCAACAGCTTTACGTGCCTTCCGTAGCACGGATGAGTTCGAGATGATAAATTTTTGGTCACCCATCCGATGATTGGCTTTTGGGAAAGTTGCTTAACTTCAGTACCCGCAGACCGGGCGCGTTAGCCACTGCGCCATCGAGCTCCTCTGATGATATTACTGTTACCGTAGTTAATTATTTGATAGGATATACCTACGTGATACGTTTCGCTTCACGCAAACTGAGTTCTTTAACCATCGACCAAATTAAAATGAAATGTTAATAATTCAAATCAAAAGACATGTAAGACATTAGGTATGTTTTAATAGTTATCGAAAGAATTACAACATTTACTTTTTAATGATATTTTTCTTATTTTGCGGTTCAAAGAATTCTTAATATATTTTTCGTAAGTGTAATGAATGCGTTTCAAAATAAACAGCTAAATCGATTCACTGGGACCTCTCTTGGGTCTACACCGGAATCTCTCGCCAATATTACCCGAAATAGATTCGGTGGAAACTTTGGTATTTGCCGAAGGAATCGATTTGCGCTTTAACACAGAGTAAATAAGGTCGACCACGTATTCGGTATCAAAGCACTTTTAAGAAATGGATTCGATAAAATTGCTTTTTTATTGCTAGTTTAGAAAACCTTCAAATATTTGGACATGCGAGTAAACCACAAAAAAACGGGTGGGGAAGTTCCGACCCGATCCGAACTCCTTAGAGAATATAATAAGGTATTCTCTCTTCCTCTGACGGTGTTTCGTTTCACACGGCTTAAGGAACCCTTTAAGTTTCTCGCTGCCTCCAATAAAGTCCGGTGACGCTGAAAACTACGTCTGATACAATCAGTAAACACGAAAAGAGAGAGGAAAAGAGATGTCGTTTATAGAGAAGATAGCAGAGATCCTACTAATATTATAAAAGCGAAAGTTTGTAAGTATGGATGGATGTTTGTTACTCTTTCACGTACAAACTACTGAATGGATTTAGATTAAATTCGACATACAGATAGTTTATAACCTGGATTAACACATAGGATACTTTTTATCCCGATATTCCCACGGGAACGGGAACCACGCGGGTGAAACCGCGAGCGGCCGCTAGTTATCCATATAAAACATACCGTGACGATAAATGCAGCAACCGCTTGCTTTCGTGCAACACGTTTTTTTGTTCATGCTCTGTCACTACATGGGTTCAAATACCGTTGGTTCCAGTGGTTGTCGAAATAAAGCAATCGTTAAAATCCTCATCACATTAGCCAGCATGGTGGGTTATGGCCCGATCATGTGGACTCAAGCCCAGTAGTGAAACATTTAAAGGCTGGTGGCTGGTAAAAATAATAATGACTTTCAATCTAAACATCTGAAGCTCATGCTAAAGAGACTACCGCCTCTGTGGTAGTGGTTAAGATCACTGGTCTAAGGTCCCGGGTTCGATTCCCAGCGGGGATAAATGTTTGTGTACTCGATTTGGTTGGTGGTAGGCATGTTGGTCCGCCTGGATAGCTACCACCATTCTTATTTAAATATGTCGCCATAACATCAATGTTTGTAGTATTGCTGTGTTCCGCCAGCTAGAGATAAGATAGCCAGTGCCTCAGTTGTTGAGGATTCCGGGTGAAGTGCGCTTCCACCATTGCCTTATCACCACTTTACATCAGGTGAAAAGTGAGATGAAGGCACTTTGCTTACCTGTAAGATATAAAAAAGAGTAGTTAATAGTCCTCCCCCCGACGCACCTGACGCACACAACCTTTTTAATAGATTTTATCATACTTCAAAAAAGGAGGTTCTCATCTCGTTCTTCTGTAAACCTACTTAGGTACATGTTTTTACGTATGAAGACAAACCTTCGACATTTATGTACTGATTTGTATGTTTATTTTTTGTACTAAAGAGTTTTTATTTTCCAGCACCAAGAAAAGCGCAGCGCGAAATACCAACCTTCTAATTTTATTTTTTTTAGTCCCTAGGTTCCTACATAGTATTCATCATTGACCTAATTTCGACTTTTGAGGACTCCATCAGTAGTGCATCTGCTATAGCTCAAACTGTTCTCGATTCAAGCGACTAATTGCTTGCAAGTTTATAATGTACAGTCGGGAACTAAATACTTACTCGCTTCAACCTGAAATACTTTAAGACTAGGGTCTTTTTTTGAGAGATTGCTGTGATGCCTCATGCCATAGGCAGTCTTTTTAGCGTCACCGAAATTTTGAGGGGGCGGCGAGAAACTTAAAGGGTTCCTCAAGCCGTGTGATCGAAACACCGTTAAAGGGTTTCTAGAGGAAATGGCTTCACGTAAGCGTGTCCCCTTTTCTTACTAGATTCTCTGAGGGGACGTTTCAGTAGATTTTATATAGCATACTATACGTCCAAACCTTCTGAGACGACTCCCGTGACACAAACAAACAACTCTTACTATTGGACCAACTCCCTAACTCGAAAATAAAATTCTACTGTTCCATACGTTTTGGGAGTCATCTCAGAAGGTTTGGACGGTGATGAAAAGTGACCCTATATCTATAGTTAACAAATGTTTTTTAATGTTTGTCTATTTTGAGGTAAAGTGTGTTACTTTGTTTGTTTGATAAGAGATTACCCTGAAAGGATTTTTGGAATTGGACCCAGTTAGTTCCAGAACGTATGGTCCATTTCCAAAAATTATTTCACTGATAAACGATACTGTCCTTGCGAGTAACAAAGGCTATATTTTGATTTGATATAAAACATAAAGTATACATTTTTGTACAGAAAAATACGAAATCCGTATTCGAAGTCACATGGAAAGTGCTAGTAAACAATATTATATTTAAAATTATATTTATTTTAAAAATATTTCGGGCGCACAAGTGTCCGTAACACTTGTGCGCCCGCCTGTAGTTGACTAAGGCAAGGATACTGACATAATCCGATTGGAAATTCATCAAACTAAATCTCTGGAATAATCTGTGCATTGAAACTGCTCGTAGGATACCGATCCAGCAATCCAAACTGGGATGTGGAATCCAAGTTGCCAGTCGCAATGAATTCCGTAATGCTTTTACAAACTTACCATCTGACAATTTTAATATGTTATTTTAAAGAATAATATAAATTTAAAATTTTGTCAGACTTCATTTCAAAGCAGAGGTCCACGGGTTGGATTCCCACGGGTGGGGTTCATACTGTACCAACTCAGATTAGTTGGTGGTGGGGATTGTTTTAAGTCCACCAAGCTCGCTACCTATTACGAACTTAGGTATATCTATGAGTTTTATCATATATACTTACTTATACCTTTAAAGTGGGCAGGTCTGGTTATCACCTGTTTTTTTGCCACAGTACCTACCTCATTGTCTATGCATTTTTTCAAAAAAAAATTAATTTTTATAATTTTGAATAATAAGTTAAAAAAAATTACATAAGTACGCCAAATTAAAAAGTGTCACCAAACGAAAATTCATTAATCCACGACCCATCACAGAAAATATAAAAACATAATATAATGCTATCATTTAATAAAATTTAAAGCACAGCGTACCGCGTCGCAGGAAATCAAATAATCAATAAAATATTTTTAGTTAAATTTTTATTGTCTTTGGTTATACAAAAACATGGATTAATTTTTAAAATAACTTACAAAAACACATTTATTTATTATTAATAAATACAACGTCATTACTTGTACATTGATACGATTGGATGTTGCGAGCTTCGATAACTGTAAGTACAGTCAGCAACAAATTCATCGGTGCCACGTAAGTGAGCAAAAATATCTTTTCATTTACTGAAAGACATCCCTTCCTTTTTTATGATTAGAGTGAGATCCGACTAACACTATCAACATTTTAATGCTTCAACCAAAAATAGACTTAAAATGTATGCATTTAAACTTACTTCTTTTAAATGTTTAGATCTTGCTCATTCAGTTTGCTTCGATAAACTAGATGCTGACTACACCTACCATTTGACACACGTTTCATAATAGCAGTTCGTAACGGAAGCAAATGTAATCTACTTTGGTCACTTCTTGAATAAAACACATTGAATCACAAACATTTATTATAAAACAACGATTTTTATGGCACGTGACACACAGGACCACAGGTTGTCCCTAAAAGGTTGACAATCTCAGAGTATCCTATGCAAATTATCGAGTACGAATGCAAAAGATAAAATACTACACCACTTAAGATGAATACGAGAAAGTTATTAACATTTCGAAAGTATGTTAATATACTATTTTTAAGTTGTGCCGCTACTACATTATAAGTTAACAACTAAATATCCGTACAAATTAGAATGAAACACTTTGTACGGATTCACTCGCGATTACTTCGCATATTATGTTGGTTCCTAGTGCTATTTGTATTCTTCGTTCTATAAAATGTACGGCAAATATTTTGCAATTCTCCGCGTATGTCACTAAGCGACGCTGCTTCAATACAGAGTGCCTAGTGCGAGTTTCATTCACCATTCGATCGCGTTAATGAAAACGAGAATTTGTATGGCAAAATGTTAACTCCTCTCGTATGTCTAACTCATACTAATTTTCGTTTTCGTAAACGTAATCGAATGAATACGGATAGTAAACAAAACTCACACTAGGCACCCACAGTCTCGTCTCGTTTACGTTAACGTTTTCGTATTCTAATCAAAACCTTCAATAGGCACTTTGACAACAGCCCTGCAGTGTTCAAAATGTCAGACTGAAATAGAAAGGACAAATGAAAGCGAGCAAATCCGTACAAAATATTTCAATCCACTGTGTTCACGTGAACTTCACAAAACAATTTATTATCGTACAAAGTGTTCACAACTTTCATAGAGCAAAATGTTAATCATATCTGACGATATCTATTTACGTTTGAATTTTTTATTCTTTTAGTTTTTTTCTAAAATTTTAGTTTTACAATACTACGAATACACGACAATATTTTTTTTATCTTTTATTAAATAATTCAGTTCGTTTTATATTCCCTTGTCATTATTTTAATGCTTTTAAAAACGATTACTAAATGTTTAGTTACATGGGGATTTCCATAAAAAAATGTATAGATATCCCAAATAGTCGTTCGGAGGTGCAGAATTGGAATTAACTGGCACTAGGTATAGTGTATTAGGAATAACCCTATTTAATAACAATAAGTTAAATAAACATTTATGAGTCAATGTCAGGTACAATAATATTCTAGCAAACTTATTTGTGAAGTGTCAGATATATTAAAAAGTTTTATCTTTAATAAAATATAAAATTATCTGAATCTCAAAAAATTTGGCACATTAAGAGATAACGTGGTCCTTGATATCAAAATTGAAGAAAAATACTTGAAAAAGAAACTGCGTGAGCCAAGAGTGTTTGAAAAATGGGGTCTTTAAATTATAAGGTAGCTAAACAAAAGTAGCTCTGAAAATGACTGATTTGAAACCCTGCTTACTTTTAAAAATAAGAAACAGTATAATTATGCACATATATTAAAAACTACATTGGGTGCTGAACTACTTAAACATTTGCATACTAATTCTTGAAAAATTCAGTATAAAAAAATAAAGAAGTAAAACCCATTTTAAAGTACAAGTATTGATTAATAGAAACATTTCTTTACTGTCACACTCATAAAGGTCAGACATTATTATGAAAATCATAAAAATTTGGCATTTACAATGGCATGTTTTACTACTGCAATATCAAAATTTTTGTCACTTTTTTATTTATGTTACTGAGCATTTTATTTTATTATATTTTAGTTTCATTTTTTATTTTATTGTAAAATCGTACTCAGCACGTCCCAACGTTTAACGTGAAAGAAACCAATTTGAATACCTTAAAAATTGGCTACGTAGTGAAGAAAAGCAGTTGCAATGCAAATAGCCAGTATTATACACAAAAAATATATAATTTGAATACTGCTTGGCGGAAAAATTAAGAATGACCACTCCAATGACGAAAAACCATTTTCTCATGAAAATATGTTTTTCTTTTTAAAGAACTCGAACAAAACAAAACACTAACGCCCAAAAAGCTGACGTTTGACGTATTTACGAATGTGACTACGATTAAACAAAGAATAAGCTCCGAATAGTTATTCCGTGTTTTGTCTCTTTTACTCTAATCTGAAATTAAGTTTACACGACAGAAACAAAACACGGAATAACTATTCGGAGCTTACTCTCTGCTTCTTTGTAAGAGGATTCGTTTCTAAAAAGACATTGGACATAGTGAACTATGAATTTAGGACGACAGGCTATTACTCGTTATTACTCGTAGATATTTAACTATTTTGCACTTCATAAGGAATGTAACAGTTATCTCCTTATATAAGATTTAGAATATTGCATTTAAATGAAAGTAAACTCATACTTTTATTACTCACCAGTCAGACTCATCTTGTATCTCTTGTAAAGCTTGTAGGTACATAAAAGAACTTTCATTTTTAATGAAATATTAATTAGCTTTTTTTATATATTTTGCCTTCTTAGTGTTTTCCGAGTTAAAGTTATTTAACATTGTACTTATGTACTGTCAAATATAATAAGATAAAACACAATAATACGCTTCAGATGACTGATGTTGAATGATGTTTCTTGCACCCATTCTGAATGGGTAGTAGGTAAAAAAATGTTTGGACGATTCAAAGTCAGTTTTCATCAGTTTATTTGAACATTATTTTTTTACTTTGACTTTGTCTTTGCTACTTACAGAGAAAAATGGGAGACTTTGTAGCGATATGCCTGTTGAAGGACGATTGCAGCTCTTACTCATGGCCCCTACTATAGGAAGGGATCACTAGAGGTGCGATTTTTTAGCCAGTGATTAATTCTCACGGTATGATCAATTACAAGTGCTCGTTCTCAATCATATTCAAAATCATTGGTAACTAATTTTTAACACCGAAATCTCTTCTGAAAGTATCTTTATAATGTACTTGTATAATAATAATGCAAACATTATTATAAATCATAGTGTTTTTTCATGTCTTTTTTAATTTTAAGATCACCGGCACCGTAGAGATTCCAAAATCGCTTCCCTGAGCCGAATAGTCGCGCAGAGAAAATTGTCATGTAGTCGAATTGTCACCTGAAGCGTTACGACGTTTCATCATCAGCCTACACACGTCCACTGCTGGACATAGGCCTCTCCAAGTGCACGCCACTGAGCACGATCCGCGGCTACTCTCATCCAGCTCTTGCCAGCCACCTTGCGAAGATCGCCGTTCCACCTAGTCTGAGGGCGTCCCACACTACGTTTGCCGATACGCGGTCTCCACTCAAGAACACGTTTACCCCATCGGTTAGCGGCTAATATGGCCGGCCCACGACGACGACGACGACGTTTAACGGTATGTAAATATAGGTATCTGCCCATTAGACCGTATCATACCATGACTGTGCTAGGAACGTATCAGGCACGGAAAAAAACACGACACTATGCCCACTATAACGTATTAACCAGCGCATCATATCGGGTTTAGTGACAACCGTTAACAATTGTTGGCGGGAATATTTAGCCGGTGGTGCCGATACGCTCCGTGCATGGCACGCGACGGTTTTGGTCGGTGATGGAACGGTCTAGTGAGCATAGTCTACTTCTCAATTTCAATTTTTTTTTACCTGACACAGTCCTAGCACGATCATGGTACGGTCTAATGGGCGTATATGATGTGCCAATAGAATGAAACAATAAATGGCTCTACTCAGTAAATTGAAACGAACAATGGGCGAAGCTTCGTGTTCGCACTAAACTCCTGAAGTGTCCTGTGAATCCTGAAGCACGCGGGCTATGTACTAAGAATATCTATTCGATTGATTTTCGTTTCGATGTACAGAGTAGACTAACGTACCTGCCCGTTTCTTAAGAAGACTTTGTTATTGCTAGATTCACAATTTGTTTTACGATTTTGGCAAGATTTATATATAAACATGTACTTATATCAAAATGTGGGCGTGTCACGAAATTCTAACGAAATCGTAACGTAGGTAAACCATACACATAGCAGAGCTGTGAGGTAAAATGCGGATTGATACCTGTGAGAGAGGCGAAGTGAGTGCACAGTAGTTATCTCTTTCTAGAATTCTGACCTCACAGGTAAGGCAAGGGAATTCCGCAC
Source organism: Eudonia lacustrata (assembly GCA_947562085.1). Lineage (NCBI taxonomy): Eukaryota > Metazoa > Arthropoda > Insecta > Lepidoptera > Crambidae > Eudonia > Eudonia lacustrata. The sequence goes on from OX387320.1 coordinate 20,549,057, forward strand.
CCTGTGTATAGGGACAAGTATTTCGTCGCTATTTGTCCCTTTCTTCAGAGTAGACAATTTTGACAGTGTTTTGCCACAATATAATTGGAGACTGCAAAAGGTCAGCTTCAAACAAAAACATTGCGATATACACAATCTTAGTACTAGAAATAAAAATAAACTTGTAATACCTAAACTTCGACTGCAGAAAGTTTAAGGATCATTCGTGGGACAAGGTGTCACTTTTAAAAATATAATCCCGAATTATGTTTTAATTTTGCCCTTTGAGAAATTTAAGACACACGTTATGGAAACACTTTTAAAAAAGGGCTATTACAATGTAAATGATTATGTTCATGATAAGAATGCATGGAACTGACATTCCTCCAATTCTCGCACACTATATAGGTAGGTATTCATTCATAGTCATTCTAAAGTTTTGAATTAGTACATACATAGTGCCCAAGTACGTTTTTTTAGAATAAAGTGTAATGTTAAGTAAATGTATAGAGGTAAGCATTATTTGTATAAGCGGGCTCTTGAAAGTTTTGAATTGTAAATATTGTATGATTTGATAACGACATAGGTAGTTTTTTTTTGTAAATGCCGTTACTTCTTTTAAAGCTGTGGAGTTTCTTGCACCCATTCTTCTCCACAGCTAATAAAAAGACGTCCTGAATAGGTAGTACGTAAAAAATGTATGGACGATTTAAAAGCACTTTTCGTAAGTTTATTTGAATAAAAAAATGTTGACTTTGACTTTTTGACTTTAAACGACCGTGCTACGCTCAGGCTGTTCCGAGCTGTTCTGAGATTCGTGTCCGTGGGAAGGTCTATTTTTGCGTTGCTCAAGCGTGTTGTATCAAGCTTCACTTCTGTAGACTCCTTATCTTGTGGGATAGAGACAAGTATTGGCACTTTAGGGTTGCCAACCATACTTTAAAATAACGTATCCTACGTTATTTTCCATACCCACAATTTATTATTTTTAATAAAAATAAAGTAAGGAAAATACTTTATATCCGACTAATGCATGCGTTTGAACGAAATATTCCTGTTGACTTAATTTCTGAACTACTGAATGACACTCAGACTCAGGTGAAGTGAAACGAAACGCAACGCTTAAATAAATTTGGAAAAATACTTTATTTTTTCTTCAAATCCTTTTTTTATACTAGTTAGTGATAGATATACTTTAATTTCCTGAAAAATAGTTGGCAACCCTACGCTAAGTCATTCTGTCCCTTTCTTCAGGGTGGTCAACTTTGTGAGGGTGTTGCTTCATTCATTTCTGCTATGAAGTTATAACTTGTTACGTTATATAGTATTTGGGATGACAACACTGAATTGTTAGTTCTGTTCAATTTTTGGACGCTAAAACAAACTTTGAAGTACGAATTCGTTAGATTTTCGTTTGAAGCCCACTGTTGTAGTTTTTTAGCATCGATGTTTTGATTGACTTAGTAATTGTGTATACTTTTTCTAAAGAAATAAAACATTTCGTAGTGAAAGTACCATCAACCTACACACGTTTCTTTCGGAGCTAAATGGCTTACTTCATATTAATCGTGGTTTGTGGGAGTTAGCGGAAGAAACGCTAAGATCGACTGAATTGAAAAATATGTATGAAAAGTAGACAAAATCAACGTTTCGTAGTCCCCTGATTCCTCCTCCAAAACTGGACCGATATAATTACTTTTTTCAATAAAAATTAAAGAAAGGCTTTGGCTGTGTCCCTGTTTTCCTTTTTTTCATAAATTAATTATTAAATAAAGATTTGAACTTTTAAAAACCTTAAAAATTGGCCAGATTTTCCGCTGTGTTTCCCAAATTTGACGAGATCATATATAAAAAAAGCAAAACATAGGGACACAGCCAAAGCCTTTCTTTAATTTTTAATGAAATAGTTTTTAAATCGGTCCAATTTTCGAGGAGAAATCAGGGGACTACGAAACGTTGATTTTGTCTACTTTTCATACATATTTTTCATGTCAGTCGACCTTAGTATTTCCTCTTAGGAGGTTAACTTGAAGTATCAATATAAAAGTCTTCTTTCAAACGAGACACTGGAAGTTAAGAAGGCTTAAGACACTAAGTTATCTATAAAACAATGGAATCTAAAAATCTATATTTAGGTTTCACAAAAACAAAATACTTTTAAAACTAATTTACTGTGCGCTTTGACAATAATGTTCAGGAATAAGATTTATCTACTGGAATTAGTTATAAATACATAAAAAGTCTGATTCAAACTCAAAAAATCGATTTTTTAATTACGTTTCAAAATTAAACGATATCTGTCGAAATAATAAATAAAATAAATATTATAACCAGAGGGGGACGCTATAATCAAAGTATGTCACTAGCAGGGAAGGCCTGGATGCAGAAATAATGAGACCGGAAAAGATGGCGGGTAAATAAGGAGGCGTACACAAAGCAATGTGTATTGAATAAGGAGGCGTACACAAAGCAATGTGTATTGAATAAGGAGGCGTACACAAAGCAATGTGTATTGAAAGACTAAAGAATAAGAATTTAAAGATAATGAAGAAGAAAAAAAATAAAGAATCTGAGACATTTTTTTTCCTTTTGTGCATATTATTATTATTATAAACCTGTATTGCCTATTGCAGGGCAATGGCCTCCCACCCTCTTCCTTTGAATATAAAGAAAACTTTATTTTCCATCGCTTTCGTGCATCCATGTTGCCCTGCAAATTTTACTACATATACCACTCTGACTCTTATGGATTTGAAAAACTTACGTATGTTAGAAAATTACAAAGTTTAAGAGAAATATGTACCCGTACAAAATGGCTGTCAATCTGTCCCATTATTCAAGTATCACGCGTCAATTACAGGATACTTTTCATTGAGCAAGACTTGACATACGTAACTATATATTAAAAAATAATAATATCGTAATACGTATACGCTTGAATCCATGGCAACGTAATGAAGTTAATATTTATAAATAATTCCAGCACTTTAGGTTCGTACATTAGTCATATATAGGGTAGAATTACGCATTTTACAGATAGCGTATACACTAAAGAGAATGAAGTCAATAAACATTATGGGGACAGAAAAAGGGTATGTATGATAAATTAATAGTGTTATTATCAAAATATATTCATATATTCTATTTTCTTATTTATGCTGATATATTATTATGTTATTTGATGAAAAATATATTTTATAAACTCTTCATCAATTAATATTTTATACAACTACATATACAATTTATTTCAAAAATGACTTAAAATGCGTAATCCTCCTTGAATAGTATAAAATCGTTGGTATTAGTCAAATCTAGGGCTTAGTTATATTTCTGATATATCATAATAATATACTATCTCTACACATACATTTATTAATAAATAGGTTAATAAAACCTCATTCACAACATAAGGAACGTTGTACGACACTCATAGATTTGATGTATATTATACATATACTATATATAAATACGCACTTATAACTTGTATATCAGTTATATTTTAATATTCACTATTAATAATAATGCCAATATAAATATCATTCATACTTATGAAATATGAGATAGAATATGTTTTATTTACAATCTTAATATTTTATCGTACATAATATATGGTAGATTTAGAATTTAATTAATGTATCCCTTTGGCTACTTGCACACAAAAGATATTACCATTACTCGTAGTAATATCCATGTCGGTAGGTAAGTCGAGACATGTTAAAATAATGGTACTCGTGTAACTCGCTCGTCGCCCATACTCACATAAAATATCACAAAAGTGATACAAAAATGACAATCACGTATTCTAATAAAACAGCTGATAAAGAACATTAAAACGTGTCGAGCGAGTTACGCGAGTAACGCACTAAGGATTATCTAAAAGTTGAAATCGTTGTATGTTTTCACCTCTATCAAAATAACGTTGGAACATTTACGACACATCAAAAAAGGGAAGAAAAAAACACTGGCAACACATCGGTGTAGATATAATTATGAAACTTTATAGACATACAATTGAATTAAACTATAATTTATTTAAAAATTACTAACCTAATCGAAGTATCACACTTTCACAAAAAGATACATAGTTCACAATATATTGCTTAGAATTTCTTTTTCAATAAATCCCTTTCACCAATTAATGCCATCAATAGACTTTAAGAAAGCTTTAGACCACAACGATCAGGGTGCCTAGTGCAAGTTTAATTTACTATTCAAATTCATTCGATCAGTTAATCAAAACGGGATTGGCAATTTTTTAACTTTGATACGCTCTTTTAACCGCCTCGTGGTCTAGTGGTTGAGACCGGTCTCTGAGACCGATAATCGTCGTACATGTTTGTGTACTCGGTTTGGTCGATGCTATGGCTTATTTGTCCGCCTTTAGCTACCACCATGTTATCTAAATATGTCGCCTTTAAATCAATGTTAGAGATGAGATAGCCAGTGCCTCTGTAGTTGCGGATTCCGGGTGAAATGGGCTTCCACCTTCAGCCTTATCATCGCTTAAGCCCGGGCTCGACCGCGAAATGAGCGAGGTCATTAATGAGCCCTCTTAACTCGCAACGATAATTTTCATAGTTGAGGCTCGACCGCGAAAGAGGCTAGCGGAGAGCCCCAACTATCGTTGCGAGTTAACGTGACCGAATGGTGAATTAAACTCACTCTCAGCACCCTGGGCTGATCGATGTGTCAGTGGTCTGATTCTGACATATCCCCCCATAGACCAAATGACGATGTCACCAAATCACTTTACTAACGCATCTTATGGCTGTATTGTAACACGGTGTGTTACTTTATTACCGTGTTTGCTTGTTACGGTAACAACTCGGTAGAGAGTACCAAGGTGGGGCATCGCAAACAACGCTCGATTGTCAATCCACCGACAAAAAAAACTGACAATTAAGTTTTAGTAGTTTTACTAAAGTAGTGGAATAATCATTTTGTTACTTGAGAACCGTAAAAAAGGTTGTACTAACTTTAAAGATAATTTTAACGTAATCAGTACCATATTTTTTGTTGTCTTTAGTTTAATACTAAAAAAAGCATGGTAATAATTTCGTTAATAGTTTCTTTAGAATTTTTTTTATTTTTATTTGGAATTCCATTTTACATCATTAACATCAAGATAAAAAAGGTATCTATATAATACAATGTTGGCTTGTACAATGCGATTACTTTATGGTTGTTGCGTTCCGCCATGCGATCTGCTCATTACATGCAATTTAAATATTTTTGCAAAGCATTTTTTGTCCAATGTCGTTTCACAAAGATCTGAAGATAAAACCAAACGCGACTTTTGCTCTAAATTCGTCATTTTACCCTACAAGCTCAACTTTATCAAAACATCACGTAGAGAAATCGTCGTCTACAGGAATTACAACTAAACCACGTTTTAAAGACTATTGTAGTTTGGTACTACCGACACTTTAGTATGCGCAACTTTTGTCATTATCGCTATAATACTATATCACTCTTAATATATTTTGGGAATTTAATAGTCCTCTTAGCTTTTGTTGATTTAAATATTAAATTATTTTCTTCTTAAAACAGAAGAGCTAAAATATTAACCAATGGAATCACTCAACTTACCAGTAAAGAAAATATCACAAATCGAAACCTACTAAATGATAAATCTACAATGGACGGGATGATCAACACACAAATGAAAACGAAATGCTTTGTATAAATTGCTTTCTAAATGGAAAAAAATAAGATTACGGATTTATAGGTTTTACCACAATAATTTAATATCAATTTTTTTTATCTTTAAATTTATAAGAAATTATTTTAAGAACCCATTGTTTTTTGTAGATACTATATGTAATTACCGAGATCACACAGCTTAACTTAGCTTAAAATGAACAACAGAATTCGAAATGGCTCACCAAATCAAAACACAGACAAATACACACAACTATTTAAATGGAATAATATCACTATTTTGTACTATACACTTTTATTTGGCATTAACTAAATTAGCTATCTATTATGAAGATCAAATGAACACTCGATAACGATGCTATGTACGAACTCGGTACCATTACACGTCTACTTGTAGGTACCAAAATTGGGCAATATTCATTCTGATACCTCAAAATTTCCAAACCAGTCAGTACCAATTCTTACCAAATACTGATAGTAATCCCATGCAAACAACATACCATCAAGAAGCTCTTCATCCACATAGTATTTTTATCAAAATATTAATTATAAACCCCCCTAGTCATCGCTTCCCTATTTCTGTTGTGCCATTTACAAGTTAAAATCCTAACGTAAGTTCTTCTAAAGGTGGCGTTGCACAATGCATAGCAAACAGGATTTATGGTAGAATTAATATAGCAAAGAGCATAGAAAAAGGACCAAAGTTCGTCCGGTATACACTTCGTGCATGCCGTGAGGGGTTTCAGCAGCACGAGAATGTTGTAAGGCGTCCACGTGATTATAAACGAGAGCAAGATGGCGGACAGCGTCTTCGCAGCTTTAGTCTCTTGCTTCTTCTCTTGTGTTTTCTTCTTCTTGGGCTGCTTTGACGTTATCCCCTTACCTGCTAACTGTTTCGGTATTATTTTTGCGTTGAGAGGTATTCTGACATCTTGTATGTGCGACGTTCTCCTTGTCAACGCAGGATGCCCGGCCGGGTGTAAATTAAGTTCCGAATCCCCTCTGGTGGGGGGCCTGTAATGTGTTCTAGCATTTTGAGGTGGTGATTCCTCTGTGATCATTTTGATTGTAGCTCTATCTGAATCTGCGTCAGGTAGTCTAATTACGATTGTGTAGACTGAGTCAGCGGATGCAGATTTGGGCGCTGGCGAGGTAGTAGTGTTGATTCTAGTGTTGGGTGGGAGAGACCGGCTGTCTCTCGCCGTTGGCATTGACCCGTGGGGCGGCTCATATGTCCTCCGGAGGGGAGATGTGCCTCCGTCAGGACCTGACGACCCACCTGAACCTCCTCTCGCAGCGTATGGATCTCTGATGACGTTTAAAGATGTACATCTGTGGAGAAACACAATCAGCGTCAGCCTGTCGTTAGTTAAATGCGAGAAAGGCTAAACAGTTAATTTATTTTACTCTTTATCTAAGGTCATGAATTTATATTTTATCACAAAATTAAATCATAATTCGCTATTACAACTGTATATTTAAAATATTAAATAAAAATATTAGTTTTTCAATTTGTTTTGTTAATGGGATCTTACAACAAATTGTGAACGTAAAAATGGTAACGGGACGTTTGAAACCCATAGTTGCCATCAGCGTAATATTGACGGAATAGTGAATTGAACTAAGCTAGCCAATGGCACAAACACACAACAATAATCGACCGAATCGCCACCAAATACAAACAAGAGTGTTACTAATCATATTTCCCTGTATGCAGAATTCTGTAGACGCATCTCAAACAAATAGAGCGAGGCGTCAAACCACATCCACAGACCAGCTGCGCTTCTGATGGCGCACTAATTCGGATATCGCATAATTTTGAGCTATTTACACAATCCCTCCTTGTATGTGTGTTCAGGAACGTATATGAGTGCATGAGTGAGGGAAAATGCAAGCAGGATCACATGATAAAGAAGTACTTACCGAGCTTTTTCAGTACGCTTTGAAGCTTTGTGCCAAATAGTACCTTTACTGAGTAACGCAAAGCGCTTAGTTCTTATTTTGGAGATGCCAACTATGGATGGTAGTTTGATAAACACTTTGTTCAGCGATGGAGAAATTAGATCAGTTTAATACAAAGATGGAGATCCGCTAGAAGAGAGTATATCAGCTTACAGACAGGGATGGAGATAAGATCAGCAGCATTACCTTGACACGGAGCTCTGCAGCGGCGTCTCGACGGACACTGGCGTGGCGTACCCCGGGTCTGAGGGCTCCTCCTCTGGCTCCGTGTCCTCGACATCCTCGCGGCCGGAATGCCACCACGCCACGCACCACGCTACCACCGCCGACCAGCCACGCTTCTGACGACGTGCCGCGGCAGACTGGCGACAAAGGTTTTATGTTAATGTTATTTACTAGTACAAGATGGCGGCCACCGGTGACCTAGACAATTCAATTTCTAAGGATCTACATACACGGGCTGCTCGATTAGTCGTAGTAAAGCTACCACTGCACCGAGCTGCTCACCACCCGGATCAGTAGTAACTTCTTGAGCGGTTTCATGTATGTATGTATGTCAATAGAAGACTGTACTTCACTATGCAGTCGCAGCTTGAAGCAGTCGCATTTTTTTTTTGTTTGAAGGAGGCAAACAAGCATGCGGGTCACCTGATGGAAAGTAAAGATGCAAAAACAAAGTAATCGCAGAGGCGTTGCCGGCCTTGAGGAAGGAGTTGGATCTTGAGGAGGAAGTAGGAATTGGGAGGGGAGAGAGATGGGTCTCCGGTGCTTTCACTCACCGGACGAAACACAACAGCAACGAGTGCCATTGTTACACGCCTATATTCTGTGAGAGGGTGGTATTACGCCGGGCGAGTCGGCCCGTTTCGTGCTGCAACAGACAGCATTCTGAATGTTTTAAGCTGCCCGTGTATGCCCTATGCCCTAAATGTTAAAAATATACATCTCATTTTGTGAGTCCAAAGTAGGCCTATCAAATTATATTAATATCTTAGTACCTATTACTCTACTATCATTCTCAGTATCTCAAATTTTATTTGTAGATCATTTCTTACTTCAACCTAGTCTCATCAAGACCAGCTTATAAAAGTCCCACTGCTGGCCTTTCGTTGGTGGGTATTAACGACTTTTATCTTACGATAAAAACCAACGGACAACCATCTTAAGGAACAGCGGCTTGACGTGACCTCCTAAGCATAGAGATTCTCCAAAACCGATCCGATCTGAACCCCTCGGAGAATCTAGTAGATAACAGAGACACGCACTAGTGCGTGATGTCATGCAATCCCCTTAGAAAACCTCTGACGGTGATTTGAACACACAGGTTGAGGAATTCTTTAGTTGTTCGCTGCCCCCAAGAAAGGCCGGTGACACCGGAAATGCCACCTGAGGCAATTAGCAAACTCTCTCAAATAAAAAAGCACGGAGGAGCTCGCGATTCTTAAAATTCAGTCTAGCGTATCTAAGTTACTTATCTTACAAGATTGTAACCCAAGCGGTTACGACTATCCAACTGTACTTGTTACAAAGAAAAGTTTAACAAAGAATTTAATAGTACAAGTACAATTTTACTGCTTTTCGGCAACTTTAAATCCTGCCTCGCAGACGAGACAGCGATGCATTAAGCTAATTGAGTTATCAGCTACAATATCGCGGCACTGCTCTGGCTTGCGTCATTCCGTTCCTAATCTTAGCAATTGTAGCAATCTCGGATCTCTTTGGTTCGTTAATTAAAATCTCCGCTTTGCCACGTAGAAAATCTATTAATTGTTTAATTAAATGCAAGAAGGATCACATGATAGAAGAGTACCGAGCTTTTTTAATACTAACCTCTTTGAAGCTTTGTGCCAAATAGCCTGATATAGCTATACCATCTGGCAAACCTCCAAAATCAGGGACTAGGACAAATATACGCGATATTTGTACATTTGGAATAATAAACCTTAACACGAGAGCTTAAAGACGATGTGTAGGAATAATATTTGCTTGTGTCGGTCTGCGTTTTGCATCGACTGCAATTTCTGTTGTGAGCTTACAAAATTATCAAAATGAATTGTGCAAAGAGAATTATGGTTTTGGCAATGTCAGTGTAAGTTGAATGATTAGAATGATTAAATACTATATTTCTAATTAAATTGAAATTATTCATGGACTCCTTTCCCGATAAACAAGTACCTACAAGGGCGCTGCTTATTTCGGAATGAGTTTTCGCTCTCGCTCGCAAATAGAAAAGATCAAAAGACACAAAAGGAACGTTAGACAAAGTGTGCACTGCACAATACAATATAGAAACAGCATACATACATTAGTTAAAACTATAACAAAAATACAATAGCATTCATCATCTTCATCATCATCATCAGCCTATACTAGTCCACTGCTGGACATAGGCTTTTCCAAGTGCATGCTACAAAGCATAACAGCATTCGTCATCATCATCTCAGCCAGAAGACGTCCACCTAGACAAAGGCCTCCCCCAAGGATCTCCACAACTACTGGTTTTGTGCTGCTCGCATCCAGCGGCTTCTCGGTACCTTTACCAGATCTTCGGTCCACCTCCGCTCCAGCGGCCATCAGTCCTGCGAGCGATATGCCCTGCCCACTGCCACTTGAGCTTAGCAACTCTCTGCTCAACTATAGCATTACTATTATTAATTTGTTATTGTTTTACCAATGCAACTTGAGTTTTGACTTAGCTAAAGCGTTTAATTAAGTCATTCAATTATGAATAGTCTGCCTGATAACCAATTTGGATGTATTAGCATTTTGCCCGTGAGACCGCGCCGCTCAATTAGGCAATTATTGGAGGCTTGCATGAAGTACTACGCAAATATTTTAAACGGATGGTTTTAATTGGATACGTGCTCCTGGCGAACCACGCCACATCGAGAACGATTCGCATTTACGCAATGGCGATTGACATGTTCCTGTATAAATAATAAGAACATGTACAACCTCCAAAGCACAATAAATAAAACTAAATGCTGCCCTAAGCATAAATTTTGGCCGGCAGGGTGAAGGCGATTGATGCTGCGTTGTTTTCACGCTTCACCAGTTGTCTTCAGGTTGTCTTCGCGTCTGGAATCTGTTTCCACTTCAGCATCAGGCGGAGTGGAGTCATTTGCCACGATAGATATTTAAAAAAACATTAATATTCGTAATTTAGTTGCTGCATATTTTGATAACTATATCCAGTAATTTTATAAAAATATTTTTTTAGATTCTGTGTCTGCGACAATTGAAACCGCAAAGACCGCAGAATCTAAAAAAATATTTTTATATACTTACTAGTTTTAGTTATCAAAATATCATCATCGTCATCATCTCAGCCAAAAGACGTCCACTGCCTGCCAAAGGCCTCCCCCAAGGATCTCCACAACGACCGTTTTTGTGCTGCTCGCATCCAGCGGCTTCCCGCGACCTTCACCAGATCGTCGGTCCACCTTGTTGGAGGCCTGCCCACACTGCGCTTTCCGGTACGCGGTCGCCACTCCAGCACTATCCCGCCCCAGCGGCCGTCAGTCCTGCGAGCAATGTGCCCTGCCCACTGCCACTTGAGCTTAGCAACTCTTCGGGCTATGTCGGTTACTTTTGTTCTTCTGCGGATCTCCTCATTTCTGATTCGATCACGCAGAAAAACCCCGAGCATAGCCCTCTCCATTGCTCTTTGAGTGACCTTGAGCCTTTTTATGAGGCCCATAGTAAGTGACCACGTCTCAGTCCCGTATGTCATCACTGGCAACACACACTGGTCAAAGATTTTCGTCTTGAGACACTGCGATCGGACGAGAAGATATTTCGTAGCTTACCGAACGCTGCCCAGCCTAATTGGATCCGACGATTGACCTCTTTGTTGAAGTTGGACCTACCTAGCTGGACCGTTTGTCCCAGGTAAACATAATCATCCACAACTTCAAGGGCAGAGTCCCCAACCTGCAGAGGAGTGGGTACGACACGTGAGCTCGACATAACTTTCGTCTTCTCCATGTTCATTTTAAGACCCACTTGTTGAGAGACTCTGTTGAGGTCACCGAGCATTGCGCCGAGGTCCATCAAAATATGCAGCAACTGAATTACGAATATTGATGTTATCAATATATTTGAGTGATTTCAAAACATATACGAGTAGATTAAGTAATTTCATTGTAATTATAGCATTCATGATTTTTTTAGAGGTGTTTTCGTAAAGAATTACGATCGAGCCAAAATTGCACAATCGTGTTTTTGAGCAATGGTTTTTAAAGACAAAGGCATGAAGTTATCTATATCATTTCAGATTCGTTGGTCTTGTCATACTCCTACAACTTTCGATGAAAGTTGATGTATTTTTCCAAGTGGTGCCTTAAGCGACAATCGAATACGGCCCGGGCCCACCTGCTTACATGTCATCCAGTAAAAATACATCGAAATTTTATATTATTTTTAGCGACGAAAACTGATGTCGAACACTGGTCTTATAGTGATGAAAACTGTTGTCGTACACTGGTCCTATAGTGATGAAAACTGTTGTCGTACACTGGTCCTACAGTGATGAAAACTGTTGTCGTACACTGGTCCTATAGTGATGAAAACTGTTGTCGTACACTGGTCCCATAGTGATGAAAACTGTTGTCGTACACTGGTCCTATAGTGATGAAAACTGTTGTCGTACACCGGTTCCATAGTGATGAAAACTGTTGTCGTATACTGGTCCTATAGTGATGAAAACTGTTGTCGTACACTGGTCCTATAGTGATGAAAACTGTTGTCGTACACTGGTTCTATAGTGATGAAAACTGTTGTCGTACACTTGTCCTATAGTGATGAAAACTGTTGTCGTACACTGGTCTTATAGTGACGAAAACTGTGTCGTACACTGGTCCTATAGTGACGAGAACTGTTGTCGTACACTGGTCGTATATTGACGAAAACTGATGTCGTACACTGGTCCTATAGTGACGAAAACTGTTGTCGTACATTGGTCCTATAATGACGAAAACTGTTGTCGTACACTGATCCTATAGTACCGAAAACTGTTGTCGTACACCGGTCCTATATTGACGAAAACTGTTGTCGTACATTGGTCCTATAATGACGAAAACTGTTGTCGTAAACTGATCCTATAGTACCGAAAACTGTTGTCGTACACCGGTCCTATAGTGACGAAAACTGTTGTACACTGGTCCTATAGTGACGAAAATTGTTGTACATTGGTCCTATAGTGACGAAAACTGTTGTCGTACACTGGTCCTATATTGACGAAAACTGTTGTCGTACACTGGTCCTATAGTACCGAAAACTGTTGTCGTACACTGGTCCTATAGTGACAAAAACTGTCGTCGTATACTGGTCCTATAGTGACGAAAACTGTTGTCGTACACTGGTCCTATAGTGACGAAAACTATTGTCGTACACTAGTCCTATAGTGACGAAAACTGGATTGCGGAAGACCCAGGTTAGATTCCTGGCTGGGTCGGGTAGGCATTTAATTTTTTAATTGTATTATATAAATGCTTAAAAATAATTTTTATGTTCTTATTTTTAATGAATAAAAATCTTGTGACTTACCTTTACTTACCATTAGGTGAAAACAAAACATTTATCAGAGATATACATACACGTAAACCTATCTTCAACCTATACAATACACTTAAGCCTGCATTCATTACTGCATTTCATAATTATTATCATTCATTTGTGCGCTGGACCCTCTACTACAATAGTTTGTGGAAGGGCTCTCACACAGTGAATGCGTTATCAACGAAACTCGCTTTTGTTAACATAATTTGTTACTGGTTTTATTACTCGTCAAACTCACCTCAAAAATGTTTCGACCCTGAGGCCTTACTAACAAAACCATCATGTGTTTAGTAGGTATGTCCCTCCGCCTAGGTCTTTGAGTAACGTTAAACAATAAAGTATTACCTCTAATAAACCAAGATTAACATTATGTAAAAGTACCTGATTTTCCCGCCACCGGGCGTCGTGCAGGGCGCCCCGCACGTGGTAGACCGAGTCAGCGTCCCCCGACTCGGAGCGCGCCCGGCCATCGATCTCCCGGGTCTCGTCACTGTGGGCAATAAACATTAAGTCAACACAATACACCAATACTCACTATCCCCATCATTACGATCGTTTTGTGTCGTATGCCCTAGCTGCGAGCTCCTAATATACAAGCTGGCATTTAATTAGTGAGGACAACTTAAGAACTTTGTTCGAGATCGAACACTAAGATTTAATCTTTGGACTGAATAAGCGTAATTCCTTTTTGCCCATCGGTGAAAATGGTATTATAAGAAAATGTCAATGTCATTGTCGCTATTCGATTGTCACGTCGGTATCGCTCGCTATAAGATCTTCGGATAAATAATTAATTCGGTTTAATCACAGCCAATCACAGCCATCGGTGGCAAGTTTGTTTATAATTAGACGGTACTAGAGCTGATCGGCGCCCTAGATATATAAAATCCCTTGAGTTTTGGTAGGCATTGTGCGGCGCCGCTTTTAGGCTTAAGTAAATTGCCCATTGTTCCACTGCTGGGCAAAGGCGTTCATCATTGACATCAAATATTTATAAAAATTAAATACAGTGAAAAAATTAAACGCCCACCCAACCTAACCAGGAATCGAACCTGGGTCTTCCGCAATCCGGGCGGCTCTGACCGCTATGCTACCGGGAAGGCTGACGTAAGCGCTGAATTTTGTCACTTTTTTTAAAAAAATTTTGAGTGGTAATAGCGGCACAGTGCGCTATCTATTAACGGTTATTGCAACCGATGGTATTTAATAAATTTTATAAATATTTAATTTAGCTTCAGTGCAGCAATTAGCACTTGAAAATAAAAAGTAAAATTCATTGACATCAAGCTAGATCTCCCTATGTAAAAGGGCCCTGCAGTACCTAGCTAGGCTATTCATAGATTGATAATGGCTCAATGATGAGATGATAAGTCTCATTGTCAGTACAAACATACTTAAAATACATACTTATTATACATAGACAACACCCAGACCCGAGACAATTTAGAAAAACAATAATTTCTAAAATTGACCCGAACGGGAAATGAACCCGGGACCTCAGAGATGGCGACACCATGAAAACTGGTGTACAATCCACTCGACCAAGGAGGTCGTCAACCTACATTTACATGCGTCCGTAACACCCAATTACCACGGCCTAGAACAACCTACGTCTTCAAAGCATCAAATCTCTATAGCTCTTTCAGCATGCCCCTAATTAATTGGCTAGGCACAATTGGATCAGATCCTCAGTAACTGAATCACGGTTTCCACTTCGTGTAACTAGATTCCATTTAAAAAAAGTAATGCGGATTTTACATAAATCAGTTTTCTGCTCTCGCCTCTTTGACGGCTACGAATGCGATTTTATAAGTTAGTAATATTGAGTTAGTAATATTAAGTTAGTAACATGGAGTTAAGTAATATTGTATGTGTATTTACTAACAGCACTTATGTAGAATAAGCTATTTTTGTTACTAACTTTTAATTAACCAATTATGGACCGTATAATCTGAAATAAAAGTGTATTATTATTTATTTTTTTTAACTTTGGGGCCACGCAGCCGCAATGACGTTTGTGGCGATGACAGTAAATATTAAGTACAAATGTTTTGCAATCTTAATTCAATTTTTATGTTTATGACTTAAAGTTCATAGTAAGCTGAAATTGTTGATGCTATTCAATGTTTTTTTCAGATTTTGTTATTTGAAATTTAAATGTGCGTATGAGCAAACAGGACCACTTTCGAGATGCATTTTTAACTTAGAAGCATTAGAATAATTATGATTAACGGGATTATAACGTTTAGTGGCTAACGTAAATTTATGAAGGCTGCACGGATTAGATCCTAAGCAATGAAAAATTAAAAAAGATAGAATGTGAGTTTGGATTGGCATTGACAGATTTCGGCCGCTCCTCTTCCATTTTTGAAATTTTTGAAATTTTTGAAAAGAGTATAAATGCGTGTGTGTCAAATACATGGTAGCGTGTGTAATGTTTGTTTTATTGATTTAATGTATTTATATACATAATTAAAAAAAAAACATTCGGATAACCTTATCTATATAAACTATAGGTGTGCGAAATTTCATACTCCTCCGTCCGCGCAATTTTCGTAAAAAAGGGGTACAAAGTTTTTTCTTCACGTATTAATACCTATATAGATATAGGTATGAGGTACACAACAAAAAACATGGTAATAATCCCGTTAATCATAATTAAACTCTCATTGTGTCTGATACCCGGTAGAACCTACAAGAATCTTATTGAATGTAAAGTTGTTATAACCTAAATAAGTTTTTATAAACTCGGTCAGAATAAAAGTGCTTGAGCTACTGTCTTTGGAGTCAAAGTAACGTAGGTGTTTGATGTTGTCTAAAATTTATATTATATTTATTTATTTATTTATAAAATAGTGAATAAAAAATAAAAAACATAAAAAAATATTTTTTAGATCAATATAATACACAACTAAGATTGCGTTGTCTGAAATTCGCGTTCATCATCATCATCACTACATAGTAAAAACAAAGTCGCTTCCCGCTGTCCCTATGTACGTATGTATGTATGCTTAGATATTTAAAACTACGCAACGAATTTTGATGCGGTTTTTTTAATAGATAGTGTGATTCAAGAGGAAGGTATATATAGTAGAGAAATACTGATAATTTTAGAGGTTTCACATTTTTTTGCGCTTACATTGCAAAGCTGACTGAACCCTACGAGGCCATCTTTTCAAATGGAAATGTATCTTGTTCAGCCAGCGGGACCGAACGCTACAGAGCTATGTATACTTCTCTAATAGTGTGACTTTATTTCCTATGGATCGCGATTTTGAAATTTTGTTTTCGTTAACTTGATTGACTGGTAAACAAAACTCGCAATCAGCGTGTATCGTGAAATGTCGTTCTGACATTAATGCAAAAATCGATCACGTTAACGAAAATGAAGATTGTTGCAAACGCTGGCTGAACCCTACGAGCTAAATCAAAATAATGTACTACAGTATTGTACGTCTTAAAAAGGTCTACAAAAAAGTCCGTGATGGTATATGTCTATCTTTTAGGGATAACCCACAATATAATTTTTCATCCTTTACTTTTTACGAGAAATAATGGCTTAATTACGAAGCGATTTTAAGTAATACAGCATTAATCTTTAACCAATTAAGTACCTTACATTGTGCATTTCATATAGATCAATATGGCCCTTTACAGCATGTAATTTAAATGAATATTTTCGAAGATATTACAGATTTAAAATGCAGGGACATAGCGGTTGCGTGTATCAGCATTGCACCCGTGCGAAGCCGGGGCGGGTCGCTAGTATACAATAATAATGTCAGAAAAATAAATCTGACAATTGTTTGCTCTGAGATCAGACAAAGCATAGCATAACATAAACACATAAATACATAAATAAGTTCTAGCCGTTCGCTTGTTGGTTGGTAGGTACCTAAACATGAAAATGTACAACAACAAAAAAATATACAAACAATTATTCAACCGCAAACATAAATAATAGCACATAATCATATAACGGCTTATCTCAATCGTAATCCAGCGGGATGTTTGTTATATAATTTAAGTACAATAATGGTTAATCAAAAACTAATAAAGCGAGTCCAATGGCAGGCACACAGCCGCTGGCGAGCTTCCAATGCCCGCTCATTCCAGCCATGAACGACCGCGACAATCGAGAGATTTATAGCGGATTATATACGCACTAATATGTAGTATGATCATTATTAAATTCTTGACGGTTGTACGACAGTAGTGCCTAGTTCGTTCGTAATTTTGTACGGCTGGCACTAAGCCCAGCCAGTTGTCATTTCACGACTTGAATATCAGCATTGACTGATGCTGATGCTGATATTAAAAACAATGCAGATAATCAGCTGATGCTGATGCTGATATTAAAAACAATGCTGGTAATCAGCTAATGCTGATGCTGATATTTAAAACAACTCAAGTTCGTATCACGACTTTTAGAGACCGGAAATTGGCATGGCATTAATGTACCACAAAAAGCAATGGGTTCGTAACGTCACGATAAACATTAATAAAAACTAATGTGTTAAATAAACGCGAGTAGATCCGTAAAAGTAGTTTCATTTCAATGGTGCCTAGTTCCGAATTCATTCGTAACACGTTAATGAAAACAAAAACCACAAAAACAAGAATAGTTTGTATGTAAAAGATTTTTTTGTTACAGCATGGCGATGCCGCTACTTACTTAAATGTCATACAAAAAATGGTAAATGAAAGCAGCACTAGAAAACCTAGTAACAAACGAAGTGAGTTACAATTTGTCATACAACTTTGTTGATAGAGTCACACACTATAAGTACAGTACTAGCGGCCGCTCGCGGCTTCACCCGCGTGGTTCCCCTTCCCGTGGGAATATCTGGATAAAAAGTATCCTATGTGTTATTGCAGGTTATAAACTATCTGTATGCCAAATTTCATCTAAATCCATTCAGTAGTTTTTACGTGAAAGAGTAACAAACATACTTACAAACTTTCGCGTTTATAATATTAGTAGGATTGATCGACATACTTAAAAGATAACATTATAATAGATTTTTGTAATGATTGTTTATTTGTAATGGAAAGTGTCATTCTATTATACTACAGAAGTCATTTTCTAATATCAGACGCGGTAAAAAGAAAGGAAAGAAATGCCTTTGCTAAGTTCCTTTACAAAGTCTCCCGCCATGACCTTAAGAACCGATTGCGTAGTGATTCGTTCGCTTCATAAAAAACTCAATTATTGTAGCCTAAACTGAATTAGTTACGCGTATTGTATCATCATCATCATCATCATCATCAGCTCATTTTATGTCCCCACTGCTGAAGCACGAGCCTTCCCTATGGATGGATAGGGAGAACGGGCCATTAACCACCACGCAGGCCCAGTACGGATTGGTGGTTGTTAACGACTGCTAATGCGGCCGTTACCAACGGCTTTACGTGCCTTCCGCAGCACGGAGAAGCTCGAGATGATACATTTTTGGTCACCCATCCGATGACCGGCCTATGCGAGTTGCTTAACCTCAGCACTCGCAGACCGGGCGCGTTAACCGCTGCGCCATCGAGCTCCTCCATATTGTATCATATAACTACAGTATTCTACAGCTAACGGACATGTTGTGGTCGTATCGTATATATAGGCAGTGTGCCGCCCCGTATTGCAGTGCTCGAATGTAATCTGCGGACGATTTAGTGGACATCCTGGCCAGGCGGCGGCGGCCATTGAATTTACAGCTAACCCCGATTTATAGACAAAACGGATTTCTTTTTTTTTATAGACGTTAACTTATGACTTTTGTTGTTTTCTAAAGTTAAGGGATCCACTCGCGTTTATTTTACACATTGATTTATATTATTTTATCCTGACGTTGTACGACGAATAAAGGCGAGTAGATCTGTATTTATTATACGTAAGGTTATGGTGTGATTGTTTCTTTTAGTTAAATGCGTGCGTACTAAGTGCATATATTTAGACGTGTATACAAAGTTATTTTTAGTTTATACGAAACCTGAAACGTTTGTTCAGAATCAGTAATAGAATTGATTTCAATATTTTTTATACCATGTTACATTTTGACAAAATAATATTTACCAAATCTCAAATCAAGTATACCCTACTTAAAACACAACGGGACAGCACAAAAAGCTTGTAACTTCGTGAGTTTTCAAGATATTATTTTATTTATTTTTTGTACTGAATCTTTAAATGAAAATATTTGACCCGTGTTTCGATTTTCGTATAAACTAAAAATAGGGTTGTATAATTAAAGCAACAATCATATTACGCAACCACACAAATAATTTTAAAGTCAGACCTTAATAATATCAGCATTTATATCAATAAACCCTATACACATTTGACTGTAAGAATCCTATTTCGTGTAACAAAACACAGGACTTAATCTGAGCGCGCCATAAGTCAAAATGGCCGGGTCGGACAAAATGGCTACTAAATCGTCTGCAGAATCTGCAGATTACATCCGAGCGAGCGCAGTGCTGGGTGAAACTACTGGTAATAGTTATATATATTCTTTTACATTTACTCTTGCCTCACTAAAATAACTATACTATATAATAATTGAGTATATATATACTACAATATAATATAATTGAGTATATAACCAGCCCGCCGAAATTATTCAACACTATTTACTTTTTACTTTGAAAGCCAAAGGCGCCCATTCAATGTTAACAACTACCGTCATTAACATCCGATCATAATATTTTTACAAATACTAAAGATCAGTTAAGAAGTAGGCAAGCTATTTATAAATGTTTATATAATTTTTAACGCAAATTTTGTTGCGAACAAATTACAAAAACACAATGTTAATGACGGTAGTTGTTAACATTGAATGGGCGCCTTTGGCTTTCAAAGTAAAAAGTAAATAGTGTTGAATAATTTCGGCGGGCTGGTTAGAACCACGATAGCTCAATTGGAAGAGCACCTGACCCGGTATGTCAGAAGGGTGCAGGTTCAAACCCTGCTCGTGGAAATTTTTTCAACATTTGTGTTTTTGTAATTTGTTCGCAACAAAATTTGCGTTAAAAATTATATAAACATTTATAAATAGCTTGCCTACTTCTTAACTGATCTTTAGTATTTGTAAAAATATTATGATCGGATGTTAATGACGGTAGTTGTTAACATTGAGTGGGCGCCTTTGGATTTCAAAGTAAAAAGTAAATAGTGTTGAATAATTTCGGCGGGCTGGTTAGAACCACGATAGCTCAATTGGAAGAGCACCTGACCCGGTATGTCAGAAGGGTGCAGGTTCAAACCCTGCTCGTGGAAATTTTTTCAACATTTGTGTTTTTGTAATTTGTTCGCAACAAAATTTGCGTTAAAAATTATATAAACATCACTAAAATAACTTAATAAACTAGCTATGATTCTAACACTAACAATTACATGCTGTGGCTTCCTTTAAGTAAGATTTCTTAACTGATCTTTAGTATTTGTAAAAATATTATGATCAGATGTTAATGACGGTAGTTGTTGACATTGAATGGGCGCCTTTGGCTTTCAAAGTAAAAAATAAATAGTGTTGAATAATTTCGGCGGGCTGGTTCGAACCACGATAGCTCAATTGAGATGATGATTGTGCAGGGTGCATAGTTCGTGTTGAATTCGCCATTCAGCATAAGCAGTGCCTTGCCTCCTGGTAATAAATAAAGTTAAAAAAAAATGTTACGACTTGTTTTCGGAAACGGAAACGGTAATTGAATGGTCTCGCACTAGGCACCCTGAGTAGTTCTCCGTAGTAGAGGATTTCGGGTGAAGTGTTTTCGGCCTTTCACTCAACATTAGGTGATATAATCTTCGCCAGATACAGACACATGGAAGGATACAGAAAAAGATTTTGCTTAGCAGTAATACGATTAAAGTAAGAATAAAATAGTAGATGTCTAGTTGTCAGAATTGTCAGAAGATGCTGACATCTTCCGACAGAACAGACAAGAGAGTAGCATAGGCTACTACTCGTACTACTAGACAACTTAAGTACCATGTCGTTATAGCTGTACCTGTTACATTTTTTAGTTAGTTTGACAATATGCTAAAGTGTGCAACGACTTTTGCTGCTGATTGTACCTGACCCGTATTGACCTACACATACAAAATTGCACGATAAAGTGTAGTTTTACGGGTTTGTGACTCGTCTCCAGATGGGTTAACCAATTGTTGATCGGGCACACTGAACTTATTGATGTTTTTAATAGTTTTGGCCTTAATATTATGTCAATGGATAAAGTAAAAAACATAGAGCCTTATACTCGTAAAGGGTTAACTGTTACGCTACACAATAAGGCTATTGATTTAAGCTAAATAAAGTAAAATGGCGGTCGTGAATACAAACGTACCGAACTTTAATATTAATTACTATATTAAGGCTACGTTGATTTTAAAAAATTCTACCAATGTCCGTATTAAACATAACAGGAACAAAAGGAAAAACCTTAATAGAACTTTAATAAAAGCTTTTTCTAACAAAAGCAATAAACATAAACGCAAAAACGTTCGAATGAATCGTCTTATCCGAAAAACGATTTCAACCCGCGCCGAACTGACTGGAAAACCCGACGGCGGCCACGAAACGAACAGCCGCAACGTCCACGCCCTTTCAACGGAAAAAAACCTAAATATTATAACAATAGGAATGTAAATGCCATCCGCGATTCCATTACCTTCAGCCACGCGAGCCGAGCAACTCGTAATAAGTGCCCTCGCAAATTCCCATCTCTGAAACGTGGCGTGGAGAACGTAATAACTGCTTTAGACATCAGGCGATTATGGTTCTTGCTTCGTTAGCGTGGAGTCCACTTTTGATTGTGGCGAGTGTGGCAAACGAGGGTAGATATACGTCAACGCAAGAGCGTAAGCGGTGCGCGACGCTGAGCGAAATGGTTGTGTATTGTTTGAAGATAAGCAACGAAACGGTCCGCTCGATAGGGTAATGTTAACTTATTGAGAGAGACTGCTCGCTCATGAATAGTGCCGTGGAAAAGCTTGTTGTACATTTTTCGGGCGCTAGGTGCCCCCCCCCCTCCCCCCCTTCGTCCCACTAGTTACTTCTGATATAATGGAAGCATTTATGGAACGAGGTGGGACGCAGAGATAAATTGATATCGTTGAAGGAATACAGCTTAATTTTGTTATCCCGGGGCTTTACGGGGCAAGCAGTGAGCGCCTTATTTTTCGGTTCGTTCATGTTCATTAATGTAGTATCACCTATGGATGCATGGATATGGTTTCGTTTGGTTTAAAGACACATACTCTATATGATCCAGTAACTATAGTTCACTATATCATCTACAACGTCGACAGTCACTTGGTACTGCAGGATATAGGCTTCCCTTTGGGCATTCAGCATCAGAAGTTGACCCTTCAGTATCATGCCACCAACGGTAGCTAGATAATTTAGTTAAGTAGTCGGTTTGGCAAAATGTACAAAAATTTTGCTACCTACTTTTGCTGCTGACTGTACCTACTCGTCACATAAGTCTTGTGCTATGCTAAGCTAGGAGTTGTCAATGATTTTTCTTAGGTCTACAACCATCATTTAGCATTTATTGAAATTGCAAAAAAAACCACATTAAAAAGCGTTCAGAAAAAAACGCAACGGTGTCTAGTTTTTAGGCAAGTGAATTGAAGTGTAGTTCTCAGAACTATTTTTTGGGCTGTGGATACAATGAGCTGTTAGTTGAAACGTCAAATCACAGATAGTCCTATGTCCTATGTCCTATACATTATAAACAACGATTACGCTCCGAATAGTTATTCGGAATTGTTTTGCTTCTGTCATGTAAACGTCATTTCAAATTAAAGTAAGGCCCGATTTTTCAATTCTCAGATAAGTTTTATTCAACGAATAATTGTGGCATATTTTCTAAGGAGAATCTGTCATTATGTCAAAATTATTCAATGAAAAATATTTTAACCTCAGAACAATAACTAAAGCTATAGAAGGATGGCTAAAATAAAAATCGTGCAACTATGTTTAGTCCCGTTCTATTTTATGGCTAGAAAAGGAGGTTGGAGTGCGACAAATGGTTGACACTTAGTTTTTATTTTTTGTATTGTTATGTCAAACGGTCATCAGATAATCGGTGATCAAAAAAATCTTTGAGTCCTTTATAAAGTCAATCACTACATTACCTCAAATATGACGTCACAAAACTGGTGACACCTTCAAAATAACGAAAGAAAAGGGACAAACGATCTCTTTCCAATACATCACTTAGGTTCATTAGTTAAAATAGTACGAACTGATGAATGAGTGTTGCTATTTTAGTCCGGTTTCGCTTTAGTTATTATTCTGAGATTTTAACTGACGATTGAAAAATCTGCCCTAAAAAGACATAAAACACAGAACAACTATTCGAAACTTACTTTTGTTTATTTGTAAGGCACTATGAGTTTCACGGTCCTAGTTGTTGTTATGTTGTCGCTGCGCTCAAACATATTGGGATGTCATCCCAGACTTTTTGGCGGGAAAGTGAAGAGCCATGTCTGCGGTTTTGTTTTATTTTCTAAAATTTGTGATATGTCAAATGTTAATGTGAAATAATGGTGGATTATTAACCGTTAAGTGTTCGTGAGTGTGCATGAGTGTTGGCAAATTAAACAAAACAGTGCAACGTCACTTTTCAAATTCTCTCAAGAAGTTGGCTCGAGGACTTAGTAAAGCCCCACATCTTTACTGAGATACTCGAGGGGTTAGTAAAGCCCCACATCTTTACTGAGATACTCGAGGGGTTAGGGGGTATATCATTTCTCACTTCTCATTTCTATTAACATTCATCATCGTCATACATGAAGGAAAAATACTAATGAAATTAAGAAACTAATGACATAGCAGCATGGTCTACGACCTTAGCCGGTTCCTCAGGGAACGAACTACACTTAAAAATCCGCACTGGGCCCGCGTGGTGGTTTATGGCCCGTTCTCCCTGTCCATCCATAGGGAAGGCTCGTGCCCCAGCAGTGGGGACATGAAATGAGCTGGTGTGATGATGATGTGACCAGCTCAATAATAGATCTGTCTTAGTAATAACTAAATGCTGTATCTTATTGGTTCTTTATTGCAAACAAGTCACTACGCCCACAGACCACTACGTTGACCTAGATTGATGGATTTTATTTCTAACGTAGGCAGGCTAGGCCTCCAACAAGGTGTACCGTTGACCTGGTAAAGGTCGCGGTTAGCCACTGGATGCGAGCAGCACCAAACCGGTCATTTTCCTTTGAAAACCTTTATCCAGTAGTGGACGTCTTTCGACTAAGATGATGATGATGATGATGACTTCTTACGTCTGCCATCTTATGGAAACAACCAGGGGCCCGACCGCCTAACCGATCGCTTTGACTTCGTGTGTGGTTTATGACGTCATCTTGTCGTTTCGTGCCGCCTATGAAAGCAATATCGAAAGCTGTAGCCTTTAGCTTTTTTTTTTTTTTATGTTAAAAGGAGGCAAACGAGCAGGCGGGTCACCTGATAGAAAGTAATCACCGCCGCCCATAGACACCCGCAAAACCAAAGTTATCGCAGATGCGTTGCCAACCTTGGAAAGGAGTTGGATCTTGAGGAGGGAGTAGGAATTGGGAGGGGGGAGGGGTGAGAGATGGGCCTCCGGTACTTTCACTCACCGGACGAAACACAACAGCAACGCCGTTGTTTCACGCCGATATTCTGTGAGAGGGTGGTGTTACGCCGGGCGATCCGGCCCATTTCGTGCTGCAACGCAGCGTGGCTCTACCACTCAGACAGTGTTACTCATTTAGCACCACCCAGGGGTCACGTGTAGGGTCTCAAGGGTAAACCTACGGACGCGAGTAACTTTAACCCCCAAAAATATTTTATTTAGCTTTTGATATTGCTTTCATAGGCGATGCGAGGTGGCAAGATGACGTCATAAACTATACGCGTAGTCAAAGCGATCGGTTAGGCGGTCGGGGGGCAGGACCCACGGTTTAACTTAGGTTTAATGATCTTTACGTAACGAAGAAATAACATTTATTCTATAATGAGATATAAATAATACATAAGTAACCCATGAAACAGCTGCGCTACTTACCTCAAACAGAATCGTCTTTTTCCCATATTTAGTCCTTAGTTTTTTTCTATTGGAAATAAGAGTAAAATAGAAACGCTCCTGTAATATCTCTAAACCAATTTTCGGTAACAATATTTTATTACAGAACCTTGGAACAGAACAGTACATAAACAGAAGTACCGAGTAGAAACAGTGCTGATCGTAAAGCCGGCAGCGCGTGTACACGCCGACATAAAAGGAGTTTCCCTTCTGCATACAAACTTGTGACAATCGAGACGCAACACAATGACGCATGTCCTTCCCTTTCACTCGCTAGACGCGGGTATAATGGCGTCTCTCTCGGTGACACATCCTTCCTTTTACTAGCGGACATAGAGTACGAACGGACAGATGCGATATTATCAGGGCTGCTACAAAGCGCTGCCTCCGCTCAGATCGCCGGCAGTCAATAGATACTACGCCATTGTGCTTAGCACAGCGTGAAATATGAATTTCTGAACGACAATGTTCTATGGTTTGGTAAAGGTCAGCGGAAACAAACAAACTTCAATAAGGTGACGAAAGTATCGCAAGGTCACGACGTGGAACAAAATTTAAATACCCATCACAACATATATATTATCATGATATCATCATCAATCAGCCTATCGACTTCATCAAGCCTTGCCACATAGACACACATGGGAGATGCAATTGTCATAACAATAACGTACCACTCATGCACACGCATTCGAGGGCGTTAATCCACGGAATAGATAAACCCTAATTAACTGTTCTGTGCGTTAATCTAACGATAACTTTGTATAATATTACCTACCTCTAACTGTTAGAATACGCTTATGCTTCTGACATTGCTATTATGGCGACAGATTTAGATGTAGTAGATAGCTGAGTGGACTTAAGGCATCAAATAGAACACAATATGTACTCCCGCTGGGAATTAAGACCTGCGCGGTCCACGAGATCTCGGTGGTAAAACATAGATAGAAAATCAAAATTAAAGTGAGCATTTCATTCAGTCTCTATAAAACTAGCGGGCTCCGAGGAATATTACGAATTGATAACGTCCCGCGGTGAGGCGGGCCAACCCTCGTCCGTCCATTACTCTTGGCATGTGTCAGAAATGCTAACGGAATTGTTGTGGAGGCAGCCCTGAAAGTTGCGCGCTGTTTTTATGGTTACAGACACAAGCAAGGAGACCGCAGAAGGTAAGGTTCGTACAACCCTCTCACGGACACGGATCTCGGAATAGCACGGGACAGTCCAAGCGCAGTTGCATGTGTTGCTGTTGCATGATTCCGTGTCCGTGAGGACGAAACACATAAACACGACACGACGTCGCGTCGTACCACGATGCGGCGTCTGTCTAGTATTTGACAGGCAATAAGGTTTATACTAGCCTGGCGCAACGCTTCTTTTTGCAGTGCGACGTCGTATCCGTAGCGGACTCGTCGTCCCCCTGCGTTGTTCCCCTGGGGGGACCACGAGGAAATCGCATTCGCTTGTTGTCCCCCCGATTCACTCTTGACCATAAATACTTGTAAGGCGTATAGTATGTAATTGGCTAACCTCAAGTCTTTTGAATATATTTAAAATTTATTTTTATTATTTTAAAAAAACAAATGTTGATAATTTTTGGAATTTGTTCATTTTGTTGTTGTAAATTTTGTTAAATTTGCGTTAAAAATTATATAAACATTTATTATTATTTTATTTTTATTTTTTTATAATGAGGTTTTAATCGTTTCAAGTGGTCAGACTTATACCTACGGCAAGTAGCCAATTACATACTATACGCCTTACAAGTAGGTATTTATGGTCAAGAGTGAATCGGGGGGACAACGAGTCCGCTACGGTCGTATCGTGTTTATGTGTTTCGGCCCTGAGTGGTTGTCTATGCATGCGTCGCTCGAGCGCGATATGTTTGAAGTTGACCTTCTGAGTCTTTTTATTTCGTGGCTTTTATCGATCTGTGGCAAATTTGATTTGAAGTTGACTGTGTGGAATATTACCTAGAGAATCTAGAGATATTGAAATTCGGCGCGAATCACTAGCTTCGACGTAACGGACATGGCATTTTTTATTTATTTACAGACTGTTTTATTCTTAAATAAAGGTTTTATGAGAATCCATTTTACGCTGGAGTTTAAATTCTAGTACATACGCAAATAAAAGTGTCTTTCTATTAATAACAGACTGAATTAAATGTAAAGATTTGTAAGATATCTGTTTTATACTTACTTTTATCACTAAAAGTAGTGCATACACAAATAAAAATTCTTAACAACGTTCATGTTAAACTCTTATATCGTATAAGTATGTATTACCTTAAACCTTGTAACAGTACATAAAATACATTTTCAATATCTACTTTTTATATGAGAAAGAGAAAAAAGTATTTTTATCAATTGAAATTAAAATATGTAATAATGACGTATTTATTATTTTACAAAAAATAACTTAATAAAGCACAGACACTATTATTTAATAACATATTAGGTAAGTACTTAGTCGTTATGTATGTAAGGCAATTAAATTTTTTTTTTAAATAATTCATTCCTAAAATGTTGAGCTGCGATACTTACTGAACATAAAAGTTCAGAAGTTTTCAGGTACTCTCATTGTTGACTGTACAAACGGAAAACGCTACCCGCTTCACCAACAAACTCCACAAAGAGAAAATAACAAAAATTAAAGAAAACAAGTGAAACAGCGTCCTAATAGTAATATCAACCATTTATCTCGGGATAACATATCATGTGCGATATCGTAATACATATATTTTATGGGAAATGTGTACCGAAGAGACGCAAGAAAAACATTTTCCAGGTTATAAAGGTCGGCGCTCTGGCGAAAACAAGTTCATAAAAACTTGTCATTCCCGCAGACAAGACGGTGCTGCTGGCGGGGGTAGGGTTACCAGGTGTCCGGCTTATGCTGTGTAATAGTGTTAAGTTGGCTGTTGTTATTCTTTTATAAATAAAAATAAATAAAAATGTCCGGCTTTTAAAACCATGTATGGTTTTTTAAGCCCATTTCCGGCCAAGCCTCCAAGCTGTCCGGACTTTGTTAGGTTTATAAAGCTACCGAGTGAACGAAACAATGTATTAAGTGAATGCCAAATGAATGTGTCTAACTATCCCATAAAAGTTAATTTTAGCTTTAAAAAAGATTCCGGTTTTTAGGGCCAAAAGTTTGGCTAAAGAAAGGGTGTATAAGATTCGTCCTCCAACTGATACTATTATATGTATTTTAAAAATCGTTTCTTTTTCTACTTTTTCCTCTATTTCCCTACAATTTTGATATGTATTTATTAAAGTTTACTTATCTCTATTAATTTTATGTATTTTATTAGCTCCGCCGGTTAATTAAAATCAGTGTAACGGCCTATCATAAGTACCATCACATACATAATATTTCCCGGAAAAAGTTTTCCAAATGCATGTAAATGCATGTCGCCATAGTAATGTTAATCATCTTATTAAGACATTTTGACTGAGATACATTTAAAATCGGTTGGTTTGGGGGGAGCGTTTTGACTCATTTCAAATCTGTTGGTTTGGTGGAACGTTTTGACGGATCGTAGTCCAGCTTCTGAATTTTAGGACGTGGTAACCCTATGCGTTGGGACGTTCCGCAAATGTTGAAGGAAAGTTCCGAATGCTGTGTGCCTGTGCGGGCAACATTTTTAAGCAAAACGAAAATAACCAGTGTGAAAACTTTCATATTCGGACAAGATTTTACGTAATTAGCTGTATGTTTTATTTTAATGAAACTTGTAGCATTTTGAATGAGACAGTTGTAATTTTTAATACTGTTTCTTTAGAAGCCATTTTAAATTAGTATCTCCTACAAACTTCAAAGCTTAATTGTTTTCTAAATACGCTTACAAGTCTGATGGGTTTGTCCAATCCATCGAAAAGGCTTGCCCAAAGAGCCTTATTCAATGTTAATAACTACGTCTCCCACATCCTATCTTAAAATGTTTGCCAATATTAAATATCAGTAAAGACTTAGGCAAGCTACAATTATAATTATAGATTTATTAAATTTTACAAACAGAAAGATTGTCAGAGGGTGCGGATTCAAATCACGCTCGTGGAATTTTTTCCACACTTTTCCAAACTGATTTTTTTTGCAATGAAATTCGCATACATTTTTATCAATCCATAATCATCGAGATTTAAACATTTTATGGTATGTATTGGTGAATTTCCCGGGACCAAAAATTGCGTGGCATCGATGAGATCGGTACTAAAAACTTAGTTGTTATGTTCTAACATTTTTTTCTGGTTAGGTGAAATAGTAATCTATGTACCTAGCACTAAATATTTTATTTGATACGTGAATAGTTAAAGCATTGTTACGGAATACATTTATTCAAATATTTAAACAATACAACGAATGGTTAATAAAAAATCATTTGTCCCAGAACTACCTATCATCGCCGTGTCCTAAACATGTTTAAGAATATTATATATAAACGTTGCATATCAGTGCCGCCTAAGTGCTCGACGTTGAAGGACGTACACAATTGCCTGCGTTTTCGCGCCATAAATGTATGTAATATTCAATTTATATGTCACTGGACATTTTTCTGTCATCGCTGTAGATAAGTATAACTTCTATTCGAATAAGTTTGTTCTCTTGATTAAGCATTCGATATAACGCCATTTCTCTTATGTTTGTTTGTGAAGTGTTTATTGCTTCGAATAATTAATGGACTTTTTGTTATTTTATATTTTTGTCTTGATTTTCATCACCGTGCTTTCATTGCCGTGGTTTGCGTGGCCAAAATTTGCTATGGCAATAAAAAAAAGACACGGCAATGAAAAAAAATTCATTACCATACCTTGTAAAACAGTTTAGTTTCATTGCCGTGGCCAGGTGTTTTATTTCCGTGACTTATTTTTTCATCGCCATGGTATGATTAGACAAAGAAAACATCTTTACCTGTAATACAGAGGTAGTACCGAATAGAGAGCACTTGTTTCTTATAAAAACAGTTTTTTCATTGCCGTGGACGCTTGTTTCATTGCCGTGCACGCATGTTTCATTGCCGTGGCACGAAATTTTTAATCTTGTATATCTCGTTAGTTTTTAAGTTATCTGCCAGATATTAAGCAATAATACAAACATTATCAAAAACTTTAATAAACGCGAATTTAAAAAAAAAACTTAAAGATAAAAAATCCACGGAATGAATATTTTGATGGACCTGTTGAAATTCACTCGTATGTGAAAAAGGAAAGTTCCGAATGGTGTGCGACCGTGAGGCACCATTAACCGTAAGTAAAGCGAAAATAACCAGGTCGCAGAAATGTGGAAAATTGTGAAAGGACGTGATAAATTATTATTGTGGGGAACTTGTCGCATTTTAAAATATGAAGGTTGTAAATTTCTTGTAACTTTCATTATTAACATAGGAAAAAGGCACCAGTGCTCGACAGTAACCAGTGATTGACACATTATTCCGGCCTGGAGTGATAAGAAGCGTTAGGTTTTTTTTTTTTTTTTTAGTTGATGGCTTTGTGCGCTTTGCACATTTAGCCTGTGTCAAAGTAATTTTTAACCGACTTCATCTAACAAGTAGAGTCTGACCAACGAAACGTGACGCGGTCTATTTTCAAAAGTTTTATTATGGCAACAATTTTAAGCTGTCAAACGATTGTCAAAAGTATATAGCGTCTGTGAGTTCTGATAAGGTTTTTTGTTGATTTTGCTTGCAATCATTTATTTATTTATTTATTTATTTATTTATTTATTAAACATAATTAAACGGGTAAAAACCCAATTACATAATTATCTTAAACCTAGGCACATTAATTGCACTTATAAAAAATTAAAAACTAAAAAATGAGACACAATTTGGTAGCTAAATTCGACTAGTTATCCTTTTTGGATTATCAAAAAATATATCTATTTCTGGAAAAGTTACCAGGAGCGCGTTTAGTGCTTCATGCATACGACACAATGGAGAATGCGCGCGCGCCACCGTACGACACGGCGGAGGCGCGAACAGCCGATGTCTACGACCCGAGCGTATACGCAAATAGTTTTCAGGAACATAAAGGCGACACAACTGTTCAACACATTCTGGCGAATCCATAACTCCCCGCAAGATCGCCATAGCCGTTGCGATGTCCACACGAGCTCTCCTGCATTCTAAAGAGTCCATCCCCAACATACCTAGTAAAAACTGGCGAAACCGGTTAAAAGCAATGTAAGGAGGCTATTGTTTACTATGATAAACAAGTTTAGCGAGGTTAAAAGCAAAATGGAAGATAAACTTGCTGAAAAACAACGACAACTGAACGCAATCACGTCGCTTATAGGTTGGTTTTGTGTACTTGAATTTATCATTTAGATACTTTAGCATACCTTCTTTTATTGTTCTCATCTATTATTTTACATTTACTCTGCAAAACTACTGCAATCGTAAACAATTGTAGGTTAATTCTGTATACTTACTTTTTCCTTTTATTCAAAATTAATTACCTACCTAAGTTGACTCTCCAACCAATTTTTGTTTATCTTACAGAAACTTCAAGTAATAGTGAGACAAAACTAAAAATTAAAGAGATTGTCAAGAATACATTACATCACTCGAACAAAAGGAAGTTTTATCTGGTGAAACGCAATATTTGGAAACAATATCGTCAATGACAAGTAAAAACCCATTTTCCAACAAATAACATCGTTCTATTCTACTATGTAAGGTGGTTAATATTAATTATGTTATTTTTCGGTTAGAAATAAGTGTTTCAACTCGAAGAAGAATAAAAAAAGAAGGTTTATTAAATCAAGGAAAATGGAACACACCTGGAAAAAAGTGAGAATGATGATGAATTTGTAGATGCCCACGATTTTGAACGGTCTCCCATGTAGTCATTCGTAGGTCAGGATCAGGTTTTATATATTTTATTGACATCGCACCTTCGGTAAGACAAGGGCATTGTTCCTTGTCTTACCAAAGGTGCGATAATATGTGTGTTCTGCTTTTTGTTTCAGCATGACTGCCATGGAGGAGGTCGAGACTTCTATTTATTTCTTTTGTTTGACATACTTTTTTTTGTTTCATATATCATGCCGCTTCGTTCTCCGAGCACTTTGACTTCTCAGCGCGATGAAGAAGATTTTATTAAACATTTTTGTATTGTATTTTTATTTGTATTGTATCATTTGGTAACGACATATAAGTATTGTAAATGTCGTTACTTCTATAATAAAAACTGTTGAGTTTCTTGCGCCCATTCTTCTCCACAGCTAAAAAATAGACGTCCTGAATGGGTAGTAAGTAAAAAACATTGGACGATTTTCAATATTATTTCATTATTTTTACAATATACAATTTTCACTTTCACTTTGTCTTTGACTTTGATTTTATACCTATACCCACCTACTTGTTTCAAAATGTGTCAATGTGTAAATATTATTATTCGCCATTTTGCAAATTAAGTCATCGCGCAGGTGCTGTCATAGTTTTGCATTGCGATCTGAGAGGTATACCTACTTGATTGTTCCTGATTTTTCATTTTCACAAATGCTTCTTCAAATTATTCTTAAAATTTAATCATATTTATTGATACTACAAATTATGTGTTCGGTTGATCTAGAGTTTAATAAAAAAAATACAAGTATCAACGTCGCTTATTCAGAGTATAATGAGTGTTGACACCCCAAGAATTTTTAAATTTGCCGCCATTCTTGTTTGTCACGTTTCGTTGGTCAGACTCTAATGTATTTATGTATAAATAAACAATATTTCCTTAAATGATGATGATGAATGATATTAGAAATGGGAAGTGAGAAATGATATACCCCCCAACCCCTCGAGTATCTAGTAAAGATCTGAGGCTTTACTAAGTCTTCACGCGAGCTTCTTGAGAGAATCTGAAAAGTGACGTTGCACTGTTTTGTTTAATTTGCCAACACATATGCACACTCACGAACACTTAACGGTTAATAATCCACCATTATTTCACATGAATATTCGACTTATCACAAATTTTGGAAAATAAAGCAAAACCGCAGACATGACGCTTCACTTTCCCGCCGAATAGCATTTTCTAATTCTACCAGATTTCCTTTAAAAAAGTTTAAGGCAAATAAGTCTTGGGTCTCAGAACAAAAAACGTTTATAATTCCATTTTGAAAGGACACGTCATTATTCAATCTGTGGGAAGTAGTGTAAAATAATATATTTTGTTGTACGTCTAACAAAATATGTGGAAATAATATAACTTTCTTGCTCGAAGATTTCTCTCTACCCCGAAAGAAATGTCTCCACAAGGAGCCCTGTTTTCTATCTGTCAATGTCGGTACAGGTCTGCGCGGCTTAAAGCCGTAAGTGTGTACAGCTACAAACCATTATAGACCCTAGTACATTTGAGCAAACGGACTAATTTCTTTTCACATCGACACGTGGCTAATTTCGAAAAAAATTAGTAGACTCATAACGTTACAGCTAATGGGTATGTTTTTTTTTCCAGAGAAATGAAATGTTTTTCGAAAGATGTTGGCGGCCATCTTTTCAAATGGAAATGTGTCTTGTTCAGCCAGCGGGACCGAACGCTACAGAGCTATGTATACCTACTTCTATAATAGTGTGACTTTATTTCCTATGGATCGCGATTTTGAAATTTTGTTTTCGTTAACTTGATTGAATGGTAAACAAAACTCGCAATCAGCGTGTATCGTGAAATGTCGTTCTGACATTAATGCAAAAATCGATCACGTTAACGAAAATGAAGATTGTTGCAAACGCTGGCTGAACCCTACGAGATAGATCAAAATAATGTACTACAGTATTGTACACCTTAAAAAGGTCTACAAAAAAGTCCGCGATGGTGTATGTCTATCTCTTAGGGATAACCCACAGTAATCATTTTTTATCCTTTACTTTTTAGAGAAATAATGGCTTATTTACGAAGCGATTTTAAGCAATACAGCATTAATCCTTATCCAATACTTCATTTCCTACTCCACCTTAAATACATTGTGCATTTAATATAGATCAATATGGCCCTTTACAGCATGTAATTTAAATGAATATTTTCGAAGATATTACAGATTTAAAATGTAGTGACATAGCGGTTGCGTGTATCAGCATTGCACCCGTGCGAAGCCGGGGCGGGTCGCTAGTACCTACGGCATAAAATGCAACTCACTTCGTTTGTTAGGGTGGGTAGTAACAGTTGTTTGCCTTTGGCATGGCAATGGCAACTAAGACTCGCACTAGAAACCCAGACGTTACTGCTTAATTACCAATTTCCGTTTTTTATCAACGTGATCGAATTCTTAGTCAATAGATACACTTGTTAGAAACTGACAAAACCGAATTTTTTTTTCAATATAATTTGTATGGAAATGAAAAACATGACGTCACTATTTTCTTCCGTTATTGAGCGTTTATTAATGTTTATCATGCTCAGGTTAAATAAAAAGAATGTTAATGTTTAAAAGAACTGTAACTTAATTTAATTTATACATTTAATTTTCTGGCATTAATTAATATTTTTGTCGACTCCCTATTGGTCAATATTCGCAACTTATGACCGCTATATATAACGATCACAGACAACATTAATTAAAAGAACTCAACGTTTGTACGTAAAGCTCATAGTTACTCATACTTTACAGAATATAGGTCACTGCTACGAGTTTATATGGAAAGCGTGCGTGACAAAGTGACAATTTAAGAACTTTTAGCAAAATTACGTAGTTCAGGCAAGCGTTATCTATCATCATATTTGCTACATCAACTCAAGCGTCGAACTTCACTTTTGAGAGAGGAGTTCGATGGCGTTGGCTAGTGAGTTCTGATTCCGATCCTGCAAGTTAAGCAACTGTCTTAATGGCGGTTCATCGGATGGTTGACATTCATATCTTTTTTAATTCTTTAACTTATTTTGAGACTTTTAACACACAGTGACAAATACCAGTCCCATCATATCTTAAAAATGACAGTTGACAGTCATGGTAAAAATAAGAACATTTTGAAGTTGTTTATTTAGAATTAAATATATTTTGTTTCAATAGAGTGTACTCCTCTAGTAAAACACATAATTTCAATAAATTAATTAGAATAGTAATAAAATTGGTAGTATTTTTAATTTACCTATACATATTCGGTGTATTAGTTAGTTATTTTAACTATTTTTTATTGAAACAAAAATGAAAAAATATTTGGGACAAAGTTCCAAATTAATGTAAATTTATTTTACATACTAAAACATTAAATCATTACATAGAAAGAAAACGAGACACAACAGTGCAAATAAAAAAAAAACTTAAAGAAAGGCTGGAAGGGCCTAATCCTTTTGCCGGAATAAAAACCCGGAATAAAAATTTACAGAAAATAGATAACAAAAACATTTCCGTTGTGGCGGGTAGGGTTGACTGCCCGATCATGATGCAGTGTGTAAAACACAATGCACAACAATGCACAAATTGTAAGTTTTTTTTTATTTTCTGTCTTGCGGACAATACCTTTTTCATTTAATTTTATATACTCTTTATCTGAAATAAATATTTGAAATGAATTGAATTGAAAAAAAATGGAATCATAATTTTTTTAACAAAGTTATTTAGACTAATAAAACAGCTTATTACTTAAAACAAAACTACTATTTAATTACATCTTATAAAACAATATCTCACAATAAATAAAAACTTCTCGACCACGCTCACAGGACGCTTAAGTTCTGTCCTAGTCAGTCAGATAGACTTAAGATTAATTTGAAACCTAAGACTCAAAACTTATTTAAGCAATACGCCTTAATTTTGACCGCGAAGGTTTGATGCAGAAAGTCCTATCACGTGTAAGGAACGGTTGGCCCAGCCCACAGCGACCCTGTTACCTTTTAATTTTCTTGCTTTTAGCCCCGTCGTCGCCGCCACAATCCTTGGGGAATCGCGACGGAATGAAAGTACCCTGTGTCAACCAAGCAGTGTGTAAGTACACTCCACTGGGAACGGAG
Organism: Eudonia lacustrata; assembly: GCA_947562085.1. Classification (NCBI taxonomy): domain Eukaryota; kingdom Metazoa; phylum Arthropoda; class Insecta; order Lepidoptera; family Crambidae; genus Eudonia; species Eudonia lacustrata. The sequence continues at coordinate 20,585,227 of OX387320.1, forward strand.
TGAACGAGCTCCTTTATAGACTTAATACCGCTGCTTAAAGGTGCAACAAACTACAATATTCGTTTTTTTTGTATTTATAGATTTATCCTATGTTGTCTTGTCTTATCTCATCTTATCTTATCTTATTTCCCATTAGCACTTCGACCCATCGGGATCTTTTGTGCAACCACATCCTTTAAATTTCTTCCTCCAATAATATCCAAAGATATAGATTTTACATAACTGCAGCGCCCGCCAAAATATATAGATAATATTGGACGAACGTGATAATATTGGAAAAGGTGAAGCCGAGGCACACATACTAAGTCCACCAATGCCCTGGTGATGTTCAAATAATGCCCGGAAATCACAAATAAGTTGACAATTTTCGAACTCCATTATGTTCACTTGTTTCTTTTTTTAAATTCAACCTAAATATTTATTTAATAATCTATTTGCAAGACAGTTCGATATTTAAAACCTGTGAACGGTTTGAACGTGACCTCCTTAGTTGCCAAGTTTTACAGTAAACAGTTCGTTACATTTTTAAATAACACGACACTGATTATTCATAGTTATATCCGCATTCGGCGTGCTGAAAACAACAGAATTGGATTTTTATACCGATTTCAGAAGAAAATTGTCTTTAAAAAATATTCTATGACTCTCCATAAAAATCAAACGTCTACCACGCTGCATCTACCGCCTAGTCTCAATATAAAACACAATAAACAACGCAATCCGACCCGAATAGGCTAGCGAGTGAAACGGGCAATCACTTTAACGGGCCCCAACGATCCCGCCGATTCAATATCCTATTTTATTCCTACCTGTTTCCCATAAGGCTGCTTTTCCACCAAGCTGGCGAGGTAGCTCGGTGTGCGAGGAACAATCTACCAAAATTTTATACCGCGATAATGGTATGACGTTTTTTACGAGTATACGACCAAGTATGGACCAAGTAATCAATTGGGGCATTTTTAATAATGCCCGAGCATTATGATTAATGACAAGCTACTTTGGGCGAAGTAAATAATTATCATTTGAACTTTCTTATTTATCACATTGCCTAGACATTATGAATATTGCCATGTGGTTTCCGGGCAATCTGATAATACCCTGTATTTTACACTAGCTGTGCTCGCGACTTCGTCCGCGTGGAATAGTGACTTTCGGCAGCATTTTTAATTTTTTAGGCTCTTTTCCCGTTTTTGCAACATTTTTCACTGATGCTTCGCTCCTATTGGTCGCAGCGTGATGTTATATAGCCTAAAGCCTTCCTCGATAAATGGACTATCCAACACAAAAAGAATTATTCAATTCGAACCAGTAGTTCCTGAGATTAGCGCGTTCAAACAAACAAACAAACAAACAAACAAACAAACTCTTCAGCTTTATAATATTAGTATAGATTGCACGGGGTGCGAGGAGGAGAACAAGGGGTTCTATAATTTTTAAACACAATTCATTAGCCAATTTTCATTCCACAAGCAACATTTTGTCAACGTTTCATTTCACACACGATTGCTTTAACAATGGCATCAAAACATAAACATTCAAATGGCAAGATGTTATTTTATAAATCATCATTTTATTTTATTTTAAAAGATAAACTGACATGTCAACAATTTTCAGCAAACAAAAGGTACGTTTTACAAATAATTAATTTGACCAAAATATAACGCATATATTTTTTAAACAATACAATAATAATATTCAAAATGTTGTTTCTGGGGTTTCGCCGCCCGCTGCCGCGGCAGGCTCGCTTCGCTCGCTCGGCTCGCGCTTTGTTTTGGTCACTGATGTAACCTAACCTAACCACTCCAAACCTTTCCAACACTCACCTTTCTGTTCTTTGTGACTCTAGTGGAGGACTGTGCCCCGGTCCCCTCTGCTCTCCGTTCTTCCTGGCCGGAATATTGCCTAATGTCTTACTGGCCAAGTAACCATTATATTAAATTAAAATTGATTAGGTAATAGATCTTTGGCCATTTAACGTATTTGTGATTTTTTTGACGTTATTGTGCAAAAAACAGTAATAAAACCAGGTTTCATTACTTTGCCCCATAGGTGATAAACATTATAAATAATGCCCGGGCGATTCGATTATTTTATTAGTTGTAATCACACTGCCCTGTCTTATTGGGCATTATTCAAACTGCGCGGGCATTTTTTATAATGCCCTATTAATCATTTGGTCCATAACTTAAGCATACAAAACGACTGTACAAAATGGTTCGAACTGTTTCTTTCGAATTTCGAACGCAGCGACAGCACACATGTTATTACACGTTACGATCGGGACTTCTTTTGGGCGCTGTATCGTATTCTACCTTATGTACTGCAGGAAAAGGAAGCTACCATATTGGTAGATATTTTCCTCGCATACCGCTTAGCTATCTCGCATTATATCTATTGGAAAAGCAGCCCAAGCCTTCGCACCTTTCACGGGTAAAAAAAACAAAACACGAAGATAGTGAGAACGGGTAATTGTTATGAGATTATGGCTTTCAAATCCGCTTACCCGTGCACTTAAACGAGGCAACTTACTTGAAAACTTAATTGTACATTTTAATTACTATATTGGAAGATTATTTAATCTCGCACTCGACTATAATTTCCACTAAAGTGTTTGAAGAAGCTTTACAAACTCCTTAGAATAGATATAACAGGCCTTCTAAAGTAAATTAGTAGAAATGTCAGCAAGATCAGTTGTTTTTTACTATTTTTGTAACGAAGACGTAAATAAATAAAAATAAAAAAACTTAACATATATAAAGAATTTTTCTTAGTAATTAATAATTAGTAATTAGTTGTTCATAAGTATTGCATCATGATTCAACATACAGCTTCAAGCACAACTGTTTTAGTTTGTTTTTAATAAAAGTACAATATACATTAGAGAAAGAGACAAAAATTTGATCTTACAACTTCATCATCAGCTCATTTTTATGTCCCCACTGCTGGGACACGAGTCTTCCCTATGGATGGATAGGGAGAACGGGCCATAAACCAACACGCGGGCCCAGTGCGGTGTGCTTACAACTTACTTAATTATAATTACCTATATGTGGGCATTTGTAAATGGCATTGGTTAACTCACATTGTTTAGTAATAGTTAATATTTGACTGTAAATCTTACAACAAGCAAATAGACAATAAACAAATAAATATGGGCTATAAAGGAAAGATAAAGTGCAGTAAACAGTATATCTATATCTATACTATTAATAAAGAAGTTTGTGACTTTGTTTGTTTCATCGTCATCATCATCTTATCACCCTATACACATCCATTGCTGGACACAGGTCTCTCCAAGTGCACGCCACTGAGCACGACCCGATCTCAAACTTTATTTGTTTGAGGAAACTAATCTCTGGACGTGCTTGTCCAATTCTAAAAAATCTTTCACAGACCTAAATTAAAAAATTAAATATAAATGTTGCCTCGATTTACTAACATAGTTCTTAAGCTTTCATTGTTACTAACTAATATGGATGGAAATCTGAAATAAAAATATTTTATTTTATTTTTATTTTTATTTAAAATAAGTCCTACCACCAACCATAACCGAGTACAATCATGTACCCGCTGGGAATTGAACTCGAGACCTCTGTGTTTGAGAGCGGTAGTCTTAACCATAGATCACAGAGGTTTTCATTGGTGGGAGTAATGCTTCATTCCTCGCGGGTAACACAGGCTACCTATATATTATTTTAATTAAAAAAAAAAGATTCTGAAGATTCTGATGTATCTTTTTTTTTTGCGAATCAAAGTATTGAATTTCGTACGAAATCCAAGTGGACGAGGTAATAAGAAAAGTGCTAATAATTAATAAAATAAATAAAAATTAAGAAACATACCAAATCAAATAGCAGCAACGACGACAAGAGAATAAGATTAAAACAACAGAACGTTGTCACTTTGTTAACAAAATGTAAAAGTAAATATTTGTAAAAAGAGTATTAATTTCGTAACACGTTCATCATAATCTTAATCATAATCTTTTCAGTCCTGTGCGAGCCTCATCCACTGCCTTCCGTCCGCCCCAACGATATCGTCTGACCACTTGGCGGATGGTCTACCTCGAGGCCGCTTCTCATCTCTGGGCCACCCACCACTGACCACTCTGTCACTGCCTTGATCCATCATCCATCCAGTAACAAAGTGCAGCTTCTTCAATTTGTTATCATTTCATGTAGGGACGATATCCGCGGTGAAGTTTTCAGAGTTAAGTGGTTTTTAAGCGAGTATTTTAGTCCCCATCCCCACGACTCGGTCAACCCGAACCGAGGTCCTATAGCCTTTAGGGGCGCCCTCGGGTTGTTCCGCTCCCGAACTGATCCGGACCCCTCGGAGAATCTAGTAAGATACGAGCCTGAAAGCCTCGGGCTGTTATGTATGTCAAAACCCGGTGACGCTAAAATACCCAGTGGCAAAGAGGAAAAAGAAAGAGAAAAGAGAGCATTTTAATATGGCAAGCTGGGCTTTTGAGCTAATATGGAACCGCCAGTGCACAAGACAGTTTTTCAGTATCTAGGACGGATATCACAGGTCTCTCCATTTAAACAAAACGCTCTACGATAAGACTCGTCAGTGTTTTTCAGATATAAAAACGCAAAGCAAACGCTTCATATCTAATCCAGCATTAAAATTTAATTTCGAATATACGGATGATTGTCGGGTTAGCGTACCGAACAACGAGAGCGTGTATGTGCACATACTAGCTAATGCAAGTGAACGGTCGACCTCAGAGCAGGTAACCATAGTGGCTTACCCGACCGACAAACACGGCGTTGTTGGCTTTAAATACTAATTGCTTAGCGGCGTATTAGCTTTTGCAGATGCAGTTCTTTGTTCTTTTTAAGGAACTAATAAATCTATAGAGGATGTCTAAAAATATTTTTTGTTTTTTTTTTAAGTTTTCTTCTCCGTGTAAACCTGCGGTATAGTTTTGGAGAATGTCACACTAGGGAAGACTAAAACGCTATGAACACCCAATTGAGCAGCTACTTGGGGATCTTAAGCTGTTATCAATGTTACATTTGATTCAACCCAATTCCACAGTACTGGATCCAATGTTTGCTGCCGAGTACGCCATAATGAAAGCTATTAATTTTTGTTGTACTAAGGCCGGCTTGCACAAAACTTACTAAATGCGTTTAGCGCTAAACACGTTTAAAATGTCATTCCATTACTGTCATTTGTTGGAAGTTTAAAGAGACAGATTTATACTTTAAACATTTTTTTTTAATCTTATTTTTTTGGAGGCTTTTGTCTATTCATAGACATGTCAGCCTCATCGTAACCTAACCTTAATGTTTAATTAAATCTACTTATTACTTAAGGGTGCGCCGTCCATAAGTGACAAGTGTCATATGTTTTATTTGAAATGTCGTCGTCCATATTTATTTGATGCCGCGCGGCCATACTAATTTTGTATGGGGAATTTAAGGTGCTTAATAAAAAATAATTATTTAAATAACCACTTGATGAATCGAAAATGTAGTCTAGCAATTTGTAGTTTATCCATTGATGATTGTTTAGACAAAATCAGAGGTACAATAATTTAGATAAACTATAAGAAATCTACTAAACGCCGCCACTCTTGATTTTTGCCCAACTTTAAATGATATTGTAGAAAAAACTATAGCGTGTTATGAATTTATGGTTCTGACAAATTGTAAACACGTTCCCTATGATACTGAATATATATATATTTTGTTCATTTAATACGATTGTATTTTCAATTATATCTACTTAACCGTAACTGCATTTTTGGCATTTTTTTGTCGGCGCACCCTTAAATAAAAGACAGGAAAGGGACTCAGTGATGTGACAAACAGTCCACCAAACATTTTGCAGCTTTCGAAGTTGGTTCTGCTAGAATACTTGTAAATGCCCCTATATCATATTTATTAATATTAAACTTTTGCATCATTGAGTCCCTTTCCCTTTGATATTTCTTACATTCCGTAAGAATGTGTTGAACATCTTCAACTGCACCACAGAGATCACAATTAGGTGAATTGACCTTTCTCATTAGGTATGCAAACTTATTAGCAGGATAGTGTCCGGAAACCAATCTGTGTAGCATGACAATATATTTTCTATTTATCCTTAAATTATAAAACCATGGTATTCGAGGAGGCTGACATTGGATTGTTTTGAACCAAATTCCTTTTTCCGTACTTCTTTTATCAAAATATTCTTTAAACTGTTCATAGCATTTTATTTTAAAATTACTTTAAACATGTTTAGCGCTAAACGTGTTTAGTGAGTTTTTGTGCAAGCCTGCCTTAGTGTGTGCCAAAAAATATATTTCTTTCTTTCTTTCTATAAAGACGCTAGTAGTAATAGTCTATATACTGGTCCACTGTTGAATAACGGCCTTCATCGTTGAATTGAAATAAGTCATGGCTACAATTCATTGATATGGAATTATTTACTATTACAGACGACCTCCTTGATCGAGTGGTTTGTACACCGGTTTTCATGGTGTCGCCATCTCTGAGGTCCCGGGTTCGATCCCCGGTCGGGTCAATTTAGAAATTATTGTTTTTCTAAATTGTCTCGGGTCAGGGTGTTTTCTATGTATAATAAGTATGTATTTAAGTATTTTAAGTATGTTTATCCATTGTCTAGTAACCATTTAACGAGTTTCATAACGAAGCTTAGCTTTGGCTAGATAATTGGTGTAAGTGTAGGAAATTTTAATAAAAAAAAATAACAATAACAATCACCAGCACGCTTGCCAAATGCGGGTTAACCTTAACTATGCATTGAAAAATACAAAACACACTTGTGCCAACTTGATAATTGAAATCAATACCTCCAATCGGGACGAGCTCTTTGCTACTCTGCCGCCGAACCGATATAAAACCTTCATCAGCACCAGCTCATTTTTTATGTCCTCACTGCTGGGAGAAACACTACAGGGAGAACAGGCCACAACCCGCGTAGACGATCACACCAACCGATTGGTGGTTGTTAACGACTGCTAGTGCAGCGACCAACGGCATTACGTGCCTACTGTAGGTGGCATGCGTCCACGAGTTGTTGTTTGTGGAGCCGGCGCGAACCTCGATTGGTGCGCTTGCGACCTTGCGCCCTCTCGCATCCACGTGACAAGCGATGCGCGCGGCCGGCGCACGAGTGCACGGAGGAGCTCAAGATGATACATTTTTGGTCACCTTACCGATAACCGGCTTTTGCGAAAGTTGCTTGTCTTCAGCAATCGCAGACCGCGCGTTAACCACAGCTGCGCTATCGAGCTCCTCATAAAAATAAAATACCTTAGTCATTCGTTATTAATTGACTAGCTGTGCCCCGAGGATTCACCCGCGTTAATTAGCTCTCAAAAAAATATTTTCCCGTTTTTGCAACAGTTTTCATTGCTGCTCCACTCCTATTAGTCATAGCGTGATGTTATATAACCTATAGTCTTTCGCAATAAATGGACTTATTCCACACATAAATAAATTTTAATTCGAACCAGTAGTTCCTGAGATTAGCGCGTTCAAACAAACAAACTCTTCAGCTTTATAATATTAGTATAGATATAGGAGTCCGACGTCGATGATTTATAATAAGAAAGACACCCGATTCCAACAAACAAGAGCGATCAGTTACAAATGGGAATAACAAAGGATGGCCGAACATTATACTCCACAAAGTTGGTACCTACTACGCATTATGCAGAACTAGCTGCGTAAGTCGCGAGAACTTTTATCATTATTCTTTTTAGTGAGAAGCAATTTGTCTTCATTATTTCTTTCTTTGGATAAATTGCTTCCAGATACACCTTATACATCGCGGATTTAACTTTAGGTACTTCAGTCATCATCTATAAATCATATCTACTATATATATACAAATCTATCTACATAATTATAAAAAAATCAATTGCTGTTCGTTTGCCTCGCTAAAACTCGAGAATGGCTTTTATGAAAACCAACCTTATTAACCAGGCTGTGTAACATTAACGATTCAAAACAGACGAAAGAGATGCATTTAAACCAATTTTACCTAATTAATAAGATCCTTTTGACTAAGTGGGTATGCTTCGTTTGTCTGTTTTAGTAGGTATATTGTTTCGACCAATTTGCTTGTTCGTAGTTCGTTTGACTAACGAATTAAAAGAAAATTAAAAAATTAACCATATTAACTTTTTTTCTTATTTGCCAAGATCCTTTTTAGAATATAGAATATAAAATAGAATATATTTGTTTTGCGTATGAACAGGGTACATGGGGAGATGTTATAACATTGTTATGCTCATCCTATTCAGCTAACTATGGTAGCATGCAAAAGTAAATTAGTATAAAAATTTAAAAACAATTGAATTATAAAATTACAAACAAAACAATCATTAATCAAAATTCATTTAAGGCTGTATGGTGTATGGTGTACCATGGTGTTTACCAATAGGGATGTTGACTATATAATAATTAATTCCAAAAATTAAACGTATAATTAAACGTTTAATTAATGTTTTAAAGAACTGTAACCTTACAGTTCTTTAAAACATCAACCTATTTATTATTTGACCTAAGCATTACTCTAAAAATTATTAAAAATAAACAAAATAGTGACGTCATAGTTTGCCATTCCCATACAATTTCTAGTGAAAGTAATAATAGTAATCGTTTTGATAGTTTTTTTTTTTAATTTGATGGCTTCGTGCGATTAGCACATTTAGCCAGTGTCAAAGTATTTTTTCTTACAAGTAATACATAATATATAAACAATATTTCCTTCCTGTATGATGATGATGAATGATAACAGAAATGAGAAGTGAGAAATGATATACCCCCCAACCCCTCAAGTATCTCAGTAAAGATGTGGGGCTTTACTAAGTCCTCGGGCGTACTTCTTGAGAGAATTTGAAAAGTGACGTTGCACTGTTTTGTTTCATTTGCCAACACTCATGCACACTCACGAACACTTAACGGTTAATAATCCACCATTATTTCACATTAATATTAGACATAACATAAATTTTATAAAAAAAAACAAAACCGCAGGCATGACTCTTCACTTTCCCGCCAAGAAGTCCGTTTTGATAGTTGCTAAAATGGTTTATCCCACCAGCCCACAAAAAGATATATGAAGTACCTAAATATACATACTATTACGATAAGCGCACAAGACATTGGCTGACCCCAACGCTACTAAACGTATTACCAAAACCACAGAGTAGATATCCGAAACCACTATTGGCCAAATGTGATAATAACATAACAAGAAATTGCTTAAAGAGTATTTTACGAAGGCATTATTTGACTATGTGTCCATAGTTTGACAAACTAGGGGCACATGGTTAATTGGTGTCTCGAAAATATCAATTAATAAGTTCTGTAAGTTATTTTAATTATTTAGTAAGTTATTATTAATATTTTTCTATAAAACGTACTAAGTGCCCACGAGAACGCTGCCGACAAACCGTTTTACGGTTTGGCATGGTATTGCCCAAAATACCACAGTAAACATTTTTTTTTTTGAGAAAATAAATTAAAAAAAAACGATCTTTTTGACCAATTAGAAGTTATGCTTAAATCAATTTGCTGCCGATTTGTTTGTTCGTAGTTCGTACACCGCACCCAAAGCGTTATTCAAATCTGTGCTGAACAGAACTTCCTTATTTTGTGACGGAACACAGCGGCTGATCAATAAGCGGAACCTGATAGCTGGCATCGTCACTGACACGTATCAGCTTACTTTAGTTAACGCGTAAATCTACAGGATCATATCTCAGAGTAATGTCTCTCAATCCCCCCTCCTCTCCCCACCACCCCCAAGGGGCTTACGGGCTAAAGTGCCACGCCGACGAGGGGGGTTCGCCCGCTGAAATTTTTAAAGGCTTTTACGAGATAGGTAGGTATTTTCATTCGATCCCAACTCAGATAAAAGACGGCAGTTACTATCGAATTTGTCATTTATGTTCTTTAGGAATTTATGCGTTACGTAATTTGCGGATTTGCGGGGTGGGACGCGACGACTCACTGAGCGAATGGCAAGTGGAGGTTTTGTTTTTATGCTTTGCGAATGTATCAGTTTCGCTATACGTTTAAGTTAAATTAATATTTGTCTTCAAATGTCTGAACTTATGCTAAGAATCGATTAGGTTAAAAATGGAGGCTCTCTTTACCGGACATCCTCAACAATGACGATGCTATGTTGTATTTATAATTTTACGCCAATTTTGTTGTGAAAATATTAAGATCGGATGTTGATGACGTTAGTTGTTGAATTTGGCTTACAAAGTAATAGTAGAAAGTGTTGATTAATTTCGGCGGGTTGGACCAGATCCCCGACAGCACTGTTGATGGTGCACCTGACCCGGCATGGCATGGGGTACGGGTTCGAATCTGAATTGATTTGTTATTCGCAACAACACAAACTGAGGCGGGGCCCTGATTGACCTATTTTTTGTTTGTTTTTATTTTTATGTTTATAGTACTCTCTCTCTCTCTCTCTCTATCTGTATATATATATCGCTCTCTCTCCCTAAGAGACACACCACAACATAAGGAGACTATAGAAAGTAAGCTTAAGAGGAAATACTAAGGTCGACTGAATTAAAAAAATATGTATGAAAAGTAGACAAAATCAACGTTTCGTAGTCCCCTGATTCCTCCTCCAAAACTGTACCGATTTAATTACTATTTTCATTGAAAATTAAAGAAAAGCTTTGGCTGTGTCCCTATGTCTTGCTTTTTTTTATACCTCGTCTCACGAGCCTTCCCTACTGATGGATAGGGAGAACGGGTCATAAACCACCACGCGGGCCCAGTAAACCAATAAACCAGTGCGGGTTGGTGGTTGTTAACGATTGCTAATGCAGCCGGGACTCCACGTGCCTTACGAAGCACGGAGGAGCTCGAGATGATACATTTTTGGTCACCCATCCGAAGACCGGCCTTTGCGAAAGTTGCTTAACCTCAGCACTCGCCGACCGGGCGCGTTAACCACTGCGCCATCGAGCTTCTCAGCAGTCTCCTTATTTTTTGGCTAGGGGAAGCCCGGGCAGCGCGGATAAGTTAAGGAAAAGCAAAAAACTAACACTGAAATAATCAACTTAGGAACATCGTTTATTTTTCATTTATGGCAACTTTATCCTTTGCAAATGTAACATCAAAATTAACAAAATATACTATCTTCATATTGAAAAAATCATTTTTTAAACTTCTTCCATTATCCGCTTTACCGACCCGGTCGGGTAAAGCGGATAAGCTACGTCAGTAAAGCGGATTAGGTAGTTACTCCTGACAGTCATCGCAGAAATAGCAGCCAATTCCACCATACAACGTACAATTTTCATGTGCCCAACGGTGGCACTCTGAGCATTGGATCCAGTCTTCTATAGGTGGATCCACATACTCTTCGGTGCAGACCAGGGGCCCAACCGCCTAACCGATCGCTTTGACTTCGTGTGTGGTTTACGACGTCATCTTGTCGTTTCGTGCCGTCTATGAAAGCAATATCGAAAGCTTATAGCCTTTAGCTTTTGATATTGCTTTCATTGGCAGTGCAAGGTGGCAAGATGACGACATAAACTATACGCGTAGTCAAAGCTCCCTGTGTGGTGCCGGGGTTAAAGAATTGCACCACCCCATCTCTTCCCGTGGGTGTCGTAAAAGCCGACTAAGGGACTATTCCAGAGGATGGGCAGCAGCATCTCTCTGAGGTTACCCTCAACCTACTGCGATCGCCAACCCGCCTGCCAAGCGTGGCGATTACGGCAAATACCCCTCATATCCTTGGGGGAGGCCTTTGTCCAGCAGTGGACGTATTTTGGCTGGGATGATGATGATGATGATGATGATGTAGTCAAAGCGATCGGTTAGGCGGTCGGGGGGCAGGCATGAATATTTTCCTTTTACTTTTTTGGTGATATTAGGTGTTTTTTTTCTTTGTCCTGGCTTTTCCTGTTTTTCCTCTCTTTGTCATTTTTTCCTTTGTCTCGGCATCTAAATCTGAGATTTTAGTTTTCTTACTATATTTTTTTTGGATATGGATAACTTATCCGCTTTGCCCTATCTGCTTTGCCCAAAACGTGTATTTCTAAACATACCTACTTTTCTTAACATTTCAATACCGTAAAATGTTTAAGTTTTGTTTATATAATTTTTAACACAAATTTTGTTGCGAACAAAAACGAGTAGGATTTCAACATACCTGCACCCTACTGACATATTTGTAAAAATATTATGATCGGATGTTAATGACTGTAATTGTTGACATTGAATGGGCGCCTTTGGCTTTCAAAGTAAAAGGTAAATAGTGTTGAATAATTTCAGCGGGCTAGTTAGAATCACGATAGCTCAATTGGGACTCTCCCAACCTGACCCGGTAAGTCAGCAGGTTCAAACTTGCTCGTGGAATTTTTTTCAACATTTGTGTTTTTGTAATTTCAATGCCGGCTCAATGTATTATTAATATCACAATAGAAAACATTGTTAATCTGCAAAACTAAATCGTTCCTGGGATAGCTAACAGTAAAAACAAATGAAATGAGAACAAACCTGATCGAAAATCGTAAGAAAAACTGTCAAAACAATTTTTTTGTCACAAAAAAAACGAACAGCACCAGTTGCTTTGAACTAACTGTCATGGCGTAGTCAGAGGGGTCACTCGCCTACGCAGCCGCAACTTGTAACGCCATCTCTTATTGTTTTCCAGAAACATCGCTTATTCACTTTACCTGGGTTATTATTCGCTTTAGCCGGGCTTCTCCTTCACATTCTACTACATTTACAGTATGTTTTACGAACGATTATGTACCAGTTCTTGCTAGGCAAAACTTCCAAGCACACGATTAGCTACAATGCCTAATAAAATATGTAAGCTCGTGAGGGGAAACCTGAAAGCCTTCTAAAAAGGGGGGTATTAGCTCGTTATAATGGGCTACATGTTAGGGAGCCTTTGTTGGACTAACTTTAAAAAATTCTCTATTTTATGAGCCTAAGCTCTAAAAAAGTTTACAATGTTTATTAGTTTTTCATTTAAAAACACTATTGTAAATTGTACAAAAAAAAATACTGTAACGAATACATGATTTATGATTGCGATTGTGGGTCAAACGAAACACGCTAGCCAATGTTAGATAATTAAAGTGATTAAATAATCAAAATAAACAACGCAAAACCAGCACAACAATGCCAGCATGTTTTTGAGGGCAGACAATCCATTCATATTTTCAGTTAAAAAAAACGTTTTACCGATTGAATGGTTTTGATGAAAAATACTAATTTTGGAGATTTTTTGCAATTCAAATTTGAAATGTGCATTTACATGCCAAAAACTGTAGTTACTTCAATTTGTAGGTAAACAAGGGTCCCGAGTTCATATACCCGTCTGAAACACACTCTGTATTTCAGATTTTGATTGATTTGAGATGAATAGCCTGAGTGTGTGATCATTTAACATGCAATCTAAAAATAAAATAGGAAATCTAAAATAAAATAAAAAAATTACATCTGAATGGAATTAATTAAAATGTGATTTATTGTTGACGTCTTATTATTTCTCTGTGACGATGGCTTTGGTCCTAAATCAATAATGAATGTTTTAATATATTTTACTTTATCTTAATTTTATTATATAATTTTACAATATGTTATTGACATAGTCACATCTAAGTAAATATTGTAATTTTTAATTTTAGTAAATTTAGAATTATAAATAAGTACCTAATTAATATCAAAGACAAAATATTTGTATATCGACAGATCGATAAAACATGTATGTGTTATCCTCTAATAATTACATCATTGTTACCATGTTTTATGCAAATAAAGATTTAATGATTTATGATTTTATGATTATGAATCGCGGTGATAGCCAATACTCATATTTTTTTAAGGGATCTCAACGATGAAGGCCCTTAACCAGCAGTGGGGCAGTTAAAAGACTATTTACTATACTTTCAGATACAACAAAGAAAAGCATAAAATATAATAAAATTTAAATGACAGCTTACCAATACAGTAAGCAACCGACATTGAACAGAGATTAACCAGAATATTTTACGTTAGCATTAAATTCACGCTACAGAAAGCTTTGTATTTCATCTCTAATGTCCAAGCAAATCAGATAAGGTGTTTTATCTCGCTCGTCACAAACAGCCAGACACAAAGGCTTCGGGTACAAAACCTGTCACAAAGAGGTATAAACAACTACTAACTACTTACCCTTTGAAACTTATTGTTGTAAGCCCTTTGATTCGGACGCGAGTTGTGGCGGAGATGAATTCAAAAGAGTTGTAGAGGGTTTACTTAGTTCTAGCACAAAATAGGAGAGGAGCTCGATGGCGCAGTGGTTAACGCGCCCGGTCTGCGAGTGCTGAGGTTAAGCAACTTTCGCAAAGGCCGGTCATCGGATGGGTGACCAAAATTTATCATCTCGAGCTCCTCCGTGTTTCGGAAGGCACGTAAAGCCGTTGGTCCCGGCTGCATTAGCAGTCGTTAACAACCACCAATCCGCACTGGGCCCGCATGATGGTTTATGGCCCGTTCTCCCTATCCATCCATAGGGAAGGTTCGTGCCCCAGCAGTGGGAACATAAATGAGCTGATGATGATGATGATGATGATGATCACAAAATAATGAGAATGCGTAAGCCTCATACAAACGCGCTGGAGAAACGCACACATAGATATAGACAACCTCCGTAGCCGAGTGGTTTGCTCGCCGGACTTTGGGCGGCGCTAACTCTGAGGTCCCGGGTTCGATTCTCGGTCGGGTCAATGTCGAAAACGAACTTTTCTATATTGTGTCGGGTCTGGGTAGTTGTGGTACCGTCGTTGTTTCTTATTTCCATAAAACGAATGCTTTAGCTACCTTGGGATCAGAACAATGTATGTGATGTTGTCTAATCCTACTAATATTATAAACGCGAAAGTTTGTAAGTAAGGATGTTTGTTACTCTTTCACGTAAAAACTACTGAATGGATTTGGATGAAATTCGGCATACAGATAGTTTATAACCGGAAATAACTCATAGAACACTTTTTATCCAGATATCCCTACGGGAACGGGAACCACGCGGGTGAAACCGCGAGCGGCCACTAGTATTTAATATATTAATATATTTAATATAGACAACCCCTAACGAAGACGGAATCTCGCAACAGCTACTTTCGGACTGTTCCGAGCTGTTCCGAAACCCGTTTTATTTTTATTTTTTAGAGGAGAGAGATTGCTGATTGCCTCAGACGGCATTTTCAGCTTCACCGGGCTTGTTTGGGGGCGGCGAGAAACTTAAAGCACGTTCCTCAAGCCGTGTGAAACGAATCACCTTCGGAGGTTTTCTAGAGGGAACGGCATCACGCGCTAGTGTGTCCCCGTGCCCTACTAGATTCTCCGAAGGGTTCGGATCGGATCGGGGAGCGGAACAACCCGAGGGCGCCTCTAAAGGCTCGGACCTCGGCTCGGGTTGACCGGGCCGTGGTGGTGGAGAGAAGCACCCAGGTACATGTCTGTACCTGGTATAGAGCGCGTGTGAGCCGGCTCGTCGTACCCTTGTTCTACGAGTACGGTGTCTTGAGCCTAAACTAGTGTGTAGTAAACTTACCTTCTAGTTTCTCCTTATGTTCTGGTTCTTGTCCAAATAGAAATACGCAGAAGAGCTGAGTAAATTATTTGAGCAAACCGTCAGAGTCAACCGTTCACTGTTTGGAGGTGACTTGTGACAAATTACAATTTTTCCAATGGAGAGTTTATGTTTGACAAACAAGTCGAAAGGACTTAATTGGATTTCTTAAGACTTTTTATTTTTTTTGGTTTATTACATAAAAACCTTGTTGTCTATCTCGCTGTGTGATAAGATAAGATATTATATAAGATGAAAATATTAAACAAACCCTTTACCAGCAACCTAACCGAGTAAAAAGAAATATGCTACTTACATACAACAAAAAGTTTCAGCATATTGATATATTTAATATTGATATATTTAATACGGGCAAACGGTCCCTAAAAAGGAAAGCATTTATCTCGAATACTGATCTGGAATAGTGATAGATTCTAGTAAAATATAGCATATTAGTGTTTCATATTAGCGATTTTTGTTTGTTTAATTTTTATTTTTTTGTGCAGGCGCCGGCGCCTATCTGGAGCTGTCGGATTTCTTCAATAGATGTTCAACCGTATGTCATATGCATAAGGTTCAAGATCTGTTGGGGAAGTTTTGCGGCTTGTGGTGGTCTGGTGCGCTGACGTGTGTGTGTACGTACGTGCATGTATGCACATAAGCATGAATGTGCGAGTTTCATTGTGTCCAATATATATATATGTTGGAGGAAGTGATCGAGATAGGATTAGTTGCAAAGCTTAAACTTGCTAGTAGTGTACATTTTAACGTTTTTGATTTGATTGTTTAAATGGTATGAGTTAAAATCGTAATAATAATAATAAATTTACTTTTGATTGGTTTGTTTAGTATTGTTTAATTTAAAATGTCGATTAGCTTTAAAAGTAGTTGTTTTGTACTGTGTTTAATAAATCGTCCAATCAGAACAAGGCGCGTGGCCTGGAGCGTGGTCGTGACAAGCGGGGTGGGGCTCAAATGTGATATAGTGGAGGTACTTGGCCGCGGAGGGTCATTATTTTGTTAAATTTTGAGGAGCAAGGAACTCATGCTCGTTGTCACGAACTCGCTAGTTAAAATTAAGTTATCTTTTTTATTTGCCAACCGTGTAATACTTTTATTATAAAAGAAAATTATACAGTGTCAGTTTAAATTGGTTCTACTTTATTTCGCGCCTGCATTCACCCTTAATGGAGCCCACCCAACCCGTGAACACTAATGATAATGTCAATGTTTCCCCGACATCAGAAGTGGGATCGGTGCGGGCGCAGAACGTTATTGGTGAATCAAATGGGTCGATCAACGGTTGGCGCGCTTTATTCGAAGCGCAACAAAATAACATGCAGCTGCTTGTGGAAGTGCTACGCAACCCGCCGGCCGCCGTAACCAAGGACGTGTCGCTGCCTGAATTTCATCCGGAGGACGCAGACACGGATGCCCGTGCCTGGCTAGCCACCGCTGACATCTGCCTTACGGAAAGTGAAAGTCAGGGGAGTAAACTTATTCTCATTCTAAGTAAAGCTATGAAAGGTTCTGCTGCTTCATGGTTTTCTCAAATTGCTTTTCCTAATATGAAGTGGGTAGAATTTAAAGAACTTTTCTTCTCTCGTTTCGATACATCGGATACAAACGCCGGTACTGTTTTAAAAATGCTTAATGGTAAACCACGTGAAGGTGAATGCCTTACTACATATGCAAGTAGACTATTTTCTTCGTTTATGTCCCTATGGAACCATTTAAGCAAAGAGGAAATCATTATTTCAATCATTCTTGGCCATGTGGGACAAATTGAACCGCGTTTACAACACACTATTTTTTCTGAAGAAATAACTACCCGCAATAAAATGCAACGTGAATTAATGGCATTTTCATACCATAAACAGAGTATTCACGAAACTCATATGAAAAATAATTTCGCTGTACCCGACGCTAAGAGGCCTAGATTAAGTCTTGCTACTTTGAAATGTTATGCTTGCGGAAAATTTGGTCATAGGTCTTATGAATGTTTCAGCCGCACGCACGACAAGCCGCAACTGACTCCTATGATCGATCGACCCAACACGGCCGCTGCAAGACCACCTGTCATCTGCTATAAGTGTGGTGTCGAGGGCCATATTGCATCGCGCTGCTTCAAGGCTGCTACTACTTCTGAAAATAACACTCTTCCGTCTTCGACCGCCAGCGTAGTGAGACGAGTGGATGTATGCGGTGCAAAGCCTGTCGCCGGTGTCATAACTCAATCGGGTGAGCAGTATTCATTTTGTTTTGATTCCGGTGCAGATTGTTCTTTAATTAGGGAAAGTGTCGCTCACAAATTATCTGGCAAGCTTCAACGTTCTCTAGTTACCCTTATCATCATCATCTCAGCCAAAGACGTCCACTGCTGGACAAAGGCCTCCCCCAAGGATATGAGGGGTATTTGCCGTAATCGCCACGCTTGGCAGGCGGGTTGGCGATCGCAGTAGGTTGAGGGTAACATCAGAGAGATGCTGCTGCCCATCCTCTGGAATGGTCCCTTAGTCGGCTTTTACGACACCCACAGGAAGAGATTGCAATTCTTTATCCCCGGCACCACACAGGGAAGTTACCCTTATAGGAGTAGGTAACTGTGGTGTATCTTGCGAGTTACAAATTTTGTCTGCAGTAACCATTTGTGGTTATGATGTAAATATTTTATTTCACGTAATACCTGATGATTATTTGAGTAATGATATTCTTATAGGACGTGATTTACTGGCGTTAGGTTTTTCAGTAGAAATGTCGTGTAATAAACTTATTATTAAGCGGTCAATTATTAATATTTGCGAAATTGGTAGTTTTGTTTCAAATTTGGATAAGTTAGACACTGATATTTCTGATGATTTAAAGCCACAAGTATTAAAGCTACTTTATGAGTTTTTAAATTTCTTTGTTGAGGGTACGCCTACTAGTAGAGTTAAAACGGGAGAGTTAGAAATCAAGCTAGTAGACCCATGCAAAACCGTACAACGGCGCCCTTATCACTTAAGCGTCGATGAACGTGAAATTGTACGTAACAAATGTAGTGAATTGTTATCTGCGGGTGTAATTAGACCAAGTAAATCTCCCTTTTCCAGCCCAATATTATTAATAAAGAAACGTGATGGGTCAGATCGTATGTGCGTAGATTACAGAGAGTTGAACTCTAATACTGTTCCCGATCGCTACCCTCTACCTTTAATAAGTGACCAAGTGCAAAGGTTGGCGGGTGCCAATATTTACACTTGTTTAGACATGGCTAGTGGCTTTTATCAAATACCTATTAATGTAGAGTCAAATTCAATTGAAAAAACCGCATTTATTACTCCGGATGCACACTATGAATTTACGGCCATGCCGTTTAGATTACGAAACGCACCGTCCGTTTACCAGAGGGTGATAAATACGGCACTGGGAGAGTTAGCTCATTCGTATGCAATCAATTATATGGAAGACTTAATTATACCTGCGGTCAATGTAGAGCAAGGTTTAGAAAGGCTAAGTAAAGTTTTAAAAATTTTAAGCGACGACGGGTTTTCATTTATCTTAAAAAAATGTGCGTTTCTAAAAAGGAAAGTCCAATTCTTAGGTTACGAAATATCAGAAGGCGAAATAAGACCTAATCCACGTAAAATTATAGCACTGACTAATTCAACGCCCCCACAGACCGTTACTCAACTAAGACAATTTTTAGGGTTAGCTTCATATTTTAGAAAATTTGTTTATAATTTTTCTCTAAAAATGGCTCCACTATACAGGTTACTGGCTAACAATAATTCAAAAATTAGTTGGGGTCCTGAGCACGAAACTATAAGGAAAGACATAATTTCAATTCTTACTTGTTCGCCTGTGTTGATGCTCTATGATCCAAAACTTCCTGTAGAATTGCACACAGATGCTAGCAGTGATGGATATGGTGCAATATTGTTTCAAAAGCTTGATGGACAATTACATCCTGTAGAATACTATAGTAAGCGAACGACTACCGCAGAGTCTCGATATCACTCTTATGAGTTAGAAACTCTAGCGGTGGTAAATTCAGTCAAGCACTTCCGTCACTATTTGTACGGTAGAGTTTTTACTGTGGTCACCGACTGCAACTCTTTAAAGGCATCAAGAACTAAAGTTGATTTGACTCCTAGAGTACATCGGTGGTGGGCGTTTCTCCAAGCCTTTGATTTTAAAATACAATATAGAGAGGGTAATAAAATGGCGCATGTTGATTTCTTCTCAAGAAATCATCTACCTGTTCAGAATACGGGGGACTCAAATAAAAACAAAACATGCTTAGAACATAAAGTAGAAGTAAAACGCGTTAATATCGCTGAGCTATCTCCCAATTGGTTACAAGTTGAACAACGGCGTGATTCTGAATGCAATGAAATTATTAATAAAATAGAGAACGATGATCTCGATCTAGAAAACTGTCGGATTTATGAGCTAAGATCTAATATTCTCTATAGAAAAGTTCAAAGATATAATCGTAATGTTTGGTTACCTATTGTCCCGAGAGCGTTTCGTTGGTCAGTAATTAACCACATACATGAATCTATTTTCCATTTGGGATGGGACAAAACTCTTGAAAAGGCATTTCAGCATTATTGGTTCCCTAATATGTCTAAATATGTAAGAAAATTCGTAGATAATTGTATTACATGTAAGGTTGCTAAAACGACTGGTGGTAAACAACAAATAGAATTGCATCCTATTCCCAAAATTAGTATCCCTTGGCACACCATCCATATAGACGCCACGGGAAAGCTTAGCGGTAAAAGCGACCTAAAAGAGTACGTATTTGTACTTATTGATGCGTTTACTAAGTATGTGATGTTGCAACATTCCGTGCGGATAAATACTGAAAGTGCGATCAATGCTCTTAAAGCATCTATCTCCCTCTTTGGTCCCCCTGTTCGAATAATAGCAGATCAAGGCAGGTGCTTTGCAAATAAAGAATTTAAAGACTTTTGCGTCAGCCACAATATTAACTTACATTTAATAGCAACTGGCTCTTGTCGAGCTAACGGTCAAGTAGAGCGTATAATAAGCACTCTAAAGAATATGTTAACTGTAGTTGAAACTAGCTCAAATAAATCTTGGCAGGACGCTTTAGACGACGTCCAGTTGTCCATAAATAGCACAATACACCGAGTGACGAAAGCTAGTCCGTTAGAGTTACTAATAGGAAGAGTAGCTAGACCAATAAACTTAATGACTGTTGATGACCATGAAACTGAAATTAATGTTGAAGAGGTAAGAGAACAAGCTGAAAAATTAATGAATGAAAATGCCAGATTAGATAAAATACGTTTTGATAAAAATAAAGCTAAAGTAACTGCTTTTGATGTGGGAGACTTTGTATTGATAGAAAATCATGAGCGGAATCAAACAAAGTTGGATACAAAATATAAGGGCCCGTATAAAGTCATAGAAGTTCTACACGGTGACAGGTACAGTCTAAAAAGTCTTAATTTCTAACCGTACGTACAAATATCCGCGAGACCGCTTACGTCCATTCCCTCAAAACTATATTCCTACTGAGCTGGATCCGTATTTGTCAGATGATAACGATGGTGAGGCTTTGTTCAATATTATTTTATTTTTCAAATTAGTAAAATGACTATGACTTTGTTCATGCACTTTCTATATTGTATGTAGTAAAAAGAACGAGGAGCCTGGTCGAACGGCGAGGAGGCTGGGTTGGATAGCGTGGAGGCTGTTAAATAGCGTGGAGGCTGTTAAATAGCGTGGAGGCTGTTGAATAGCGTGGAGGCTGTTGAATAGCGTGGAGGCTGTTGAATAGCGTGGAGGCTGTTGAATAGCATGGAGGCTGTTGAATAGCGTGGAGGCTGTTGAACAGCGCGGAGGCTGTTGAAATATGTTATAGAGGCGTGAAGGCTACTAATTGATATTAAAGATACATACTATCTGTTCCCTACCCCTTTGTCAAACAAGAATTTGGAAAATGTCAGGAGTGGCCAAGCAATTTTTTCCATTCTTTGTTTTTATTTACAGATAGCAGTAACATGCCTTCGACATCACACGAGGGCGTGTGAAGTGTCAGGACGGCCGTGTTGGAGGAAGTGATCGAGATAGGATTAGTTACAAAGCTTAAACTTGCTAGTAGTGTACATTTTAACGTTTTTGATTTGATTGTTTAAATGGTATGAGTTAAAATCGTAATAATAATAATAAATTTACTTTTGATTGGTTTGTTTAGTATTGTTTAATTTAAAATGTCGATTAGCTTTAAAAGTAGTTGTTTTGTACTGTGTTTAATAAATCGTCCAATCAGAACAAGGCGCGTGGCCTGGAGCGTGGTCGTGACAAGCGGGGTGGGGCTCAAATGTGATATAGTGGAGGTACTTGGCCGCGGAGGGTCATTATTTTGTTAAATTTTGAGGAGCAAGGAACTCATGCTCGTTGTCACGAACTCGCTAGTTAAAATTAAGTTATCTTTTTTATTTGCCAACCGTGTAATACTTTTATTATAAAAGAAAATTATACAGTGTCAGTTTAAATTGGTTCTACTTTATTTCGCGCCTGCATTCACCCTTAATGGAGCCCACCCAACCCGTGAACACTAATGATAATGTCAATGTTTCCCCGACATATATATATGTATAAAGATGTGTATTTTTGTTTGTATGTTTGTTTGTAGGGTTTTGGTCTGTGACTTAAATTTATTCGTGCAAATGTAAGTTATTTAAGTCAGATTGTATACTGATTATTGAACACGAGCATATTATGTTGTCAAGTGCCTTTTGTTGTTCTTAATATGTACCTAGTTAATGAATTAGTCTAAGTTGTGGAATTCTCTAATTGGCTTAAGTATCATAAAATAAGTAAGTTAAAATGTGTTTGTAAAAAAGCTGTTGAATTTCCTAATAAATAAATAAATACGCTAGGTATCGTACACGGTACTTCTGGTCTCAGACTAGGGAAAAACTAGGCAGGTAAAGGAATCTGCATATGGTCAAAAATACACGCGAAAAAACCGAAGTGGTAAAAGCGCATGGATATTTTAAATTTTTTGAGGGAAAACAGTAATACGACAGTACTACTACTCTTAAGTATAATAATATAGAATAACATATTTGATTGATTAATTGCTGATTTTAAACCTTCGTTAACGTAAAATCCACTACCCTGATATAAGCAAAAGTTTTGCGACATTTTCTTCTTAAATCAGAAATTATTGAATTTTAAGAACATTCCCTTGCCAAGTTTAAACTGGAGCTTTCGGCGTCTTCCATCTAGTTAAAACTTTTATAAGAGTTCCGAACAGAAAGATATTTATAAATCCATTGAATTCTTGAGTAAATTTTATACTTTATACTTTGGTTTTAGTTCCACGAAATTTAACTTTACGCTTCAAGCACTTTTTAATTTATCAGCAGCCTTCCGGTCATTCATCACCATAACTGTGTTCTAGTGGTAATATCACTGGCCTCGGACTCTGATCTCGAGTTCTTTTTTATATAATTCAGTACACAAATTACTCTGCTCCACCTAATGTTAATCTGAAGCAGAGTCCTAATAAGAAGACAGTTAGTGAAGAAAAAGTGAACAAGTAAAACCTAAAAGAATACGTGCAAGTATTAGTTACTATTTTTGAAGTGAAAACTTCATTAGCGGCGTTGTACACTTTTTTTGTAATGGGTAAAAAATGTTAAATTCGCGTCAGGACCCGTGACCTGATCGAAAATTCGTAAGACGGATGGAGAGTAGACAGCCGGCACGGCGTAGGAGAGGAAGTATCCCCCTCTCTTTCTACGGCGCGGCGAAAATGTATGCCTGCTGTTTCGTTTAGGCGGCGCAGGGCGCTTGCGCGAATGTTCGTGTGTGTATATGTTACAGCGTGCCACGCGCATCCATGGATGGTGACAGCTGATGGCTGTCAATAAATATTGTATTCTACCACATAAATGGTAGTACTTTTATACTGATAATTGAAGCAATTCGTGCAAAATTATTCCCTAACCATTCCAAAATATCATAAATGCACAACGTTAATATTCAAGTTTTCACTTCTGCCGGCACTCCCAAAGTGCAACCCGTCGTTTTTTTTTTCTTACTACTTAAGCTCACACCTTTTTACATTTGAATCTCTCTCGGATGTATAAAATAAAAAATAAAATAAAACTTTCCTACACTCACACCAATTATCTAGCCCAAGAGAAGCTTCGTTATGAAACTGGTTAAATGGTTACTAGACAACGGATAAACATACTTGAAATACTTAAGTACATAGTTATAATACATAGAAAACACCCAGACCAGAGACAATTTAGAAAAACTATAATTTTCTTAATTGACCCGACCGGGGATCGAACCCGGAACCTCAGAGATGGCGACACCATGAAAACTGGTGTACAAACCACTCGACCAAGGAGGTATCAAAAATATGTTCAGTGATGATGATAGCAGTTGGTACTGGCTAAACTGGGTCATGATCATCCACGTAATTCAATTAACAAAAAAAAAATATTAAAAATTCAATTAACTATTAGGGATTTAATATTTTTTAGATAATAACTTGTGGTTTTGATATTTGGCGCTGATGTTATGATAACCGTTTAGGTATTTGTCAATTAAAAGGTGTACATTAAGTACTTATTTATTTTATATTTAAGTAGTCATCTATTGATATATATTTTTTACTAGCATAATAATTAATACTACGTATTTTTAAATTAAAAACTTACGGGTTAGAAAAATGTTTCAATCTGTGCTTTGGTGAATTTTTGCTAAATACTTACATACAAAAAGAAAATATAATAGATATTAAGATACCATCAACAATTTTTACAAAAACTACTCAGTGTAACATTTATATTACTATAACTTACCTAGAGTTAGACCTCTTGGACGAGTCGTGTTTCTTCCCCCCTTGAAGGTTCGGCAGATCTTTCTGCCGTTTCTTCGTCTCCTTCCATATCCGGTAGTACAGTATACACATCACCGTCACTGGCACATAAAACGCCGCAATGGCCGTCCCGAACGTGATAAACTGGTTCGTCTCTATAAACTGAATGTAGCACTCGTGGGGCGGCACTTTCCTCTCGCCGTCGATGTACGGCCACGCATAAATCCAAGGAGGCCACAGCACCAGGCTGAACCCCCACGCACTGCCTATCATCACCGTGGCGCGGCGTGTAGTCCTCTTCGCCCGGTACGTTAGCGGGCGGGTCACGCTGAAGTACCGGTCGAAGCTGATTATTAACAAATTGAGCACTGACGCGTTCGACGCCAAGTAATCCAACGCGAGCCACGTGTCACAAATGTAAGGCCCGAGCGGCCAGTACCCGTATATCGTGAACATCGTGTACAGAGGCATGGAGATCAGCCCCACAGCGAAGTCCGCGACCGCGAGGGAGAAGAGGAAATAGTTGCTGATGGTCTGTAGCTGCTTGTCGATTTTGAAGCTGATCATGACCATGGAGTTGCCGACGACGGTGAGCACGGAGAGCACGCTGGCGACTATGGCTATTACGATCTTCTGGGCGAGGCTGTACGGGCTGGCGGGCAGGTCGAGCGCCAGGTCGGTGAGGTTGGTGGGGCTGGACGCGTTGAGCATGCTGTCAACTCGGCGAGCCGCCGCCCGCGCCCCCCAGCCTCGAGCGCCTACCGAGCGCGCGCGCGTCTGCCGGCAAAACAAAACGTGGCATCAATCAACGGGTACACACATTTACTATGGAGAAATACGCATGGCATTCAAGTTTAAATTTTGTATTCAAATATTTGAGTCGCCCAAAAAATATTTTAACGTCTAGCCATTCAGGACGTCTTTTAGCAGTGGATAAGAAGTGTAAGAAACTGCACAGCTTTTATAGAAGTAAATTTATAACAATAACTTGTTATATTAAAAAGTTTGATAAGTGTTTTTTGCTTTCTCTCAGAAGCATTTCCATTTTAGCATCATTATTTATTTATTTATTTATTTATTTATTTATTTATTTATTTATTTATTTATTTATTTATTTATTTATTTATTTATTTATTGCATATCACATTACATTAGACGAGGTGTTAAAAACATAAGCAAAGGTATACATGTGACGCCCTGCTAGGGCACAGCAAATAAGAGGGCTAACTATTTTTAGAATCTAGGTCATTCATTAATAATATAAATAACGCCATTTTGACCAGCATGCATTACAATAATAACAATAGCTGTACAGTACAATACAATCTATATTTATCATTAGAATTTACGAACATTTATAATTTATAATTAATAGAGACATCGAAATATTATTTAAGTAATTATAATTAATTATGAATTCTTTGTTAGTTATTAAATGAATCATTAAAAAAGTCTGACAGGTTATAGTAACATTTTTCCAAAAGAAAGATTTTTAATAAATTGACGAAATACTTAGGATTATCTGCGTTTTTTATGTAATTGGGAAGGTGGTTATATATTTTGATCAACATTGTGGGGGGGCTAGACGAGACTAATTTTAATTTGGAAAATGGTATTTTAAGTTTGTTTAGGTATCTATCATTTCTTCTAATATTTTTTATTGGGGAATATAGTTTCGGATGTTTTTTAACAAATTTGCTTGACTCGAGAATGTAAATTGATGTAATTGTTAGGATTCTATATTTAATGAAGTAAGCTTTACATGATTCTAACTGGTCTATGTTAGTTAGTATTCGTATACATTTTTTTTGTAATATAAAAACTTTGTCAACGTCACTTGAATTTCCCCAGAGAATTATGCCGTAGGACATTACCGAATATGCGTAAGCATAGTACGCGGTGAGAGCTGTTTTGAAATCAGTTATCCGTTTAAGGCGCTGTAGAGCATAAATAAATGATGACATTTTGCTTAATATACTTTGTATCTGCGGTTTCCAGTTTAGATTAGTGTCCAGATGTACTCCTAATAACTTAGCAGAGTTGACGGTTTCCAGTTTTGTGTTCTTATAATAATATGATATATGCAATCCAGTTTTTTGATATGGTTTAAATTGTATGAGTTTTGTTTTATTTAAGTTAAGTTGTAAATTTAAAAAAAATTAAATCATTAAAAATGATAAAAAATTAAAAGAGATAAAAATGATAGTATCGCAAACACTAAGATGACATGCCTGAGATGCTTATAAATAAGCATTTTGTATTAAACCTAAAAATTAAAATTTATTTGAAAAATATACTCAGTATTTGTTGTGGGATTTGAACAAGAGTGAGATGTAATTTTTGTTACTAGCCTAAGGTTTTCTCTGTCAGTAGCAAACTGTCTGCTTGGTTGTTGGTTTGTCAGACAGACCGGCACAGTCCAAGACCGTATTTTTTTCCGGTTATTGTTCTGAAATAAACGTAGAAGTTTTTCAGATGGTTATAGTACTATATAGCACACTAGCGGCCGCTCGCCGTTTCACCCGCGTGGTTCCCGTTCCCGTGGGAATATCGGGATAAAAGTATTCTATGTGTTAATCCAGGTTATAAACTATTTGTATGCTGAATGTCATCCAAATCCATTCAGTAGTTTTTACGTGAAAGATTTACAGGCAGGCAACATTTTAAATGAAAACGTGAGATTTATAAATCCTCTGACATTAAAATGCATTCTTCGAGAGATAAATTTTAAAACCTTTAGCTTTGAAAGCTTCGGAGTAAAGTGTAAAATGTTTTAATAACAAATAACAGACTAATCGGTCCCCAACGCGTTCTTGGAATACGTTACTTCCAATTGTATTTTGTCGTCCAATTTAAAAATACCAATAAAATGTGACTGCAAAAATAACAATTTGTTGATGTTTTATTAAAAAGAAATACCTATAAATGTTGAATGTTTTCGCTGGCTCGATTGTGATAGGAAATTTAACCGACAACCACTTTAGGTTTTTCACACTCTTTTGTATTTATCAGAATTTGAAGTGAGCTTCGAAAGTTCGAAAAAATGGTGCAAACGATTTTCTGTATTCGGGATTACAAACATAGGGACGGTGCAGACAATGTTTTGTGATTGTGATTTCAATGATAGAAGCCTTTGCCCAGCAGTGGGATAGTATACAGGCTATTTACTTTACTTTTACTTAAATATAGAACACGCAACGCAAGGAACGATTTACGCGATATTTAATGTTTCGGAATTTTTAAAGATTTGGGATTTTATTATTCGTGATATTTAATATTTGGAATTAGGTTTTTAGTACTTATGTGGTGGACCCGACAAATAAAGGCTCTCATAAATTAAATCAAATTAATTAAAAGTAATAGTTACGGGTAAAATGCCGGTCATCGGATGGATGACCAAATGTGTATCTCGAGCTCCTCCGTGCTTTGGAAGGCACGTAAAGCCCTTGGTCCCGGCTGTATTAGCAGTCGTTAACAACCACCAATCCGCACTGGGCCCGCGTGGTGGTATACGGCCTGTTCTCCCTTGTGATGTTTCCATCTATAGGGATGGCTTATGCCCAACAGTGGGGAGTGGGGACATAAAATGAGCTGGTGATAATGATGATGGAAAAACAAGAAAAGCACACACGCTGGCCGGGGTGTCAAGTGCAAGACCGGCACTAGACCCGGCCATCGATCCGGCTGACAGCGAAACGGACCCGCGACCCAATTCCGAAGCTGCGAGGCAGCGCCGCACTCAAGGTCTAGTCTTAATTTTATATATTTGTTTATAAAAAATATCGTTAAATTTTTTAAATCGTCCCCTCGAACTTTTAACACATAACACGTGGTTGCCTGGAAGAAATTGCTTTTTAGCAGTAAGGCTGCCATTTGTACCACTTCTTGTATTGTTCTCTGTATGTCAATTTGTATAGTCCTACTAATATTATAAATGCGAAAGTTTGTGTGTATGTATGTTCGTATATTTGTTGCTTCTTCACGCTGCAACGGATGGATGAATTTGGATGAAATTCGGCATACAGATAGTTTATAACCTGGAATAACACATAGGATATTTTTTATCCAGATATTCCCACGGGAACGGGAACCACGCGGGTGAAACCGCGAGCGGCCGCTAGTGTACCATAAAGAAGTTATATTTTCATTTTGTAACACTAGCAAAACGCTCGGTCCATTTAGAGGTCCTGGTTCACAGTCCCAGGTGAGGCAAAGTATTCTACAGATTTTTGGATACATAGCCCGTGTTTGTGATCGGGTGTCAAGTGCAAGAGTATTACTAGACCCAGCCTTCGATCTTGCTGACAACGAAACAGACCCGCGACCTAATTTCAAAACTGCCGGGCAGCGCCGCACTCAGGCTCTTGAGGGGACATCTTTTATTTAACTATTTTAAAAAATAGCTTCCAATGAACGCATCAGTGGCATTGGCAAAGCGCTCCCCCGATATTTTGATATTCTGTAATAAATTCCTAAATGTGGCTAAAAATATTTCGGATTTATCGGGTTTTAAACCGCCTCTGTAGTCTAGTGGTTAAGACTACTAATCTGATGTCCTAAGTTCGATTTCCAGCGATATGAATGATGATGCTGAATAATAAATAAAATTCGTTTAGTACACCACAAATTATCCACATGTCAACTTTAGTTTTACGTCACAAATAATCATTTAGACTACTTATTTATTAACGAGATTCCTACCTACCATGTTTATTAGCTTTATTCGCATCAACAACCTTAATAAAAAATATTATTGCTTTACACAATTTTTATTTAATATTTCAGTTTGTATTTTAGGACACAGTAAGCACGGATTTTTCAGTTTATAATTACTCTAATGCAAGTGATCATGATAATTTAAATAGTTAAATAATCATTTGTTTCTAAATTAGGTTGCAAAGATATTATCTTAGTAATAACAGGTATGTCCCAAGATACAGCCCTGTGTGACGTTCCGAACCTGCCTAACGCCTGACCGCACAGATCCACAGATAACGCGCCAACTAAATCTTGTCCCAAATAAATTGCCTGTTAAATCTTATTTCAACGCTACTTTAGGATTATTGTTTTTACCTTTTAACCTTTTACCTTTCTGAAGTGACGCGAACACTATGGACCATCCTTATTTTCATCATCATCATCATCATCTCAGCCAAAAGACGTTCGCTGCTGGACAAAGGCCTCCCCCAAGGATCTCCACAACGACCGTTTTTTTTTGCTGATCGCATCCAGCGGCTTCCCGCGATCTTCACCAGATCGTCGGTCCACCTTGTTGGAATCCTGCCCACACTGCGCTTTTTTTTTTTTTTTTTTTTTTTAGTTGGTTCACCAAACTGGTCTGTACACAGAGCAAAACACATATATAATGTATACTTATACAAACAGTAAGTGCAAGACCTTCTCGAGGCGAACACTACATGCATAATACAAAATTACATAATTTTTACGCTAACTTAATTTACAACAAAACTACGATAAAGCTGAGGTATATAGTTGATACAAGTGTAAGGAATATGTAAGCTATTTAGGAACTACTTTTGTTGTTTTTAAAAAGTAGCTTTTTACAGAATTTACAATTTACAAAATGTCTATCTCGTGACAAATGTTGTTGTATGCTGAGCACATTCGGTACATTGGAGAGTGCTGACCATGGTTAGTGCGACAAGCAGGAAGATTAAATGTCCTTCTGTTACGGAGACGGCTGCATGAGCGAGGTACAATTATGTTAAATTTCTCCAGTAAATCCAGGCTGTCAATTTTTCCAGATATAATTTTGTGTAGGAATACGATATCCGTCATATTGCGCCTGAATTCTAACGACGAAACCTCAAAATGCGCAAGTCTAGACTC
Source organism: Eudonia lacustrata (assembly GCA_947562085.1). Taxonomy (NCBI): domain Eukaryota; kingdom Metazoa; phylum Arthropoda; class Insecta; order Lepidoptera; family Crambidae; genus Eudonia; species Eudonia lacustrata. The sequence continues at coordinate 20,615,510 of OX387320.1, forward strand.
ATAAGACGGCAGACTGTGGCAGAGGTTATTTGCATAGCATAGGTGGTACAAGAATTGTTTTTGCAATCTTTCTAATCGGGGGATATGTACAGCATATGAGGGGTTCCAAATTGGGCTGCAATATTCAAGCAGCGAGCGAACGTAGCAGTTAAAAAGAATAATAGGGACCTCAAAATCTTTAAAGAAACTTGTTTGCCTTATCACGAAGCCCGCCAAACGTGCCCCCTTTTTAACAATGGTGTCAATGTGCTCGCGGTAGTCGAGTTTCGAGTCCACTATAACACCCAGGTCTCGTATGCTCGCAACTTCACTTATGGGTGCTTTATTTATGTTATAAAAAGCAGGAGTAGGACAACGTTTTCTTGAAAATTTTATGTGGTAACACTTAGATATATTAAGTACCATTTTATTTTGGGAGCACCAATTGCTTATGTTATCTATGTCGTCTTGCAATAATGTTAAATCTTTAGGTGCTCGAATCACCCTGTAAAGCTTGAGATCATCAGCGAACATTTGATACCCGGACGTCACAGCCGCACACAACTCGTTCACGAAAACCAAAAAGAATAATGGTCCCAGGTGAGAACCCTGGGGCACACCCGATGGTATCATCCGAGAGCCAGATTCAAAACCTCGGATTACCACAATCTGGGATCGATTTCGGAGATATGACTCGCACCATCTCAACAAAGAACCACATATCCCGGCATGACCCAACTTTTGGATAAGCAAACCATGATCGACCACATCGAACGCCTTGGAAAAGTCAGTGTAGATTGCATGAACTTCATGATTATCTTCCAATGCCTCGGATATAGTGGTAACATAGCCTAGAAGGTTCGATGCAGTTGACCTCCCCGGCAAAAATCCATGCTGGCATGAGTCAAAAAGCAGCTTAAAGTGATAATGTAACCATTTCTGAACCATAGATTCGAATAATTTTCCCATGGATGATAAGATTGAGATGGGCCTATAATTAGTGATGTCGTACTTGTCACCATTTTTGTGAATTGGTGTTATAAAAGCAAGCTTCCATTTAGAGGGAAAGACACCACATGAGAGAGACTTATTAAAAATGTAATGTAGAGGCTTAACAAGTTGATGTGAACATATTTTTAGGAATATGGGAGGAATCGAGTCTGGGCCAGGGCCCTTTTTGACATCAATAAGTTGGAGTGACTTTAGAATGTCTGATTCGGCTAAAGTAATTGAGCTTATAGTCTTATGAAAATTTATAGGTTCGTCGGCAATCGCAGCTGCTGTAGTTGATTGTTTGCTAAAGACAGAGTAGAAATATTCTGAGAACATGTCACAAATATCTTGCCCTCCTTGGACGTTCCGATCATTCAGAAACATTTCGTCTGGAATGTCGTTACTGTTGTATCTCAGAGACTTAATGAACGTCCAGAAGTATTTGGGATCATGCTTTATACCATTTTTAGCCTCCGTTTTCAAGTTAGTTAAACATTTGTCCATCATTTTGTTACTGCGATCGCGTAGCAATTGATAAGTCAATACATCTCTTGGATTCGCATATTTTTTAAATCTTTTATGAAATTTAGCTTTTTCTTTTAAAGTATTTATTAAGGGACGACTAAACCAAAAAGGATACTTATTTTGACCCTTACTACGCAACGGAACATGTTTACTAATGATCGAAGTAATTAATTCGTAGAAAATATCAATAATTTTTTCCAAGGAGTGAATACTTTCAAAATGATTATCCCAGCCTATTGTATTTAAATCTTCTTTGATTTCTAAATAGTTAGCTTTGGCAAAATTGAAAACGGTTTTTTTTTTAATTTTAGGTGGTTTGTTTCTTTTAATTTTTAGTACTATAGTTAATGGAGGATGATGAGTGTCTATGTTAACAAGCGGTGTGAGACAATTGGTTACTTTGAAAGAGTCTTTTGAGTTAGTAATAATTAGGTCTAGGGTTCGGTCATTTACATTAGAAACATGATTTATTTGGTAAAGATCATTAAACGAAATACTGTCAATAAGAAGACCATCAACTTGGTTTGTGGGACGGGCTGTAAGCTCAAGACCTGAATTTATATCGCAGTGCCACTGTAAATTTGGAAGATTAAAATCACCTGCAAGCAAGAGTAATGATTTTTCGGGTATTTTGTGCTGAACTACATCGGTTATGTTTGATAGAAAGCTCTCAAGGCGATTTATGGTGACTGGAGGTGGAAGGTATAAAGTACAAATACAAAGAGAAACCGCTGAATTGCCTTGCTTCAGTTTAATTACCACCCACAAGTCTTCCCCTGAAGATTCCCACTTCACCTTGCGAACAGGCTGTAGTTTTTTTGAAACTGCGATAAGTACTCCGCCACCCTCACTCTTGTTACTATTAGTAGTGATACGATCTCGCCTAAAGATAGTGTATCTTGCATCAAAAATTTCGTGATCGAATACAGAGTCATTCAGCCAAGTCTCCGTCAACAGAACAACATCTAATTCTAGTTTCAGTGCATTACCTAATACTTCTTAGTTTTTGTCCTAAGACCTCTAACGTTCTGGTACAATATATTTAAATTACAAGAAGAATTTTGAAACAGGACCATGGACGGGGTTAAGCAAACTTAAGAGTGCTTAGGAAGTTCAAATCCTTTACCACAAAGCTTTTTGAAGTAAGATCTTTTCTCACATAGATACGACCGTTTCGCACCCACACAAACTGAATATTTTGTTCCCTAGCAACTTTCCGGACAGCCGCATGCAATTGTTTGTTTGCAGGGGACAGGTGCTCGCACACATAAATTGGTTGCTTTTCATTGGCGATGCCTAGGTGCGAGGAGTTGAGTTTCTCGTTCAGATGACTTTTGTTAAAGGTCTTAACTGCGGCTAGGATTTTGTCGCGAATCAGAGGACTTGACAGTTTTACTACAATTGAGCGAGGTCTGGAAGACTCCTGATTGATTTTGGCAACACGATGGTAGTTCAATATTTCGTGTTCTTGTAGAGAGTACCCCACTGTGGTAGTGAGTTGCTTTATAGCACTGTGCAAGTTTTCCGATTTATGTTCTGGAACGCACTGTATTTCGAGGTTACAATCACGAGATTGCTGCTCAAATTGATTCAACCGGTTGTTAAGGTCAGTTACTTGTGACCGCAACACGTTGTTCTCAATTTCCAAGTTGCTTATCTTCTTAGCTCCAATATCCAAGTCCTCCCTGAGAGTGTCGTACTTCGTTGACATGTAATTTACACTTTCAGTAAGTTCTTCAATCTTATTGCGAGTATCAGAGCTTTCCGCAGAGAAATCGCATCTTATGTCTCGCAGCAACTGTGACAAGGACTCCTCGAACTTTTTGTCTATGTAGCGCTTTAGATCCTCAATGTTGTCAGCGGTGTCGTTGTTTATAGGATGAGTGGGAGTACTAATGCTTTCGCTCCGTTTGTCAGTAGGTTTGCACTCCAAGCACTTCCAAGCCGCTCTGTAGGTTTTCGATTCTTTAGCAAAATTTTCTGCAGATATACCCAAACACTGGTAGTGGTAAACGGCGTTGCATTTTGAGCAGGTTTTTGTGTCGCTAGATTTTATTTGCTTTAAACATTTTTTGCAGACGCTCATTTTATTCAGTTACCCAAATCGGGGACTTATTATTCTAATGGCAACACTCGAGACTTGTCAAAGACAAAACTTAAGCTGTCAGTTGATTTTGACATTTACAAATGTTCCTTACGTGAGGGTATTTCGCACTAACTTGTTGACGTTTCCAGGGGTTGATCCGACAGTGGGTAGATAATTCAAAGTTATCTTTAATGTTTTACAGTTGTATCGCCAGCGAAAATTAATGATAACAATATCACTGCTTACTTCACTATTGTACTTCACTTTAATAACACTTTTAACTGGATTTGTGTAAGATTAAGCATGAAAAAATACAGATATTTACGGAGCGTACTACTGACAGCAGCAGGGTTGCCAGAACGAGCTTTCCGGTACTTACGCGGTCGCCACTCAAGGACTGTTCCGCCCCAGTGGCCATCAGTCCTGCGAGTAATGTGCCCTACCCACTGCCACTTGAGTTTAGCAACTCTTCGGGCTATGTCGGTTACCTTTGTTCTTCTGCGGATCTCCTCATTTCTGATTCGATCACGCAGTGAAACCCCGAGCATAGCCCTTTCCATTGCTTTTTGAGTGACCTTGAGCCTTTTAATGAGGCCCATAGTGAGCGACCACGTCTCAGCCCCGATATCATCACTGGCAACACACACTGGTCAAAGACTTTCGTCTTGAGACACTGCGGTATAACGGACGAAAATATATTTCGTAGCTTACCGAACGCTGCCCAGCCTAATTGGATTCGACGATTGACCTCTTTGCTAAAGTTGGACCTACCTACCTGGACCGTTTGTCCCAGGTAAACATAATCATCCACAACTTCAAGGGCAGAGTCTCCAACCTTCAGAGGACTGGGTACGACACGTGAGTTTCTTATTTTATGGTCTATAAAAATCAATCACCTCATATGTCACTCCCCATCCTCTCTTTCTAAGAGATAGGGTTGTGAAAAGTCAAACTATCAGTACCTAACCATAATTTAAATAATTATCGTGTTATGTCATAATCATAGATCGGAATATGTAGAGTTTTTTCTGTGAATTGCGTCATAACGTTATCAATAGTATGGATAACCCGATAAAATAATAATAGAAAATACACTTTTAACTCTTTTGCACGTCAGACTATCAAGGTGTGATTTAGGTGATCGTTACTGGAGATTATTTTCAAAAATCTTATACTTTGTTTTATCCAAATTTTGGAAGAAACTAAGTTTGCTTAAGATTATCCATGATATGCTAACATTGCAAAGGTATGTCAAAAAACTCTACCTAATCCGATCTATGGTCATAATGTAGGTAAATTTAATACCAGTAAAGATTATACATATCATATTGTTTATTGCGACAAAACACTCTAAATACGGGTAGATCTACTCGCACTTATTATCCAATGTAGAATAAAATCTTCGATCAATTATGTACTACATAGATAAAAGATCGGGAACAAAAATGCAACTCGAGAGTGGATACCTATACATATAAATTTCGAATAACAAAATCTGAAAAACATTGTATAGCATCAACAACTTCAGCTTACTGTGAACCTTAAATCTTAGAAATAAAGATTAAATTAAGGGTGCAAAATATTTGTTCTTAATATTTACTGTCATCATCGCCACAAACGTCATTGTGGCTTCGTGACCCCAAAGTCGCTTGCCGTTTTTCAAGCGCTCATCGGGAATCTAATATTAGGTCCTTACCTATGAAATTGGCGTTTTGTATGAAATTTTTTTATATAAAATTTGATTTTTCATACTAACGTTTTTTTAAATTTTCTTAGCATCTATTTATTTTTACACTATAAAAATAGTAGAGCAGTGTGTTTGTTTCACTAGCTAAATATAGCAGATATTAAGAAGAAAAAAATCAAGTCCCTTCAAAGCTATAAGGAAACAAAAGGACAATTCCGCGAACAAAAAAGTTAGTGACCTAATAAATCATTATGTAGATCGAACAATAAAATACACAGGGAGACTGAGCGAACTAGAATTGTTACTACAGTACCTTCAGCACTATTGACAGCTTTATTTATACCTAGAGCCTTCGAACAACATAAAGTTAGAAGAGGGATGGAGAAACCACAGGAGACTGAGTCTGAAAAGGGTTTGAACGGACTCAGGATTAAATTATATGTAAAAAGACAGAGGTTTTCGCAGGGTCGCATAAAGCGTCAGTTTCAATGTAGATTGGAGTCTTTTAGCGTAATTACTAATATTTGCACTTCTTATGATGAAATCAATGACTATTTATGATTATGCTAGTAATTTTTTTTTGTTGCAAACAAATTGAAGTCAAAGTTAAGACAAATATTCTTTATTCAAATAAACTTTAGAAAAGTGCTTTTGAATCGTCCATATTTTTTTTACCTACCACCATCGATTTACTAAATCGATGCCTACTACCCATTCAGGACGTCTATTTTTTAGCTGTGGAGAAGAAAATTGAAAGTAGTGTTGCAAAATTTTCCACGAGCGGGATTCGAACCCGCACACCATGGCATACCGGGTCAGGTGCACTACCAACCTACGTAGGTCAGTCCGAAATTAATTAATCAATTAATCAACACTATCTTCTGTTATTGCGTAACCCAAAGTAGCCCTAATTACTAACTGAATGACTTATCGACATTTCATTCCATTAAATGATACGTGTGTTGAATTTTAGAGAAAGTGCAGTGGTCAATATTTAGTTAGAATAGAATAGAAAAAATAGAATAAAATACTCGATTGTACACATAAAAAAACACATACAAAGAAATAAAAAATTACAATTGGAGTCGTACAAAGGGCGGCCTTATCACTAAAAGCGATATCTTCCAGGCAACCTAGGGATGAAGAGGATTGATAATAAATAAGATAGAGGCGTTGAAAAAAAAAAGTGTACAGTAATTATTTATTATGTAAACATAAATACACATATATACACACATACATACATACTACCTAGAATTACAATGACAGATAGTGATCTTTGACGAGTCAGCCTGTTAGCAATGGTTTAATATTCCATCAAGGTAGTGGTATCTTAAAATATTCGTAGTATTTTTATCATCATCACCAGCTTACTTTATGTCCCCACTGCTGGGACACGAGCTTTCCCTTTGGATGTATACGGAGAATGGGCCCAACCACCACCCGGGTCCAGTGCGGATTGGTGGTTGTTAACGACTGCTAATGAAACCGGGACCGGGCTTTACGTGCCTTCCGAAGCACGAAGGAGCTTGAGATGATACATTTTCGGTCATCCATCCGGTGACCGGCCTTTGCGAAAGTTGCTTAACTTTAGCAATCGCAGACCTTGCGCGTTACTCCTCTTAGTTGTATTTTGTTTGGTAATAAATCCAACGTTTACTGTACAAGAACGTTTTCTTGGATTCCTTAAAAGTTTCTTAATTTTGTGTACCGTGTTTGCGCGTTCAGCAGGCGTAATAAAAGCAATCAACGCCTGAAAGTTTGAACGCGCAATTGCTACGGATTCAAGACAAATGTTGAAACGAACAGGCGCTCGAAATGTGTAGAGAAAATAAATACTAAAGAACGTTCTCGCACTGTGTAAGTCAGTCTGTTTATAACCAGTTTCAAACTCGAAGTAAAACAACAATGTTTTCGGTTTGACAAGATACTATGCTAATATCGTTTTCTAAAGTACACGTACACACGTACTTTTAACTTTGATTTACGTTTTCTAAGAAGTACTTTTAGTTTTTCCGAAACATTACGAAAACTAAGTATTTTTAATAATGTTTGTCCATTATAATTATTATTGTCCGTTTAGAATTGATTAACCAACTTTTTAATTACAATTTGTTATAGTTTTGGCTGTAACTGCCCAAAGCGCTGTATTTAGAACTTCTGATCTAGAAAAACTACTGAGACAAAAATAAATTTCCGATGATCAAGAAGGGTACAGGTGTTTACACAAGTGAAGTCGCGAGGTATCGCTAGTATTCAATACAATCAATACAAAAAGTATTTTAAACATTTCAGTAGCGAGAGCCATGCGAGAATGAGCTAATACACAATATTGAAAGTCCTACGTCAGAAGCACAAATTAGGGAGAAAATAAAGGAACAGAAGGTAAGCTTCAAACGCGCTCGAGCAACGCACAGACAGACCCACATCTAGACGTCCTAAACACGTCCTAGATGACCCCGACGATCCCATAACAGTTACGAACGCCCCCCCGCCCGATCCTCTAAATGCCACTACACATTTACAGAATATACTAAACGTAAACATGGACACTAGTAACCCAAGACACCGTACTCGTAGAACAAGGGTACGAAGAACCGGTTGACACGCGCTCTATACCAGGTACAGACATGTACCTAGGCGCTTCTCTCCTCTACCACGGCCCGGTCAACCCGAGCCGAGGTCCGAGCCTTTAGAGGCGCCCTCGAGTTGTTCCGCTCCCCGATCCGATCCGAGCCCTTCGGAGAATCTAGTAGGGCACTGGGTCACGCACTTTTAAGTGCGTGATGCCGTTTCCTCTAGAAAACCTCCGAAGGTGATTCGTTTCACACGGCTTGAGGAACGTGCTTTAAGTATCTCGCCGCCCCCAAAAAAGCCTGGTGAAGCTGAAATGCCGTTGGAGGCAATCAGCAATCTCTCTTCAAAAAAAAACAGACAGACCACCTCTCACAGACACGGAATCTCGCAACAGCTGCGCTCGGACTGTTCCAAAATGGTCCGAGATTCGTGTCCGTGCATTGGGTCTATGTATGCGTGTACGTATGTTTTAAGGCGAGCGTTTCCGACTATGAGATTACCAAGGCGTTCCGCTCGGGACTGAATGATGGCACGAGCTTCGAATTAGGCAATAACGTGGATTTTATTGAACGTTTACTTATTATTAAAATTTTAATGGCCGACAACTATTACATATTCAAAGACAATTGGTTTCGTATATTTTTCTTTGTCTGAAACGGTGTATAGCCTGAATAAAATGATATTTAGTTTATTAATAAGACGTATGTTTAATATTATATTCGATGCAGGAAATTGTAAAATATCGTGAAAATACCAGCCGAAATTACTAGATAAAAGGCCAATGAATAACATATATTTTTTTTGGATTTAAAATCCTTATACATTTTGAATAAAACTCATTTAAAAACACCGTTTTTTTTTTAAACCCTCAACTTAAGCTTGCTTTCCGGGTTTGCTTATTTTGTGACAGAAGGTTGTATTGTACGAGTAAAATTGAGACGAAAACTTTTCTATTCCAGATGCCCGACAGCAAAGCGAGTAAACCGTTTCTGAAATATGAAGGCTTACCTACGGAATAGTTCTTTGGGGTAATTGCACTGACGTACAGGATATATTTATATTGCAAAAGCAGTGCATTCGAATACTAGCAAATATTGACCAGATGGAGTCTTGTAGACCATACTTTGTAAAGCACTCTATAATGACACTAACGTGTATATACATTTTTGAATCTTGCAAATTTGTAAAAAAGAATTTTAATATGTATTCCCCAGTAAAAGATTCAAATCTTAAGAGAAACAACCGTTTTCTAAGTTAAAAATATTTACATCAGGCCCACACTCCATGACAATAAAAATATATAATAATATTCCAAATTATATAAAAAATTCAGACACTATACCTTCTTTTATAAATCTGTTGAGACAATTCCTATTTAAAAAATGCTACTATGATATTGATGAATTCTTTAATGATAAAATAAAATAATAATAACAATAATGATGATAATACACACATAGTTGTATTACAAAAAATACATATTTGAATTATAACTAACTTATTTATTTATGAACAACATGTTTTACTCTAAACTAACAATATATGAAGATTCTTGAATTTTAAATTAATGTTTATTATTTCAATTTTTGCATTCAAAATTTTAATGTACCTAGCTACAAGATAATTTCCACTACAGAAAGTCAGCCAGTATCAGGAAAGCTCAGGTGGGGGAGGAAAATTAATTAAAAATATTGAAATTTAACTGTAGTACATAAGTTTACTCCCTCTGTTATTGTTATGCCCTTACGGGGCGCTACATTGTTTATTTTGACACCTTGTACCTATTTATTTAATTACTATGTACACCAATGTGGCATGCAATAAATAATTTTGAATTTGAATTTGAATTTGAATTGCTATACGTTTTTGTGGAACAAAATAAGAAAATGCTTCTATCAAAATCAAAGTTACTTTTTATCGTAGACTGCATCGCTGGAACAGTTTCTGCTAGCCCTCTGTGCACTGCACAACACCTATTTCTGGAATACTTTTATATCATTTACAAAAAGAAATACATTACATAAAAGTTAAGTTAAGAAAATTGCGTTTATTTTTAACTTATCATAGAGAAACGTTTTTATTATTAAATTAAACACAAGATAATCAGATTCCAATGTCGATGTACATACAGTGTACCAGCATCGAGGACATAAAATTAGTTGGTGATGATGTTACATTGATTTATATCCGGAGTTGTATACCTCCTGGATGTAACTGTATCCAAAATTACCCTGCTACGCCTGAACTTCAATTATCCGTTTTACATTACAGGGCTGTTTTGTAAAGAGTAGCCGCTTTAAAACAGTAAACATACAACACGGCTGCGACGCATACATCACTGGCCCAAGTAGGTGGGTGAGGGGCCCAAAGTTAATCCTAATCTAATGCCGTTCAGTTTCGTCGAATACGACTTTGTTGCTAACTTATTGCTCCGATGATGAGTTCTTTGACCCGAATTAGTAATATTGTTTGCCGTTTTCTATTCAGCGAATGCTAACTTTGTTGCTTTCGTCCCACTTTCTTGACTCTTTACAGTTTGTGAAAGAAAATTTAGTGTTATTGAAGTACGAAAACAGCCAGAAGTAAGTATGTTTGTTAATTATCCTTTTGTAATGTTATAATTTAATGTTTACGGCTCCCGCCGACCACGACCGACTTTTGTAGGACGACGAATCGGAACGATTTTTTCGCCGAGGTTTTAGTACCGATTTTGTGACCGACTTTTTGGAGGATGTGTACGTTGCAACTAGAGTTGCCAACCAATATAATATAGTATCCTACTTTTTTCAGCGTATAACTACTATTATTTTAAAAATATATTATAGTAGGCGAAACTACCTACTATATTTTTACTATAGTTTTCTGTGATGAACACAAAGTGGAAAGATGGGCGCAACAGAGCCAGTATCGGTCTGATAAAAGCAGAGTTAATGGTGTTTTGTAACTTAACATTAGATTGTAGTAATAGTAACGAAACGTTCCTTAAAAATAAAAACCTATTAATAAAAGCTCAAAGCAGCAAAAAATATTCATTTAAGAAATAAAATAAATATTTTTTAATATACTATATTTTTTTAATTAATTCCCTATCTACTATATTTTTATGGGTACTGAATCAACATAGAATTCCATATGTTTCATGGTCACCGACTAAAAAATCAGTCACCGATTATCGGACGTGGGCGAGGGCTCTTATCGGTTCCTATTAGACATTTAGACATAACATTGCAATTATATATTCTAATAAACTATGCTTACGAAATGGTCACTACTCAGCTCATGTTTTGCATCAAACTAAAATAAGGGTTGACTGTATAATTAAGCATTTCTTTAAAACGACCTTAATCGTAGAAGTGTGGCTTCGAACACTTTGTGATGGACATTTTAATAAAAAAAATCGCCTCTAATTACTCTGTTCAGGACTCCAACGTCCGATGCATACTAATCAAAACCAGTGGCGCATCATAACGGAAGGGCCACCCTTTTAATAGACATTAGGTTGGCATGCCTCGAAATTCTATGTAGGCATAAAATCTTAATGAAATACCTTCTAAAAATGTAATTAAAATAACTAGTGGTCGCCCAGTGGTCGAAATTCGACCGTAATTTTATTAAGGCTGGACGTATCCTAAGCAATGAAAAATTAAAAAAGATAGAATGTGAGTTTGGATTGGCATTGACAGATTTCAGCCGTTCCTCTTCTAATTTTTAAATTTTTGAAAATATACGTGTGTGTCAAATATATGGTAGTGTGTGTAATGTTTGTTTTATTGATTTAATGTATTTTTATGCATAATTTAAAAAAAAATATTAACATTCGGATAACCTTCTCTATATAAACTATAAGTGTGCGAAATTTCATACTTCTCCGTCCGCGCAATTTTTGTAAAAAAGGGGTACAAAGTTTTTGCTTCACGTGTTAATATATAGATATGTTGTATGTAGAAGCTATTTGCAGGTCGGCAAGGTGAGACGGCTAGTGATGCACAGTCATGCTCCATTAGCTGTCCTCGCATCTGGACTCTGCATAAACCTAACATCAGACAGAGCAGAAGAGTCATGTGCCAACCATTCTATAAAAAAATACGCAAACTTATTCGTTTACAGCTTGGATGTAACACGCAACCATCCCGCAAATGTATGCACATCCCTGATCCGACACAGTGGACAAGATAATGTCACAAAACAACAAGGTTAGGCATTAAGCACGCCCTGTTAACCACCTTGACGCCAACAGAGCAGTTTCACCCGAATGTAATAACATTTAAGGTTCCATCCAATATTCACCGAAATTTTACTCGGCCAAATTTCAATATTCCACCGAGAGCAGGGAAGCAGGAATTTCATTGGTCCGATATATCACTCTAACAGCTTTGAATTTAGCCTCCGGGAAAATCTATTACAATGACATAATAATTCTCACACAATGGTAGATGCACTGCAACTTCGATTAATGGAGTAGAAAAATTTAGAAAACGTGTGCCTAATTATATTAAGTATCTTTTTTTAAGCAACAAGTGGTTTTTAATTAAAGAGTGGGTAAACATTTAAAGTTATAAATAAATAAAGTATCTTCACCAATAAACAAATAAATAAGAAACCGATGAAACGTACTTAAAGAAACGTTGCTACAAATATTTAAATATATTGTTATTAAAATATATAATTATAAAAACTAAACGTATGAAAATGTCCTTCTCTATCTTATTATGCTTTGCCCGACTGGGTCCACACAGCTCTGTTCATTAATTTAAGACCTACATTCAATGCTTAGCATTGAATAAATGATATGAAATTAATTTGTGGAGTCTTTGCTCCACCTGGGTTTAAGAGGAGGCCGAGTAGCAGATGCGAAAAAAACTAGAGACTCAGCATTATGCCGAATTAACCGGCCTCACTTTGCTGAACCGAAAGTCGCTTCTTCACACACACCTCGTTTGCAAAACCCAATGACGTAGAAAGTATACTTATGTGTGCTTGGATAGCATTTCATTTATTATTAAAAAAATCCATATCACTATCTCGTAACTAATTAATTAATTCAGAAAACTTCAAACACTGAAACTAAAAGAATCTTAAAAAGTATTGAAAACATTTCCACAAGCGCGATTCGAGCCCACACCCCATGACATACCAGGTCGTGTGGTGCTATCGTTGCTCTGTACATCCCGCTGAAATTATTTTATTTTATTTTTATTTATTTGATTTACCAACAGCTATTACATTGGAACTTATTCGCTAGGTACATTGCAATGTGGTTTCAAACTTAATGCACAGCCAATTACAGGTAAACACCTCATGCAAATTATGGCAAAGAAGCCATTAATTAAATACTAATATTTATAAAAATATAACTATTTTTTATGAACATAAAAAAAAATGTTTCCAAAACTACCCACTAAATATTATTATGAGAGAAAAAAATGTAAAATGTCTATATAAAAAAATATAACTATATATATGCTAAATAATGTACTTACTTAAATTTTTTTCAAAAACTGCGGCAAACTGCGTGGGCATCCAATTTACCACAATTCATATTATACAGTTTACAAATTCTGTATATGGGTGAATTCATGCCAAATTTAGTTTTTCTAAAAGGCGGACAAAATGGTTGGATCTGAGATCTCGGATATCTATAAGGTACTTTGAATCAACAGTATCTTGTCTTACTCTGTAAGCCAAAGGAAAGGAGCCTTATTCATTAGTCTCAATAATACATTGCATTAAGTTAATATATTTTTTATTGCTTCAACCGAACGCCTTCCGATCTCAACAAAAACCAAATGTCGCGAACTTCCACCAGTCTCAAACACAAATGTTTTGTTTAACACATAATGTTTCGCTAATATACTCTGGGACAATACCACCGGGGAATACTAATCCCATGGCCGGGACCCGCTGTCTTGGGGGGCCTTGGGGAGCGCCCTATATTTACACGATCCTAAAATTGGGGAGGTGCGATCTATCGATTTTATGCTCGGCTTGACAGTTCTAATGAAGCGCGGCCTACTCGGCACCATGTGCTAAAATAATCGACTTCGAAAACGACAGGTTTAGATGCTATTTTAAACTAGATCGTTTGGCATAGGTGGATCAGAGATCTAGTGAAGGTCGCGGGTAGTCGCTGGATGAGAGCAGCATAAAGCCAGTCAGTGTGATCCTTAGGGGAAACTTTTGTCCAGCACTCGTCTTATGGTTGAGATGATGATGATGATGATGATTGTTTGTAATAAGATTGGTCGTAGCTAACTGAGTGTACAAATATTATTGATGTGTAACATCTTCCCGCTCGCCTTCTATATATACAATTTGTGGGAGTGATTACGTAAAATGTAACGGTCCAACTTCCGTAACAGTGTGACAGGAAGTCGGGGAAGTGCGCAAACGCGCGCCATTTTGTGAATTAAAAATCGATATTATGAACAAGACATATTATTATTTGAAGTAACATAATGTGTCATTTGTCAAATGTCTTCTAATGAGTATTTACTGCATTCTCTATAAGTTTTGTAAAAAAATATACGTAATTGTTAATTCTATATTCTATTGTAATATTGATTTCAACCATTTTGTGTGTAACAGACTTTAATTAAATCGGTCCAGTTTTGGAGGAAGAATCAGGGAACTACGAAACGTTGATTTTGTCTACTTTTCATACATATTTTTCAATTCAGTCGACCTTAGTGTTTCCTCTTAACATTAATCATTACCAAGCAGTGTCAAAGTTAAGCGACATAAATTACATACTATGTCTCAAGCTCACATTATATTGTAATCGTTGTCATCTTTTGCTGTTCTATGAGACTATGCAATTAATTAATTTAAAGAATTAGATTTTTTTGCGGTATTTTATCTTTGATATAGAAAACGTACAATTCAATCACACTAAGAAAAGCAAACCATATTTCACCGGTCCACCTGGGGTGAATTAACCGACGCCTCAGTTAAATATTTGATTCGATTTCGCTATCCAACTCTCAACGGTGCTGAATAGAATTCCTGGGAAACTCAGCAGCAGCAGAATCTGTCTCGCATCTCCACACCGCATTCATAACACTTCAATCGCCGCATATCAGCGTCTGCAGGCACTATGGCAGTGTGGGCTGCGTCTGGACACTATAACATTCCTTTAGGAATACCGGGGCGTTCGACCGCCTCAGATAAAGCATTGAAACTGATCGGTTCTTCCACGATTGATATAACGTGCGAGTTGTGAACGAATGCTTTTTGAAATCCTTACTTAATATATAAATGCGAAAGTAACTCTGTCTGTCTGTTACGCAATCACGCCTAAACTACTGAACCGTTTTAAATGAAATTTGGTACAGAGATAGTCTAGAGCCTGAAAAAAAACATAGGCTACTTTTGATGTGAAAAAAGGGCTGTAAGCGGTTGAAATAGGGGATGAAAGTTTGTAAAGAAATTATGTCATTTTTGAAGCTTGAAACTTATTTTTTAGGCTTTTGATTAGATATTAATAAATACGAATTTTTGTTTAGAATTAGATTAGATTAAGATTTTTTTAGATTAGTTTAGAATTAGATTTTTGTTTAGAATCATACGTAGTTGCAGGTGTTCATTTAGAAAAATAATGTTTTTCCCATGGGCAACTCTATGTGGCATGCTCACCTGTTTTAAACCCGCAAAATCTTCATGTTTTGGCAAAAATGGAAAAGCAAAAAACGTCGTGCAAAAAAATTTACTTAAATAAGCTATTTGTAAATAGATTATTTTAATGTATGTAGTATGTGTTTTATTTGCAAAATAATAGTAGCAGCTATTGCGGGATTCCATGGGTAATGATGATGAATGATAATAGATATGAGAAGTGAGAAATGATATACCCCCAACCCCTCGAGTATCTCAGTAAAGATGTGGGGCTTTACTAAGGCGGACTTCTTGAGAGAATATGAAAAGTGTCGTTGCACTGTTTTGTCTCATTTGCCGACACTCTTGCACACTCGCGAACACTTAACGGTTAATAATCCACCATTATTTCACATTAATATTCGACTTAACACAAATTTTAGAAAATAAAGCAAAACCGCAGACGTCATGTCTGCGGTTCACTTTCCCGCCAAGAAGTCCGAGTATATATTTGAAATCACATACGATGTATTAAAACCTCTATTATATAATATGTATATCAAACATAAACAGCCCTTATGTACCCATAATAAAGTGCGAAGTGAGATATATTAACTTTATTGAGACACTATTTGTCTGATGCAACAACATTTTGCGATTTATCTGCGAAGCGTATGTTCTAAACTAGGTTTACGAGCAGTATTATGTGAACATAAATTCGTAAGTCCTTATAGCTGCATGTACATTGTACATAGCCAGTGTTGCAGCCAGCTAAATTATGTTTATAGTCAGTACGGTCACCAACGAATGCAGCTAGACACTTTGTGTACCATGCTGGAACAGCTTTACTAAATTCAAATTTTCAAATTCAAAAAATTTATTTGGCGTAGCAGGCTAGGTTCTAACAATAAAACTAATACATCATCTTAAAATTAAAATGCTACGACGAATTGGACTCCTCTCTCAGCATAAGTTGCAGCTTCAAGAAACTGCATCGCTGATTTTCAGAAGAGCCCGTGATGTAAGTGTGTGTGTGTCACACGGGCGTAGCCATCCCCAGAAAAGTTTAGATTTTAAATTGTTATCTTTACTGTTATGCGTACCTACTTAGTTTATTATTATTAACTATAGTTTAATTTTGTTTTCTTTTTTTTTTTTTTCTTAGACAATTTTTGACCTTTATTTGTGCTGTATGACATTGTGAAAATTTTAACTGGTAACTGATGTTTTGCAAATGTAGATATTATTATATCTTCTCTTTTGTTTTTTTTTTATATGTGTGATTGTCCTTTATATTTTGTGTTTTTATTTGTGATGGAAAGTGTCCTTTTATGATAGGGCATTTTCCAATATTTTTGACGCTGTAAGGGAGAAAAGAGCTGGACACTTGCTGAGTTTCTTGCCGGTTCTTCTCAGTACAAGATCTCCCGCCCAGAGTAGACTTACGAACCGATGGCATAATGACGTTCATAAGAGCTATTTGTAGCCTAAACTGAATAAATGATTTTGAATTTTGAATTTTGAATTTTGAATTTAGTCCTTTTTAAAATTTTGTAATTAAAGACAATCCTAAATAGGTACCTACCTACTTAAGTGTATAATGTAATTGTAAGTTTTGGAAACTGAACTTCGGGAAAAGTTCGAGACTCGATTCCTGAACTATATACTACTAGTGGACCCGGCGGACTTCGTACCGCTTTGACAGTTTCCATCAAGTGATGAAATTCTGTTTGGTTTCCATGACAACAAAACAAACAAATCATTTTGTATTGGAAAATTAAATTGTCGTTTTTAGTATATTTATAGTGTGATTCCCGTGGGAATATCAGGATATAAACTATCTGTATGCCGAATTTAATCCAAATCCATCCATCCGTTGCAGCGTGAAGAAGGAACAAATATACAGACATACACACAAACTTTCGCATTTATAATATTAGTGTGATATAATATACCCAGAAATTTGTACGGAACCTGGCTACGTCCGCGATACGTGTGTGTGTAATGTTATAAAATAATGCTGTTAAAAATAATACATGGTGATAAAGTTTAAAATACATTAAAATAATAAGTATTTAATTATGATTGTGTGTGATTGATTACATAATAACATACCTAATGTTAAAAATGTATGTGGCTTTGCCATAAACTAAGTATGAAGAATAAAATATGTAATAATAATAAATAAATAAATGTTTCCCACACTCACACCAATTATCTAGCCCCAAGAAAAGCTTCCTTAAGAAACTTGTTAAAATGGTTAACTAGACAACGGATAAACATACTTAATATACTTAAATACATAGGAAACACCCAGACCCGAAACAATTTAGAAACAGGTATTTCTAAATTGATCCGACCGGGGATCGAACCCGGGACCTCAGAGATGGCGACACCATGAAAACCAGTGTGCATGCCACTTGACCAAGGAGGTCGTCATATATAAAAAACAAAAACCATCTTTAAAAATACAAATAATAATAATAATAAAAGAATATAAAAGCCGCCTTTTTTTTATGTTAAAAGGAGGCAAACGAGCAGGCGGGTCACCTGATGGAAAGTAATCACCGCCGCCCATAGACACCCGCAAAACCAAAGTTATCGCAGATGCGTTGCCAACCTTGGAAAGGAGTTGGATCTTGAGGAGGGAGTAGGAATTGGGAGGGGGGAGGGGTGAGAGATGGGTCTCCGGTACTTTCACTCACCGGACGAAACACAACAGCAACGCCGTTGTTTCACGCCGATATTCTGTGAAAGGGTGGTGTTACGCCGGGCGAGCCGGCCCATTTCGTGCTGCAACGCAACGTGGCTCTACCACTCAGACAGTGTTACTCATTTAGCACCCCCAGGGGTCACGTGTAAAGCCTGCCTAAAGTTGTTGCCCTTTTTGTTGCTCAAGTAGATATTTCCTGTACTTAACTTTAAAAGAATGGCCAGATAAGCTTTTTAATAATAAGCTTTTTTTTAGTTTTTTATATTTTTATTTTGCTTCGACATAGTACTGAACTGTCCAGCGATTGCGATACTAGCTTAGTTTTTTCGATACAATCGTGAAAAACTAAGCAAGTACGTGGGGTTCAATGGAGCTCGATGGCGCAGTGTTTAACGCGCCTGGTCTGCGATTGCTAAGGTTAAGACACTTTCGAAAAGGCCGGTCATCGCATGGGTGACCAAAAATATATTATTTCGAGCGCATCTGTGCTTCAGAAGGCATGTAAAGCGGTTATACGCACTTGGCCCGCGTGGTGGTTTATGGCAGTGGGGACACGGTTAGTCAGAAGAGTCCCAGACTCGCTTATAATTTGGTACGATTATGATCAAGTGACAGTAAGATTTTCATAGCGATTTAAAAAAAAATTATCCTTATAGCTGGGAATTTACCCACAACTTTAGCTCGATCGAACAGTCAAAATGTAAAAGTTTAACTGCATTTTTAAATCGCATACCTGAACCGCGTCACACAGCACAATGCACTCTACCCTCCATTTTGTCGTAAAATGGGCAGATAAATTCCTCCCCGCTCCAAGAGCGATGGCACACAACTTTTCCTTGGCTATTTCTATTTTGCAGGAGCGCAAGTTGGTAGCAGTGAATAATGGCTGTACAAACATTTACTGGTATTAAACTTACGTGTATACATAGTGTTTTTTTAGCTGGGAGTGTATGGGTAGCCCGAAACAATATGAGGTACAGAGGAACTGTTTTTTAACCACTTTCTTCCGATACAACATGTTATTTATTTTTTTTACTCATTGCAATTTATTAAATTATTATTATTTTGGTACAATTTTGAATGTTATTAAATTAAGCATACAAATTTATTTCATTTCAATTTACTGCATAACCTCATAATAACATGTATAAGAGTTCTATTTAATTTTAAATTTATTGTATGTATTATTTCCAATGTTTTCGCATCTTCTTTTTTATATTAGAAGGAGGCAAACGAGCAGGCGGGTCACCTGATGGGAAGCAATCACCGCCGCCCATGGACACCCGCAAAACCAAAGGAATCACAGATGCGTTGCCGGCCTTTAAGAGCGTTTACGCCGCACACTAGCGCCGCCAATGAAAAATAAAACATATCTAGTCTACCTAATGAACACCTGACATGTTATGGTTTAGTTAAATAAGGCGTTATAGTTAAAAGTGGCCGTAACGTCTTATTTAACTAAACCATAACATGTGAGGTGTTCATTAGGTGACGTAAAAATGCTAAATTACTTCATTTAGATAGTTTGTTGAGCATAATTTGATTTTCTATCTCTAATTACTAGATATGTTTTATTTTTCATTGGCGGCGCTAGTGTGCGGCGTAAACGCTCTTAAGGAAGGAATAAGCTCGTTTCTTGAAGATCCCTAAGTCGTAATGGTCCGGAAATACCGCCGCCGAGAGCTGGTTCCACAGCACTGTAGTTCGTGGTTAAAAATTACGTGAGAAACGCACAGTAGTAGATCGCCATCCATCAAGATGGTGTGGATGGAAAGACAATCGATTGCGTGTATCGGGTGTCTAACCACTACACATAGAAGGCGTTTTAACATTATATGTACACAACAGTAACTTGCCTTACATCCATTAAAATCCAAACCGTGAAATATTTATAAAACAAAAAAAAGAAAACTGAAAATCAACAACAGTTATTTTAATACCACAGTAACAAAAAAACCACATCACATTTTTAAACTTCTATTTAAAAAAAGTAAGTTTGAATTCCGAAGCACCACAGAATAAAAAATAGCTTTGAACAATTGTTCAACGTGATCACTAGAGCGAGTGCGTGGCTGTTGAGCGTGCGTTGCTCCCCCCAGCTCAATATGAGACTTATGACAGTGACATGAGGTCTAAAATAGCCTGCTTAGTTCAGTCTGTAGCTTTGGAGCCCGCATACTACGGTGGCGTGCTCTAGTGATCAAAGTGAGTGGACTGTGTCGTTTGCAATATTCTTTTTCAACGCAGGTCGCTTTACCACTAAAATAGACAAGGAACGTAAAGTGGGAGCGTTACGTTGCCACTAAGGTAAGCACACTCTGTGAACAGTACAGCAACATGAAACGTCATCTAATGATACAGAAGACGTCTGCACATCAGCCTATCTAAAACTGTCAAATTTCTTCAATACATTTTCAACCATATATCTAACTTATAAAGTTCATAGTGTGGTAGGTACATTTTTTTTTTTTATGTAGAACATCTATCAGAAATTTACGTAGATAAGACTGCTGGTAATACTTTTTTAAGAGAATTATCTCTTACTTTTTTGATGTGTAACATCTTTCCGCTCGCCTTCTATATATACAATTTGTGGGGATGATTTCGTGAAATGTGACGGAAGTTGGACGTAACAGTGTGACAGGAAGTCGGGGAAGCGCACGCCATTTTGTAAATTTAAAATCGATTTAAGTACAAGACATATTATTATTATTATATGTGACATATTGTGTCATTTGTCAAATGTCTTCTAATGAGTATTTACTGCATTCTCTTCTATGATTTGTAAAAAAAATATACGTAATTGTTAATTCTATATTCTATTTTCTATTGTAATATTGATTTCAACCATTTCGTGGGTAATAGACTTTTAAACTATAATAATAAATATTTATTGTTGATAATAAGTGTCAATAAAGTGCAGATCATTGATAAAAAATCCAAGTAAATAATACCTATAAGTAATTATTTGAATAAAATATTTCAGTATATCGCTTTTATACATTTTGAGGTTAATTTCCGTATTTTATGTTACACCTACGCGACTACCGTAAGGCTCGCTCATTTTTTTAAAATATTTTTACGGGTAACAACACAGTGCCTTGATCTCACCTGATGTTAAGTGATGATAAGGCCAATGATGGAAGCGCACTTCACCTGGAATCCTCCCTAGTGAGGCACTGACTATCTTATCTCTAGCTGCCGGAACACAACAATGCTACAAAAATTGATGTTATGGCGACATATTTAGATAAGATTGAGCCAGGCGGACAAACAAATCCTACCACCAACCAAACCGAGTAACAAACAGGTACCCCCCGCTGGGAATCGAACCCGGGACCTCTGTGTCTTAACCGGTGGTCTTAACCACTAGACCACAGAGGAGTTACCGAGTAATTTTGAAAGAATTTAATGAAACGTTTATATAATTTTTAACGCAAATTTTGTTGCGAACAAATTACAAGAACACAAATGTTGAAAAAATTTCCACGAGCAGGATTTGGACCCGCACCCTTCTGACATACCATGTATTGCGTTAAAAATTATATAAACATTTTATAAATAGCTTGCCTACTTCTTAACTGATCTTTAGTACCTATTTGTAAAAATATTATGATCAGTTAAATATTATGATTATGATCAGTAATATGTTAATGACGGTAGTTGTTGACATTGAATGGGCGCCTTTGGCTTTCAAAGTGAAAGGTAAAGAGTGTTGAATAATTTCGACGGGCTGGTTAGAACCACGATAGCTCAATTGGGAAAGCACCTGACCCGGTATGTCAGAAAGGTGCGGGTTCAAATCCAGCTCGTGGAAATTTTTTTAACATTTGTATTTTTAGAATTTAATGAATCTAAGACTCGACCCGAACAGTATCGCACTCAATAGTAATTAACCTTTCCTCTGGTAGTGAGATGAAATAAAAGATGGATGGCTGCATTGTACGTATACGTACAGTCACAGTATGTAATCACTTTCAGTTCGTAACTCTTCTTTTAATACATTCGGTATCCTATACAATACTCGCTAGTAGATATACTAGTAGATAGCTAGTACTAATAGTAATAATAATAATGCCCTGACCTCGGTCGACTGTGCCTTACCCAACCGCCGTTTTTAGCGATAACTAAATAATAATAATTAATAAGGTTTGGTTTTAAAGCAAGTATAGCCTGTTCCAGGTGACTAGTATCTATTAGCGAGTAGATCTGTAAACAGTGTTAAGAGTTGCGTATGATATTTATTTTTTGATTTTGGTCTTTAGAACTGTGGATTATATAGAATAAATAAAAATTTTAAAAGTATTTCATCTCGATTTGTAGTGTTCGCGTAAACTTTAGAAAATATTGAGTTGGCCATTGTCTTTTTAACGACATTAAATACAAGTACCTACCCATCTTTGAGAGGCTGTCTCATAAAATAAGCCATACTAACACATTTAATGTCCGTATAAGCCATTCAAACATGATGCTGCCTGCTTCCATTACTGTTCTCTGTTAAGACAGAGTTACACGATTACAACCATTAATGATTATTATGTGTTGTTTTGCTAACCAAGTGGGTAATTCTATCTTTTTATTATTATATTATATCTTTCCATATTAAAACTAGTGGTCGCCCAGTGAAATTCGACCGTAATTTTATTAAGCCTGCACGGATTGTATCCTAAGCAATGAAAAATTAAAAAAGATAGAATGTGAATTTGGATTGGCATTGCCAGATTTCGGCCGCTCCTCTTCCATTTTTGAATTTTTTTAAAAGAGTATATTCGTGTATGTCAAATACATGGTAGTGTGTGTAATGTTTGTTTTATTGATTTAATGTATTTTTATGCATAATTTTTTTTTTTAATATTAACATTCGGATAACCTTCTCTATTTAAACTATAAGTGTGCGAAATTTCATACTCCTCCGTCCGCGCAATTTTCGTAAAAAAGGGGTACAAAATTTTTGCTTCACGTATTAATATAAAGATGACTTACGTATGTACTCACACGCACGCCTGCACATCAGACTACAACAAACAGTCAAATTGTCCCTTTTCCTTTTTTTTTTACTCCCTGCCTAATAGGACAACCCACCTAATAGCAACCCGGAGGGAGGAGATGAATACTACATGTATGACCAAATCAAGCGGTTAGGAAGACTTTGTCAAACTCCTACTGACTAAACACCCCCCAGTGTTGCCTATAGCCTTGGAAGGGCTACATAGGCTAACGGAACGATCGCCTCCCGTGGATGGGAGGCGACGTTGGCGTTACTCAGTCAGAGTGCACGACGGTGAAGTCGGCGCGCGCGCGCCCTAGAGGGTCGCGCTCAATCTGCAGTGATGCTGCATATGTCGGCTGACTTATTAACTAAGCGACGGTGGGCCCTGTGCCACAAGTAGGCAATCCAAGTTACGTGCTAATACATACATACATCATACATACATACATACATACATACATACATACATACATACATACATACATACATACATACATACATACATACATACATACATATATACATACATACATACATACATACATACATACATACATACATACATACATACATACATACATACATATCTTATTTGTATGGAGAGTCGAAATTTTTTTTTACATTTTCCATTTTTTGACATTGGCATAACATTTATAAGTTAACATAGGTACGTTTTGGCTTGATACCCTAGTTACAAAATACCCTGTATATCCAATGAGAGTTTATTTAAGTCCTGTTTGTTTTATGTCCCAAATAACTCAAAACCGATCACACTAACCGTTCAATTAAACCTGGAATTCTAAGACAGGTGCAAGTGTATTGATTTGTACCTAAATGTATATTCATTTGAGTGCATTTCAGAATGTCGTGTCAGAGATGGTTTAAGTTATGAGAGTTTGAACGCAACCTTATTGGTTTTGATAGTGGAAGGGTAGGGTTTTTTTTTATTAATGGTTCGTGCGAAAGGGTAGGGTTATTTATCAGTACTGTACGTAGACTAGTAATTGATGGTCTTCTTGGCCTAATATTAAATATCGATAAAATTAGATAGGAATACATAATTGATTAAACCAGATTATACATATATCAAATGCCAATTAATAAAAATGATGGTATATGAGTTACCAACTATTTATGAGACGACCAACACCTTAATATCCCTTTGACCACGGACCCTGCAAAGGGTTCGAAACGTTCTGTTTAAGATAAATATTAAATCAAATTAATGTGTAAAATAAATGCAAGTAGTGATACCGTAAACTTAAGAAAACAAAAATATTTATGTCAAAAAACATATTTGATTAAAATTTTAACTTTTTATTTTCAAGTGCTAATTGCTGCACTGAAGCTAAATTAAATAATTGATTTAAATTGCAGTTTGTCACCATGTTAGTGCCATGTGAGACTTTTTATTGCCATTCGTTCTCGCTTACGATAACGAGAATTTGTAAGTAACTAAGTTTTTGTTTGTAATTCGAATGTCAAATAACACTCACGTGCCTAATGCCAATCAAGCTTGATACGAAGTGGACTACCTACTTAGAAAAAGTAGTACCTACTTTAAAACACAACAAAAAGAAACATTACATAACTTAACTTAACTTGAAAAAAAACAGAAAAATAATTAGAAAATTAAAAACTAAAGACCTATAAATAAAAGATGTCCTCCAACTGTGGGCTCATGGGAACGGTCCCAAGAACATTGCCAAACTAATACGCTGGCAGAGCTGCCTGCTCAGCCTTCTTGTCACCGGAGGCCTCGATAAGGCGAGCACTTAACTCTTTAACAAGCTGCTTTGCCTCCGGCCCCCATAGACCCATTGTTTCTACCGCAAACGGAACAAATAAATAATTTCGACAAAAAGAAAAAAAAAAAGTTCTCAATTTTCTGTTAACGTGTAAGAATCGCTTCATCCTACGCTTTGTACCACACCACCATTATATAAGCGAATACCCTTCGGCGCCAGTAACTGTGGCGATTCGAGCATTCCCCGGATATTCCCGCAATGTCTGACCCGTGCAGTTATTAAATACCTTGAGGCCAAGGCAAAGGCTGTGCACATTTAGGACAACCGAATGAAACGCATTTATGCGGGAATTTCGAGGCTGATTAACTTAACCATGTTTCCTGTCTAATCTTGTAATCTCTAACTCTTTTACTACAAAACGTTAAGCAACGGCTAAATACATGTTTTAAATATTGTGACGCTGTATAATAATACTAGCTAAGTGAAAGCAGCTGTTTTGAACTTTCAAAGTCAAAGTCAAAGTAAAAAAAAATATTCGAATCAAACGAAAAGTGCTTTTGAAACGTCCATACATTTTATACCTACTACCCATTCAGGACGTCTATTTTTTAGCTGTGGAGAAGAATGGGCGCAAGAAACTCCACAGCTTTAATAGAAGTACCTACGACAATAAATAATGAATCACAAATAATGCTAACCTCTGTACATTTACTTAACATTACACTTTATTCTAAAAAAAAACATACTTGGGCTTTATGTATGTACTACTTTAGAATGTCGCTTATACCTATACATTGTGCGAGAATTGGAGGAATGTCAGTTCCATGCATTATTAACATGAACATAACAATTTACATTGTAATAGCCCTTTTTTAAAAGTATTACCTTAACGTGTGTCTTAAATTTCTCAAAATTAAAACATCATTCGGGATTTAAGTGACACCTTGTCCAATGAATGATCCATAAACTTTCTGCAGCCGAAATTTAGGTATTACAAGCTATTACAAGTTTATTTTTATTTCTAGTATTAAAATTGTGTGTGGCACCCCGTGTGGTGCCGGGGATAAAGAATTGCATCACCCCATCTCAACCCGTGGGTGTCGTAAAAGGCGACTAAGGGACCATTCCAGAGGATGGGCAGCAGCATCTCTCTGAGGTTACCTTCAACCTACTGCGATCGCCAACCCGCCTGCCAAGCGTGGCGATCATGGCAAATACCCCCCATGATATGCACACCAGCAAAAACCGGCCCCTAGTCCCCGGCGGCCCCGCTCGCCCTAGCTACGGTAGCGGCCAAGACAGTGACGGGGCAGGGGGTGCTAAGAATCTCCGACAGAGACCTGGCTACCGCCAACAACGAACTCTGGCCCTGGCAACATTTAACACGCGCACATTACGGGCTGACGAGAAGATTTACGAACTGGAGGAAGAATTGAGCAAGATACGGTGGGACATAGTTGGATTATCTGAAGACCGAAGAGAGGGGGAGGACTCGATAATCCTCAAGTCCGGTAACTTGCTCTATTTGCGGGAGGGCGAACAACTGTCCCAAGGTGGTGTCGGGTTCATCGTCCACAAGTCCCTCGTGAACAACGTTGTCGAGACCGGGAGTGTGTCGCCTAGGGTAGCGTACCTTATACTCAGAATAACCAAACGGTATTCGTTGAAGGTCATACAGGTTTATGCTCCTACTACGACACACCCTGACGATGAGGTGGAAGCTACGTATGAGGACATCTCTAGAGCCATACAAGCCTCCAAAACTCATTACACCGTTGTCATGGGAGACTTTAACGCAAAACTGGGCAAACAAAGCGGCGATGAGATGAGAGTGGGACGATTTGGGGTTGGTAATCGGAACTCCCGGGGCCAACTGCTGGCGGACTTTCTTGAGAGGGAGGGCCTCTTTATGATGAACTCCTTTTTCAGGAAAGCTGAACACCGCAAGTGGACCTGGATGAGTCCCGATGGTGCAACCAAAAAACGAGATTGACTTTATCATGTCGACGAGGAAGCAAATATTCAATGATGTCACTGTGATCAATGCGTTTAAAACTGGCAGCGATCACCGGTTGGTAAGAGGCACATTGAATATCAACGTTAAGCTGGAAAGACGTCGATTGGTAAGGTCTACGCTCCGTCCTGCACCCATCCAAATCCAAAACCCCGAAAGCTTTCAGCTCGAATTGCAGAATCGCTTCGAGCGCCTAAATGATTGCGAAAATGTGGACGAATACAGCAACAGGTTTGTGGAAACTGTCCAAACGGAAATGTCCAAGTTCTTTAAAACCCACCGTGCAAAAGGAACCAAAAAGTTCTCAGACCATACTCTCAAACTAATGGAAGAGCGGCGCGCAATGGTTCTGCTTTCCTCAGGTGATGCGTCTCAGTTTCGGCGGCTAAATAAGCAGATCTCGAAGTCTATGACTCGCGACACGCGCCAATTTAATACTAACCGTATTAAAGAGGCCATTGAGCGGAACAAAGGCTCAAAAGTGTTCGCAAGAGATCTGGGTATTGGGCAGTGCCAACTGACGACGCTGAAAACCGATGACGGCAGAACTGTCACGACCAGGTCCGATGTTATGGGAGAGGTCGAGAAGTTCTATGGACAGCTTTACACATCCACACGGCCACCTGTACAAAGCTTAGCTAAAGACCCTAGAGCTAAGTTAACCCGGCACTATACCGAAGACATCCCGGACATCAGCCTATACGAGATTAGTATGGCTCTCAAACAGCTCAAAAACGGCAGGGCACCAGGTGCTGACGGAATTACGGCCGAGCTTCTGAAAGCAGGCGGAAGACCGGTACTCGTAGCTCTTCAGAAGCTATTTAATTCCGTCGTACTAGGGGGCAGAACGCCAGAGACGTGGCACGAAGGTATGGTGGTACTGTTCTTCAAAAAGGGCGACAAAACCCTGCTGAAGAACTACAGGCCCATCTCACTTCTAAGCCACGTCTACAAGCTGTTTTCGAGAGTCATAACGAATCGTCTCGCACGCAGGTTTGATGACTTCCAGCCTATCGAACAAGCCGGTTTCCGAAAAGGCTTCAGCACCATAGACCACATACATACGCTGCGGCAGGTTATACAGAAGACCGAAGAGTATAACCAGCCTCTTTGCTTAGCGTTTGTGGACTATGAAAAAGCCTTCGATTCGATTGAGATATGGGCCGTGCTACAGTCTCTCCAGCGGTGCCAAATTGACTATCGGTACATCGAAGTGTTGAGGTGTTTGTATGAAAGCGCCACTATGTCAGTCCGTCTTCAGGACCAGAGCTCGAAACCTATACAGTTGCAGCGAGGAGTGAGACAGGGAGATGTGATTTCTCCGAAACTGTTCACTGCTGCACTGGAAGATGTTTTCAAGCTTCTGGACTGGAAAGGACTCGGCATCAACGTCAACGGCGTATACATCACTCACCTTCGGTTTGCTGACGATATAGTGGTCATGGCTGAGACCCTGGAAGACCTCGGCGCAATGCTCGGTGACCTCAACAGAGTCTCTCAACAAGTGGGTCTTAAAATGAACATGGAGAAGACGAAAGTTATGTCGAACTCACGTGTCGTACCCACTCCTCTGAAGGTTGGGGACTCTGCCCTTGAAGTTGTGGACAATTATGTTTACCTGGGACAAACGGTCCAGCTAGGTAGGTCCAACTTCAGCAAAGAGGTCAATCGTCGAATCCAATTAGGCTGGGCAGCGTTCGGTAAGCTACGAAATATCTTCTCGTCCGATATACCGCAGTGTCTCAAGACGAAAGTCTTTGACCAGTGTGTGTTGCCAGTGATGACATACGGGACTGAGACGTGGTCGCTCACTATGGGCCTCATAAAAAGGCTCAAGGTCACTCAAAGAGCAATGGAGAGGGCTATGCTCGGGGTTTCTCTGCGTGATCGAATCAGAAATGAGGAGATCCGCAGAAGAACAAAGGTAACCGACATCGCCCAAAGAGTTGCTAAGCTCAAGTGGCAGTGGGCAGGTCACATTGCTCGCAGGACTGATGGCCGCTGGGGCGGGATAGTCCTGGAGTGGCGACCGCGTACCGGAAAGCGCAGTGTGGGCAGGCCTCCAACAAGGTGGACCGACGATCTGGTGAAGGTCGCGGGAAGCCGCTGGATGCGAGCAGCACAAAACCGGTCGTTGTGGAGATCCTTGGGGGAGGCCTTTGTCCAGCAGTGGACGTCTTTTGGCTGTGATGATAATGATGAAAGTTTTTAATAAACACTCAATTGACAAAACAAAATAGTGACGTCATAGTTTTCATTCTCATACAATTTCTATGGAAAAAAAAACGTTTCGACGGTTGCTAAAAAGTCAACTGCCCAATTCGAATGATTCCATTTTATATCCACCAAAAATATTCACGACCGGTAACTGTTCTACATCGTATTCGTTTCACCGTGGCCGTGGCACGTTTGACCAACTAATATACACAACAAAAAAGCGAGTAAAAACTGTTGTTATCGAAAAACTATTTCAGTGTTACCATTTTACGCCGCGCACAATTCCACCAAATGCTTTATTTATCGTTATTTTAAACATTGATATTTTTACGAGTGTCAGTTTCAAAAAAGGAATTTCGGACGTTGACCCGTATATTGCATTGCAGGCAACCATGCTTCCATTTCGCGTTTAATTGCGAAATGAGTGTCCGATGGCTCCCAATCAACTGCGATGTTCAACGTCATTCCATTTTACACGACACTGGAGAAGTAAACACATTTAGTATGCAAATATTGCCAACTAGCAGTAAAACAGATCATGTGATCTGATTACTGATCATGATCAATTGTAAATGAATGTAATCTTCAATCGTTGGTTATTTAACAGACTATGAGATTACTCGTGAGAGATTTATAGAGTAAAGTTCTACTACTGTGCGTTTCTCACGTAATTTTTTACCACGAATTACAGTGCTGTGGAACCAGCTCTCAGCGGCGGTATTTCCGGACCATTATAACTTAGGGATCTTCAAGAAACGAGCCTATTCCTTCCTTAAAGGCCGGCAACGCATCTGCGCATCTATTTCTCTGGTTTTGCTTGATTTTGGTCTGGGTTTGGACACCCGTCCATGGGCGGCGGTGATTACTTCCCATCAGGTGACCCGCCTGCTCGTTTGCCTCCTTCTAATATACATAAAAAAAAGTACTCATGATTGATGAGCTGGATGGCATAGTGGTTAACGCATCCAGTCTGTTATTGCTAAGATTAAGCAATTTTCGCAAAAACCGGTCATCGGATGGGTTACAAAAAATTTACCGTTTTGAGGTCCTTCGTGCTTCGGAAGGCATGTAAAGCCGCTGGTCCCGGCTGTATTAGCAGCAGTTAACAATCAACACGCAGTGCGCGTGGCGGTTTATGGCGTTCTCCCTATTCATCCATAGGGAAGGTGCGTGCCCCAGCAGTGGGAAAGTATATGAGCTGATGATGTCGATAATGAATTATACTTCCATAGATATGTAGCAGCATTGCTCGCGTCTTAAATAGTACTTTTTATATTAGCCTTTGTTGTGTCCCACTGGCCATAAAATACGGCTTTTTAGTACTATGTATCTACTATGCCACATTTAATAATAAATATTAAATATTTACGTGTGCTATTTTTCAGGTTTAAGAATCTTTATTTCCCATAAGAATTATTAAATTCACTTACATGAAAAACTTAATACTCGTTACTAACTTAAATATTAAACTAAAATTTAGATTTTTCTCTTGAGCCATTATTCTACGTTATAAGGTAATTACATTGCAATTTACTAAGGTAATTCAATAATTAGGACAGAACTTCATCAAAGTATTT
Organism: Eudonia lacustrata; assembly: GCA_947562085.1. Lineage (NCBI taxonomy): Eukaryota > Metazoa > Arthropoda > Insecta > Lepidoptera > Crambidae > Eudonia > Eudonia lacustrata. The sequence goes on from OX387320.1 coordinate 20,646,206, forward strand.
TAGAATAAAAACTTAAATAACATCCATATCGAAAACAATAAAACCACAATAGACAGCAAGCATTGGTTCAATGCGAAGAAAGTCTGACAGAAAGAGGGTAAATCCAAAAAATCCCACTAAACAAAGTTACAGTTTTAACAAAGAATATCGGACGTTAACTCGTATACTGCAGGCTGACCCACACTGCCATTTCGAGTCATTTAGGGCCGTGTCAAAAGGCTCGCAATCCAGCGAATCAACTGTGACGCTCAACGTTATTCCATTTTACACGACCCTGGAGACATATACACTTTCAAACTTTCGCGTTCCATAGTTAAGAAAGAAATTTAAACGGCCGTTGTAACTCGGTCGAAACGTCGGATATAAAGAAGGTATGAAACCTTTTACATAATACTAATTGATTTGCGGTAATCCTCGTTTGAATTTCTTTCTTAACTGGAGACATAAACGCATTACTTACCTAGTGTCGCAACTTTAGTTAGGTACTATATTAACGAAACTGACGATGTTCTGTTTGTGTAATTCCATTCATATGTGCAAATTTTGCAATCAATTTCTTGCGGAAATGAGTTTTTCGAATAGTGGTTTTCAGATATATTCTTTATGGATAAGTCCTGAGTGGAGTCTTCGAAGAGAAATTTTCTATAACCTTTTCTATAATAAATAACCTTATTCGAAAATTTCAAAGCTAAACAAATTCATCTCTTGTTATTTTGTGAGTTTTAAGATAACCCACAAAATATCTGCACTTGATTTAATAATGTTCTATGTAAGTTTTAACTCACGCAATGACTAAACACAAAACTTTATGAACTATAAACTGTATAGCCTAATATTTTCAATTAATCCTTCGAGACCAACCACGGTATACTGGTGTTTTCGCCAAAAAGGCGAGCGAGCCGCCAGTTATTAATATTTGCAAGCCCACCGATTTGTATTTCAGCCGTTTGGAAACGGGTGACCTAATGAATGCAGCCGCAAAGAGTTACGTACTAGTGTTTTCTTTTTTTTCTGGCGCAGGAAAATGTAAACAAAAGAGCTCCTCTCTCTTTGGTAAAGAGTCCAGTCGTAATAATGAGTTTGTTCCCCCTTCTCGGCTTTGCCCGTTATACTAATTTAGTTGCTTTGATAGAAGAAGATGGCGAACGCAATTGTCGTCGCCATTTGTATGGCTACAGTTACAGTGATTGTTTACATGTGAACTTGATAGGATCAATGGTGTATTTACATTTGATTGCGTGTAAAACTAGACTAACACTATTAGCTAAGTCATAGCGAGCCATCAAACAAGAAATTGAATTTGTAGCATGTAAATTTGCAAAACTTGAAAATGGATGCCTTTTGATTTTTGTTTTGTTCGAAAATAAATAGGTTTTACATCGAAATTAACTAGCTATATGTATAGCATGCAAACATTTTGGTTTAACCTTTTTACCGCCAACAACTTCTATAGAAGTTCGAGATTTTCGTGCCGCCCACGCCAGCACTTCTATAGAAGTTCTTCTTTGTACCTACTTTATTAAAATACATTTATATGTACGTTGGCGTACAGCGGGACATCGCGTGCAGGATAGTTGGGCGGTGAAAAGGTTAAAATATTTGAATTCTAACCATGGGCTGCGGTGTTAGTTTTCAGGTGGGTTATATGTTCTTACTTTTTGTACAAAACGATGGCTAAGGTTAGACAATGCGATATACACAATTTTAATCATCATCATCATCATCATCATCTCAGCCAAAAGACGTCCACTGCTGGACAAAGGCCTCCCCCAAGGATCTCCACAACGACCGGTTTTGTGCTGCTCGCATCCAGCGGCTTCCCGCGACCTTCACCAGATCGTCGGTCCACCTTGTTGGAGGCCTGCCCACACTGCGCTTTCCGGTACGCGGTCGCCACTCCAGGACTATCCCGCCCCAGCGGCCATCAGTCCTGCGAGCAATGTGACCTGCCCACTGCCACTTGAGCTTAGCAACTCTTCGGGCGATGTCGGTTACCTTTGTTCTTCTGCGGATCTCCTCATTTCTGATTCGATCACGCAGAGAAACCCCGAGCATAGCCCTCTCCATTGCTCTTTGAGTGACCTTGAGCCTTTTTATGAGGCCCATAGTGAGCGACCACGTCTCAGTCCCGTATGTCATCACTGGCAACACACACTGGTCAAAGACTTTCGTCTTGAGACACTGCGGTATATCGGACGAGAAGATATTTCGTAGCTTACCGAACGCTGCCCAGCCTAATTGGATTCGACGATTGACCTCTTTGCTGAAGTTGGACCTACCTAGCTGGACCGTTTGTCCCAGGTAAACATAATTGTCCACAACTTCAAGGGCAGAGTCCCCAACCTTCAGAGGAGTGGGTACGACACGTGAGTTCGACATAACTTTCGTCTTCTCCATGTTCATTTTAAGACCCACTTGTTGAGAGACTCTGTTGAGGTCACCGAGCATTGCGCCGAGGTCTTCCAGGGTCTCAGCCATGACCACTATATCGTCAGCAAACCGAAGGTGAGTGATGTATACGCCGTTGACGTTGATGCCGAGTCCTTTCCAGTCCAGAAGCTTGAAAACATCTTCCAGTGCAGCAGTGAACAGTTTCGGAGAAATCACATCTCCCTGTCTCACTCCTCGCTGCAACTGTATAGGTTTCGAGCTCTGGTCCTGAAGACGGACAGACATAGTGGCGCTTTCATACAAACACCTCAACACTTCGATGTACCGATAGTCAATTTGGCACCGCTGGAGAGACTGTAGCACGGCCCATATCTCAATCGAATCGAAGGCTTTTTCATAGTCCACAAACGCTAAGCAAAGAGGCTGGTTATACTCTTCGGTCTTCTGTATAACCTGCCGCAGCGTATGTATGTGGTCTATGGTGCTGAAGCCTTTTCGGAAACCGGCTTGTTCGATAGGCTGGAAGTCATCAAACCTGCGTTCGAGACGATTCGTTATGACTCTCGAAAACAGCTTGTAGACGTGGCTTAGAAGTGAGATGGGCCTGTAGTTCTTCAGCAGGGTTTTTTCGCCCTTTTTGAAGAACAGTACCACCATACCTTCGTGCCACGTCTCTGGCGTTCTGCCCCCTAGTACGACGGAATTAAATAGCTTCTGAAGAGCTACGAGTACCGGTCTTCCGCCTGCTTTCAGAAGCTCGGCCGTAATTCCGTCAGCACCTGGTGCCCTGCCGTTTTTGAGCTGTTTGAGAGCCATACTAATCTCGTATAGGCTGATGTCTGGGATGTCTTCGGTATAGTGCCGGGTTAACTTAGCTCTAGGGTCTTTAGCTAAGCTTTGTACAGATGGCCGTGTGGATGTGTAAAGCTGTCCATAGAACTTCTCGACCTCTCCCATAACATCGGACCTGGTCGTGACAGTTCTGCCGTCATCGGTTTTCAGCGTCGTCAGTTGGCACTGCCCAATACCCAGATCTCTTGCGAACACTTTTGAGCCTTTGTTCCGCTCAATGGCCTCTTTAATACGGTTAGTATTAAATTGGCGCGTGTCGCGAGTCATAGACTTCGAGATCTGCTTATTTAGCCGCCGAAACTGAGACGCATCACCTGAGGAAAGCAGAACCATTGCGCGCCGCTCTTCCATTAGTTTGAGAGTATGGTCTGAGAACTTTTTGGTTCCTTTTGCACGGTGGGTTTTAAAGAACTTGGACATTTCCGTTTGGACAGTTTCCACAAACCTGTTGCTGTATTCGTCCACATTTTCGCAATCATTTAGGCGCTCGAAGCGATTCTGCAATTCGAGCTGAAAGCTTTCGGGGTTTTGGATTTGGATGGGTGCAGGACGGAGCGTAGACCTTACCAATCGACGTCTTTCCAGCTTAACGTTGATATTCAATGTGCCTCTTACCAACCGGTGATCGCTGCCAGTTTTAAACGCATTGATCACAGTGACATCATTGAATATTTGCTTCCTCGTCGACATGATAAAGTCAATCTCGTTTTTGGTTGCACCATCGGGACTCATCCAGGTCCACTTGCGGTGTTCAGCTTTCCTGAAAAAGGAGTTCATCATAAAGAGGCCCTCCCTCTCAAGAAAGTCCGCCAGCAGTTGGCCCCGGGAGTTCCGATTACCAACCCCAAATCGTCCCACTCTCATCTCATCGCCGCTTTGTTTGCTCAGTTTTGCGTTAAAGTCTCCCATGACAACGGTGTAATGAGTTTTGGAGGCTTGTATGGCTCTAGAGATGTCCTCATACGTAGCTTCCACCTCATCGTCAGGGTGTGTCGTAGTAGGAGCATAAACCTGTATGACCTTCAACGAATACCGTTTGGTTATTCTGAGTATAAGGTACGCTACCCTAGGCGACACACTCCCGATCTCGACAACGTTGTTCACGAGGGACTTGTGGACGATGAACCCGACACCACCTTGGGACAGTTGTTCGCCCTCCCGGAAATAGAGCAAGTTACCGGACTTGAGGATTATCGAGTCCTCCCCCTCTCTTCGGACTTCAGATAATCCAACTATGTCCCACCGTATCTTGCTCAATTCTTCCTCCAGTTCGTGAATCTTCTCGTCAGTCCGCAATGTGCGCGTGTTAAATGTTGCCAGGGCCAGAGTTCGTTGTTGGCGGTAGCCAGGTCTCTGCCGTAGATTCTTAGCACCCCCTGCCCCGTCGCTGCCTTGGCCGCTACCGTAGCTAGGGCGAGCGGGGCCGCCGGGGACTAGGGGCCAGTTTTTGCTGGTGTGCATGTCATGGGGGGGGTATTTGCCATAATCGCCACGCTTGGCAGGCGGGTTGGCGATTGCAGTAGGTTGAAGGTAACCTCAGAGAGATGCTGCTGCCCATCCTCTGGAATGGTCCCTTAGTCGCCTTTTACGACACCCACGGGTTGAGATGGGGTGGTGCAATTCTTTATCCCCGGAACCACACGGGGAATTAAAAACTTTAGGTCACATAAATTGATTTTAAATCAAATAAAAAATTGGATTTAATGTTTTAAATAACTACTGCGTGATTTTATTTATACGAAAAAAAAACATTGAGTTTTTTTTTCTTTTAGTTGATAGCTTCGTGCGGTTAGCACATTTAGCCAGAGTCAAAGTAATTTTTCTTACAAGTAATACATAAATAAACAATATTTCCATTCTGTATGATGATGATGAATGATAAAAGAAATGAGAAGTGAGAAATGATATACCCGCCCCAACCTCTCGAGTAGCTCAGTTAATCTCACATTAATATTCGATATAACACAAATTTTAGAAAATAAAACAAAACCGCAGACATGACTCTTCATTTTCCCGCCAAGAAGTCACGTTCAATGTTCTGGACATTACTAATTGTTTTTTTTATTTGTCCTAAACATGATTTTCTGTAACCTAAAAAGATAAAGTCCGTTTGGTGCAGCGATCTTGAAAGTCAAGCTACCTTGCCCGGATGAATGATCAAAGATTTGTTTTGTCGTCCATTTTTTTCCGCGCTTCGAAATGTATCACAAGATTGTTAAGAACAAGCAAACCATAACTTATAGTTCAGTTCCGTGTCCTCTTGTCCTCAATTTAAAAAAAAATCTGACAGTTAACTCGCACTCGAAAAAGTAAGGATGTAAATAGCCTATAGCTGTCCCACTGCTAGGCAAAGGCCTCCATCATTGAAATCAAGTCATCACTACAAATTGATGGGTATTGGACTAACACTCGAAAAGAGACTTAAAATTTTAACGAGTTTTATGGAGAGATTATCACAATAAATACTCTTAAAATCTAATAAGCATGAGTACATTCATTCATTCATATATAAGTAAACTCTAAGTAATACCATAAAGATAGAAAAAAGAAACGCCCTTAAGAGCGTTTACGCCGCACACTGGCGCCGCCAATGAAAAAAAAACATATCTAGTAATTAGAGATAGAAAATTATGCTCAACAAACTATTTGAACAAAGTAATTTAGCATTTTTACGTCACCTACTGATCATCTGACATGTATAAGCAGTTATGATCAGAAAGCCTAACTTGCAGAACGTCTTTGAAGCAAAACGTCTACATTGCTTAATGACTAAAATGCAGATAGCCTAACTTGCAGAACGTCTTTGAAGCAAAACGTCTACAATGCTTAATGACTAAAATGTAGATAGCCTAACTTGCAGAACGTCTTTGAAGCAAAACGTCTACAATGCTTAATGACTAAAATGTAGATAGCCTAACTTGCAGAACGTCTTTGAAGCAAAACGTCTACAATGCTTAATGACTAAAATGCAGATAGCCTAACTTGCAGAACGTCTTTAAAGCAAGACGTCTGTTTAGTTAAATACGGCGTTATAGTTAAAAGTGGCCGTTTTTAGCTGTAATGTATTATTTAACTAAACTGTAACATGTCAGATGTTCATTAGGCGTAAAATGCTTAATTACTTCATTCAAATAGTTTGTTGAGCATAATTTGATTTTCTATCTCTAATTACTAGATATGTTTTTTTTTCGTGTGTGTTGTACGTGTGTGGCGTAAACGCTTTTAATGATTTGTATGCCGATTCTTCACATTTTTTTCCGCGTAGTTACTTCCATAGGAACTCAAAGGTAGCCTCAAATTAATAAAGGACCTCACCTAGCCTAACCTTTAACCACGGCTACGTGAATTTAATTTAAACAAAATATTTCGCGACAAACAAAGCAATGAATAAACGAAATTGAGGAGCGCAAAATAAGAAAGAATATTGAAAACGACCGACTGAACGAAGAATATTTAATTTTGAAAATTAACAAGGTGAATTTTATTTAAAAAAATCTTATATGTACGAACCCTGATCACACATTTTTTAAACACCAAACACGAAGAAGCGGTGTGCTCAGTGCGAGTTTAATCACCATTCAATCACATTACCGAAGACGAGAGTTAGTCCCCACTGCTGGGACATCAACTTTCCGTAAAGATGGATAGGGGGATATGATCACCACGCGGACCTAGTGCGGATTGGTGATTATATTAACGACTGGTAATGCAGCCGGGAGCAGCGGCTTTACAGTTCTGTACCTCTACATTGTTTGTTGCCTGAAATAAATGAATTCATTATTTATTTATTATTACGTGCCATCCAAGGTACGGAGGAGTTCAAAGTGATAAACTTTTGGTCATCCAACCGATGACCGGTCTTTGCAAAAGCAGATCGGGCTTGTTAACAGCTGCGCCATCGAACTCCGCAGTTTGTATAGTACTCAAACAAATCTCGTTTTCGTTAACGTGGCCAAGGACTTAATAAAACTAGTTATCGACTTTCAGCAGTACTCAGCACCTAAAACAAAACAAAGTCGAAACCGCGCCGCTTAAATTAACGTTTCTCACCCAAATGTAATAAACGTTTTGACGTGACGTACGTGGGTAAGCTTGAATAGCACTATGCATACATTCAGCCATCCAGAGAACTTTGCACACGAATACGATATTCCGTGCTGCACTGCAGCGAGGCGGCCAAACAGATTGCCAGGGTATTTAGTATGCCGCCGTGCCGCTGCGAAATATCAAATTTGTGGGTAAAGGCGTGAGTCCACTGCGGCGCACGCTGTGCACGCTCGCTGTGTTACCATGGAACCGCTACGTTATAGCTACGCTTTTTTTGGAGAGTAATAGCTGATTGGCTCAGGTGGCATTTTCAGCGACACCGGACTTTTTGGGGGCGGCAAGAAACTTGAAAGGGCCGTGTTGGTCGAAACACCGTCAGAGCTAGGCATTTGCTGAGTCGAGGCCCATTTGCTGCTGTAGCACACATACTTCAATGGGCACCAAACTGATAGAATACTGTTAGTTTTTTTTATTAGATTTATATTTTAATATTAAATTATTAATGTTGTTGTCTTTGTTGATTTAATTCTATTTGTATTTACGTTTTCCTCCTTTATTGTAATTGTTAATTTAATCGCCTTGTATAAATGTGTAATAAATAAATGTGTGTTTATGTAGTAAATAAATGAATGTCTATGTCTATGTCTAGGTTTTCTAGAGGTTTCTAGAGGTTCAAGGTTTCCACGTTCCCTACTAGATTCTCCGATGGGCTCGAATCAGATCGGGTAAAGCTACGCGTAGCTCGAGGTGTCTAATTCGAGTATTTTTTACTATCCGAACTCGTTAACAAAAACGGGAATTTGTATGGCAAAGTTAGCTCACTTCGTTTTTCACTAGGCAGCGGCGAAGTTGAATCAACGCAGTGATACGTGATCGAATGGCTGTCAAAACCTGCACTAGGTTTATTTTACACAAGAAAATGAATCAGGCACACCTTTCACGGCGGCGCCCGGGGATACGCCAAAAGTTATGTAGGACTTTCCATCAGTGCGTCCTACCGGACATGACATACGGAGCTGAAACGTGAACACTCACGTTTGGGCTGGTTCACAAATTTAAAGTCGCTCAGCGAGCTATGGAAAGGGCTATGCTCGGAATTTCTCTGAAAGATCGACTTCGGAATGAGGTGATCCGACAGAGAACGAAAGTAATCGACATAGCCCATCTTATCAGCAAGCTGAAGTGGCAGTGGGCCTGTTATATTAGCCGCAGAACCGACAACCGTTGGGGTAAACGAGTTCTTGAGTAGAGACCGCGTATCGGCAAACGTATAGGACGCCCTCAGACTAGCTGGAGGGACGATCTTCGCAAGGTGGCTGGCAAGAGCTGGATGAGAGTAGCTGCGGATCGTGCTCGGTGGCGTGCACTTGGAGAGGCCTATGTCCAGCAGTGGACTAATATAGGCTGATGATGATGATGGTGATGACTCTCCATCTGACCTATTTAAGGGGGAGGGAGGGTATACCCACAAAAAAATCCTACACTTCCCCTCCGCGCTACCAGGTTTTTTTAGAGAGCTTGTTGTTGGCCATATGCACCCTTTATAGCGCCTCCAGACTCGGCCGTCAGGATTATCCGCACGCGGCACTTTGAGTAGTGGCTTGTTGCATGGAAACGTAGCCGAGCACAGCACGCGCCACAGTGGATTCCCACCTTTACCCCGACCAATGAATATGCAGACAGCTGAGCTGACGCTGCCAACGCCGACATGTATGTAGACTATAGTTTTATATTCTTGTTGTATTAAAAGAATTTATTTAACTACCAGCAGCAGTACAAAGCTTTAAAAATCTACTCGCGTTAATTTAACACATTGATTCAGATTATTTTATCCTGACGTTTGGAACCCGTTGCAGGGTCCGTGGTCACAGGGAGACTTAGGTGTTGGTCGTTTCATAATTAATGAGCATACGTTCATTTAAATTTAATCGGGTATGTTCCGTTTTACGCAGTAAAAGCTTAAGGTCTTTTTTGGTTTGAATAGTCAGGATAAAAGAATCCAAATGAATGCGTAAAACAATCGCGAGTAGATCCGCAAATTAATGTTGTTATATTTAAAAGCGTGTAGTGGTCGCGTAATCTTTAAAAAATATTAAAATAATGTTTTGTGCAAATTATTATTTATTCTCGTAATTCTTCCGCGGATCGTGCTCAGTGGCGTGCACTTGGAGAGGCCTATGTCCAGCAGTGGACGTGTAAAGGCTGATGATGATAATGATGTTTGTTAATTCCGCTAACTTACCCTGTATCAAGTAATAGACAACTGAATAACAGTAGAAAAAGATAATTATGGAAAAATCTAAATATCATTACAGATGCAACAGGCCATTTGTCTTTTTTTTTTTTTTTTTTTTTTTTTTTCTTTTTTTTTTTTTTTTTTTTTTTTAAATCTTTTCCCCCGACGTGGGTCATGTCGGAGATCTTATGTACTACTTATGCCGTTCTCTCTCGGCTTCCTACGCTAGCAGGTTAGTGCTTACATTTTTATTGCACTCTGTGTGCCCTATGTTACCGTATCCTATGCTATCCTTTTACTTTCTAGAGATTTTCCATTTTTATCGCACTCTAGGTGCCCTATTCATTCTTTCTTATTCTATTTCCTACTTATTTATATACATTTTTCATTGCTTTCTTATGCTCTGTCCTATTTTAAACTATTCTTTTTTGCTTTTTCCATTTTTATCGCATTTTACATGCCCTAACTCTTATCATATATTACTTATTTTCTATCTTACAGCTATTACAATATGACGTCCACATTACATTAACACATTACATCGTACACACAATATCACAGATAAAAAACACATAGACATCACATTAAACTTATCACTATGCCATTTTGACTATTTTTAGACTTATTCCTTTTTTACTTTGTTAATCCTAGTATATTTAATATACAAGTGAAAACATAAGTACTTTAAGGCAGTGTGTTTATCTAAGTCTTATTCCTAAAAATTACTTTAGAGGCAATATTCTTGCAGAATTCCAAAAATTTTGGTCTTATGTGTTTGTTGTTTATAAATTTGGCTACATTTTCTTTATTTACATTCATACCGATCTTTCTTTCATACCTCATTCTTTCATACTCGTGGACTGGGCATTCTGCGATTATGTGAAGCACGGTTGGCCATTTGTCTTTGTTCAAACGTATTTATTATGTGCATTTTAAAAGAAATCCTGTCAGTAAAACTGACAAGCTGAGGAGCTCGATGGCGCGGTGGTTAACGCGCCCGGTGTGCGATTGCTAAGGTTAAGCCACTTTCGCAATGGCCGGTCATCGGATGGGTGACCAAAAATGTATCATCTCGAGCTCCTCCATGTTTTGAAAGACACGTAAAGCTGTTGGTCTCAGCTGCATTAGCAGTCGTTAACAACCACCAATCCGCACTGGGCCCGCGTGGTGGTTTATGGCCCGTTCTCCCTATCCGTCCATAGGGAAGGCTCGTGCCCCAGCAGTGGGGACATAAAATGAGCTGATGATAATGGTGATGAAGTGAACCATCAATGCTACCAGTTCAATATCGTAACACGATTTTGCGAGGATTGCTTATATCTCAATGTCTACACGCCAAATATGCGACCGAGTACCCTACCAGCCATGATTTGGATTCACGGAGGTGGTTTCTGCTTGGGAAATGGTGATGATGCAACGTATGGCCCAGATTTTCTAATTATGCATGGAGTTATACTAGTCACGTTAAACTATCGGCTTGAAATCGCAGGCTTCCTTTGCCTGCACACAGAGGACATACCAGGAAACGCAGGAGCAAAAGTCCAAGTATCTGCTATGAGATGGGTCAGGAATAACATTTCAAATTTTGGCGGACATGTCACCATCTTCGGACAGAGCGCCGGTGGGGCTTGCATCACTTACCTCACCTATGACAAAAGGACTTTTCAGAAGGAACGAATGAAGCGAAGGAATGAGGAACTGGTGGGTTCTATTCAATAGACCACGTGACAGACCTATAGCATTAGCAAAAATGTTGAAATGCACATCTGAAGATGATAAAGAACTATATTCGTTTTTTAAGGAACAACCGATTGAAATCTTTTTGGAATCCAAGCATCTATGTCAAGGCAAGAAAAAGATGGATACGTTTTCGATAGTAAGTGAAAAGTGTTTTCCTAACATAGAGCCTTTCTTTTCTGGAGATGTTATTGGAGCTTTAAAAAACGATATACACGAAGGAGTTGAATTAATTGTCGGTTATAACAAGGATGACGGAGCCATGCAATTAGCATTGAGTGTTGATATCCAAAGAACAATCTTCTGTGCTAATAACAATCCTGTTTATTTTATTCCAAGATACTTTGGATCTCATTGTGGAATGGAAGAACTAAAAGATATCTCAAATAAGATTAAAGACTTCTATCTAGATGGACATTCTGCTACACATTCTGTCACCAAACATGATTTGAGTTCGCTAATGAAATACTACACAGCAGACACTTTCAAATTTGGAATATGGCAACTAGCAAAATATTTTGCTATAAAAAATAAAACTTATAGAAATAGAAATAGAAATATATTTATTGTCTTTCTACATTTTTATATAAAAGATAAGAGAATCTACAGTACAAACAGTACAATTAATACTTAAAAACCTATTTATATAAAAATAATTTATGAAAAAACAATAATAAGAAAAGACAAAAGGAAATGGCTCAGCCTAAGTTAGTTGAGGCCTAGACCTTAACCAACGCTGTTTTTCAGCCACTCCCTGTACTCTGAGATGTCAAAAGAGTTTGCCTATAGTGTATATCAGTTTGCGTGACGTACAGAAAAAAACTTATTTGGCAAAGTTTTTGGTGCTTCAACATATTTCCACAAACCTATTGCCTGCCATAGTGACGAGATACCTTACCTTTTTCCTATTAAAATTATTAATCAACAAATTTCAAAGACGTCGGATACTTTCAATATAATCTATAAAGTAACGAGACTTTGGACAAATTTTGTGAAGAATGGGTGAGAAAGTTTAAAATTAATGCTCTCATATTGTTTGTGTTTTGTTTGAACTTAACTGAGCCAGCGCTTTATTTGTAGGAATCCAACTGTCGACATGAGCCTGGGCTGTAATTGGCCACTGTTCGAAGTTAAAACCCAGGCTTACCTGGAAATCGGAAACAAATTGGTTAGAAGAGTCGCACTTAACAAGCCTGAAATGGATTTCTGGGAGTCAATTTACGAGAACAAGTAAATACGTGCCTGTTAAATTGCACTGATTACCCTTTCAGCTGCACTGATGCGGCGAGCACTTTTCAGTGCCCTAAGCAATTGAAATTCTATTGTGTCCGTATTCAGAGGAAATAACTGTAACTGTAGAAGCAAGAAGAGTAAGAAACTTCTCAACAGTAGAATTTCAATTGTTATTGATGGATTAACAGGATATATAGGTATATATATTTTCAAATAGGTACCTATGTTTCATCATCATCATCATCTCAGTCAAAAGACGTCCACTGCTGGACAAAGGCCTCCCCCAAGAATATCCACAACGACCGGTTTGGTGTTGCTCGCATCCAGCGGCTTCCCGCGAAAATTACGTATATTACAATATAAATGCATGCATTCATGTTTTACCTATTGATTATGTTTTACATGAATATTTATAAAGTAAGTAGATTGTAACTCCACAGATATTATGTGTAACAACATGTTTATTTATTAATTAAGTCTGATCTATACTAATATTATAAAGAGGAAAGCTTTGTATTTTTGTATTTTTGTTTGTAACGAATAAACTCAAAAACTACTGGACCGATTTAAAAAAATTATTTCACCATTAGAATGCTACATTAGCGCTGAGTAACATTTACTAAATGAGATTTTGAAATAATATTTTATAATGTGATTATATTTAGCTTACTAGAAAACTGCGGACATAACAAACGTTGGATATGTAGTTATATTTTGTTTAAAAGTGTCTACACCATTGTGTGATTGACCAGAGTGCCTAATGCGTCTTATTTGTTACTAGCGGTATCACCCGCGTGGTTTCCGTTCCCGTGGGAATATCGGGATTAAAGTATCCTATGTTTTAATCGAAGGTGATTCGTTTCACATGGCTTGAGGAACCCTTTAAGTTTCTCGCCGCCCCCAAACAAGCCCGGCGAAGCTGAAAATGTTTTAAAGCCCTAGTTCTCTTCAATTTACAGCGTATGACACTTCCGCCTATTATAAGTGGACGCATTATTGATTTCTCATCATTATTATGTTTATTCAAAACGTTTAACCCGAGCACTAATGATGTGGTAACAAATAAAAGCTGACAACACGAGTATAGGAAACAATTGAATTTTCCACTTGGTTAGTTTTAATTTGAAAACTTACATATAAGTTTTCAATATTGCAATTATGGTGCAAGTAACAGTGAGTGAAGGCCTCTTGGAAGGAGGGACTGTGATCAGTGAGATTGGTGGAACATTCCACAGCTTCAAAGGGATCCCCTACGCGAGACCACCAGTTGAAGACCTCAGATTCAAGGTAGCGTAAAAACAATTGAGTGAAGTTATTCGTTCTTTAATCGTGCTTCTTGAAAAGCTCGTTGGCAGAGCGGCTAACTAGGGTTGAGTTCATGTAAATGAAGTAACTTTTAGAGAACTAGGTCACCGGATGGGTTACCAAATTAAAATGTTTCGGGCTTCTCCACGCTTCGAAAAGCACGGTAAGCCTTTTGGTCCTAGTCGTGTTCGTATGAAAGCAGTCGTTAAAACCCTACCCATGCTGAGTTAGCACGGCGGGTTAAGACCCGGTTTCTTCCTGTCAGAAAGCCTGAGATCAGTTGTAGGATGGCTAGATAACATATACGTAAACAAAAATAGGTTAGACGATTCCTTGCATCCTTAAATTAATTTAGAATGAGAATGCACCTTATAAGAATCTCGTAGGCTGTTATAGACTACATAACAACAACTGAACTAGTTTCTGCTGAAATTATTCTCCATAGCCAGAAATAAAAGATTGAACATTCTTCATCATGTATTGAACTCGTTCTCGTTACTATGACTATTTGTTTCTATATTTCAAAATTCTTACTAATTTTACAAATCTCAAATTTAAGGCACCACTACCTCTGCAACCATAGAAAGGCATCCGAAATGCCAAACAGTTCGGCAACCAATCCTACCAATTCAATTTCATGGAACGGATAAGAGAAAATGGTTCTGAAGACTGTTTATACCTTAACGTCTACACACCCAACTTGGAACCAACCAAACCCCTTCCAGTCATGGTATATATACACGGAGGAGGATTTTGTTCCGGAAATGGGAACGATGATAGATGTGGCCCAGATTTCCTGATTAGACATGGAGTCTATTCTAGTGACATTGAACTACCGGCTCGAAGTGCTCGGCTTCCTCTGTCTAGACACAGAGGACGTTCCTGGCAACGCAGGAATGAAAGACCAAGTAGCAGCACTAAGATGGGTTAAAAGAAATATTTCCAATTTCGGAGGTGATACTGATAATATAACAATTTTTGGGTCAAGCGCTGGATCGGCTTGTATATTTTACCATTGTGTGTCGCCGATGACAAAAGGCCTGTTCAGAAGAGCTATATGTCAAAGTGGGTCGATAGCTTACTGGTGGACACATGCCTCCAGACCTCGGTACAGAGCTGAAGCACTAGCCGAATGTTTAGGTTTAACAACTGAAGACGACAAAGAACTTTACGAGTTTTTTAAGAAACAACCAGTTGAGGTGTTGTCTGAAATTCAAGTGCCACTAACTTTGGCTGAAAAAGAAAGAGATATGTACGATATGCAGTTCATGTTGGTAAGCGAGAAAGTTTTTGCGAAAGTCGAACCATTTCTCACGAAGGATGGTATGGAAGCGCTAAATAATAGCATACACGAAGATGTGGAATTCATAATCGGTTATAATGAAAATGAAGGAACATATAAATGCTCAACTATTTTTGATATTGAAAACACCATCTACCAAGCTAATAATTTTGAGGAGTACATGGTTCCTAGAGGCCTTTCATAATGGTGCACTAGCGATAAACAATTAGATGTTGGAAAAGTCTTCAAAGATCATTATTTTCAGAAAAAATGTCTTACTGTGGACGATATAGAGACATTAGAAAAGTTCTGGTCCACGGAATTCAAGTTTCGCATATGGCAATCAGCAAAAGTTATCGCAAAGACCAATAAAGTATTTTTTTATAAATTCACTTGTTATTCAGAAAGAAACTTTACAGCTAAACTATCAGGAGTATTGAAAAGTTTCAAGAACAAATCTTTGGTTAGTCATAATGATGACACAGCTTATATATTTCCGATTAAAAGTTTGAATAACAGATACGCCAAAGGATCGCCGACCTTAAAAATGATTAATAATATGCCTAAGCTATGGACGAACTTTGCAAAAACAGGGTAAGCTTTTAATATCTGAAATATCATATAACTAAATATGTCATTAATAAAAAAATACGTCTAAGTTACTTAGTGTATTATGATTTTATGTTTTTTAAGTTTTCAAAGTTGCAACCTATTTAGGCACTGTTTAAATACCGCTCGTTGTTCAACTGTTTTTTTGCAATTAATTCAATTAATTACATATTTTTTAATCATGTTTTGCTTTTCAGCAACCCTACTCCAGATTCTAGCCTTGGATTCTTCTGGAAACAATTCAATGCAGAAACTCAATCATACCTCGAGATTGGAAATAAACTATCCAAGAGCTATATGCCTGATAAGGAAGAATCACATTTCTGGTTGGAAGTGTTTGAAGAATATCTACCGAAAGGAATTTAGTTACTTCTAAAGACTCAAAGACTGTGAATCTCGACTGGTTCTCCCTGTCCATCCATGGATAGGAAGTTAAAAGAGAGAGAGAGAGTGTCCTCGCCGACATACAGTGTGAACAGTCAGCGATCAACTATTAATATCTGTATCTCTTTTATAGTCACGGGACCTACATCTATTGTACGTTTCTTAAGCGAGCAAATAGTCGGTTGTTTTCCTCGTTGGCGGAGGCGCAACTACCTTTAAGTAGTAGAGCATTGTTAAGTATAATTTACAATCGACTTGAATTATTGACCGTACACAAGTTTTTATTTCCTATTATTGTTATTTTATAATTTCATCATCATCATCGTCATCTCAGCCAAAAGACGTCCACTGCTGGACAAAGGCCTCCCCTAAGGATCTTCACAATGACCGGTGTTTTTTTTTTGTGTTTTTTTTTATATAATTTAAATAATTGTAAATATAGGTCGTTCTACGTAACTTTAATCTAGGTAAATGGACTGGACAGTGCGGTGTCAAGCCTGCTGTATATATTTTTCATTTATTATTTAACATCTTCCTCGCTGCAGCGCCGAACCGGCGCGGTTTCGTATCAACCGGATACAGGCAGGATATTTCATTTGACTCTACTGGTAGAGATTGTGAGACGTCTATGGAATCGGCAACATTTCTTTCCACTCAGAAAAAAGTCTGCCTTTTGGAAATGAACTGAGTATTAGACACTAAATAATTATTGAATTTTCTAATCTTACAGGTGTTCTTGAAATTCAAAAGTGTCAAGAAATTCACTCCGAAAAAAAAATACTATTTGCATTCTGTTCGAGAATTTTCTGAGTCAAAAATGAGATGTAAGTGACTTTAAACTCTAGTTTGTTAGTTGTATCAATTGCGATTACCTCTTCTCACTCTAGTGAGAAGAGGTAATCGCAATTGATACTGCTATGGTAGGGCATTTTCCAATATTTTTGACGCTGTAAGGGAGAAAATAGCTGGACACTTGCTGAGTTTCTTGCCGGTTTTTCTCAGTACAAGATCTCCCGCCCAGAGTAGACTTACGAACCGATGGCATAGTGACATTCGCAAGAGCTACTTGTAGCCTAAACTGAATAAATGATTTTTGAATTTGAAGTTGATATCATAGCGTGTTATTAGTCACCCGTTCAAAAATCGCACCCCAGAGCACTGTTACCCTAATAGTGCTGATGTAGTATATCCTTTACAAATATATTATTTGGAGCACAATTCTGTTCGGTGTCTAACTGACGAACCAACTAAAACATTCAGAGCACTTAGCAAACACATAATCACGATATTTATCAAGGTAACTCACCCGTAATCACTTTTACCTGTTTGCATTAATACATTACTATAATAATGTCTACATTAACATATCCAATTGTCTAGATTAATGTAATGTTAATTATACAATATTATTTGAATGAATTCAATAAAATTATTGTTTATCTTTAGCACAGCAAATATATTACTATAAATTTACTTATATAACATTGCTGAGCTTAGAACAAAACCTTTTTTCCTATACCAAATGTAAAAAATTAAAGTAGATTACTTTAATAGTAAGAAACTGAATCGCACTATCGAGATTTCTCTAGAATTATATTAAGTTAAAATGTAAAACTTTTAAATAGCTTTCTACAAAGTAAATATTGGTTTGATTGTATTCACATCCACATCCACGTACCTGTTTGTTTATTACAGTTCAGAATTTGTATGTCAAAATATTAACTCTCTCTGTTTCCCGCCAGGAGGCGCTACTTCAATGCCTTACAAATTTTCGTTTTCGTTAAACGTGATCAAATCGATCGAAAACTTGGAGACCAAAACTCGCAGTATGACCTTGTGTGGCCCTCCGTCCTTTATGGGTTCCGTAAAAAAGAAACCACGAAATAAAAGATCTCGACGAGCTAAAATTTAAATCTTAAGTTTTGCATTCTGAATAGGTATACCTACTGTTTTTTTTCCAAGCCACAATTTTCCTCAAACAACTCGAGATACCGCCCTGATTAAAGCCGTTAAGAAAGCTGGCAATTTAATTAACAAAAACACTCGGATTCTCGGTAAAATAAGTGGTAATTTGCCCGAGCAAATTACCGATAATTGTTTACCTACCAATACTTACAACATAATTTATGGCTAAAGGAGTTTAGAGGTATATGCATGTCTGCTCGGTCATGAATATCGTTTGTTAAATTACGAGTGCTTGCATGTAACAGTAAACAAATGAATATCGATTTTTAGTTGATTCACCATTAGATCACGTTATCGAATACTCTTTTGCTAAAGCATAGAAAAAGAGGCGAGTCTTTTTTAATATTAATAATTTTACATGCAAGATATGCATAGAGATCTAACTCTAGCAGTTAACTGAAACGGGTCGATTAAGATTGTAACGATGCGAAAGAAAGCTAAGAAGGCGCCACAAATCTATTTGTTATATTGTCTTTGAGACGAGTTAGAAAAACTCTATGCTCACCCCTCGGTCGTAAAACGGTTCACCATTGGCAGCCTGATTTTATTGTCCAATGATTTATCACCAATCTAACGATTGGTTGCTATAAAGATGGCGTTAGTATACTCGGTTAGTGGTGACGCGCTCGGCCTAATACCCGAAGGTTCTAGGTTCACATAAGTCGACCAAAGTCGCATATAGCATAGTCCGGGCATCTCACCTATCACCAGCTCTCTCGCATATCACCTACCCGCATTTGGCAAGCGTGGTGATTAAGCCATTACCCATCAATTGTAGTGATGACTTTATTTCAATGATAGAGGCCTTGGCCCAGCAGTGGGACAGTCATATGATATTTTCTACTACTAGTATACTACGAAAGAGTCGATGCATCTTAATCAGTACAAAACATTAAATGAGAATGCTTCATTAGTCAAAACGGCGGCGCCCACCGCGGTCATATTTTTGCAATGATCGCAAAGCTACCTGGTGGGTGGTCAGTAATCAAGAGGGTGAAAAAAAATATAATTTTCTATACTACTGCTTTCTTTGGAAAGTACAATAGCAATCGTAAAATCTAGCAGTTTTTTAATTCAGAAAACTAACACTAAAAAAAAATTAGAAAAAAATCACTTTTATTGTATGTGAGCCCCCTTAAATATTGATTTTATTTTAATTTAACTATTTATTTTTAAAGTGAATAATATAACTCAATATTCTGTGAATATTTCAAGCGTCTACCTGTTGCCGTTTTCAATATCGAACAAAAACGAGCAAAAAAAAAAAACATGTTTGTTGTATGGGAACCCCCCTTAAATAGTTGTTTTATTTTAATTTAATTATTTATTTTTAAAGTGAATAATATAACTCAATATTCTGTGAATATTTCAAGCGTCTACCTGTTGCCGTTATCAATATCGAGCAATAACGAGCAAAAAAAAATCACGTTTGTTGTATGGGAACCCCCCTTCAATATTAACGGCTTTACGTGCCTTCCGAAGCACGGAGGAGCTCGAGATGATACATTTTTTCGATGACCGGCCTATGCGAAAGTTGCTTAACCTCAGCACTCGCAGATCGGGCGGTAACCACTGCGCCATCGAGCTTTTTAATTGGAAAATAAAACTCGTATATACAAGGCGTTGCTTACGTATTATAAGCATGCGACACCAGAAACAGGAGACCAGCCACATTAATCGCAGAACCGATAACCGATAGGGTAAACGAGTTCTCGAGTGGAGACCGCGTTTCGGCAAACGTAGTGTAGGACGCCCCCTGAAGTCACGATCTCCGCAAGGTGGCTGGCAAGAGCTGGATGAGAGTAGCAGCGGATCGTGCTCACTTGGAGAGGCTTATATCCAGCAGTGGACTAGTATATGATGATGATGTAGGAGAAATACCTAAAAAAAGCACCCAATCCCGTTCCAAATTATCGGAGAGTGAGCACAAATTTATTTTGTGCAAACTTAACAAATCCCTATAATAAATCGCAGGCATTGCCCGAAAATAATTACAGGCCAGCTTTCTGTTTACCCGGAGTCGTTTGACAGCGGCGGCCGGTCGATGCCACTCGTAAATCTCCCGCGTCGTAAATAATTCGGCAATTTGATCTTTACGAGCGTCGGACTACACGCCGGCGTTCGGTTATTTTCCTACACAATGAGTCTGTGGGAGCCTGATGGGGCGATCGGGGAGTCGGTGCCGTAAGGCTACCTTTACGTCGGACTGTAGATGACCGAATGTCGAAAGGCTGTCGATGCTTTGGAGGTCTGTAAGTCGCACTTTTGCAATGCTGGATAGCCCGGAGAGACAGTGATATTGAACTGTCACCACCATTAGATAAGACCATGATGGTGAATGGTGTAGATAAAAATATCACGAGCTTCGCTTTACTTCGGAAAAATTTCTTAACATGCTTCATATTGAATAAGAATATTTTTATTTTCTCACAGGAGTATTTTGTTAGTGATGATCATTGATGTGAAGTTAAAGAAAATGATATTGCATAGTATTGTCCTTTCAAAATAGGAAATTGTTACATAATTAAACTTGTCAAAAAAAATGATAACTTTCAGAAATAAATTGATCAGTTATATTAGTGCAGTGATCTTTTTAATATATTTTTTGTTAATAACTTCGCCTTACACTCGATGACAAAGTTAAAATATCTCGAGTGCCGACGTGCTGCAGAAGGCACGTTAAGCCGTTAGTTCCGGTTGATTGACGTAAAATTATAAAAAAAACTACTGGGTGCCTAGTGCGCGTTTTATTCGCCATACCCAGTACCCTCACGAGTATAATAATTGAATTCTGACGCAATAACGCTCCGGCGCAGGATAGGCCTATTCATGTGCTGCCCTCTATGTGAAAGGATTGTAGTTATCGTTGTAAGCCATGATTAAGCTGATAACAAAATCTCCTCATCAAAATTGATTATGCAACTATAAAGATGTTACCCCACATTACTACTATGCCGTAACGCAGTAAAGAAACGTATCCGTGGTATACTTGTTCACTTTGGTGTAGACTGTATCTATGTGCTTTTTCCAACTGCAGTGTTCATCTAAATTTATACCTAAGAATACTGTGCTGTCTACTATGTCAACTTTATTATTATTGTAGTGTATGTCAATATTATTATTTTTTTGCCTTGTATGTATGAAATTGTACAGCTTTAGTTTTGAATATATTTTAAGGTCTTTTTTATTCATCTAATTAATTATGTCACAAATTATTTTAATAATGTCATATGAATATGACATTATTAAAATAATTTGTGTGTGTGTGTGTGTGTAGTTGATCGATATTTTTGTTTTTAAATAGAAGTGTGCAGTCATCTGAAAATAAAAAGCAATCATTTTTAGTTATATGGGGAAGATCATTGATATATAGAATGAAAAGCCCCAAGATGCTACCTTGAGGAACTCCGTACTTATTTGTCGGTATTTTGATCTAGCATTTACTCGTATTTGGCTATTGTTGGTATCTTGTCATTAATTCCTTCTGTAATTTTTTTTTGATTAATGAGAGACAAGCTAATGAAGTCGATTTACCGTCCTGAAAACCGTATTGGTGTTTGTTTATAATGTTTTGCTTGTAATAAAAAATATTTATGTATTATGAGTACATAGAAAGGCCTAAGCTTCGTGGTTAGATGTTTGGTGAATTTTAACACGGTCTTGTTAAAGCCTCGGTGGCCAAGTGGCATAGCACTCGGCCCGATACCCGAAGGTCCCGAGTTTAATTCCCAGGTTGGACATAAAGTGTGTTTCGGATTTTTTATGCATAGCCCCGGTTTGTGATCACCAACTGTAGCCTCTATGGAAGCCTCTGCCCAGCAGTGGGACATTTATTGGCTATTTACTTTACTTTACTTGTTAACCACTTTACAAAAAATGATAATGTTTTATCTTTCGTTATAAATTGTACTGTTTTGGTAAGCATTTTTTGGCAACGTGATATAACGGAAGTCTTTGGTAAGAATACCGAAGACACCCTCCATCCACTTTCAATCTATTTCCACATTTATTACGAAGATATTCGTCATGCCCCGGAGCCATGATTTCTCATACGAATGACAGGTTGATTAGGGGGATTCTTTCACGCAAAAACCCGATCGACAATTACGGGGATAACTTGACAGGTGATGAGTTGTTCAGAAGTGGGAAATATACGACAGCACCTTTTTCCATTTTTTAATTAAATCAAATATATTTTTTCACTCTTGATTTGGTGGTAAGCGATAATAAGCAATAAAATGGAATAATAGCTGTCTTAAATAATTTGACAGCTAAATTATATCAGGTGGTGTTAGCTAAACTGGTGGACTTCTTACCAGCCATTAAAATAGTCAAAATTATCACAATACGTACCTTTTGTTGGATGTCGCCAACATTAATAAATAATAATAATTATCTATTTGTCACACATTGCAATGGCAACTATTGCAATATTGTGCGCTCTCACACTCACACTCACGGCGTTCATAGAAGAAATACACGTCTAATCAGCAGTCTTGGTAATTTTTATTTCTATCAGATTCAGAGTCCAGCAAATCCAGCACCATATCAACCTAGACACAGACGCTGCTAAGTCTTTACTTAAAATCGAACCACTGGAATTTAGATAAATGAATTGGTTAGAACACAAAAGCGGTTAAAAGTAACCGCTTCACCGGCTCTGTGGTCTAGTGGCTAAGACCACCGGTTTAGACCCAGAGGTCGGGTTCGGTTCCCAGCGGGGGTAAATGTTTGTGTACTTGGTTTGGTTGGTTAGTCCGCTTGGCTAGCTCCGCCATCTTACCTAAACATGTCGCCATAACATCAATGTTTGTAGCATTGTTATATTCCGGCAGCTATAGAGATAAGATAGCCAGTGCCTCACTAGTTGAGGTTCCCGGGAGAAGTGCGCTTCCATCATTGGCCTTATCATCACTTTCCATCAGGTGAGATCAAGGCACTGTGCTTATCCGTAAAATATATTTTTTTAAAGTAGGTTTTTATTTTAATCTATCCTAACATTTTATAGTTAAATCACAAGTAATTCATACTCAGCTATTGAAAGGCGTTCCCTACTTAAGGCCGAAACCCATTGCCAGGTAGCAACATAAAAGTTGGTGGCCGACATAAAATATCGGCATAAGCTACAAAAACAAGCAATAATAAAATTAATAATGAGCCTTCACCCACATTGGGGAGATAAAGCACGAATCACGGCGAAAATTTTGAAGAGTGATGTTCCAAATACCTGTGGGGATCGTTCCTGATTTTATGGACGCCATAAAATGGCTACTCTTTAAACGGAACTCTTAGTTAAATAAAATCTAATGATACTGTTTTACTTTTCCTTCAAGGATTTTTCGCTATTTTTCTTATTTTTTTGATTTGGCCATACACGACATCCAATGGGACTACGGAAAAGAAGCGACGCAAACATACAATACTTTTGCCTCCCCATACACCTACGTGCGGTAATTAAGATAGTTTTACCCACAACAAATCGACAAGCGTAAGAACAATACCAGAACAAAAAGTGCTGCTCTGAAAGGAAAATTACCAGATGTAATAAAACAAAGATCCACCTGGACACAATGATTACCCGTAATTCTCTTGATAATAACCCCGAATTACGAAACAAGGCCGGTGCGGGGTAATCCTGCGAATTTCACACGGCGACAGTGACAAATGAGGCTGAATACACGTGTTCTATTCATTGCACAGTAGCTATTTGCTGTACAGTGGCTGTTTATAGGTGTGTTGCTGTGCAAGGGGCTCCTCCTGGCGTTCTGTGAATAATACTTGGAACGGTACAGTTTCGGTGCGCTATCAGAGAAACAAAGGAAGTTGCTGTCTATAGTTACGATTGATTGATAAAATTGACAAGAGTATCAATGGAATAAAGGAGGTTGCGGACATTGATTGATCATTTAAACTTTTATTTGTTACCGTTGTTTTTGGCCATTAACGTAATATTAGTGGTCGCCCAGTGGTCGAAATTCGACCGTAATTTTATTAAGGCTGCACGGATTGTATCCTAAGCAATGAAAAATTCAAAAAGATAGACTGTGAGTTTGAATTGGCATAGACCTTAGAGCATTAATTTAGATAAGTTATTATTCTGAGGCATTGTTGCTCTAAGGAGCGTCCTCACTGAGAGCATTCTTTCTTCTTCTTCTTATTCTTAGAGTAAATGAATAATCGCCAGCGAGCAACGAATTCTGCCCAGCGAACTAAACATTCACTTTCGTACTAAACTATGAACGTTCGAGTCGAACATCCGAGCTTGGAGCATTTGAATACTAAATGTCATTATTATATATTTTTTGTTATAAACATTGACATTGACATAAACACGATAATACGAAAGACCAAGAAGGTCACGATCAAGGAACTGTTCCTTGCTTACAAGTGGCCAGTAATACATACATACTCATTCATTTTCATTTTCTGAGAACTCGCTTTCGAGCGTTTTGTTTGCGTGAACATTCGAATGCGAGCCATTTCCGCGAACAGCGTTGCGACGTCCACCCACACCAGCCGAATTTCGTGCTCGTGTGTAAACTTTGTAACGCTCGGCTCAACGTCCACACCACTCGAATATTCGACGCCAAATGCTCATAACACGCGAATGCTCTCAGTGAGGACGCGTCTTAAGGCATAGACAGATATCGGCCGCCCCTCATCTCCATTTTTGAAATTTTTGAAAAGAGTTTAAATGCGTGTGTGTCAAATACATGGTAGTGTGTCTTAAGTTTGTTTTATTGATTTAATGTATTTTTATGCATAATTTAAAAAACTATAAGTGTGCGAAATTTCATACTCCTCGGTCCGCGCAATTTTCGTAAAAAAGGGGTACAAAGTGTTTGTTTCACGTATTTTTTTTTCTTTTAATTGATGGCTTCGTGCGATTAGCGCATTTAGCCAGTGTCAAAGTAATTTAATTTACAAGTAATACATAAATAAACAATATTTCCTTAAATGATGATGAATGATATTAGAAATGGGAAGTGAGAAATGATATACCCCCCAACCCCTCGAGTATCTCAGTAAAGATGTGGGGCTTTACTAAGTCATCACGCGAGCTTCTTGAGAGAATTTGAAAAGTGACGTTGCACTGTTTTGTTTGATTTGCCGACACTTATGCACACTCACGAACACTTAACGGTTAATAATCCACCATTATTTCACATTAATATTCGACATAACACAAATTTTGGAAAATAAAGCACAACCGCAGACATGACGCTTCACTTTCCCGCCAAGAAGTGCATTATGATGTTTACAAAACGCGAAAGTGCGCTTTTATACAACGTGTAACAGAAAGGTATGGTCAAAATGTAAAGATCCAAAGTGTATATCTAGATCTTCCAGAGTCACAAGACATAATTACTAACTTAAATTTGATACGCATATTTTAATTAAATATATCTATAGTGACGTCATCACATTAAAATAAACAAGTCACAGCCTTAGTGATTTAGTAACCTCTGTGAACTTACATTTATGATCACTGCTGCCTGCCTATGCGCAACTGACTTCACTAATATAAAATAAAAGAAATAAAAATAAAAATCTTTTTATTTCGGACAGCGTGGATCCATAGTTAGTACAAATTCTTAAAAGATATGCGATACGATAGATGAGTGTGCTAAGAGTTACCAAAGAAATTTGTTTCTGTGGTAACTCTCCGCACCAGGCACCCCCACAGCTGTGAGGTGTACCTGTCAGCCATCGTCATCAGGATGTTGTTGTGACTGTCCCACGTTCTGCGGATCAGGGTAACAGTTTTTTTTCGAATGATGGCCGTAAAGCCATCAGTTTGATATTCTGCAAACATCCCCGATGTGCTGCAGAAACGAGACAGCCCCAACTTCATCCTAAAGACGTTATTATATTGGACACGTAGGGTGTCCAACGATCTTAACGATATAAATATTCAATTTACAACTGCATGACAAATTAAAGTTAATAATTATGTCTTAGTAACAACATATACAAGATCTACATCGGATACACTTTGGATCTTTTCATTTTGACCACACCTTTATGTTACCCGTTGTACATTTATATAATCACTAGCTGTTGCCCGCGACTTCGTCCGCGTGAGCTAAAGGCTGTAGTCTGTACAGTTTAATTTTTATGTAGGTATCTATTTAAGCTTATTAGGGTATAATAAAATTATATGCATCGGAAATTTAGAAAATTGACATTGTATTTACCGACATACGTACATCTACTCACTCTTAATATCCTTTCAGCTGGGACTGCTGAGATAGACAAAGACAATCGATCTCCATTTAGTTTGGTTCTGGCATACTTCCTGTGTCTCCTTTACGTCCATCATTATTTTTCATACATTATCTCTTATTCTTTCGACTATCATCTCTGCCATGTACATACATATATTCAGTTTGAAGCACAGACGATTCTGTGATTCCCGTTCATACAGATTCTCACTCCCATCCCTCCACATACATTCAGTATACAACACCGTTTCTCGGTGGGTTGCGCGTATTTGCTACGTCATACAAACCTGAAATGGGTTTACTGACGCTCAATTATATGTAATAAAATTGGTATTTTACAGCTCAGGTACTCGTCCGGAGTCGTCCTAGGCACTGGTGTATCTTAGCTAAGATGTGTCTACTGTTATACTGTCCAACCACGGACTTCAAAATTTTTTTTGCCTTGTCCACCGAAGCTGGATATCGAGTAGCAGGTAGCGGTCCAGGATTATTGGTTGTCGGCCATAAGGCACAAAAAACTATTAACCAACTATGTTCTTATTCGTAGATACAAAATATCAATAAATTGAGAACTGTAATGAATTATATTATTGTCTATTAGGTAATACAGTATAGTATTTTATGTTACATACTTGCGATAAATTTCAACTTCTTCGTGGCATCTTGTTAGGTAGGTAGCTTTTTAGAGGTAGATCACAGGACACAGAAAGAAGTTACCTCTAATAAAAAAAATCTGAAGTCCGTGCCTCTAATACAGTTGTACCCTGCAAACTTAAACATTTTTGCAACTCTGATAACAGAGGTAGCCATCGTCTTATGCGATAGAAGAATGGAAAAACCATTTTTCTGTAATCTAGAAGTATGTACAAAATTCATTCTTTATAGGTTTTATGATATTAAAATTGTTATGATACTTACTTACTTATATTGTATCATTGAACACAGATTTATCCTATAAACATGTTATGAAACCAAAGTAAGAAACCGCTCACATGTAAAATAAGTACTGAAATAGGTGTTTAACTTACCTGCATCAAATGTTTCATAAAACTTTTACACATTGAATAAATCTTATTTGAAAATTAATAAGAACTGAATAAGTACTGAAATATTTAACGTACTTGCACAAAATGTTTTAAAAACTTTTACACAATGAATAATTAATATAATTTGAAAATTAATAACAAAATAAAAATAGGTACTTAATGCATTGCAAAATATCAAAATTTCCTTCTGTTCGTTACAAAATTTGAGCGCCAATTTTTTTTTAACTTTCATGTTCTCGCATTTTTTCACCAAATAGATTTAAAAAAATAACATTAAGTATTTTGGGCAACGACCCAAAGGTTTATACAGCCAAGCTATGTAATTCAAGATATCTTCTATGTGCAATATTTAAAAAAATAGAGACATGATTTTGGGCAATGATACAAAGTTTTATACAGCCAAATTTAATGAGTACCTAGGTAACATTTCTATGCATAACTAAAAAAAGAGACATTATGTTGGGCAACGACACAGAGGTTTATACCGCCAAATATAGGTAATGTTTTAACTTTTAACATTTCTGTGTATTAGAAAACTGCAATAAGCGCCGCGCGCAGGCGCGACTAAATAGCCATATTATTATTGGTTATTTTGGAAAATGAAACAAAAGGTGTACCTATGTACAGCCAAGTTTAATGATGTACGTGATTTCGAGCTTGTTTTTATTTTCCGTCGCTTTACTACTGCGGTGCTAATGTTCGCTTAGGTGCCTCACAGATTTATAAAGGGTAGGTAACCTTAGAGAGTAACAAAACTTTTCTAAAATAATAACTCAACGAACGTATCTAACAGTTGGTCGCGTAAATACGTATATCAAAATTTGTTTAACATTTTTCGATTTGTATGTTATTCTCCGAAATTTTCTAAGCATTTTGGTGATAACCGCATCAAAATAGGTATTCTCATGGCAACAACTATCAATGACAGGCTCAAAAGGGCAAAGAACCCAGAACCGTAAAACACGATAGCAATAGAGAGCCAGAGCCTCAAATGCCAGATCCGTAAAACTCATTAAAAAATAATCCCCTATGTTACATAATAAACAACAGTTGCCAAGCAACCAAGGATTAAATCCCGATCTAGACCAAATCAAAATTTAACAATTTTCGAGTATTTATGTAGCCTATGTTATTCTACGGAATTTTCTTAGCATTTCGGTAAAACCGGATCAAAATCCGTTCTGTAGTTCTCGAGTTTATCGTGTTCAAACAAACAAACAATTTCTTTTTAAACTATTCTATTGTGTTCCGTAAGTGAATTTAAAGTATTTTTTTTATATCTTGCAATTACAGATTTTTTTATCCCTACGTTCTTATTATACAGGTTGTCTCATTTAAATCGGTCAGTATGGGAAAGTCTGAAACTATAAGACATACGAAGATCTGTTCTTAGGAACCATGTCATCGATTTTAATAAGAAGAAAAACTGCATTCATACATTTAAAAAAAAACCTGTACTCAACTCGGGAATCGAACCCGGTTGTTTTGAAAAAAATAAACTTACACTATTTCTATTTAGATATCGATTGTGTAGGTCTTAAGCAGTAAATTGCTCTTTAAAACATGATGTCTAAAATGAATAAAATGCATTGTTTTCACATACCTTTATTTATTTTAGAAGGTGTTCGAAGTGACCACCGTTTTTTTCAATACAATATTCAACACGTTTAGGTAACGATCTTACAATTACAAAACCAGCAAAGAGGTACAAACAACCATAGAGACAATTTTACATGCCTGAACTTGTTGAATGTAACGGTGGTCACTTCGAACACCTACTAAAATAAATTAAAGTACGTGAAAACAATGCATTTTATTTATTTTAGACATCATGTTTCAAAGAGCTATTTACTGCTTAAGACCTACACAATCGATATCTAAATAGAAATACTATAAGTTTATTTTTTTCAAAACAATTGTTCGATTCCCGAGCTGAGTACAGGTTTTCTTTAAATGTATGAATGCAGTTTTTCTTCTTATTAAAATCGATGACATGGTTCCTAAGAACAGATCTTCGTATGTCTTATAGTTTCAGACTTTCCCATACTGACCGATTTAAATGAGACACCCTGTATTTTTCGAGTATTTATGTAGCCTATATTATTTTACGGATTTTTCTTAGCATTTTGATGAAAACCGGATCAAAATCCGTTCAGTAGTTCTCGAGTTTATCGACTTCAAACAAACAAACAAACAAACAAACAAACAAACAAACAATTTTTTTTTAAACTATTCTATCGTGTTCCGTAAGTGATTTTAAGGCAACCTGTGTAATTTTTTTTTTTATATCTTGCAATTACAGATTTTTTTATCCCTACGTTCTTATAATATGTATAGATATTAATAAAACATGTTGGGAGCGCTGTTTGAAGCTTGTTTTTTGCTGACTGCCTCAGACCACATTTTCAGCGTCACCAGGAAACTTAAAGGGTTCCTCAATTCGTGATGTTCAAAACACCATCAGAGGCCAGAAGGCCTCTAGAAAGAGGGGATGGCATCACACACTAGTGCACGTCCCCGTTCCCTACTAAATTCTTCGAGGGGTCCAGATCGTATAGAGCGCTATGAGAAACTACACTACATCATTACCTAGCTTAGACACAAGCTTTCAACTAATGATTGTGGTCTTAATAAATAGTCAAAGTACATCTATCATCATCATCATCATCGGCCTATCTTAGTCCACTGCTGGACATAGGCCTCCCCTAAAGAGCGCACGCATCCAGCATCTGCCTGCAGTCTTTCGCAGGTCATCGTCCCACCTGGCCGGAGGACGTCCTACACTACGTTTACCGAGTCGTGGTCTCCACTCAAGAACACGTTTACCCCAGCGGTTGTCGGTTCTTCGCCAGATATGGCCGGTATATCTATACTAATATAATATTATAAAGCTGAAGAGTTTGTTTGTTTGTTTGGTTGAACGCGCTAATCTCAGGAACTACTGGTTCGAATTAAAAAAATATTTTTGTGTTGAATAGTCCATCTATTGAGAAAGGCTATAGGCTATATTAGATCACGCTATGACTAATAGAACGCGGATAAAACCGCGGAGCACAGCTAGTATGTAAATAAAGAGCTTGATGGCACGATTAGCGCGATGCAGTAGCAACTCAAACAACTAACGTAATAGTTGTGGCAATTTTTTTTGCGAATAAATTACAATTTAGAAAACAAGTGTAAAAAAAAATCCACGTGCCGAATTTTAACCCGCACTATATGACGTACCAGGTCAGGTGCACTACCAACTATGTTATTGTGACTATGTCCAACCCGCGAAATGAATCAACAAAAATAAAATGAATCAATCTACTCATATATAGATTATCACTGATCATGGGGTTTTTTAAACTAACGTAAAGTCGGTTAACTGGATGGGTGACCAAATTATAAATCACGAGCTGATCCGACACAGTCACACTGCACGCACAAAACAAAATTGGAGTTCCTTGACTTATAAGAAGACCTTAGAGACGGCATACCTTAGCCATTTGGAACGGCATTCCTTTGTAAGTGAATAAAAACCTTCTTCAAATTCTCATTTACATTTATGGAGGCGAATAATTGGATGCCCCTTAACGAACATCAAAGATGGCTCTTTTAACGTTTAAATGTCCGAGAGTGCTGTCTTTTAACGTTATCTATATTAAGTAGCTCTCTACGACGATCGATGTCAGTGCAGAAATAAAAACTCCCCTAAGCTTATTGCCAAATATTTCCCATGAAAGTAATACAATTTCCTTTTCAATTTATCAAAGAGAATGGGTCCTATACAAACACTTGTTTGTATAGGACTTGTTTGTATTTAAATGTGTAATTGTTTTTTTTTAACTGTCATATTTTTGTCAATGAAATATTAGTCTAATGTCCCACTGTTGCGCTTAGGTTTTCCCACACAGGGAAGGGGCCATAACACACCAAGCTGGCCTATCGTGAATAGGTATAGTTAGGACAAACTATAATAATAATATTTTTTTTATAATATTCCTACCTTATGTAACCAGTGCAGCTACTTTTGCTAAGCTAGATTCCTAAAAAGTCTAGGAATCAACAGCAATATTTATTGCTGAGTTTACATAGCCATTTTACAATAAATAACTATCGGGACTTTCGGGACTAAGGTGGTTCGTCTCGTCTGTAACACAAACCAACTTACTAAGGTCACCCATCCCAATTTTGCAAGAGTTGCTTAACTTGCACTATATAACAAGCTCTAGAGAAATGTAATGTCTACGAGAAATTGTCTTGCTCTAAATTTCACGCTGTCACATTACATAATGCAGCTACGATTTCGCTACGGCGCGGCGGCCGGCGGCGTCGGCGGCGTAGCAGTTTCTCGTAGCGTAATAGCCCACTTTCTTTTTTTTACAGGGAACTTGCATAAATACTTCTGCCAGTGCTACGAACTTACGGAACGGGTTGTTTTTGAACGAATATATGAACGCTTATTGTTTTCTTAGGGTGCGCCGCGCCGACCAAAAAAAGCCAAAGTGTAGTCACGATTAAGTTGATATAATTGGAAATACATAAAGAAAATATATATTTAGTATCTAAGGGAACGTGTTTAAAATAAGTCCGATCCATAAATTCATAACACACTATAGTTTTTTCTACAATATTATTTAAAGTTGGGCAAAAATCATGAAAACGAGTGGCGGCGTTTAGTTGATATCTTATAGTTTATCTAAATTATTTTACCTCTGATTTTTTTTAAACAATCACCAATGTTTTAACTACAAATCGTCCGTCTCACATTTTCGATTTATCAAGCGGTTATTTAAATTATTATTTTTTATTAAGCACCTTAAATTCCCCATACAAAATTAGCATGGCCGCGCGGCATCAAATAAATATGGACAAGGATATTTCAAATAAAATATATGACACCTTGTCACTTACGTACTATGCACCCTAAAGTTTACGTGAACTCTTCCCTTGAACTCTTATATGTAAATCGTCTGTGCGTGTGTATGTTATTGAACTCCTTCTAAACGGCTGGACCGATTTGGATGAAATTTTTTGTGTGTGTTCAAGGATTTGAGAATAGTTTAGATTTACAATTGGACCCGGTAGGTGGCGCTGCAATAGGGATCCATCATGGGATACGGGTGTTCTTAAGCGGACGAAGTCGCGAGTGGGCCACTAGTCTTTTATGAATCTTTTCATGCGCGGGAGACACTGTTTTCCTGTGACCACGGATTAACTATGTAAAGTATTGGAATACTTTACCGTTGGATAAAATGATAATTATTGTGATAATAATTAAACACGAGTTTTTCGTAAAAAATATTTCATCTCAGGAAGTTTTATTGTCAACACACCTCGTTCTCACGCCAGAGTTGCTGGGTTCGATTCCCAGCTCAGGTTACTTGTTGTTTGTCCTTTTTGGGTTGATGGTTGAGCTTTTTTAAGCACAGTATCTATATATATGCATAGTAGCATTGTTGTTCCGACAATTGGAGACAAGATAACCAGCGAGCGCTTCAGTGGTTGACGATACTGGAGCTACCACCATCCTTATCAAGTAAATTCTTGAAGTTTTGTTCCCAATAATATCTCCAATAGTGTCCTTGCCTTGTCAAGGAATCCTCCTTGACCAGACTTGCATAAATCCTTAAGAGCGTTTACGCCGCACACTACACCGCACACGTCACCTAATGAACACCTCACATGTTATGGTTTAGTTATAGCGTTATGGTTAAAAGTGGCCGTAACGTCTTATTTAACTAAACCATAACATGTGAGGTGTTCATTAGGTGACGTAAAAATGCTAAATTACTTCATTCAAATAGTTTGTTGAGCATAATTTGATTTTCTATCTCTAATTACTAGATATGTTTTTTTTTTTCATTAGCGGCGCTAGTGTGCGGCGTAAACGCTCTTAAGCAGCTGCCAACATTATCATCACTTATCATAAGATGAAGGCCAAAGTCTTAGACATGATAGATTATACCAAAGTCCTTACCAATAAAGGAATTAAGTAGTGCCTTTCCGAGCTGTCCGCATATAACACCTCTTTTAATAGATCTAACCTATTCCCTCGTCCCAGGTAACTGGAGCAGATGCTTAACCCTAGTGCATTATTAGGCCACGCTGGAATAACCGACAGCGGCCGATTATAACTCTTGTAGTTACAACCAGCTGCTTTATTTATTTATTTTTATTATAATTTAGCTACAAGATACATATTCAACATTCTACTAATATTAAAAACGCGAAAGTTTGTAAGTATGGATGTTTGTTACTCTTTCACGTAAAAACTACTTAATGGATTTGGATGAAATTCGGCATACTGATAGTTTATAACCGGGAATAACACATAGGATACTTTTTATCTAGATATTTCCACGGGAACGGGAACCACGTGGGTGAAACCGGTAACCACGCGGGTGAAACCGCGAGCGGCCACTAGTATATAATGAAATTTTGTTACGAAAACGTCCGTCAGGATAAACATTAATTCAAATTAATGTGTGAAGTAAACGCGAGCAGATCCATAAAAGTAGTTTCATTTCATTTCAATATGTAGTGTTCGCGTAAACTTTAGAAAGCAATAAAATTTTCTTATTTAAATCTTATTTCTGATACACATTCAAATAATGGCGTGTGGTAGAGGCGCCAGTGCTGGCCACCAGTTTTCGTCGTCAAGAAATAACATAGAATTTGATTTGAAAAAAGTCAAAGTATTGAAAAAATCCCACGAGCGGGATTCGAACCCGCACCCCTTGACATGCCGGGTCAGTTGCACTGCCAGCCCTGGCCGGTTAGAACCACGATAGCTCAATTGGGAGAGCACCTGACCCGGTATGTCAGAAGGGTGCGGGTTCAAATCCTGCTCGTGGAAATTTTTTCAACATTTGTGTTTTTTTTTTTAACTAAGTATCATCCAATTATGCATAATATATTTATATCGGTTAATTTCTTTGATTGCCCTACAAAAATTATGTTTAAAATTTTGGTTTCTTAACTCATTGCTTTTTTTAATAGTTATTCTATTTTTGTTTTATTTACATTGTAATTATAATGTTCAGTTCCATTTGTTGTTCCAATGAGCTATAGTACTCACCTTGATGAGTACCTACTCAAGCTTGTGGATTATAAACATGATTTTCACATAGCTATATACTAATTGTTTGTTAATTATGACTGTAATTTGTTTATTTTTTACACTCATACTCCACCTTATATTATGTGGAAATGGAGTCCGGACGCTAAGCCAACTGGTGCAACGTGAAAACAACGCAGTGTCACTCTCACCCTGCCCACAAAGTGCCTTTTCATGTCTCATTTGAAGGAACCTATCATGGGATATCATAGGAAGGAGGGGAAACGTGTCCTGGTAGACTATTCCATTGGATGTGCAACAATGATACGAGTCACGAAATTTCTTTGTTTTGTGTGCCCAAATATAAATAAGTAAGTAATTAAAATAAACGTAAACCATATTCTATTTTCCAAAGAGGCGAGAATACCTGTTGGTGCTGGCCATGAGTCAATTCAGCGTAAAGAGGTAAATAGCTTTGCAAATAACGGCGTAAAATACACCCAGCTACCACGAAAAGCTAGCATAATTCCTAGAAATGCCAGCGTGGAAATGGAGTAAACTTGAACTCTGCCGTTTCATCGCATCAACGAGGACTTTGTTTTGTTTTATCCCAAAATTACAGTTACATGAAGAGTTTTTCTATGAAACAATAAGGTTCTGATTACTTTTCTGTAAAATATTTTAATAGTAAAAGTCGAAAATTAAAATAGAGAAAGTTACGTTAATTTACACAAGAAAAAGATATAGACAGAAACAATAATGAAATAAACATGGAAATGCCAAAATATATTATTCTTCTTTATTGTCTTAATCGAAAGAGTTATATACTTACATGAAGCTGTGAGTGATATTCTACTTACCTGTTCTTAAACCAGACACAATATAAACTAATTGTTTTATGGCACTGTGGTTACATTGGGCGTCCAAGTATTTAAACATTTGTGTCTTTTTTATGTTGCTGCTCTAAAAAGGTTTTGCCAAGTCGCTTCAACAGTAAAGTAATAAGAAGGCTGTTATTTTTGAGGAAAGAAAGGTTTTTTATACTACAGGGTTATCTTGGCCTTTATCTTATCTGCTGGTAAGTCGCAATAAGACTGAAGGTGTAAACGTAACTCTTTCTTACTGTAACTGTTTGAACACAACAATGCTACTTCCAATGTTGTTTTCTTGACAGACTTAGAGAAGATAACGGTAGCTGATCAGGCAGACTTAAAACAGACCCTACCACCGACCAAAACGAAATTAATATTATGTACCTACTCAACGGCAATCGAACCTGGGTCTAAAATAAATAAAAGTATTGAAAAAGTAGAAGTATTGTTTTGAAAATTCGTTATTGGCTGTATGTTTAAATATATAAGTTTGTTAATTTAGATTAAGAGCTGTGAATTTTTAAATATATTAAAATAAAATAATAAATAAAATTAAAGTTGTTGTCGTCATCATCATCATTATCATCATCATCATCATCATCATCATCATCATCATCATCATCATCAGCTCATTTTATGTCCCCACTGCTGGGGCATAAGCCCAAAACTGTTAATAGTAACGGTGAATAATGTGCCATACAAATACCCTTCCTCTTCTGGGTATCATAAGAGGCGACTAAGGGATTATAAAATGTGCAAACACGAGTAGGTAATGCTCAAAGCGGCTGAGACACATCTGTCACGGGTCCTGGAACACTTGAAGTTGAAACGAGGTTTGGTGAGTGCGTGAGATATAAGTAGGTATTGTTTCTACAATACTTTTCGTCAGTAGCATCCGCATGCATCCTTATGATGGCTGCCACCCTTAGGTATACTTCTTCAGCCTGATCGTCATTGAAAAGGATTAGTTTGGTCCTGTAATATCCTGCGTTTTGTCTTCAGTTTAAGCATTTATTTTCTCCCTTTTTTACAGCGTCGCATATTGCCCTCTCTAACAAAGTCATCATCATCATCATCATCGGCCTATCTTAGTCCACTGCTGGACATAGGCCTCCCCTTATGAGCGCCATAGCGCCCTGTCCTCAGCTTGACGCATCCAGCATCTGCCTGCAGTCTTTCGCAGGTCATCGTCCCACCTGGCCGGAGGGCGTCCTACACTAGGTTTACCGAGTCGTGGTCTCCACTCAAGAACACGTTTACCCCAGCGGTTGTCGGTTCTTCGCCAGATATGGCCGGCCCACTGCCACTTCAGCTTGCTAATTCTTAGAGCTATGTCGATGATTTTGGTTCTCTGTCGGATGTATTCGTTACGAATCCTATCCTTCAGAGAAACTCCGAGCATAGCTCTTTCCATAGCTCGCTGAGCGACTTTAACTGGTGGACCAGCCCTACCGTGAGTGTCCACGTCTCAGCTCCGTAGGTCATGACGGGTAGGACGCACTGATTGAAAACTTTCGTTTTCAAGCATTGCGGTATGGATGACGAGAAGACTTGACGTAGTTTCCCAAACGCTGCCCAGCCTAGCTGGATCCTCCTCTTGGCCTAACAAAGTAGACCTTTCTATTACAATAAATATACACCTTACAAATAACACCCCCTTACAAATAAACAAAGAATAAGGTCCGAATATTTATTCCGTGTTTTGTCTCGTTTACTCAACTTGAAATGACGTTTACATGACATGACCAAAACACGGAATAAATTCGGACCTTTTTGTTTATTTGTAAGGCGGACAAAATATTAAAAAAAAGAAACAAAAAAACAACAACAACATGCAAAAAATATCAAATCTTTATCAGGAAACAATTTAAATTTCTACAATATCATACAGTACATGATAAAAGTCAAAAAATGATTAAGAAAAACAAAGTAAAGTCATAATTTTATTTTTATTTATTATGAAATTAATGTTTTGTATGAAGATTTTTTATAAAATTATATTTATTTTTCATACTAACGTTTTTTTAATTTACTTAGCATCTATTTATGTTAACACTATAAAAATTGTAGAGTAGTGTGTTTATTTCACTAGCCAATATAGCAGACATTAAAAAGAAAAAAAATCAAGACCCTTCAAAGCTACAATGAAACAAAAGGTCAATTCCGCGAACAAAAAAAGAAGTCAATTTAAAAAAAAAAATTGGCCGATAAAGGCACAAAATGAATAATCATTGTTATTACTGAAGCCTAAGTAACATAGTCTTATTAAAGGTGTTTAATAATATTAACAACCGGTATTGACTTTTAGAAGGAATACACCTATTAATGAGTGAGAAAAATACGTCAATTTCATAGGTAAGGACCTATTATTTTGTGAATTACAGTTAAACAACACTTTCAATCCACTCTGAGTAACTTAATTAGGGTAGTGGCGCCAGTGCTCAACAGCAACCTATTCTCGACACATTTTCTCTTTAATCACTAGAAATAGAGGCAACTGATTTATAACTGATTGTCACCCAGTAAAAATTTCAATAAAATTCATTCAATATTATTTTTTGGGGACGAAAACTGGTCTCAAACTTAAAAACACTGGTTCCACAACGGTACTGGTAACGCACCGATTAAGGTGCATTAGACCAACTAAAGTTTTAATTAAATATCTTGACGGGAGCAAAGCGGAATTTAATTCGGCCGCCATATTCCAAAGTTCTGGGAGCCGGCCGCGGCCGTTGAATCGTAAAATGGAGTTCAACATACAGACGAAAGTTTTCAGACGCGCTCTTTGTTTTATTGGGCCACGATTTTTTCGTAATACTAACTAACTTTTTAATATATATGTTATATTCAGATGTGGCACTTGACGTAACCGTCACGCGGACTTTAGTGTAAGAATTTGGAAAGTGACTTTTACGTTTTGTTACAAAAATTCGAAAAATTTCAAAATTCAAAATCATTTATTCAGTTTAGGCTACAAATAGCTCTTATGAACTTATATACTTATGAACTAACTATTACATTTTGTCAACACTCATGAGTAAGTTCACAACACCTAAAAACGTGTAGGTACCTACGTTAAAAACACTTCCTGTGCCTTACGTGTTTTGTTCCTGTCATGTAAACGTCATTTTAAATTAGAGGGAAAGAAGGTAGCGCATAGCCATCGGTTTTAATAACCACAGAACAGTTAAATAAGGTATAGCCGTTGGATAGATATTGTCACTGTGCCGCTAAAAAGCACTCAAAAATTAAAATTTCAGTATAATAATAATAGTATATGTAAGTAATATTTATTTATTTATTATTAATAAAAATAATAGTATAATTAAGTATAAAAATAATATATATAAAAAATTCAGAGCTTACGTCAGCCTTCCCGGTATTATAATGGTCAATGCAGCCGCCCGGATTGCGGAAGACCCAGGTTCGTTTCCTGTCTGGGTCGGGAAGACATTTAATTTTTTCACTGTATTTTAAAAATAATTAGAGGGAAAGAGACAAAACACGGAATAACTATTCGAAACTTATTCTTTGTTTATTTATAAGACCCTATAACTTTACAGTGTAAATTATAGTATAGTATAAAGTGTAGGAATAGCTACTAACCTACATATTAAGTGGGTACCACACCCACTTTGTATGGTTAGTAGGTATAAAAATGTTTCGGTCGATTCAAAAGTGCTTATCAATCAAGATAGATAGACAGAAAACACATTTTGTTTACCTTAATAAGTTAATTTGAGTTATTCGATCGCCTCCTATATATTTTCATTGTCGGAGGATTGATTTTAGGTATCAGATGAGAACAACTTAAAAATCGCAATTTAAATAAAACAACTCACATCGAACCCCAATTACAGAATACTATTGAAATGAAACAACTTTTACGGATCTACTCGTGTTTATTTTATATATAATTATGGTTTAATTAATTTTTATCCTGACGTTTCGAACCCTTTGCAGGGTCCTTGGTCACGGAGAGACTGAGGTGTTGGTCGTCTCATAATTAGTAAGTAAGTAGCTTAACATTATTTAAAATAAATGTATAAAATAAACGCGTGTAGATCCTTGTTTTATTTAAATGTGTGTTCGCTTAAACTTTAGAAAACAATACAGAAAACTATTCTTTAATAACATTATTTGTAGTCCAGCCAAGAGGCGTCTAATTTGGTTTAGGTACTTGTGATACAAAAAGGTTCAAAGTCTATTGTTAAGTAATTAAGCCGAGTGCCAGCTCGCAAACGTGTCTTTACATTTATTAATACTTTATATCCGAAACTATAGGACAAAAAGCTGCAATATTTGAAAAATGCTGCTCAAACCAGATCACAAATATCTTATCTGTGCACTGATATTAGCAGTCTGCGCTTTCCATAGTCCATACATGTACAAATTTCAAATTCAAATCGCTCGGACGATTGTGGCAAATTTAATATAGCTGAATGAATCCCGAATGGTAAGCGACTATTCACCGAGTTGACTCTCACTCAGTTCAAGAGAATTTCTAAATACACACACGCTGAATTTCCTTTGAATTTTGGCATCAAGTTGTGGTTGGAACT
The DNA here is from genome assembly GCA_947562085.1 of Eudonia lacustrata. Classification (NCBI taxonomy): domain Eukaryota; kingdom Metazoa; phylum Arthropoda; class Insecta; order Lepidoptera; family Crambidae; genus Eudonia; species Eudonia lacustrata. Next base: position 20,685,994 of record OX387320.1, read on the forward strand.
CGCTTCTAACCAATTCCACATTTACTAACGCACATGTGTTCCTGAATTTTGATTTTAAAACGTTTGAAAATTCGAAAATATTAATGAATGAATGAACGTAGTTATACTTTTGGATAAAGAAGATGTAAAAATCAAGTACTTAAAAAAATATTAATGTAATATTGTCATTGTCTTAATGAAATTATGAGTAATAAGTAGTTAATTATTAATGATTACTGATTGATTAATAGTCTTATCGATTACCGGTCTCCCGCCCAGAGTAGACTTATGAATCGATGGCATAAGAGCTAAGTATTTGTAGACTAAACTGATTAAATGATTTTGAATTTTAATTTTTTTTAATACCAAGAGTAACTTTCAGCAGGCCCTTATCGTATTTAAGGCATCTACCTTAACTAGAATGGTCTTAAACGTATCTATCTTAACCACCACAATATATTTTAATCAAGATCATTTCATTTTGTAAAAATACCGTAAGTACATTTAAAGTGAATTGAAATAATACTTACGAAGATTCTATTTAACTCATTCGAAGAAACAGTTTAGAGCAAACTTTTCTAAAAATCCGTCGCAATTTCGCTCATCCGTCCGTGAAGAATACTTTTATTTAACAATAAAAAAATAATATACACGACCGGTGGCGAGACAAAGTGATCCCTGGCGCGACAAAGGTTCTTTCTAATGAGTAAAGATAAGACCGAGCAGGGACCATTACGGAAGCCATTATTTAAAGGCTTAATCGCCTCGGAACCTCTCGAAGAACGTCGTCCGACTCTACTAACAGCACGAAATAAAATCACACCATTTAAGAAAAAAAAATATATTCCTCTTTCAAAAATTGAGATTTTATTTTTTCTCTTGGCTTTATAAAAAATCTTTTTTTTTTAACACGAGACGAAGGCATTCCAGACACAGGGTGTCACCAGAGGATATTGTTTACGGGGTGACCTTGACGGGTAGGTGGATCGCTCACCTACGAAGCAGCACATGGTCGGTGGTAGCCGGGCTCGGGCGAGCGCGCGGCCATCTCTGCTCAGCGGCGCCTCATCACACAACACAGCACTGCACGTCACTCATATCAGGCTGGACCGGAGTACACCGAGCGTCGGGGCGTGCGCTCACCACGCTCCTGGTTCATTCACTGGCCTGCCCGGGCGACGTGTATGGATTGCGCAGACTCGGACATGCGTTGAGAACCCACTAGCTCCCTCTGTTTTGGTGAGCCACGCATTCTGCCGGGTAGGGCATGCCGACTCAGAGGTCACAAGGTCGTAGTTAAAGTGATAGCGACCACTGATACGGTAAACACGATCGGTTTCGGCGTGCAAATCGCCGTGTGCCTGCTTCCATTCGTTGAGGTGATACTTTTGGCGGCCGGCTGTCGTAAAGTGCGCCTGCCGGGTCGCTGATAGCAATATTTCGCAGTAAACAACCTCACTCAATAACTTAGGACGCTAAAGTTCCCGCCGTTTTGAGTAGATTAACTTTTTAAACGTTGCGGTTACGTAGTTACGGTACGGTGCGAGTGCGACAGCATTTAATCTCAATATTTTATTACCTAAGTACATTCACAAAATGAAAAGCAATGACATATTGATTTTTCATGTTTTTCTTTTTGTTTAAATATGTAGGTACCTACTTTCTGATATTACAATAATTCAGTACTAATTTCATAGAATGTGACGCTGTTGCTCTGCTTAATTTATTAAGGTTATTTATACCTGAATTATTATAATTATATTAAGCTGTTGATGTATTTTGTATTGTTACTTGTTTTCAAATACCATTTCATCTATGTATTATTTTTTATTTGTTATTGTTATGCGTTGTGAAGTTCAATAAATGTTTCTTACACTACTCTTCCTGTTACTATTGTACTATCAGGGTTACGTTTGAAATACGTTTGACTAAGCATGACTAAACAGAGAGATATTGACAGCTAAAAGCTTAAGGAATCTATTTTAATAAAAACATTTGTAAACTGAGTCTATGCTGTTTACTGCTACCGGTTTCACACACCTGACAACGTTATTTAAGTAGTTCCCAATGAGAAATTTGTATTGCGCCAAGTACATTTTATAAGTTCGACTGTTACTCGTAAACTTGTAAAGCCTACTTAACTGAGTTCGTCATATACAACTACCGTGATTTTTTTCATGTATCCAAAATCAACCACTTGGCTGGACCTAACAAAATTTTGCACTTTCAAGCTTAATAGTTCACAAACGGATGCCCCAATCAAAAAACTGTTTCCACAAACCCGCAATATTTTTGAAATTTCTATCCAACGATACCCCACACTATGGGGTAGACAAGATAAAAAGTTACATCCCCACTTCACGCATAGGGGATGTAACCTAAAAAAAATATTTTTCAAAATTTTACTTCACCACTTTATCGGCGTAATTAATATGTATATCCGTGCCAAATTACAGCTTTCTAGTACTAATTCTATGAGCTAGGCTAGGGTCGGACAGACGGACAGACGGACATGGCGAAACTATAAGGGTTTCTTGTTGACTACGAAACCCTAAAAACCTCTCACGGGCACGGAATCACGTCACAGCAGCGCTCGAACTGTTCCAAGCTATCCCGAGATCCTTGTCCGTGCAAGGGGTCTGTGTGAGTTGCTCGCTTGCCTTCTGGGTCTTCCTTACATTGTAGTTCTGATCAAAAGCGACCACCAGTGCAAGCAGCAACAGGTATAATGTAATAGACAATTCGTGCATCGCTGACCCTTAACTTAACTAAGCAAATAACACAATTAGTCGATACATATCTCGGTCTCCGTTGTTTGTCAAATACGCCAAGGGTGTTCCTCGAATTGCTACGGATTGGTTGTTGATTCGGAATTCTGGTTACAGGCAGATGCGTTTGGGTTAGGGTTGCCAACAGTCTAGCTGTTGCTATAATTAGTTTTTCACGGTCATGTCCTACCATGAAAGCATTTGAATAAGTAAAGTAAAATCTAAAACCATCTAAATTTAAATCAGATATAAAAAAAGCTTAGGTTTGTAGTTTTTTTTAGTATCTTGTATGTTGTATTATTTTTTTTTTTGTAGACTTAAAAAAAATACTCTGTATTTGAGGTTATATTTTTATATAAGAAATATATATATTTTAAAGTAAGTATGTATTTAACGTAGTTATCTTAATTATAAGTGAAAACTGCTTTGGCAAATGTGAAACATAGATTAAGTTATTACCTATGTACTATAAAATGCTGTTTGTTTCCTAATAAATAAATAAATAAATAAAATTTAATTATTTGATAACGATGATAACGACTGCTTATGCAGCCAAATACGGATCAACCACCAATCCGCACTGGGCCCGCCGCGTGGTGGTTTATGGCCCTTTCTCTCTATCCATCCATAAGGAAGGCTCCCAGCAGTGGGGATATGAAATGAGTGGATGATGATGAAACCTGAAAAGAAAAAAATCAAGCTCTACGATCCCAGAATTCCATTTGAGCAATGTTGAATGCAACGTGAAATATTTCCTTGTCCGATACCTATATAATAATTATGTTGCATTCAACATTGCTCAAATGGAATTCTAGGATCATAGAGCTTGTTTTTTTTCTTTTCAGCCTTTTCTCTTTGCAGTTATTTTTTATGTTAGTCCGGTTTTTACGGGTATATAATTGTTTTTTATAACTACATAGTTGTAATAGCAGTCAGGTTTTTTCTTTTATTTTAATAATTTTTATTTTAAACTTTTTACTTTTTTTCTATTAAGTATATTCCGGTTTTTTTATAGTTTATGTCACTCCCACAGTCAAATAAATCTAACGACACCTCATATTATGTTAAAATCCACCATGCCGTTTGGGCTGTAGGGCGTGCCAAAGAAATAGACATACATACATACATACATACATACATATATAGATACATACAGACATACATACATGCATACATACATACATACACACATACACACATACACACATACATACATACATACATACATACATACATACATACATACATACATACATACATACATACATACATACATACATACATGCTCCTTCTGCCGCAGTCGGTTAAAAAGCGTGGTGATTCAGTGTATACCAATCAATTGTAGCGATGACTTGATTTCGATATTACCTTTTAGGATGCATGCAGGGACGCTAAGTTGACGGTAATTATAAGAAACAACTGATGCTTAGTCGATGCATGTTAGATTATTTTATTTAAATTTAAATTATTGTAATTTGAGTTCATTTAAATACGGATAAATAAATAAAGAAATATTGCTATTGTAGGTAAGAAAGACAGGAATTAGATCAAGAATTCTTTATATTTCTTTTTGTATTTCACTGGTGTATGTTTTGTTAATTGTCTATAAATATTAAAATAAAAAATAAACATATTTATTACCTACCTCGGGTAACCGTAAGATGAGAGCAGCATAAAACCGGTCGTTGTGGAGATTCTTAGGGGAGGCTCTTGAAAGCAGTAAACATGTATCTTTTGGCTTCTTCTTCTTATCGTCAGCGACCGACGACTCGTCCACATCATCCTATTTAATTATCTAGGTAGCTGACCCGGCGGACTTCGTACCGCTTTGACAGTTGCTATGACAATAAAACAAAAAAATCGTATATCTATTTATATTTCATAAAGCATTTTTTTTTTCTAGTAATAAATATAGCCTATAATGTTACTCAGCGCTAATGTAGCATCTAATGGTGAAATAATTTTTTTAATCGGTCCAGTAATTTTTGAGTTTATTCTTTACAAACAAAAGTACAAAAATACAAAGGTTCCCTCTTTATAATATTAGTATAGATAGGATACGTGACTTCATCTAATTGATGTTAAGACTGTTAACAATACTCAGTTGTAAATATTATTCTGATTAAAATTATGTAATACGTGTTATCTTCATAATTAGAAAAATGTCATAGGAATTAAAGTATCTATGACACAGGCCCGGCCTAGTTTTGATGCTAGTGATCATGATGTATATACTTTCTTCTTCTTCTTAGGGTGTCTCTTCAACTAGTGAAGGTTGGCAGTCAGCTATGCATACTTTGTCCTGTCCTTGCCAAGGCGAAAAAGTTCAGTGTCATAGCGTTCATATTGTTACATTGTTTTAAATCTCATATAAGCATGTATTTTCTTTGTAAATAAAGGTACTTCACTTGTTCTCGCTGTGGTGAAGTTATTGGTATCTTGACATAAGTTTCGTTAGTACTTAGGTACGAAGAAGGCCCGAACAGATATTGCCGATTTGCTCTACGAATAGGCTAACTACATAACCCTCGTCGTATTTTGGCTGAGATGATGATAATGATTTCGATGTCTTTTGCAAATATATTCAAATAGGGTAAACCAATTTTTTTTATAATAGTTAAGTGCCTCCTAAATCTCTGTATTCCACTTGTTTTTGTTACTTAACATTACGACAGTCAGAGATAACGTAGCCAGTTCTTTAGCAGGTTAATGAGAATTCCGGGTGAAGTGCACTTTCACCTTTAGGCTTATCGTGGCCTACCGGATGAGATGAAGGCCCAGCCCTTCCCCCCTGTGGATTAAAAAAAGCAGCTTTAAAGTGACTCGTAATTTTTCCTCTCTATAGTCACCCTTTAAAATGCCTCCTTAATTTTCTTTATTTCACGTCACTGGACTGACTGCCCAGCAAGACTATTTACAATTTCTTAACCTTTAGCTGAATGTTCATATGGAACAGATTGCAAGACAAAAATCAAAAAAAAAAAAAAATCTTATTTGGTTCACTTTTCACGATAGGGAAGCGTTTTAAATACATCTCTATCACCCAATTTTAAGTGTTTGGTACCGGGTCTAGGAGTAAGATGGCAATCGCTAAACCAATAAGGCCAGAGTGGGTGATGACCCAATCTTCATGTGATAATGTTCAAGTGGGAAGGCCTTGAGCCCCAGCAAAATGAGACGTATATGGGATCAATAGTGATTCCTTAGCGAGGACAGCTAATGGATCTGCACTATGTTATGCTTCACTAAACGCCTTCAACTTGCCGACCCGCATGTGGCTACTATTCACACCTCGTTCATAGGACCCCTTGTTGTAGAAAGGAGGAGGGAGTAGTAAAAATACGTGTGCTGGGAGGGAATTCTATGTTTTTGTCGTGCTAAATGTCTTCGTTCGCGACGAAATAGTAGTCCCAGTAAATCGGTGATAACGTAGACTAGCACGCGTGGTCATGTAAAGAAGGGAGAAGGAGGGTCAAAGGGAAATGTTTTTCGGATCATTCCTCCCATAATGTTCTTTACGACAACTGCGGCTCTTGAAGCGGCACGACCCATACATTTCACCGCTTGCGCCGCCTGCCGTGCCGTTGCCCGCTGCAACATGATTCGGAACAACATGAAAGCAGAGCCAGGAAAATTATAGGTGATGATAAGCTTGAAAAGCCAACCTTCACAGTCTCGCTCACCGCCGCGCAGTTGCCTGCTTGTCGGTCTTTTACAGGCTATACTTCGGAGAGTGTGCTGTTGAGATGCATGAGCTCATTCCACCTTCCCCATTTTACCATCGGGAATCCAGACGTACGGCTGGCTACCGCTCTCATCTGGTTGACATTCCACTCTTGCGCACCAAGCGTTTTGCTTCTACATTTATAATGCGTACAGCCAAAGAGTGGAATTCCCTACCGGCGTCTGTGTTTCCATGTGCATGTAACCCTAAAGTTTTTAAAGCCCGAATGAATAGGCTATTTCTGGGCAAGCTCGTTCTATCGTCGGCGTCTTAGCCCTAGGGATTAAAATGAGGCCAAGAGCAAGCCCATCTTACAATAAAAAAAAATAAAAAAGAGGAGACCCACAACAATAACCTCTTACGGTTAGTAAAGACTAGCTTCGATTCTGTTGGAGGAGGAAGAATTTAAACAAAACAAAAAAATTCCTCGCTCGGACTGTTCCGAGATTCGTGTCCGTGAGAGAGTCCATGTGTGAGTTACTCGAGCGCGTTTGTATTAAGCTTACGTTGTGCTGTGGCTTTCCTTATTTTGTGCCGCAGCTGGTGTCTTCCAGTTTGTGGCCTTACATGTAGAGCCGCACTGACTCTAGTAGGCATAAAAGATGATTCATGATATACCTATGGTTCCTGAACACATTATAAAGGATATTATGGTGGTCTGCACAGACCAATAATCAATTTAAAAATAGATTGGACAAAAACTTAAAACGTGGAAGAAAGATAACACATGAGGCAACGGGATGTTACATAAAGATCACCATGAGCTGTTTATACTCATTTTGACGATCGACGGACGGCCTATCTAGTAAAAAAAAGTAAACAGCCTATTTATCCCACTGAAAGTCTTGGTGCTGAATTTGATAAACAAATAAAAGTATATCATAAACACACAACAAAAAGGAACATTACTTAACTTAACTTGAAAAAAATACATTGAAAAATAAATAGAAAATTAAAAACTAAAGACCTATAAATAAAAGATATCCTCCAACTGTGAGCTCATGGGAACGGTCCCATGAATGCTGGCAACATTGCCCCTTTGGATTGCGAAACTAATACGCTGGCAGAGGTAGCTGCCAGCCTTCTTGTCACCGGGGAGGCCTCGATGAGGCGAGCACTTAACTCTCTAACAAGCTGCTTTGTCTCCGGCCCCCATGGACCCATTGTTTCCACCGCAAACGGAACAAATAAGTAATTTTTACCTTGGTTTGCGTATTTGTGCCGTTTGCGATTTTCAGCGCTTACCGCAGCAGCCCCCACATGAAGTGAAGTGGTGCGAACAAGCGAGGGACACGGCCACGGTGTCAGCACAGGTTGCATCCCACACCAACGGCCTGCCAAGCTGCCAGGGCCTAATGGTCATTCCGTCAGTTCCGTCTCTTGCTATCACTGCGAGAGATACCAGCTGGCTCTAAGACAGCCGGTAAACCAATGGTGGCAAAAGCACTGCGGATTATGCTGTTTAGTGTCGAGTGACGCATCATACGGCCAGCACTACGAGCGCAAGAGAGGCCGTGGTGGCCAAGCTAGTCAACAGCCTCCCCACACACACAGCGGTGAGGGTGGACTAATCAGGCGCCTAAACGGAGGCAGACCGCTAGAGTAAGAGACGGCCCGTCCAACAAGGTACCGACATTGGCAGATGGCAATGCCTGGAGCCAGTGGCCTGACTCTGTCTCGGAGACGGCAGTAAGACAAGCGATTTCGCCCGTGTCAGCCGATGTGGATATAAGCCCCTCCAAAACTTGTTTGCATAACGGCTCGTCCCATTGCTTCTGCGATTGTGGTAGTAAGGGTAGGCTAGAATTTTGACAGGCGGATAACCAAGCGTTACTAGCATCTGCCTTGCCCGACAACTCTACGGAACCCAAAGATGGGTTGATAATCTTCCTGTAAAGATTTGCACGTGCTATGGGCAGAAGACAAAAACGCTGGCAGGACCACACTGAATACATTTCTAATTCCTAGACCTCCGAAGCGTACAGAAAGCGAAGCCTGTAACCAAACGCGGTTGTTCATTGAACAATTTAAAACTTATCAAATTATCTAAATTGGATAACATTGCTGGAAAAAGCCAAAGTTGGGAGCAACGTAGAACATATGTAAATTTAGGAAGAAAAAGACAAAAACTAATGATAAACAAAGCCATATGTGGATTAATTTGGAATAACCGGTCTGCAGTTGAATTGAATTTAGTGATCGCATCGCAAAAATTGATGTCAATGTCGCCAGGCGATTGATGTCAGTAACTATTTGTGCTCTACGGTCTGAGGCCACGGAATTCGAAATGTATAATTCACATTTAGAAAAATTTTGCTCCAATCCTATAGTTCCAAACTGGTTTATCAAAGTTTGTAGGTCATCGAGAACTAAACCAGAGTTTCCCCCTAAAGTGAGAGATACCAGACATTAAATTTAGAATTTAGATTCGAAATTATTTGGTGTCACCCTGCTAGCAACCAACGGCGGAATGTAAAAGATTGTTACGATAAATCTGTTGGTTCACCATAACATTGCCGATATTTATAAAAAATGGGAGTTTCCTGTTTCACTTTCGCCAGCAGAGCACCCCTGTCTACGGAGTTGAAGGCGTTCTTCACATCCACCTTCAACAGCACTTCACCACCATCATTCAGCAAGAAGATGCGAGCTGAGTGAACCGCAGCCTCACAACCTCCCTTCGAGCCAAACCCGAGCTGAACTGGCTGAAATTTAGAAGAAAGGTCAGACAGGATGTGCTCGACACAAATTTTGGAAACAATGCGCCGGATACACGCTACGGCAATTGGCCTAATGCCGCCATCTTTCTTTCTTTTTTAATGCACAAAGGTTAGCGCCGTAGAGTATACCGGTAATGATCAGTGGAACATTTCCGGCAAGCATGACATTACAAAGCTGGATAATTTTGGAGAGAAGAACTCTGCCGGCGTCCCCAGAGGTACCGGAAACCAAATCTTTAAAGTGATGCGGTGATAGACCATCGAGGCCACCGGCAGAGCCATTTTTAAAAGAGAGAATGGATTTGGATACTTCGTCTTCGTTGGTCGAAGGCGAAGCATCCGTAGACTCGGGTGGATCTGGGAGACGAGTAGAGTAAAGTATATCATTAGACCAAAGTTCGATTCCTGGCTGGGTCGGGTAGGCGTTTAATTTTTTCACTGTATTTTATAAACTTCATAAATATATCATTAGATTTAGAAAAATATTTTTCCAGTCTGGGAATCGAACCAATATTTGTTTTAAACGCACGTCGTTGTATTATGACACCAGCCAATAGTGTCGCTTAAATTATAAACTAAATTCTCAATTTCAAATGTCAAAATAAATAAAAGGGCTATTTTTAATTTTTTAGGTTGCTACACCTAATAACTTGAGAATTTGAAATCATGCATGATTGTTGGCAAATAAAACAAAACCAAATTCTCTCAAGAAGTCCGCATCACCTTAGACGCTCACGAACACATATCGGTTAATATCCCACCATTATTTTACATTACTTATCACAAATTTTATAAAATAAAACAAAACCGCAGTTATGATATGACTTTTCACTTTCCCGCCAAGAAGTCCATAAATATTCTTCTTTTTTTTTAATTGTGGCTTTCACATTTCTTGTAGCTGAGGCACATGAGTAAATAGGTTGCGGTGTATTTTGCCAATAACAACTTTGATTGGTCACTTTTCTTTTGAAGAATCTTAAAATCTTTTATTCTTGTTCACTTTCCCGCCAAGAAGTCCCCAAGCTAAACTTTTTTATCCTTTGTTGATTTCTTCGTGCAGCGCTACGGTTAGAACACTTGGCCATTGTCAAAGTTAACAACTAATAATGAACAAATAATTCCTTTGTTCAAATATAATGACGACGTTAAATGACTTAGAGCCTTAATGCTCTAAAAAAATGATAATAGTAATGAGTAGTACCTACTTAATAAATCATATATCCCCCAACATCTTTATTATTATATAAATAGAAGGATGCCGGTTTATATTTATTCTAAGAATAATAATATTAGGTATTTTTCTAAAACAAACAATACCTAGCTGTATTAGCTAGGTATTGTTTGTTCTCATCCTTCTATTCATATAATAATTAAGATGATAAGAAGCCAATACTCTTATATATCAAGGGGAAGTATTCCAAAATAAGCAGAATAATTATGAGACGTGTACATTCTAAGAATATTTATAATTAGATACTATTATCTTATCTTGTTACAAAATGGTGATTACGTAAATTGAAACGCAGTATAAATTTTGTCGCCACACTAAAAAAAATTTTGACATTTCCGTTTAGTTCCTTTGGTCTTAGCTTTTACAATTTCGATTAGAACGTTTTTCAATTTTAACTTTTAATATTTGTCGATAATATGTTTTGTTTTAATAATACGTAGGATTTCACCAAAGAATAGTATTTATTCTTAGCATTTATTTTTTCATTTGCGTTTTATTTTTGCTGCGCAAATTTTAATCTAACTTCACTGTTTCAAATACTGGCAACTCTTAATGTAAATTTCTTTTTATTTCGGTTCTTTGCCGTGTCGTTTCGGGTACGTTGATGAATCCGCAATAATCGCACGAATTCGTTTAAATAGATGTATAAAATTATTGTAGTGTCGTTCTAGAGTAAATTTTGTGGCATTTGCAATGCATATTTCCTACATTTTTATTATTTGTGATAACAATTTTCGCCGCTACAACTTGACGTTTAGCACGCATAGAGCAAACGGAACGATAACCTAAACTTATTCATCATTCTTGAGTGTGCAATAAACGTGGTATTTTGGAATTTCAGTAAAGAGCGTCAGAATGAAGTTCAATAAGCTCCTCACGTCCTCAAGGAGGAAAAACAGGAAGAGGCACTTCAGCGCCCCATCACACATCAGACGAGTTCTCATGTCTGCTCCGTTATCCAAGGAACTGAGACAGAAGTTCAACGTCAAATCTATGCCTATCCGCAAAGACGACGAAGTTCAGGTAAGCATTACCTGAAAATCTTTCTAATAACTTTGTATTAAACGAAGAAAAACTAATTTTAGGTTGTGTGTTTGTCACACGTGTGTTTATTGAATGCAAAACAAAATGATGAAGACAAACCATTCACAGACTGTAGATAAGCTGCCTGGTCAGTAGTGAGCTAAAGGTTTTCTTTGGCTTACTTTTGACCTAGGCTAGCACGTCTACACCATGGTTCAAAAATTGGCTCTGATTGTTTGCTACTTCTATTGTTGATTTGTCTATAGTCCCTTTATTACATACTAGGGTTATTACTAGGGTTTCATTGCATTGTATTTTCCATACAATATATTTTTCAAGATAACAAGTGATTCATTATTTACCTACTATTTGTGAATTGTACACAATATATCTAACAACCAAATTGTTATGTGCACATAGCAATTTTAATGATTATCATAAGTTGGTGGTCATAGGAAAAGTAATAATCTATAGAGTAAAACAACTTAATCATTTTTAAATTATCGCCATCTAGGATAATACATAATTGTTAAAAGACCTGTCAAGATGCACCCTCTTTAAGTTCTATCTGGTTTTTTGTGTGCTCATAAATGGATAAAACTTTATTCCAGGTTGTTCGGGGGCATTACAAAGGCCAGCAAGTAGGCAAAGTAGTCCAAGTATACCGTAAAAAGTTTGTGGTCTACATTGAAAGGATCCAGCGTGAGAAGGCCAATGGAGCCACCGCATACGTTGGCATCCATCCCTCAAAGGTATATTCTTTTATTTTTATTCTTTTAAGTAAAAGATTTAAGTATTTTCTAACAAAATGATCCATAGTTTATCCAATGTTTTTTAATTATGAGATATGTTTGTTTTCGCCTCGGTGGCCGAGTGGCAGAGTGCTCTGTCTGATACCCGAAGGTCCGGGGTTAAATTCTCAGGTCGGGCAAAATGTATTTCGGATTTTCGATGCATAGCCTGGGTTTGTGATCACCAACCCGCATTTGGCAAGCGTGGTGATTAAGCCATTACCCATCAATTGTAGTGATGACTTGATTTCAATGATGGAAGTCTTTGCCTAACAGTGGGACAGTTCTATAACTGTCCCACTGTTGCCGATGTTTACTATGTTTTTTTATCCACATTCCTATTATTTTATATATTTACTGTATAGCATTTCAACATTTGCAAGTATTAATATAATTCACATAAGTTAATAAGTTATTTTGAAGAGTCCAGCTATCAATACCTACAATACAAAAAAGCCTACGATTTGCACCTAAGTCTTTGTTACATTGTTTTCCCTTGCAAGTGTTGATTTGATCAATAACCAGAACTTGTAAAGGTAAAAAATACATTCATTACTTTTTGTCAAAAATATCAAAATATCGCATATAAGGGTTTTCTATAAGTTTTATCTCATTAAGTTAATCAGCATCTTTAATAATTCTTTGACAGTTTGTTACAATACCTCATACTTAAGGTGATGATATTATTTACACAAAGACTTGCTTTCATTTCTAACTGATGCCTGATGTTTCGACTGAGAGTTGATGTTAGAATGAGCAGGGACAATGCTGATACACTTCCATGGCTCTGATTTTTGTACAAAGCCTCTTCAAATGAAAGCTAATTATGGGCATTTTTATTTACAAATATGTTTTTTTCAGTGTGTGGTCGTCAAACTAAAGATGAATAAGGACAGAAAAGCCATCTTAGACCGCAGGGCGAAGGGCCGCTTGGCTGCCCTCGGAAAAGACAAGGGCAAGTACACAGAGGAAACCGCTACCGCTATGGAAGCCTCGTGAACACATAGATAATAAGACCAATAAAAAAATTAAAAAGCATAACATTGTTTCATTTTAAATTTCGTCAATTTATACTGCTTACAATAATTTTGTACTTACTGACTTAATCCTACTGGGATGCAATTTCAAATTGCCACATTTCAATGTCTATGAATGTTGCATTTCTCATATTTTTTATAAACTACAAAGTTCTGGATTTATTTTAACTGTTTTTCTCTAAACTTACACCATTTTGATACCTGTTAGTTTGAAGTTGTGTCTGTTAATACAAAATCCTTGCAACATTTCCAGACTCGTCTGTTGAAACACTTGCTGCTTTACTACAAAACTAGTGGCAATGCTTTTACTTAAACGCTGTTTTGTGGTAAAGGGTTGGTGACCCTTAGGTAAATACTATAGATGGGCCGTAGTCGCCAAATTAAGCCGATTATAATCGGCACAAGATAAATGAAATAAAATAATTATGCATGTTTTCTAATCTAAAGTTTCATTTGTAAAACATTTTCAAAGTAACAATATGGTAACATTATAGAAACGTTTGAAGTTCAGTCAAAAAATAATGGGCAAAGCATACATAATATTAACCTAAAATCTTTTTAAGTTTTATCGACATATTTTCAAACCTTTTATAATCAAAGCTTTAAAACAAATTATTTATCCTTAAGTATATTATTTTTATTTATTAGTTTAAAGAAAAGTAGAAAAGATTTTAGGAACTAGAGATATACCGAATATTCGGCATGTTCGGCGTATTTTTCCATGTTCGTATTCGATTCAATTGCCGAATATAAAAATTGTACAATTTCAAGACTTAACTAAGGCTTGTAAAAAGACTTGTAGCATAGTTTATTCATTCATTATGATCAATGAATCGATAAAAAAATCTTACTTTTTTATTTTTAAGTGCTAATTGCTGTACTGAAGCTGAATTAAATATATATAAAATACAGTGAAAAAATTAAATGCCATCCGACCAAGCCAGGAATCGAACCTGGGTCTTCCGCAAACCGGGCGGCTGCACTGACCACTATGCTACCGGGAAGGCTGACGTAACGTAAGCACTGAATTTTTTCACTGCTTTTAACAATAACTACTAGCGTGACGTGCGTGAAATTGCAACTGACAACTGCGGCGGGCGGCGAGTGATTCCCTGGCCTGTTGCCAGTGGTCGATAGTCAATAGTAACACGAGACGGTTCAAAAAGTAACATTTTCACGAGAAAAGTAACATTAACAATTTTTTTTATTTATTATTATTATACCACTTAGGGCACTTGATTACACAAAAAACTTTCTATTCCATTCTTAAAGCTTCGAAAGAAAGAAAAACAATGAATCCAATGTTGTCTTAATTCAATTAGTTAATTTAAATTTAAATTATTCAATTAATTAATTATTAAATAATAATAGGTATAGGTACTTATTGTCACATAAAAACAGGTTACAATAACGGAAGTGACTTCCCTGACCTCCAATGCTAGGTATACTACCGGTATGACCGAGGTCAGTGCCTTCCTTTAGAAATCAGTAGTATTAAAACTTATTGATCGAAGTATTTGTTACTTCGATCAATAAGTTTAAGTAATAAATTATTGAACTTTGTTTTCAAAGTTCGTTAGCTACCTTCGCTACCTCGTTAGAAAGAGAAGAAAATGGACAAAAAGTAAATAAACAAAAGAAGACGAAACTATCTTGCGTTCCGTATCACGATTATCTTTGTATACTGGAAAATATTTAATTATAGGTACCTAGGTATATTTGTATCAGTAACGTAAAAGTAACATTTTGAGTCGTGTAACATGGAAGTAACATGAGATGGTCAAAAGTAACGTAAAATGTTACAAAAGTAACATTCTGGCAACGCTGCTGACCTGACATTGTGCGGCGCGAACCTGTGTACAAACACGTGTTTGGCTAGGCAAAGCGCGCTTAAATGAACCGAACTATTCGGCCGAATATTCGGTTCGTTTTATTGTAAACCGAACATTCGTATTCGGCCCATCTCTATTAGGAACCAACTTTAGAAGTGTGGCTCATCTTGGCGTGGCCACCATCACCAACTGGAAATCTGACTATAGATAATTTGTCGATAATTTGTCGGAATTTGTCGTGAAATCTCAGAATTTGTCGGTCCACCGTTCAAAAGTTATAAGGGGTTCAAGGTGGCCCCGCCAGGATGAGGCTCATTCTGGCGTGGCCACCTTGTATCTCTGAAACTACGGGTTGTAGCGAAGATCTGATTACACCAATAATTTGTCGATAATTTGTCGGAATTTGTCGTGAAATCTCAGAATATGTCGATCCACCGTTCAAAAGTTATAAGGGGTTCAAGGTGGCCCCGCCAGGATGAGCCCTCATCCTGGCGTGGCCACCTTGTATCTCTGAAACTACGGGTCGTAGCGAAGATCTGATTACACCAATAATTTGTGGATAATTTGTCGGAATTTGTCGACAAACGCCAGAATTTGTCGGTGCTTCTATGAAAAGTTATATCAAGTTCTTTTTTCCCATACAAACAACAACATGTACAGTCGCGTTCATAAGCATTTAATGATAACGTGATTTAATGAACGATTTAAATGGTGAATAAAGTTCGGAACTTTGATATGTGTGTACGTAAGTAGGTATGTCCGACTCTTTATCGGATGCATATAATCAATGCATGACATTAATTTATTGCTTATAGATAATTATGTAGCCATTTTAAAAATGTGTTGTCATCTTAAAACTAAAAATAATTATTATGAGCAATAATTCAACAATCACGCGCCTTCATACATAAATCTATATACCCTCTGTCTCTTGAGTAATAAAACTACACACAAACTAAAATAAACTACACACTCTAAAGACTTTAGCTCATACAAGTAGTTACATATAATATTCACGACTATTGTCCCTAGGGGCTAGTCAGAGACTAGGCAGTTAGCACCGCGAAAGCTACTGCTGCCACAGTTCGTGTTTCACCAAATTACTACTGCACCTGTGCTCCCGTGATAGGTGGTGAGCCTGTCGCCACTATAAGCAGTTGGATGTATGTATGTGCAGTTCTCAGTCCGTTAGTCACCTTTTACGACATCCAAGACAAGGAATGGTATGACAGTATTCTTAAAAGGAGCCGCCACCACACGGCTCACAAGTAGTTACAAAGAAAATTAATAGATAGGTATTTCTAATTAGGTGCAATTAAGCACCGATGTCGACTAATTGCATTTATAAAAAGTTTCTTTAAAACATCTTTAAGAAAAAAGTACTTACTTGCTTTTTATCTACCTAAGTAGGTATCGCGCACAATATACCACTAACGAAACTACAAAACAAGTTCAAATACACCACTGCGAACTGAGGCAGTTCTCTAACTCGCTATTTGTACTTAACCCGGTCCGTGCCAAACAATAACAAACATCGCCGTTGATCATTGAACGTTGATCATTCTGTGTTAGATCATAAAGGTTATTTTGCAATTGAAAATAATGGAACTACTATTCAGTGCCATCTGTTATCTCTTTGAAAGACTACAAGTGCAGCGAAGTGCAATGCTGCTGCGCAATTTATGAACGCAGTAAAGAACATGTGACAGTTTCGAGAAAATAGATCGTAATGTAAGCACATCAAATGTCACAATCGTAAACGCAGTAAGTGGTACTTACTGCGTTCATAAATTGTGCGGCGGAATGTTTTGCCTACTTTTTTGTGTAGGTATAAGGTATTGTGAATCTTGTAGCGTACGAAATAAAGTCGTTCACACTAGTGTAAACATGTCGTTCTCTCTCGGACATGGATCTCGGAACCCCTGTTAGCTCCAAAGTATTTTTCTAATAGTCTCATGCCCATTTTCACCGTTGACCTCTAAGTTTAAGGTGACCCTTAAGCCATATATTAGGTGACGGTTTTGCTCCAACAACTGTCACCTAACATGGCTTAGGGCTCACCTAAAACTTAGGGATCAATGATGAACTCAGGCATTAGTGTTGTTTATTATCGATTTACATAAAGTTG
Source organism: Eudonia lacustrata (assembly GCA_947562085.1). Classification (NCBI taxonomy): domain Eukaryota; kingdom Metazoa; phylum Arthropoda; class Insecta; order Lepidoptera; family Crambidae; genus Eudonia; species Eudonia lacustrata. The sequence continues at coordinate 20,703,227 of OX387320.1, forward strand.
CTTTCTTTTTACTAAAGTACCTACTTACCTATTTTTCTCAACGATAAATAAAAACATAGGCTCAGTTAATAAACTATGACACTATTAAAAATATTGTGCCAATTTGAATGAGTACCAACTATGTAGGTACATAGGTGTTGTATGTCACATTAGTAACGCAATAATTTTAAAAATATAAATAGGTAAGTACCTACTTAAGTATGGTCTTACTAGTTACTTAATATTATAAAATATGCGAATGTTTGGATGTTTGTTAATCAATCACGTTTCAACCACTTAACCCCGTTTCCCGTTCCCGTGGGAATGCCGAGAGAAAAGTATCCTATGTCCTATTCTGTTTCCAAACCTATTGTACGAAGTTTCATCTCGATCCGTCCAGTGGTTGAAGCATGATTTGAGTAACAAACATCCAAACTTCACATTAATAATATTAGTAAGTACACTCTTTATACCTTTGAAGTCGTTTATTCACAACATCAATAAGCTTCATGTATGCGATTGTACATTTACTATGGAAAAAAAAGAAGTTGATATAACTTTTCATAGAAGCATCGACAAATTCTGGCGTTTGTCGACAAATTCCGACAAATTATCGACAAACTACTGGTGTAATCAGATCTTCGCTACGACCCGTAGTTTCAGAGATACAAGGTGGCCACGCCAGAATGAGCCTCATCCTGGCGGGGCCACCTTGAACCCCTTATAACTTTTGAACGGTGGACCGACAAATTCTGAGATTTCACGACAAATTCCGACAAATTATCGACAAATTATTGGTGTAATCAGATCTTCGCTACGACCCGTAGTTTCAGAGATACAAGGTGGCCACGCCAAAATGAGCCTCATCCTGGCGGGGCCACCTTGAACCCCTTATAACTTTTGAACGGTGGACCGACAAATTCTGAGATTTCACGACAAATTCCGACAAATTATCTATAAAGTCAGATTTCCAGTTGGTGATGGTGGCCACGCCAAGATGAGCCACACACTTTAGAATCAGTCAGTAGTCCAGTAAAAAAAATATAGAACATATCAAAATGGCACAGGCAAAAATAACTTAACTATAATAACTTCATACTTATATATTTTTTATTTATAGAAAGGAAAACACAAAAAAATATTAAATATTTTGCAATGACCATTAATTTTTTTTCCATAACCATATGAAAACAAAGACGTTTAAGGCTCTCGAGCTGCTTTTTCAACTACAACTTGACTGCAAATTGCAGTCGGAATGCAGTTGACGCGACCGCATCGTAACTACATGCAATCGGTTTTGCACTATATTAGTAACACTGGTAACTATGACTCATCATCATCATCATCATCATCTCAGCCAAAAGACGTCCACTGCTGGACAAAGGCCTCCCCCAAGGATATGAGGGGTATTTGCCGTAATCGCCACTCTTGGCAGGCGGGTTGGCGATCGCAGTAGGTTGAGGGTAACCTCAGAGAGATGCTGCTGCCCATCCTCTGAATAGTCCCTTAGTCGGCTTTTACGACACCAACGGGAAGAGAGGGGGTGGTGCAATTCTTTATCCCCGGCTGGTGCCGGGGATAAAGAAAGGGGTGTGTGGTCACAGGGGCAACTATGACTACCTAATTACAATGCAGTTGAGATTTGGTCGCGTCAACTGCATTCCGACTGCAATTTGCTGTTGAAATCAGCTCGTGTTGTCACACGAGCACACGGGCCCTTTTATTTATTTCAAATAAAGTCCTCTTTTCACGGCTGCAACAGGTTGAGCGCAATAAGTGTACGTTACTAAGTTACAGGTGGTTTCACTCGCCCTGCTCCTTACAGTAGGTATGTGTCAGAATAGGTGGAACGACGATTTTTATAAGTTGGTTGGCTAATAGAGCTGATTGAGAAGCTGGGGATTGTGTTCAGTGACACAAGGCTCTCCAAATGCACGCCACTGAACTGGGCACGATTCCCGTGGCCTATTGTTCGGCTATCAAAATATCTGCAAACGCTTGTCCGAGCAGGGAATACCTAGAACCCAGGGCCAGAACATTTATTGGGCCGATTGCTTTTTTGCCAAGGCATCTCGTCTCAAAAAAAAATATTGTTTAAGATGAGCCGCCACTCTACAATCCCTATTTAAACTATCAATACTACGTAGTATTTCGAAACTTGGTAAAATAATTTCTTGTGGTCGTTTTTGGGCATTTAAAAACTTACGACTAATGGTACCTAAATAATTATTTACTACTAAGTAGGTAAGTACTGTGTGCCTTTTATTTTTTTGAACCAGGAGAGATCTTTATGTAGGTATCGGATTATAGGCAAGAAAAACCAAGACCATACGTAGTGTACTGGACTCTCCTGATCCTGACTCATCCGTCTCTCTTTTACTGCACAAGAAAACAGAACAGTTCGACACGCTGCTTTCTCTTCTGAACCACCGAGCGAGACGCAAACCTAAGAGAGCGCGTTGAGGCCGTCTACTCCTCGAGTTTCTCATCTCTCTTCTCTGACTGAGATGTTCAAGCGGGGGTGTGGGAAGGTGTTGTTCTCAACACCCCGGCGAAGAATGATCTAGCTGCCATGCAAACCAACTAGACGAATAGGTCGGTCGTAGAGACCCTTCGAACTATAGCGTTTAGTCGCATAGTGCTTAATTCGCAAAATGCCTACCATGTCTCAAAAGGACTAGTGCGCAAAAGGACTAATTCGCAGAATGCCTAATTCCCAAAAGGACTAACACTTGATTATCATAGAAATATAGGTCTGCGCCTAGCTGCGTCTGAAAAAGAGGTCGTCATCCTCATTCGTCGTCATCATTACTCTTTCAAAAGCTTCCTTCAAAAAGTTACTTAAATACGGAAATCCTTGCAGGATGGTGAAAGCGGTCACGACACGACCTGCTGTTTAATTGATGATTAAATGATTGCATTAACCATGTGGTGCTGCTGTATACTGACGACATCCCAGCAGCGTCACAAACTCCAGCTTTATCCCCGAAACTACTAACCTTGGCATTTTGTCACGAATTAAGAAATTGATGATTAAATGAGTCAATAATCAATTTCAAATTCTAAGAGTGTGGCGCTGCTGGGACAACGCACACTTTGACGCAGAATGCTATTTCCTCAATAGACTTTGAACTCTATCCCTAAAGCCAATGGTTGAAAATGTGTTGAAGAAATTTGACAATTTTGGATAGGTTGATGTGCAGGCGTCTGTACAAACAAAACAATGATAAATGTTTTTGTTTTGTTTTATAATTTTTAACGCAAATTTTGTTGCGAACAAATTACAAAAACACAAATGTTGAAAATATTATGATATAATTATGATCGGATGTTAATGACGGTAGTTGTTGACATTGTTGAATGGGCGCCTTTGGCTTTCAAAGTAAAAAGTAAATAGTGTTGAGAAAAAAAAGGCGGGAAACTTAACTTGGCGGACGCGTTTTTTTGGCTTAAATTTTATTTAAATTAATTTCTTGTATAGTGGTGATCAGAATTGCTTATAACTATTGCATTTGTATCATAATTGTATATATTTTGTAAAATTATTAGTTTATTTCATAGTAGATAGTGTACAAGTTGATTTGATGATTATTTGGTGAGTCCCAAACTTTTTCTTATAATGAACGATCCTCCTGATCCGGGGGACTTTGTTCCCCCGGCTGGACTGTTTATCACTGTCTCTAATGAGTCTGGAATGGAAACTGATAGCTCAATATCTAGCAGGTCACGTAAACGAAGCCGTTTACATGTATGTAAGTCATGTAACAAAAAAAGGCGGCAAAATCATGGCGGTGAAAATCTCGTCAATAATTGTCAATGTACCCAGCATTCTCCAAAAAAAGATATAACTATTAAAGAAAAGGCGCAAATAGTTACACAACCAAGTTTATTAACTTTCACTCCTAACACTGTATCTTCTCCCACGACTGTACCCGCACCCGCCCCTATAGGCCGTTTACTATACAATGAAACAGATGTATCGCCATTTGTTGTTCACGTCCAAAAAATACAATCTGCCCCAAATGATAGTTCTTCCCTTCATCCGGTAACATTTGGTAGATTCTTAAAAACTAATAATATAGAAAACATTGTTAATGGAAGCGTTAAACGCATAGGTCGCAATAAATTTTGTATTTCTTTTTCTACTCATACATCTGCAAATTTATTCATTAGCAACAGAAACCTAGAAACCGATAAAATGAAAGCATTTATCCCAACCTTTAACGTAACTCGAATGGGACTCATCCGTGGAGTTCCTGCTGAATGGTCACCTGATGAAGTCCTATTAAATATTAGTGTCCCAATTGGCTGCGGTAAAATTATTAAAGTCAGAAGGTTAAATTATAAAGTCATACAGGAGGGATCTGCAGTATGGAAGCCATCTCAATCAATAGTTGTAACATTTGATGGTCAAGTATTACCTAAAAGGATTTTTATGTGCTACAATGCATTACCGGTGGATTTATACATTTATCCAACCATTCAATGTTTCAACTGTTGTCGTTTTGGACATACTAAAGTTCAATGTAGGTCTAAACCTCGTTGTTACAAATGTGGAGATAACCATTCTGGTGATTCATGCAATAGGGATGATTTCAATGCCTTTTGCTACTCTTGTGAAGGTTCTCATTTTGCAACTAGTAAATCATGCCCGGAGTACAATAGACAACAAGAAATAAAAAATTTCATGGCCCACAATTGCACATCCTATGCCGAAGCTTCAAAATCCTTTCCTAGTGTATCCAAACTATACTCACGCGTAACTGCTACTGGTTCATCTCCGATTAAGCCCTCAACTCCTAAACAATTCGTCCAAAATAATCCAGGTCCAATATCATATAAAAAAACAGTTTTTCTGAAGCCGCGTAGTCCTACTCAATTAAGTACAGGATATGATGTTGAAGCCCATAATAATATAACTAAGGATTATAATATGCCATCACCCTCCAATGGGTGTGGTTACAGCAACACTAATAAAGAAACTGATTCTCAATCTATTTCTATATCTGATTTGATTAAATTAATCATAAATTTGCTCACATGCTTTAGTAATAATAATAATAACACTAATTCACTGTCCAACGCAGCTTCAATTGTTACCACTTTAATCCAAGCCCTCCAAAATGGACAGTTGGGCTCAGGCTAACATATTACAGTGGAAATGTCAAAGTATCCTTGGTAAAAATAGTGAAATTATACATTTATTGAATAAATTTAATCCCACAGCATTTGTTTTATCAGAAACATGGCTTAAACCACATCAACGGTTTAGAGCCAGGGGATACTCTACATTACGTCAGGATAGACATGATGGCTATGGAGGAGTAGCTATACTTATTAAAGATTCAGTAACACATACTATCATTCCTATACAAACATGTCATGATGAAATTTCTATAATAGCCATTAAAACTTACAATATATGCATTGCTTCTATATATGTTTCTCATCCATCTATACCTATACTGAAAGAAGTTAAACAAATACTTTTTAACTTGCCTAAACCACTTTTGGTATTAGGTGATTTTAATTGCCACCATCAGAGTTGGGGAAGTTCTATAACCAATAATTATGGGAAAGAAATGATAGATATACTTGATTCTCTTAACTTAAGTATTTTGAATACTGGTAAAGTTACACGCTTAACTAAACCAAACCAAATTGATAGTGCAGTCGATCTTTCTATATGTTCACCATCTCTTGCGAGTTCTTTAGCTTGGGATACACTTTCTTCTACATATGGCAGTGACCACTACCCCATTATAATAACTTTTCCATTTGAAAAACCTGTAAGCATTAGAATTACATCTCATTTAAAGCACAAGCTCCCTGACAAACAAAGTAAAAACTGGGACAAATATAAACACCTTGTTAAATCAAAATTATCTACACTTCCAGTAATTAGTGATGGGTCTGTGATAGAGAGTGCCCAGGCCTTAAGTAAACTTTTCATTGAAGCAGCTGATGAATTATTTCCTCATAAGCATGGCCCTAATAAAATTCCATCACCTCCTTGGTGGGACAGTGAGTGTACTAGTGCAATAACTAGCAGAAAAGAAGCTGAGAATAGGTATAGGGAGGACATGTCTGATCACAATTTTGAATTAGTAACAAAGGCAGAGACTAAGAAACTTTTCAAAAAGAAGAAATTTGAAGCATGGCGGTCATTCTGTTTATCTATTTCCCCTAACACTTCTTCTATTTTAGTTTGGCAAAATATCAATAGATTTAAATGTGCTGTTAATAACAAACGTACTGCAACAATCCCAATTGAGTTGGCCGACTCTTTTATGGATAAATTAGCTCCTGCTTGGGTTGCAGATAACAATTTTCCAACTGGTTCCATAGCATCTTATAACCTAACGGGTATCAGTGCACCTTTTACCTTACACGAGCTGAAAGGAATTTTAAAAAACTCTAAAGACTCTGCTCCTGGGAATGATGGAATGCCGTATAGATTTCTTGAAACCGTTTGCGATGATACATTAACTTTTTTTTTTTTTTTTTTATTAGTGGCAACTTATTATTTACAAATAGTAAACACAGTAATGTTGACAGGCGTCATTCCTTCATTTTGGAAACAACAGACAGTGTTGCCGTTTTTAAAGCCGAATAAACAACCAACCGATATAACAGCATTCCGACCTATTGCACTATCGACAGTACTCTTAAAGCTAGCTGAACACTTAGTTAAAAATCGATTAGAGTGGTTTTTAGAAAGTAAAGGCCTTTTAGCAAATTCTCAATATGGTTTTAGAAAAGGCAAATGCACCCTTGATAATATAGCTATATTAACTACTGATATTCGCACTGCTTTCTCTAATAATATCTCACTTTTAGCCGTATTTATAGATTTTAGCTCTGCTTATGATAGTGTGCTTCTTAATGTTCTGAAAAATAAACTAGAATGTTTGCAAATTCCTGTAATTATCATAAATTTCATTATGAATATGCTGTCAGAACGAACCATAACTTTGTATCTAAATGACGTTAGCTTTTCTAGAACTGTTTCTAAAGGCCTCCCTCAGGGATCGGTTCTTAGCCCTCTTCTATATAACATATATACTTACGATTTAGAATCCCATATTTGTGTAGATGAAAATATTAAAATCCTACAGTATGCCGATGATCTTTTGTTATATAGTGCCAATTCTTTCATCAATGACTCTATCTCTACCCTGTCAACTGCTTTAGCTAATTTAAAGGAGTGGTTGGACAAAAACGGTCTTCAATTATCAGCCTCTAAAAGTAATGTAGTTCTTTTTTCGCGTAAGAATAAACCACCAGATATTACATTAAATTACGAAAACACAACCATACCGGTTAAGGAAAACGTTAAATTTTTAGGTGTAGTTTTAGACTCCAAACTTACAGGTGTTAAACATTGTGAGTATATTATTGGTAAATGTGAGCGTTTAGTAAACATGTTGAGATGTTTGGCTGGTGTTTGGTGGGGAGCTCACCCTTATTCGTTAAGATTAGTATATAATGCCCTTATACGCAGTGTTTTAGACTATGGTACGTTTTTACTGGAACCTGGGAATGTTACAGCATTCAAGAAATTGGACCTCATTCAGTACAAAGCTTTACGAATAGTAACGGGAGCCATGAAGTCCAGTCCTACTAATGCATTACAAGTTGAATGTTGTGACCCCCCCTTGCGTATTCGGCGTCAATTTTTATGCGACAAGTTCTTTTTCCGAATTTTACATTTTTCTAATCATCCCTTGCTTAAACAACTTAAGGATTTGTATATATTGTATCGAGACTCAAGTTATTGGTTACACAAGTCACCTCCATGTCTTTTGGTTAGCTACCAAAAATTCATATCATTAAACTCTCCAACTTATCGTTCCAATTTCCTTCCTTTATTCAGTGTGGGTTATGATTCACTAACAATGCCTTTGTCTGTTCATTTGGATTTAATTGACAAAAACCCTAATGTTTCATTCGAATTTAATTATCTTATAGAATCAAACTTTAAAACCTCCCATCATATATTTACGGACGCTTCTAAACATTCTCCCACCGAGTGCGTTGGTGTTGGGGTATACCATTCTCAATATAAAATTGTACAAAAAGTAAAGCTGCCCCCGGAGTCATCTGTCTATACTGGTGAATGTATGGCAATTCTTAAAGCTGTTGAATACATTAAAATAATGAAACTTTAAAACACAGTAATATTCTGTGATTCAAAGAGTTCCTTACAAGCTTTAGAAAAAAACCCTTTTACGCTAAAACTGTACTCCCCTTTAATTTTCAATATAAGAAAAATTGTCAAGGAATGTTTCGATAGTGGTTTTCACATAGAGTTCGTTTGGATACCTGGACATACAAACATTGCTGGTAACGTTTTTGCTGATAAACTTGCACATGAAGCAGCATCTTGCGGCGACATCTTTCCTTTCGAAAATTATTGCCAAGATTTATTAACACTTTCTAAGACATATTTACAAAATGAGTGGTGGTACAGTCAACAAAGTAAAGGCAGATTTTATTCTCTTATACAAAAATGTATTCCAACTAAGCCTTGGTTTTCTATAATGAAGTTTGGAAAGATGGAAACTTCCATCATTACTCGTATGAGATTAGGGCATTGTTGTACTCCTTCCCATCTTGCCAAGATACGTGTAGTAGAAGACTCCAAGTGCGAGTGCGGGTTAGATGAGGGAAATCTAAATCACATAATCTTAGCTTGTCCTAAATTTAATAGAGATGTCTTTTGGAATGACTTGATAGCACTTAAAGTTTCCCTTCCAACTAGCATTATGACATTGTTATCCGAAAAGAATAGTAGCATATATAAATGTATCATCAACTTCCTTAAATGTAATAATATAAAACTGTAATATTATCCCTATAATTATATATGTATAAAATCTCCATACATTCATTCATTACACAGCCTTTCTGATCCCTTCCAAATTTCCTATATTTTATTACCTATTCCTTTTAAATTTTGTTTCCCAATTTTTTACCTGACATTGGCAAATGTACAAGCCGTACAAGCCATCAACAAAAAAAAAAAAAAAAAATAGTGTTGAATAATTTCGGCGGGCTGGTTAGAACCACGTTAGCTCAATTGGGAGTGCACCTGACCCGGTATGTCAGAAGGATGCAGGTTCAAATCCTGCTTGTGGAAATTTTTTCAACTTTTGTGTTTTTGCAAAACTCAATAGTACTTGAAAAGTTGAATAACTTTTTGCGTACCTACCTAATCTGGATGGTGTCTTTTCATCAAGCACATTCTGCAAAGTGTGCTAAATGAAAACAGTACATGGTACTGACACATTTTGCGTCAATCCCATTTTGCCCAGCACCCAGTACCCGGTGCCGTTTCAAGCCAGCGGCTGTTGTCGCGATTGGTCAAACTTCTGGCACGTCATTAGTAGGTGCGAAGCCATCATCAATGGCCCCACATTAGTGACATGCGGCAGGTATTGTGTACCTTGCGAGAGTTTTAATAACCATTCCACGTTTCTGCTATTACCACATTGCACGCACACACACTTTTTGCAGAAACTATCATAAAGTGTAATATTAGGTAGTATTAGTATTTCTGTGTAAAGAACATAAAATTAATAAAATTTACTATTGGTAGGCACATTATATATCATACCACTTGAGGTAATAAAAACAAGAAATTACTGCGGTACAAAACTTTATTCATAAAAAATGCATGAGTAATTGAGCACCTCATCCATTTAGGCAATAATGAGTGATTATTATCATACTTATCATCATACACACAGCATTCAACAATGTATTATTAGGCTTACAATGAAACTATGGAGGGAGGTTACTATCCTCATTGTAATAAAATCTAAGTTTTAGAATGTGGTTACATGTTATTATTACACTATTATATTAATCAATCTACGGTAAGCTGGTAGGGTATATGGATTTCAAAGAGAAACTACACATTTTAAATTTCTATTAGTAGGTAGGTAGGTATAACATGTTCAATATAAAACAAAACCTGAAGACAACATTGACTGTTAATTCCATATTTAAAAACATAAAAGAAATTGCAGAAGCAAACTTATAGCAAAATTACTGTCATGTTAATTAGGGACATTTCCCACAGACAACTATTTTAAATGAAAGATTAGTTATTTCAAATAATTTTATGAATGTTTATAATGTTGTGAGTGTCTTAACATAAGGCACAATCACTGTTCAGTCATTTCAAGTTATTGCTTTACAGTTTCTTATAAAATCAATTACTTGTGGCAAAAAGCTTACTCTAAACCATACCAATTCACAAAGCCAGAACTAACATAGTAATTTAGTGATTAAACAGCCACTTCAGTTTTCCCTGATAATTCCAAGTTAGCTTTTGATGCGCATTTATAATGTTTCTTGACATCATTGTTCAACCCTTCTCTGTTTCTAGCTATTTCAATGGCATAAAATTGTACTCTAGGGACCAACATTGTATTTTTTTCTGAATAATCTCCTTTTGTGTCAGACCTCAACAATGTACCAAAACTGTAATCTTCAACAATGTTTTTGAACTTTTCACAGAACATTCTCCATTTAGCTTTATTAAGATTGTTTTTAATTTCATTTTCGTTGATGTAGGAGATGCCTAGGTCTGGAAAGTCTTGCCTGAAGTGGGTGTAGATTAGATCATCATGTGGTGTAAGCCGCAACCATCTTGTATCCACTGAACAAAGTACCTGAAAGTTATCAGTAAAATATATTTAGAAATTTAAAAGTCCATACTTTTGTTAGGAACTTTTGTGAACAAGTGGGAAATTAAAAAATCTGTTTAATAATACAAACATGCAAGGACTCAACATTTATTGAATGTTTGAGTGCAATTATGGTCAGTGGTGACTCAATAATATTCCTATTAAACCTAGTTTATGGAGCATTCAATTTGTTAAATACCTATTATTATAAAAATTATCTTCCACATCAGCTTATGATGGAGTCACTAGGAAGGCTTAGACCATTTCTCTAAGACAATGATTATACATAATAAAAGCGAACATTTACATTTTACATAATGTGTAATAGTAAGTATTATCACTACCATCATGGTCCAACCTGGATCAACAGCTTAACATGCCTCCCAAAGCATGGAGGACCTCAAGACATTGAAAATGGTCATCCCTTCAAAAGCTGTTTCACTTGCATGATCATAACTTATACATGCTAGCTTTCAGGTTAAGAAGCTTTTTCTAAACATTGACACGACATGTATTACAACTTAATAGGCTTACATTAAAATATATATCACTGTGCTCCATTGCCCTCGCTGCCCATAAGTGCTCCAAGGTTTCATCGTTACCAAATTCTTCAGCTGGCCGAGTGAGAACGTCCTACAATACCAAGTAGTTGTTAAAGAACAAGGAGTGAGGATACGTTTACAGATACTGCTAGATACTATTTGATGCTATAGCTTTTCTGACTGTACAAAACTTGACTTTTATCAAAGAAGGTACTTACCATGCTTGTCAAATTTCTTTTAAATATACGATGACTGTGTAATTTACTACTTAAACCTAATCTACACTTACACACCGCAAACACGATGTAAAACAGCAATTTAACAAATTCTCTTGTCTACTGTACTTTGTCAGTCAGCATATCAGTCAGTCCGTGACAACTGACAACAAATGACATTTTTAGTACTCGCCATTATGAAAGTCAGAGTGATTTAGCTCATACAGCCAACTTAAATTGATATTTTTGATGTTATTATGATTGCTCAACATTCACTTGAAATCTTTAAATTAATAGTCCCCTGCCCCCCGACCGCCTAACCGATCGCTTTGACTACGCGAATAGTTTAAGACGTCACCTTGCCATCTCGCACCGCCTATGAAAGTAATATCAAAAGCTAAAGGCTATAGCTTTCGATATTGCTTTCATAGGCAGCACGAAACGACAAGATGACGTCATAAATCACACACGTAGTCAAAGCGATCGGTTAGGCGGTCGGAGGGCAGATCCAAGGTTAGCAAAGTATTGTTATAACTTAAAGAACGAGATAATTATAAAGTACCGTCGCGTCGTCGGCCTCCCACTCCCACCCGCACTTCAAGTTACCTTATTTCCGATTTTCGTTAGACGTGCACATTATTATATTGATTTACTTAAATTAAGTTTTTTCATTCGTATATTTTGTAGACAAAGAAACAAGGTTCCGTTCTCTTCTCCGCATGCTAAATTATAAAAGCCAATAATGTTTTATTTAAATGTAATAAAAAACAATAAAAAATATACCAATTAATGATCAAAACTCAATGAGTTGCAAAACTTCGTCTTCTATCATTGTTTCGTCAAGCAAAAAGTGGAAAAGCGTTGAAAGCTTTTGTGGAAAGCATTGGCGTTGAAGTTTGATGTTCCCACTCACTTCCATATTTATGACTATACGATTTTTTTTCTATCTTTTTTTTTGTTACATTCATTTTAAGACTTGAATACTATGCGAACTAAGCTATAATCAAAACTAAAACAAAAAACAAGAAGAAAAATCCCTGACAAACATTTCGCGTTCATGTGTTGCCAACAGCGTCACAAAATATACCTTAACTTTTTTCTAGTTTTATTTGATTTTAACAATATATTTGTGGAAAATCCTGAGTATCAAAACAAACTGAGTGTCCATCGATGAGGTTCAAAATCTCACCAAAAAGCACTAGATTCTTTCTAGTGCCTAAATTGTAAAAAAATGTCACCAAACTCGTCAGAAATCCACTAGATCTAGCGACAAAGTCACTAAAACGGCAACACTGTTCGTCATTGACATTGATTAATTTTGTTTGTTTTAAATTAGAACATCAGTCAGTAAAATGATGAGTGACGGAGTTGGTTTTAGTGCGTTTAGTGCTCTTCTAGGGTGACGTGACGGATTGTAAATATTTTAAACAAATATAAATGATAGGTATTGCCATGGCAATACCATGGGATTATTGCCTCTGCAGAATATTACAGTGCGACATAAAAGAGTAGAAAATAAATGAGGTATTGTCGTTATAATATATTATAAATATATATAATAAATATCTCGTAAAACAACAATTTAATTTGTAACCACGGACTGAGTTGAACACATAAAGTTTTTTTTTCTTGTGTTATGGCTTCTGGAGTGTCTTTGTTGAACAGTGTTGAACAACCACTTGACATACAGTAATCAATGTTGCCAGGAAGTGAATTTAGTTCTGGAATAATTAATTTCTACTCTTTTATGTATTATGTCGCACTTTAGCTAATAGCTTAGCTAACATCGTTTTTGTTCCGAGGGTATTTTACCCTAGCTCCCTTCGAGTCTCAATAAATGATTACGGATGTGCAGTGCAGTACCTATCTATCTATATACATTCTTGTACAGACGCCTGCAAATCAACCTATCCAAAACTGTCAAATTTCTTCAATACAATGTCAACCATATTACTTGGGCATACAGCTCAAAGTCTATTGAGGAAATTTGACAGTTTGTGGTAGGTTGATGTGCTGGCGTGTGTACATATAAATAGATAGATACTGTACATCTGTAAGCGTAATATTTAAGACGCAATAATAATAATCAATTGAACAAGTTCACATTCAAAATAAATGATTTTGACCCATTTGAATTTGAAAATGAAATACGGTGTTTATAAATGAGTTTTATTCAAAATGTATAAAAGACTAAAGATACAAAAAAAAAATGTTATTCATTGGCCTTTTATCTAGTAATTTCGGCTGATATTTTCACGATATTTTACAATTATCTTCATCGAATATAATATCAAACATACGTCTTATTAATAAACAGAATATCATTTTATTCAGGCTATACACCGTTTCATACAAAGAAAAATATACCAAACCAATTGTCTTTGAATATGTAATAGTTGTCGGCCAATATAATTTTATTAATAAGTAAACGTTCAATAAAATCCACATTATTGCCTAATTCGACGCCGGAACGGAACGCCTTGGAAATCTCACAGGTCGGAAACGCTCGCCTTTAAGCCGTAATGAATAGCTTATTCATTCGTTTTGTGAAATTAAAGTCATTATATAAAATCATTAAAATATGTATTAATACGAAATTTATGTAAACATTAAGTACATAAACATCTTTTCAATTTCCCGCCTTAAATCCGACGGTACTATTTCAAGGATAATGTTTTCTTGAATTTGAATATTTGAAAGTATCTGAACGTAGCATGTTTAGGAATTTGAGATAGCACTATAAGTAATAGATACGCGAGAAAGAGAAAGAACTTCGGAAAAATCCGCCATTACTTCGTTTCATCGTTCGATTTTGATTGGAGGGAAGTCGTAGAGGGTGGCGCATGCGCGTTCTGCCGACGCCATCTCTGAAACTACTGGTTCTACCTATTAAGTACTTGTTCTAGGAGTGAAGTGAATCTTATTTTGTGAATTCGTGTGAATAAATCATGGAAATACGTTGTCGTTTGTAAAGTCCAATGTATGTGTTAAAGTGACTTCATACAGATACCAACGGCCATTTGTATCTTGCGCAAGTTTCTTGGCCAACAGCATCGCATATTTTTTGCGGCTATCTGTCGCGGTCTCCACACAGTTATTTGATGGACTTTTGACGTCGAAGCTTAAAGTGGTAACTTTCCTTCGTTGTGTTTTGTTTATTGTTAACAATACTCGAGAAGTGTTTGTGTTGTTAGCCCGCCTGGCTAAGTCGACCCCGCGTTCTAACGCTCGGCGCTCTTATTGCCTATACATTCATTATGTATGAATTATTGTTGTGGGTCAAAGACATCTCAGTGTGTTAACGTACCGACAAAGCCACAACAGCATTGGTAAAGGCGGCAAATTTGTATTTTTCAGTTTTTGTACCTGAGCTTGGGTGGCGTTAGACGCGTTCAAGATGAATTCCGCACTGAAGCCGGTGCTTCCTCAGCCGGGGCCGCAACCGGGTGGACAGGCGAGCCCGGCCAAGGCGAACGTGGCTAACATCAACCACGCCGTGGGCCATCCGCAAGGTGCCCAAAATTCGCTGCACCACGGCACCAATAACTTGGTCGGGCAAAACCTGACGCACCATGTTCCCGTGCCCCAGGTAGCACCTCACGCAGTACCTTCTATGGCCCCAGTGACCGCCAATATGGCACAAATGGCGCAAAACATGAGTCACCATGGCAACCTTTCTCATGTTACACAGAACTCGGTCACGCCCGCCAACGTCGCTGCGAGCCCCAGCAAGAGCGCAAGCACCAGTTCACCGCTCAGCTTAGTGGCTCAGGATAAGGCTAACAGCTCGCAGCCGCTTGCACTGACACGGACACCTGAAAAGAAGGAACCTGATTCTACTGGTCAAGCTAATGGAACACTAGATTCACCTAAATCGGCATTAAGTGCACCTACAACCTTAAAACCTCACAACCCTGAACCCAATAAAGAAAAGCAGGATATTGCAAAGACATCACCCAGTACACCAAAGCCTCCTGAAAAGCCTAGCAGCACTCCATCTACTGCACAAAAATCGGAAGCATCTAACCTTGCTGGACCCCCTGACAGTCCAGCTCAGCCTAAACCAGCTACTGCTAATGAACCAACAGAGAAGTCTGCTAAACCAACTCAGCCTGAATCAAAGTCAGCCCCAACTGCAGACGTAGCACCAACACAAAGTGATAGCAAACCTGTGCCAGAATCTGCTAACGGCAGTCAATTACAAGAGAATGCATCTACTCCGGCTAAGGAGGAAGCTCCGACAGCTGAGAGTGCTAAAACAGAAAGTCCTGTAAAAGTTGAAGAGAAAAAAGAAGAACCTAAAGAAGATAAACCACAATCTGTTAAAGAAAAAAAAGAGGAACCTAAACCCGAACCTCCCAAAAAAGAAGAACCAGTTGAAAAACTTCCGAAAATAGAAGAAAAAGTTGAGGAAAAGAAAGCTGAAATAAAAACTCCTGCTAAAACTGAGGTAAAGGCAAGTCCAAAGCCGACGACAATGAAGCTGGCCACAGTAACGCCAGCGATGAGGAAGAGGAGACGCACTTCTCCCAGCCAGAGTACTGAGGGTGCCAGCTCTGCCAAGAAGCCAGCTGAAGGTGAATCTACTCCTGACTCCAAATCTAAGAGGAACAGAACTCAGGTATGTATTGGTTAAGTTAAAATTGTGTTTGTAACCAATATACCTATAGAAAACTTTGTTTCTTCTAAAAGTTAGGTAAAAAGTTAAAAATATATATTTTGAGAAGAAAAACATGATACATAATGAAGTTATCTAAATTGTTCATTATCATATTACTTTGTTGCTATTATAGCACTGATTAGCTTTAATGGCTTTCTTTCATAATTTATTTTTAATGTTTGTAATAAAGTCTTGAGAGTTTTACTTATAATATGTATTTAAAAGTGATTTCTTTACTATTTTATTTTAGGTGCAACTGTACCAGTCTCCGACTCCAGATATTGCGATGGCTACCAAACTGTCTGCTTCTGCTGGTCGGTCGACTCCCACCAAACCTAATGATGACAAGCTTATTGTGTTTTACAAGTAAGTCTTACTCATAATTTTAATTCTTAACTAGCAAATACCTTGCTGGATTATTATGATATTCTATTTCTAGGTACCAGTATGTAGTCATGAGTAACTGTAAAGTCATCAGTTAAAACAACTTTATACCTGATACAGTATTACAGGTAGCATGCATAAGAATAAATTGAGAAGTGACATTTTAGTTGCAAATATAAAATTGTAAAATGTCCAATAAGTTAAATTGTTGTTTATTTTATTAAAAAAACTTACATTCAAGTGTAGAGTAGTCTAAATACACAATGTTCTCAAAATGTAATTAATTCTATTTGGTGAGCTGTATGGTTATAGAGTTTAAACTAGATTTAAGTCTTATGTACAACTCATGTTGCAGCAATAAAGATTTTGATTATGATTACTATACCTCCAATCAAGAAAAAGAAAGACTTTCTCTTTACTAATATACCAGCACCATACACTTGTGCAATCTGCCAAACTCCATTTTAAATAAAGGCAATTTATAGTTTTATTTTAATATTTAGCATGCTATTTTGCAGTGCTTCTATTTTCTTAATGTCTCTTGGCAAACGTCGTGTTTTCTATCGTAATCTGATTTCTATCAGTTGCCCTTTGCACTTGGTGCAGGCTGGACATTCACTCACTATTAACTTGAACTATATGTATAGAGTGAGAGACTGCTAATCTTTTTACTTATTATTAACTAGGTGTGCCCCACGGTTGCACCCGCCGGCTATTTATTAATAGAAAATGGATTATTTAATAAATAATTAAAAAGCCTATAGCTTTCCATAAAAATTGGGTTATCAAATGCAAATAGAATTTTTCAACTGGTAGATTAACGTGTTCAAACAAAAAGATAACTTTTTTATTATATTAGTATAGATATAGATTGTATGTAAAGTACGTTTTAAGCTAACATTATCTTTGTTTGTAGAAACGAGTACTTAGCAGTACGGAACGCCGAGGGCGGTTTCTACGTGTGCCAGGCGATGCAGAATGTGTACCGCAGCACGCGCAAGATCAAGATCCGCTGGCTGTCGCAGGACAAGGCCGACGCCACCGGCGAGATGTACAAGCCGGACTTCTATGACGTCACCGGTAACAACACTGATAACTTTTTTTTTTATTATTAGTGGCTTCGAGCAGTTGGCACATTTAGCTGGTGTCATAGTAGTTATGTTTGTTATTTTAAAAAATGTTACTGATATAAGGTGATAAGAGTAATAAAAGAAATTATTAGTGAGAAATTACATTATCATCACCAACTCATATTTATGTCTCCACTGCTGGGGCATGAGCCTTCGCTGGCTAGATAGGGAGAACAAGCCATAATCCACTGGCCCAGTGTGGATTGGTGGTGTGAACGACCGTTAATGGACACGGAGGAGCTCAAAATTATACATTTTTGGTCCGATGACAGGCTGATCCGAAAGGTGCTTAACCTTAGCAATCGCAGACCGAGCGTGTTATCCACTGCGCCATCGAGACCCTTTTATGACACAGTTGAGTTTCGACCACTAGGCTACCACTATACACGCGAGCAGCGGCCAGAAATGTAAGTAAGAAAATTTAATAGGTCCTTATGAAATCAACGTTTTTTTTCTCACTTATTATATAGGTGTATTACTTCTAAAAGTCAATACCGGTTGTTAATATACACCTTTAATTAGGACTATGTTACTTAGGCTTCAGTAATAACAATGATTATTCATTTTGTGTCTTTATCACCCAATATTTCTTTTAATTGACTTCTTTTTTTGTTTGCGGAATTGACCATTTGTTTCATTGTAGCTTTGAAGGGTCTTGATTTTATTTATTTTTAATGTCTGCTATATTTAGCTAGTGAAACAAACACACTATTCTACAATTTGTATAGTGTTAGAAATAGATGCTAAGAAAATTAAAAAAACATTAGTATGAAAAATATAAATTTATAAAAAATCTTTATACAAAACGTCAATTTCATAGGTAAGAACCTAATATAATATATCAGAGTGATATCAGATGTGTTTTTTAAAAATGGAACATTGTTTTTACTCTGAAATATGGCAAACAAAAAGTTAACTCATAATTTTTTTTATTTATAATAATCAAACCGACTGATATTAGAAAGCTGTTCTTAATAAAATAAAAAAAAACAAACAAATGAATATGCAATAAATGATTTGAATTTGAAATATTAGTGAATGCAAAATGTTATGCTACTCCATTGACTGGTGTAATTGATAGATGCTCTACGCATACACATCAGACAACTGGGCATTGATGGTTGCTGCAGTACAAATACAAATATAAATATATTTATTGCAAATTAGGAGGCCTATTACATTTTGACCGTAATTTTTGCATAAAATGTCCAACTTCGGCGTTCTTGTTCAGAGAACCTGAAACCCTTAGACAATTTTGACTTAAGGCCTTTTTCCTGTCATGCGTATTTTCACCCGCGTGCGGATCTCGTCCGCATGCGGGTTATAATACGCTCCGGGCCACACGCAGAACAAAGATTACGTTCGCCGCTGCAGTGTCGTGCGTGTCGCCAGTGATTATACTTGTGCACAGAAGATGCGTACAATGACCATACGTGTAACCCGCACGACAGTAAAAACTACCTTGGCAGTAGAAGAACGCGCCCCGCAAGCGGGTTGCGCCGCAGCCAATCCGCGTCCCGCGCGCGTGTTGCCCGCGTGATAGGAAAAGCATGTATAAAATGATAGGATGCTGGCAGCCCACATGCGGACCAGATCCGCACGCGGGCGGCTATCCGCATGACAGGAAAAAGGCCCTTATTGTATGGTGGAGAATAGTTATTAGTATAATTGGTAGCGGCCTCGCTTTCTGCAATTTTCCCTTATCTATTTGTATAAAGCCAAAATTTCGAAGCTAGTTTTCAATTAAATACGCTGACGGCAATTTTCAAGCTCATGGAATGAAAAATATATAATAATATCTCATAAATAGTGGTTAAGTTCGTACCGGCCTCGAAATTTCGAAATATGAATGGAATTTCTACAGAAAAAAATCCCATTCAAAGCCATAAAACGTACAGAGTTAGCTGTAAATATCTCCTTACTCCATTAATATTATTAGGTAAAATGTACACCAGAATTAACGTTAGTTTATAAGATTTAAATTATATACTTTTTTTTAACGATAAAAAATTAATAAACTTTAAATAATTGTAATTACAACTGCACAAAATGCTACTTTTGCGATGCGTCGGCCGCTTGTAGTACGAAAGCGCGAGCGCGCGCATTTTGTAGTAGACCTCTTAAGTGTTTAAATGGGTAATGGCTTTATCACCACGCCTGCCAAATGCGGGTTGGTGATCACCAACCCAGGCTATGCATCGTAAAATCCGAAATACATTTTGGCCAACCTGGGTATTGAGTCCGGGACTTTCGGGTATCGGGCCGAGCGCTCTGCCACCCGGCCACGGAGGCGTTAAAGATCTTATAAACTTCGCTTATAAACTTAATTCCCTTTTTAAGGTAAGTATTGCAATTTACTTTTTAACTAAGTTATAATTTTTTTAATAATAACAAGTTTAAACATAGGGTAAATGCACCAGTGATCGGCAGGAACCCTTGATCGACATCGACAAATGGGGATCAGTAACTGATGTTAGTTTCTAGCAACAATTGAATACAATACAGATGACAGCTAGGTGGTGAAGCTGATCCCGTAAAATTTCAATGAAAATCTTATGTTATTTTTTTGCCAATGAAAATTGTGTCCTACACTTGGTAATACTTCTGTCAAACGAAGATACTAGTAAAAAAAATTACCGGTATGCTTGGTATCGTTACCTGGATGGCATTTTACCGGTAAACTAACTAACCGCTTTACGCGGATTGGCTAAAGCGCATTAAGTAACGACAAAAGTAGTGATACTTTTCTAGATAACGTTACCTGCGTTACCAATACCAATACCTTTATAGAAATAACGTTACTCACCGTTACTTAGAAATGTTTTGAATGAAATTACTATTTTTTTGTTGTTTTAATGAAATTTGATTTGATTTGGTGATCATTCTATTTGCATGCCATTTGTAACTTGGTGAAATATGATGTACTCTTATTAATATACTATTGGCATCTTAAATGCCATGTTTGAGGCAAATAAAGAATTTATTACATAATCATAAATTTTAAAATAATGTTATTATTATTATCTTTAGACTTTTTTCTCTCTTTCTGTTTAAGACATATTATTATTATTACCGGTACTTATAGTGGGAATTAGGTTTTGGTTTAACATGTGGAACACTGGTGTTATAACCCTACTTATTATAACATTGAATGTGTTCGCCCAGACATGGAGTGCGTGCTAACCACGCTGTCGCTCCAACGCGCGTCGGGCGGCGCGCAGGTGCTGAAGCCGGCGGAGCAAGCGCGCGCCAAGTCCATACTGGACCGCGCGCTGCGGGCCGAGCACAGTGGCAAGGACATCGAGCTCACCGAGGAACACCCGGACGGACGTGAGTTGGCATTACTTATGGGTTTCAACCAAAAACTGTAGAGATTACAACTGTAGCCATGCTGCCGTCATAATTAAAAAAGGCACATCTAATATTTTTCAAATCAGGAGAAAAACGGGTTTGAAAAGATAGGCTTTTTTTCTCCTGATTCCAAATGTGTATCTAACTCAAATTTAAAAAAAATGTTAGTTGTGCCCTTTTTACTTATGACGGCAGCATGTATTTGGAACATTTTATAAAACCTTTTTGCGTTTAGACCCAATTAAGACCCAAATCTGGGTTCAATAAAACAACAACCAGAAGAAGGCACGAGACTTGTGAATTAACCAACTGTGCAAAATTGAAAAAGAGAAAAAGAAAACAATATAATTAACTTATTCTGACAAATTTTAGCCCGAAATAAATTCGCATACTTTAATTTTTTATTTAACCTTTTTACCGCCAACAACTTTTATAGAAGTTCGAGATTTTCGTGCCGCCCACGCCAGCACTTCTATAGAAGTTCTTCTTTAAACCTACTTTATTAAAATACATTTATACGTTGGCGTACAGCGGGACATCGCGTGCAGGATAGTTGGGCGGTGAAAAGGTTAATGCTAACTCATTGTGTTTGCCAGGGTTCGATAGGATAGTTTATGAATGATAATAACAGTTGAATAATTATTAATGGAAAATAAAAGAAAATTTCCGTTGCTAATGTTTTAACTCCTCTGTTGATAATTTTGAACCCTGTTCACAGCAAATTTAAAACTTTTTCAACGCTCATTTGTACTGTTGTGTTCCCGACAGTGGACCTCTCGTTATTCACTGACGAGTCTCAACTGGAGAAGAAGTCCGGTAAACGGAATAGCTCCAAGTCGTCTCCGCGCGGCAAGTCGGATAACGCTAGCGAGTCAGCGGTAAGTTTCCACTTTGATCCTTATCTACCTTACAATGAAAGCCTAATTGTATTATATCCTACAGATAATGTTTTCTAAAGTCTTTGCACATTACAACGTGACATACCAACTTGATTGTTCCCTTATAGATTTGACACATACAAACAGTATTCTATAGAGTATTATGTATACAATATGTATGAGTGGTACCGTCACTTGTCAAACGCGAAGTTGTATACAGGATACCAACTTGATTGTTCCCATAGAGATTTGACACATACAAACAGTATTCTATAGAGTATTGTGTATACATATAAGTGGTACCGAAACAGACAGGTGACAGGAAAATAGACCTATTTCTTGAAAGGGGTTACAGTAGAGATTATATGCAACAATTAACACCTATTAACTGGGAGTGTGAAATAAGTGTTTTGGTAGTGAGATATGGAATTTTAAGTTTATTTAGGGTAGCCCCGACAAACAAACAAACAAAGTCACCTCTTTATTAATAGTATAGGTTCTCTGACTATTGCAAAAAAACTATTAATTTAATATTAATTAGAAAGCAACAAACTAGCAATAGTTTATTTAAATAATCATGCCTAAAATCCTCATAGTGTCAGAAATAAACATGGCAAAACATTAGAATTTTTCACAACTCTTTTTTTTTAAACGAACGAATCCAACGAAACAAAAATAATGTTTGATAGCTGGCCTACTAAAAAGAACTACCTGTATTGTTTTCTAAAGTTTATGCGAACACTACTCATTGAAATGAAACAACTTTTACGGATCTACTCGCGTTTATTTACACATTACTTATTTAATGTTTATCCTGACGTTTCGAACCCTCGAGAGTCAGTCTCCCTGTGACCACAGACCCTGCAAAGCGTTCGCAACGTCAGGATAAACATTAAATAAGTAATGTGTAAAATAAACGCGAGAAGATCCGTAAAAATGTTTCATTTCATGAACTACCTGGTTTCATAAGCTTTTTAAGAAGGTGCTATTGTTATTACCCGCCACCCGAAATAGAACAAAAGGTCTTTTATGTATGCAAAATGCACGTGTTATTTCTTTGTCTCTTTGTTTGTTTTCTTTTGTTACCAAATTACGCACAAAATCTTTACATCGCCATTTTTGACGCAGTTTGTTTCAACTATCTACAGAGCTCGAAAGTGTTGTTGCTAACTACGTTGAAAAAGTTTGTTATGGCTTTCCAAAATGAAGAATACGCCGACATGATGTTGGTTTATGGATTTTGTGACGGTGACTCCGCTGAAGCTCGAAGAGAGTACCACAGGCGTTTCCCTAGTCGCCGTTTGCCTGACGTCAGCGTCTTTGAATCTACTTATCAGTGCATTCGAGAAACGGGATCGGTGCAACGCATGAAGCTGTTGGTGCAACGATGCCGAAGTGACGTTGGTTCATTTATTTATTCTACACCATTAACTTTTTGAGCTTTATTCAATTTACAATTTAAATGACAAATCAGTTCTACAGCGCGAAATGTGCAAATTTTTTAGGAAAATGTTGATGTTTACTATTGTTCGTTTTTAGAAACTTATGAAACCAGTTGTTTTTTTTTAAGCAGTATGCCAGCTGTCTACATTTTATTCGAGTAATTGGTGTAGTTTAAAAAATCTCGAGGAAAAACTCAGATGTTTTGCTATAAAAGAACGTTTATTTCTGAAACAATTAAGATTTTAGATAATATGAATTTTATTAATAAATAATTGTTAGTTTCTGCTTTCTTAAAAGTATCAATTCTGAGTGATAAGATTTTTTGCAATATTTTATTTGGTGACATGTCAGAAAATGCCATATCTCAGCAATAAAATAGAATAATAATAAAGTAAAAGTCCAATAACATATAATATGGGTTAATTTGTTAGAAATAATCTCTACAGTAACCCCTTTCAAAGAAAAGGTCTACTTTTTATGTCACCCTGTATGTGACTTTATGTGCTAAACAAGTAAGCTGCTAATCAATTGCAGTTTATAATAGGAGTGTTTGAAACTTTTTACTGTGTAAGACACATTTCCACTATGTTTATGATATGTTGTAATAGGCAGAAGGCACAGATCTACACAGAAGGCTTATTTATATATGTTACCTTTAAATGTATACATTAGAAAAGGAATAGGGTTTTACAATTTCTTTAAACATATTATGTTATACATTGTTATAATCTTAACTAGTATGTTTCTATAGGTCCTATATTCTTAATCATAATTTTATGCTATATTTAATTTGACTTGCCTTTTTTAATGATGTTCTATGTACATGGTGTTCAAAGAAATTACATTATTTATATTTCAGACTTTATTACAATACAACCAGGTAATACATTTACATGTCCTTTGTTTTTTTGTGTTTATTTAAATTTGTATTGTGTACACAACATGTATTTCTCTTGCCCTATAGTTTATTGTATGTATGATATAAAGTCACTGACTTAAAATTATCCAAGTCATATCATACTGTGTTGTGGCGAACCATCAAAATATAAGTTTGTGTGATTTAGGACAAACTTTAGTTGTTTTACGTTTATGTATCTTATGCCCATTTTCACCATTGACCCCTAAGTTTTAGGTGACCCCTAGGCCAATTTAGGTGACTGTTTTGCTCCAACAACTGTCACCTAACATGGCTTAGGGGTCACCTAAAACTTAGGGGTCAATGGTGAAATCAGGCATTAGTCTTTCAAAATAATAATTTTGTGTTGTAAGAGTCTAAAAAAGTTATTTTATGATCCTTTCTCGCATTGACTGATTTTACTGTTTCACAATAAATAAACCATGGGATATTTTATTTAACATAAGTCAAATAAACAATGCATCCTTCCAGAACGAAGAGGCGACTCCAGCGAAAAAGTCGCGGACAACGCCCAAGCGCAGTCCGAGAAGCGAGCGCAAACCCATTCCGACCCCGCCGAAACCACAGACAAACAATAAACGAAAACCGGCAGGTAGTACGCCCATTGTGGCGGCTTCGAGCAAGGTAGGCATAGTACAACGGATATATAGAAATGTACGTATCCGCAATCATCGCCATTTACATTCATGTACGAGAGTGAGTAAGGTGTGTGTGTAAAACTGTGCCGTCGCCGTCCCGCTCGCACGCAGCTTGGATGTGTGCGTGCGAGCGGGACAGCGATACGCCGCTTAACGCTGCTGTCAAAGTTACATTTTTAAAGTTACGAATCGAAACAGGCAGAGGCACAGTCTGTGTTGGTTTATTTAAATATAAATTGATTTTATTTTATATTTAGTTACACAGTGAAAGTATGATTATTTTTTGACTGGATGATATTATCTGATTTATTATTATTATTTTAATTTAATGAAGTTATATCGATAATGTGCATGCCATATAAGTTATGTACATTGAATTTAATATTATGCGACAATTCCAAACTTGTTTTAATTGGGTCAGGGTACATTTTTTATTATACATGGTCACACCATAGCTTTGTTTCCATTTATTTACATAGATGCTTGGTGCTAGGGCTATTTAAGTTATCAAATACAAAGAATGGAAAGCATGTTTCTTTAATCTTCTTGGTTGCATGGAAAGATTTTAAATACATCTTTTCTAATTTAACAAATCTCAACAATGTAGTCAACTATTTTTCATGTTATAATATGTATAGACAGGGCTTTAAAAAGGAATTCGTTCAATTGATTTTAATTTTCTTATATAAATTTATAATTAATAATATTTTATGTGTTTCTTTTTTCAGAGCAAAGTACTAAATTTATTAGTAAGTGCATCAAAGATTCCATTTGATAGCAACATTTTTATGCTGCTCTATGATTGATTAACGTAGAACACATAAAATATTATTATTATCGATTTATTGAGCTTTTTGATCAATCACATCTATAGTATTTCTTCAAAAGAGCGATATTCATTATTTTAGATTGAATAGGGTTGACCTCACCAAACTGTTATAAAAAGTAGGTAGTAATAGCTGATTATAATTTTATATTTAAATTACTATTAGAAGTCTAGAGATCTCAACTAGGTATGTCTTTAACTTATTGAAATCATCTTCATTCATTACCATTGCTTGCTTTATGTGTTCAATTCAATATATAATTTCTTATATACCTTTTATTTAATTTATTGCCTTATTTCTTCAATTATTTGCATAATTATACTTTTTTTTATTAGTTTTAATAAAGCATGCTCTTTCTGCATGAAAATATATTTAAATTCTGAGTAAATATTTAATTAAAATAACACTCTATTTTGAGGCATACTTATTTAATTTTATATAAAAGTATGAATGCTAAGTGAATATTACGAATAATGTTAATTTATAATTATTGTAAAATAAATACTGCCCTTCCTTTGTTATATCTAAGGGTGTGGTGTCGTAGGAGGCGACTTAGTTACTATAAAAATTGTGATTCGGTCATCAATTCAAAAAACTTCAGAAGTTTCTAAAATCTTGCTAAGACTCCTTTTGTTTATATGTTGGTTTTCATCTCCCCTGATGTTAAGTGATGATAAAACCGAAGTTGGAAGCGCACTTCACCCGCAATCTTCAACTATTGAGGCATTGGCTTTCATATCTCTAGCTGCCGGAACACAACAATGCTACAAACATTGATGTTATGGCGAAATATTTAGATAACTCCCTATCTAGACAGCCCCGTGCATTTTCACTATGTTGAATATGAAACGAACTTGTCCGAACAGTGTGAACGTTTCCAGACGGCGACTGCGGTGAGTGACAAGTCAACAGCCAAGGTGACGCCCAAACGCGCGCCGCCGCGCCAGGTCGTGCCCATACCTGTACTCGTGACGCCCGCCCGTAACGCCCGGAGGGCTGCTAAAGGTACGTTCATCTTGCCTGCTTTTATAAAAAAATTATAATTTAGATAATTTAATACAATAAATATTTTTTATTATTGTAATTTTTGCATTGCATATTACAAGATATAATTTTACTAGAAAAAATCAACCAGTCCTAGGAAGCTTAATTAGGAATCGAACCACAGAACACAAGAAAGAGGTTAGAAGTCGTAAGTGGGCGGAACCCGCGCGCCACTCATATGAGCGAACACTCATATCCAGTCCGTTTCACGATTTGACACTTCTCAGTCGTTTGCGAACTATCGAGCTGTGATTTTGCGGAATATTTACATAAATATGCCTTCTTGTGCTATTTTGACAAGCATGAAGCAAAGTAAAACATCTGATGTTATACATGGAAACATTTATTTTCATCGGTACGTTCGTATTTACTGTTTAATTAGTTAAAAGTGAAAAAAAGTTAAAAACATAGTCAATGTAAATTACGTCGTTTCCAGAAAGCAATGTACATTGTTTTGTGCAATTGTGCAAAAATAGTGCAGTGCAGGGTTATCGTACCAACATTTATCGATAGTCTGGTTTCTGGTAATAGTATTTGTAGACATGATTTATGAGAGATTCCTGTAATAACTTTGTTTTCCCTCGGAAATTAATACAAAATTAAAATGGATCGACGCGACGGTGCGGATGGATTGGGTTCCCACCAAATTAAGCACGATCTGTTCAATACATTGCTCAGATGATGTATTCGAAATTAAAAAATCTGGAAGACGTTATCTGAAGTCTGACGCAGTACTAACTAAAGAAATTGTTAAGTTGTATTCTGGACCTTCTGAAGTACAGTCGAGTTCAATAATATGTATACACTTTTTACAGTTAGTAACCTTTATTTACCTTGTAATAAGAATCAACATCTGTCAAAAGTGTATACATATTATTGAACTCGACTGTACGTATTTTCATAAAAAAAATTGTTTAGTTTTTATTTTATTTTGGTTATTTATTATTAACAAAATTCTGCGGAACTTCATAGGTACTGCCATTTTTGACGACATTAGTATTCATCAATTTTCTGAATACCCTCAGTCGAACCACGTAACAGATTTAATAAAAGTAATAATTAAGAAATATATGAATATCCGATCACATTAATTTCTTATTATAGAACTCGAGCAGTTTGCCAAAAAGGCAGTTACCTAACAAATATTTTTTGTTAAGTAACTGCCTTTTTTACAAACTGCTCAATATGCTCTATTTCAAAGAATAATTGAATGTAGGTAGTTAAACAGAAAAATTAAAATAAATCGACGCAACGGTGCGGATGGATTGGGTTCCCAACAAATTAAGCACGATCTGTTCAATACATTTCTTGATTTCATTCAGATGATTATTGCATTAATCAGCTAACAGAAGAATAATTGCTTTACTAGATGTCGGCGCACCACCCCTTTCAATACAATTAACATAATCGATAATTGTATCACATCACTAACTTTCCACAATTTGAATGTTACCAGCGTAGCTATAAAATATTTATTTTATTTTATTAATTTAATAATTTTATTTGTAAAGTGTATATAACTCAATATTCTGTGAAAATTTCAAGCGTCTACCTGTTGCCGTTATCAATATCAAGCAAAAACGAGCAAAAAAAATTACGTTGGTAAATGTCAATTACTTACATAAAAAATCGATCTATTTGTAGGAAAAACGTGTAAAGTGCGTTTCACTGAAGAGTTCCTTCGTCGCCGGTATGTTGGTACAGAAGACACCTGCACATCAACCTATCCAAAACTGTCAAATGTCTCCAGTACATTTTTAACCATATACCTACCTTAGTCATAAAGTTTAAAGTCTATTGAGAAAAGACAGTTTGTGGTAGATTGATGTGCGTGTACAAATAGGAGGACAAAGGAGCATTTTTTTTAAAACGCACTTTAGTCACATTTATTTCGTTATTAAAATAATTAAAGAATTTGAAACTGATTTTGTAATTTTTTATTCATTAATTTTGTTTTCACATTTATAGGTTTTACATTTTTTAAGGAAATAGCAAACTTTTATGAAACTTAAAGTTTAAAAAAATACCGTCCCATTGATTATTTAATTGCACAATTTCTTAGTTTTCTGGCAACATTGTGCAAATATTGCACAAGACGTAACGGCTAAATATTGACGTATAAAGTAAACTAATCCTTAACTTTATGCAATAAAGCCTATATTTCAATGTATAGTTTTTTACATAAGTTCTTTTTTTAAAGTTTTCCTATTGTAGTGAGCGACGAATCGCATATCAGCGTTGTATGTGGTGACAATGTGAATATACGCTTATTTGTGTGCGAGTGGCGACACTGGTTCCCGTACTAAATTGTATGCATTATACTTCTATCCTCTTTTCTGTGTTCTGTGAATCGAACCCACCACCCTTGGATTACCGGTCCAATACTCTGACCACTAAGCTACAGAGACTGAGACCCCAGAATTATGTATTACGACACAATAATCTATATTCAATAAAGAAAGGGTCTTCCCTTTCTTACTTCATGAGCGCATATAGTAATGTAAAGTTGTCATTTAAACTTACGTAATATGATAAACTTTTAGGTAATATTAGATAACTCAAAAATGTAGCATAAAAATATTATCATTGTGATACTCTTAAAACTTTTAAATGTTGTACTATTTATACATTTTGCTTTTTACAAGACAAAGTATGTTCTTCAAGTACATTCAATTTGTAATAAGTAGTTATTTAAATTTCTCATCCTTGATTGAGTTCTGGTGATATTTACAGATAGCAAACCTTCCCCGATAGTAGCGACGCCATCCACGTCAACGGGCAAGACCACTCGCACGCCGAGAAAGCCGCCCGCGAAGAAATAAAACACGGATAATCGCACTAGTGAACGGACTCGGCCCACTAGTGAACGGACTCGGCCCACTAGTGAACGGACTATGCCCACTAGTGAACGGACACTGACCGCGCGTGGGTTCGTACCATAACGGTATATTTATTTTGTCAGCAGCGCTCCATCATGAAATCGTTTACCGTTCCGTGAGAATAACAAATCATGAACATAGAGATATTTCATTTCTAAATTAAGTACATTATAGTCATACTGATAGCACAATATTCAATTTTTAATTAGTTCTAATAAGAAATTGGTTATTATAAAAGAATTGTTTTTTTAAATAAAGACGGTTCCATAGTTATGATAAAAAAACGCCTTTGATAGTGGTGAGAAAGCGTAGCTAGCGTACTTATTAAGGAAATGTCACAGTAATATTTTGATTTAACGATTCCTTACCCTCAAAAATTCCGCGTCCCATTAATGTCAAAAGTCTGTTACAAACTTTTGAAAATTCATTACCTAGTGTAAACAAATTAAAAATATAACATTTATATTTTAAGTTTTGTGTTGCCTTGTTTCTGGTAAACAACGAAGAAACTTTACATTAGCAAAAGTAAACAAAATATATATCTATTGATACAGTGTATTTTTACATACGTGATATTGGCAGAATTGTGCAAAAGCTCAAGGACCATAAAAATAAAAGAAGACCATTTTGCCTTTGCTCACATATGATATGAGTTATGAACAAAAACAAAACACTAATAACCTGTCTAATAACTAGACATTAGCTAAATCATAGCAAAAGCCATCAAACAAGAAATTAAATTAAATCCGAGCAGAAAATCATTATCGTGGTCGTAGTATTGTTGATATTTTTCCGAAGTTTAAATGAATTTATATACTTACGTGAGGGAAAGATAAGCAATAACATTTAATATATATTGCCAGAGAATTTTAAATTAAGAAAGTAGTTAAATTATTAGATAACTTCATTACCTTTTGAAGCAAGTCGTCTTTACAGATTTTAAACCAGTTTTGATAATTTTAATAATATGCCATCTCTTCCATGCTAAGTACCTACATCGTAGAATGTAAATTGAATCTATAATGGTGTTGGGCTCAAGTAACATTGTATTGCCATTAACACTATACATAAATGTTGTTAAGTATAGAAATATCAGATTGTAGGAATTGACTTGTAAAAGTATTATATATCACATTTATATTGTGGTTGACGTTGTCATTGTATCTTTTTTTCTATCTTGTGTCTTAAAACTTTCTTGCAGTAAGTTCTTGTCTGGGAGGAATGAACACCTAAAGAACTTTAATTATGTAAGGCAGAAATTATTAATTATTGTAACAAACTTTTGATTTGTGCGATTTTATTATGGCTAACATGTTATCAGTGTGGCCTTAGTGAGCATCACAACGTCATTACTATTTTTAATTAATAACACGGAAATGAACTTTAGAATAAACGAATAAATTTTACTATCATAACTAATTATTAAATAATTATCTTAACTTCAGCGGTCACTGTAAATATTTAAAACTAACAAAATGTGTTAACAATCTTTTGATTGCGATGCTTATGGAGTATGACTATTTTAACGACTGCTTGAGTTAAGAAATGCAATGACTTGGTAATAATAGCAATTTTAACCAACAAGCGTTGTTGAAACAAATTGTGTAATAAAAATGAATGTTGGAAGTTATGAACAAACCCTGAACGCTGTAATGGCATAATAAAAGAATAAATAAAAATCAGTGTCAGTTGAAATGCATAGTGAATTAAATAGGAGTACTCCATGAATAGTACGCAATTGTCGTTGATGAAGAGTCAGCGAGGTGTTTTTACCTGCGCGGACTTAGGCAATAGATTTAGAACTTTTGCATTTTAAGATTAGGTTAAAAATTCTGAATACTGCGTTTGTATTCTATTAGATATTGTGACGGAATCTTGTATATCAGTACAAAGAATTTAAAAAACTATCAAAATGATTTTATCATTGATGTTTTGCTTCACAGAATATATTTTGATATGATCGGTGTTTATTTTAAGATATCATAGTGTCTTGGATTTTGGAATAGAGATATCGGATTATGATTTGAAACTGTGTTTATTTGAAATTTTCGAAAATATTTACTTTTATAAGTATCTGGACCAAAATATCATTGGCGGATTAATGCATTTTATGAGATCATTTTTGTACATTTTGAATACTTACTTACCAAATAAATAATAACATCATGTGAAACATAACTAAAAAGTAATCTAATAGCTAAATCAAATATATCTACTGCTATTCAAACAAAGGAATTTTTCTTACATAGACTTTTCACAGTAAGAGTAACTTCCACTGCAATCCAAGTTTAATTTAGCTGTTAGCTAAGTTTACCAGTGGAATCTACGCTTAGAATAAAGTAAAATGATAGATAACACTTGGATGTCGCGAGAAGATATTGAGTTCGAGTTTTGTATTAATTGTCTACTCTCTCACTTTTGTTAGAACACTCCTTACCTCCTTACTGATTTTTACTCACGTATTGGAGGCAAATGTAGTGGCCCAGATATTCGTTAACTTGTTTTCCATTACCTTTACTTTTATTATACAGAAAATCAGGCCGTGCGCGTGTGTGTGAATCGTATTAGAAAATCTTAAGTACCTAAAGTTTAGGTGGTATTTTTAAATTAGGTTAATTTCTGAAGAGAAATAAGTTTAGATTATAAAATGTTGTGTGTGTATTTTCTGTTTATAATGTGTACCTATTTGAAGCGAATGTTTGTGACAATGGTCGTCTGGTACAATAGTTGTAAAACATATTTTAAGCGTTTTATACAAAAGATATCAGTTCGAGAGTACTATTGTAACAGAAAGTCCACAAATTTATATGCAATTCAGAATTAAATATAATAATTTAAGATACTGCTTGTTTTAATTTCTTCCTATCCTTTATCTATGTATGCCCTATGCACAGAAGACTATCATATAGCCCTAGACGCCACATGCATACGAGGGGAACGTCATTCGCCCAACATATCGACAGGAAAAAGCGTAATTGCTGTAAGTGGCAAAAATTTCGTAAGTGGACTAAATACGCAGTCAAAATCAGAAAAAAAATCTGCGTCGAATGGTCCGGGTCTCGTGTCGCTACGATGACAAAAATTTCATATTGACTGATAATTTTTATGTTTAAATTGTCGTAAGCCTGTCAGAAAATGATGATTTTGATACTAATTTACTTACAGCAGAACTCAAACAGGTAATTGTAATGTGTTTTTATTTACGTGGTTCCCTTAACACACTTGCGGCATTATTTTCGAAGCCACAATTAAAACTTAGATAACTTACGACATTCTTTAGGGATGTATATTGAATACCACTTTAGCTTACATCTTTCTTCAAAGTTTGTAAATATAGTCGGCGTTAATTCATTTCTTAAACTTGATTGCTTTAAAACATTCTAATAGTACCTAACTATATTTTAACAACTATTTAAAAACAAGAGATAAGGGAATCGCCGAAACGGTCAACGGGTGATCTTCTAGCGTACGTTGCATATCTGGGGTGAGGCTATTGACAAGCGTAGTGAGTCGGTGGCTGTTAGCCTCCACATAGCCAAGGCATTGATCGGTTCTGGCACAAAGCTCTTCTCTCCCAGCTCCCGGCATACGGTCTGCCTGCTCAGTTCTGCAACTGGGTCGCTGGCTTCCTGCATGAGCGTAGAATCCGTGTCCTGTCTGATGGATGCGCTTCGCGGCTCATGTCAGTGAACGCTGGTGTCCCTCAAGGTTCTGTTCTGCCCCAACGCTGCTTCTTCTGCATATCAATGATAAGCTTCCACTTGGAAATATTCATTGCTATGCAGATGATAATACAGTGCACGGTGGGTACAACGGTCACCCTGCGGCTGGGCGAGTCGAGACTGAAGAGAAACGAGTGAATCTTGTCATTGAGCTCAATCGGGTATTGGACCTCATATCTAATTGGGACTCCAATAATCTTGTTGAATGTGCATGTTCAGTGCCAAGAAAACATAGGTATGTGCTTAAAATATTACTCGCTCATTATTGGTTGTATAACAATACACCAATGTTTAGCATTTTTCATGGACTTTAATACAACATTCAAAACAAAAAACCTTCCTGATCCTCATTGCTATAAATCTATATTATTGGGTAGATCACAGGTATATAATGATGTAAAATGTAAGTTACATTACATACCTGTTTTAATGCATTTTTCAAGTTAATATTGTTACTTCATAAACATTTTTTTGCGCTTAAACCAATAAAGAAATGTTGATATTGATTATATTTGTAACACATTACAAACCTATTTTATATATAAATACTGATTTATTATCTAACCCTGTTATAGGCATAGAGATAGTATAATCTTTACTGTAAGTACAATACGGTCTATCGATATCAATATCGAGTCACACCCATCACTAATTGGAATGCACGTGTCAAGTGCTCCGATCCGATCCGGACCCTTCGGAGACTCTGGGAGGGCACGGGGACGCGCACTTTTAAGTGTGCGATACCGTACCCCTCTAGAAATCCTCCGAAGGTGATTCGTTTCAACACGGCTTGAGGTACCCTTTACGTACCTCGCCGCCCCTAAAACAAGCCCGGTGAAGCTGAAAATGCCCCTCGGCAATCAGCAGTCTCTCCAAAAAAAAAAAAAAAAGTGTCAAGTGCATGTCACTTGTCACTAGTTCGACCTTCACAAGAGATGTGAACGCCACTTAAAAAAAAAGAACTGTGGATACGACGAAAAAAGTGTTGATTCTTACTCAGTATCAAGTATCGAGTATACTCAGGTATCGATACTTTTTGCGGATCCCTAGTTACACCTCCGCTCCCCCCTGTCTATGTCTTTTGCCGATTGCAATATTGCATGTTTTAGTAAAACTCGCTAAATGCGGCGTTTAGGGCTCTAGGGCTATATGGTCTGTGGCTCCCTCTATGACTCTTGATGAGATATCACAGGATTTCAATATCACCATCTTGATAATCTTATATTTCTTGGAAATAGGTACACACATACATACATGTTGTTGCTGTAAGGCTAAATAAAAGAATTAGTAAATGAAACTTATTTAATCATCATCAATTGAATCTAATGGGTATTCAGTCATAATCAAACCTCTTGACCATAATGCATCTGCAAGTTGAAGTTTATCTGCCTCACTTGCTATGTCAAGACTTTCAATACTAACATATTCAGGGTATGATGTTAACAGTGTTTCAATGGCTGGGGCTAAGTCTTCTTCTATTTCTAGGAATGGCAAATCATTTCCATGGTATTCTAAGGAGTTTTCAACATAATAGTATAATCTTATATGGTCCTCGGATACCATCCTCAGTATGTTTTTCCTTAGTAGACGTATTTTTGTATCAAGTCCTAATTCAACCCTGTTAGTTACCTTTCCATCTTCAACCATGACATCTGTATCCCCATAAACTGTCACAGCTTTCTCCAAATCATTCAATACTGGTGGTAATGCATCATGCTGATAATTCTTGTTCATTTGATCAACCGCGTCATCTATAGGCAAATGGTTTTTGATTTTATTAAATAGTGTTTGAACTAGTTCTTCTATTTCTTTTCTTCTTGGTGTGTTAACATCTGAATTTACAAGGCCAAAGTTATCGTAGATATCAAATGGCAAGCCACGTCTTAAATCAACATTTTCATTTATAGCCATTTGTAGAGCAGCTGGTATCAATTTCTCAAATAAATCTGCCCACGAATGTTTCTGGTACATACTAACAGTGATATGTAGAGAATGTTCACCATCTATTGTGACACCCTGATGAATGTAGCCTCTAGGGAAATAGAGCATATCTCCTGCCACTAAAGTCACTTCAAGAATGGGTTCCCCAATTTCATTTTGATCAAAGTTCTTGGATGAAACTCTAGGAAGGATTTCATTATCACTCCTTGGCTTGTAAATTCTCCAAAGTTTTTTACCTTCTGCTTGTAAAATGAAAGCTTCAATGTCGTCGTAATGCGGTGCGAATCCTTGGCTGTCCGGTGGTGTGAGATAAGCATTAGCGCCAACAAAGGAGTTGAAAAATTCTTGCATCGTAGCATTCATCAGGTGGAGTTTAGGTATATAGGTTTGTGGGTTTAGCAATCGAATGCTACAGCCATTCAAATAAAAGTCCCAAACTAAATGTGGATGAGCTCTACCTTCAGGATTATGTGTTTCCCGCTTTTCATTGACATATGAGGTGATGTCAATGTTTTTAGTAAACTGTATATTTTCATTACGCAGCATGTTGTCTATTATTGGTGTTGATATAACCTCTTTGTAATATGCTGGTTTGTTTCGAGCAATATGTAATGGCTTCTTCTCCCAGACTCTGTTGAGAAACTCGGTAGGATTGTAAGGTGCAATCATCCACTTAAATACTTTTAATCCTTCCTCAACACTGTCTGTTTGCACTGGAGAAAATTCGAAGCTACCATTGCTGGAGTTGGAACAAATGTCATTAGCTCCATTTTGTTCATAGTAACTTGCAAAATTAACTGGTGGTGCTTGAATAAGGAAAGGAATATCATCAGACTCAGTTGGTTTAGGACTTTTATTGTTCTTTGCTGTGGTTTTCTTAATCAATTTTTGCTGTTTAATTTCTTTAACCTTCTTCTTTTTATGGCTTTTCTTAACAATATTTTTGGTTTCTTTCAATTTATTTTGCTTGCGCTTAATTTTCTGAGCGATTTCAATCATATTACTATCATTTATGTTTTTGGATAATAATTCCGGCGAAGTTACCTTATCGATTTCAATCATATTACTATCATTTATGTTTTTGGATAATAATTCCGGCGAAGTTACCTTATTTTTTTGCCTTTTCTTTTTCTTAACGAGTTTAGGTTTCTTGTTTTTGCTGTACATAGCAAACGCCGACACAGGCGAATCCATGCTACTTTGAATAAAACACGAAGATCATTTACACGCAATCTACAAAAGCTAATTTATAAAAATTAAGTGCTAGCTTACGTTTTAGTAATATTGATTTGAATCTTACTATACATATTAGTGTAAAATCATTGTTCTCAGTAGAAATTTTAAGGTTATGTTTCGTTTCACACGGCACACTTGTCTTGCTTGCAGTGTTGCCAAGCCAACCCCAATCTAGCTAGACTAAAACTGCAAACAAGCTTTCAAAAAGCTGTAGAAAACTTTAAATTTCTACTAACAGAACTGTAAATCTACAGTTTTTCTTATTTTGTATTATTTAATATTAGTAATCAATAAAACAACATAATAAAGTAATAAAATTATACTTGTAGTAATAAGTCAACTTTAAATCTTAAATATTTCTACTAAAACTGCCTCGTTTTCAATTTGCACATCCTATTCATTTTTATTTTTATTTTTATTCTTAAAATTATTTATATTAAACTGTATAAAACTGTGGAGTTGGCTACACTGCTCTCGTTCACTGTCAGTCAGGTCACTTTTTTTTTCAATTTGTTCGTGACCATGGATACTAGTCCTTCAGTCGAAAACTTAATTTATACGTTTCTCAAAATAGGATGATGATGAATGTTAATAGAAAAAAGAAGTGAGAAATGATATACCCCCCAACCCCTCAAGTATCTCAGTAAAGATGTGGGGCTTTACTAAGTCCTCACGCGACATCTTGAGAGAATTTGAAAAGTGCCGTTGCGCTGTTTTGTTTCATTTGCCAACATTCATGCACACTCACGAACACTTAACAGTTAATAATCCACCATTATTTCCTTAGAAATGCTCTAAAGAAATAATGGTGGATTATTAAATAAAATTATTTCACATTAATATTCGACATAACACAAATTTTAGAAAATAAAACAAAACCGCAGGCATGACTCCTCACTTTCCCACCAAGAAGCAGTCAGTACCTATCACGCACGGCCAGTGCGTGATGCTGACTTTAAAAAATAATTTCTGCTAAATCTACATTCAAAAAATGCCAAAAACATGCAATTTTTTCGGAGAATGCTAAAAAAAATGCCAACTCAGAAATAAACAGTATATTATTAAAAAATATTGTCATGTTTGACACGATTGTAAATATTTTTATATATTTTTTTATTATAACTTCGTGCTTAAAAATGATTTTGTGAAACAAATAAAACGTGAAGACTCTCGTCGGTATCCTCTTCAATAGATGCAGCCAGTAGATATGGAGCAGAGGACGTCGTAGATGCATAAGCCTCATTTGTCCCTATTTTTCGCAAAATTGGGTCAGGGACCTCGTAGAAGTGACAAGATTTGTTAACTCTTCTCAGACCGAATCTTACATATAAAATTGCGTTTAGAGTACGCGCACACTACAGACTTTTGATCGGCCGATAGTTTGGTCGGCGTCTTAATCAGTATGTAAAAACACTGCTCCGCGCCTTCACCTTACGCCTTTTCTGTATAATTCGCGCCTTACATTAATCAATCATTAGGTAGTTATGTAAAATACATAGTACTAGAATACCACAGTACTACTACTAGTACCTATACACAGTAAAAATATACTTAATACAGTTCCTATGCGAAATGGTTATTAAAAATAACAGTTCTTGTTTCTCATTATTTCAATATTATTTATTGTATATAATATACTTTCACCTTTACCTTATGTACCTTTTATAAATGTATTAAAATTAGATTTGTTATTTCTTTTTTTCTAGAAAGTCAGCAGCATAACTCTATAGAGCTTACCCTTGTATACAGAAAAACACCACTTGAAATGAGACCCGAAAAAGCATACAAACAACTAGGGATGTTTCTTCACTTTATGTAATTTCATCGATAGTTGTTATTTTTGTAAGCTACTAGTTTATATAAATAAATAAAATGTACAATGTCAGTCTCAATGTTATTTTGTTTCATCATCATCATCATCAATACAATACTGAACAAGATAATACTGAAATAATATAAATATATAAACATAGGTGGGTATAGGTATAAAATCAAAGTCATAGTAAAAGTGAAAGTCAAATTTGTATATTGTAAAAATAATGAAATAATATTGAAAATCGTCCAATGTTTTTTACCTACTACCCATTCAGGACGTCTATATTTTAGCTGTGGAGAAGAATGGGCGCAAGAAACTCCACAGTTTTTATTATAGAAGTAACGACATTTACGATAATTATATGTCTTTACCAAATTATACAATACAAAAACTTATAATAAAATCTTCTTCTTCTTCGTTTTCACCGCGGCAGCCACGCTGAGAGGTCGACGTGCTCGGAGAGCGGAGCGGCAAGAAATATGAAACAAAAAAAGTATGTTAGCAAACAAAAAAATAAAATAGAATTCTTCTTCTCGACCTCATGGCAGCCACGCTGAAAACAAAAAACAGAACAGAACACATATTATCGCACCTTCGGTAAGACAAGGAACAATACCCTTGTCATATCAATAATATACAACAAATGTTTGCAAAGATAGGCCAGGAATGGGGCAAAAAAGGGACAATGTAAGAAAGGGCAAAAAAAAATTAGCAAAATCGGCGCGGAATCCTTCTAACACAAATCAATGGATGGAATGATAATGGAATGAATGAAATAAATGAATAATATTCATGGATTATTGGTACGAAAGAAAAAAAGACTGTAACTACTAAAACGAACGACTATGATGATGATGTTGATGGTGATGATGATATGCTTTAAAACAATCCTCTATGCACAGTGGCACGTTACACTATTCACAACAAAAGGCTGTGAGCGATTTCTTGCCTCGCCGAGAGCAAAAAATGCAACGCTTTCTAAATCTGTAATTAGCAGCTCTGCTGGCTGCAGTTGATGCTAGTCGAACGGGTCAATGTCCATAAGGGTTGACTCTACCAGGCTGTTGGTGCGTAGATCTACTGCTGGATACAATAAACCTACGACTTCGCGGACAACGTGAAAAATGATTGATGAGAATGGAATCTACAAGCTCAAGCCGGAAAGCAAGATGATTATGATGTCGATTTGTGGATGATTGCAAAAGGGTACGCGAATTTAAAATAGAAATATTAACAAGACGTTTGAAATCGTCATATACCACTTAGAACAACGTTTCCTTTCTAACAAATAAGGCTCGAGCATCTGGTCCAGTATGAAGATGGCACTAAATGATGATGATGATCTGGTCCATAGAACACAATTACTAAACTTTCAAATTAACCCCCTCCATGAAATTATTTTT
This sequence comes from Eudonia lacustrata, assembly GCA_947562085.1. Taxonomy (NCBI): domain Eukaryota; kingdom Metazoa; phylum Arthropoda; class Insecta; order Lepidoptera; family Crambidae; genus Eudonia; species Eudonia lacustrata. The sequence continues at coordinate 20,742,928 of OX387320.1, forward strand.
TTTTTTTAAATTTATTAAGAGACAAACAGTTTTGTCACAAAGAAAAAAATATATATAAGTTATTATAATCTAAGACCACTTGCGGTTTAAACGGAATAGGACGCGATGTAGCTCTACTAGCTACTGTAGGCAAGCCAAAAGATGAACCATGACAAATAGAAATCATGGTCGCTCGTTTTTTGTCCAGCCACGATAGTACTGCGACATCACCGGAATGCCGAGCAATTATTTCACCCCTGTTAAGTGGAGCCTTATTTATTAAAAAGGGAACACCTTTCCGAGATGGTCGTATGGTACCGATGCAATCTTTACCATTGCACTTCAGAAATCTAGCCAGATGGGGTGAATTGTACCAATTATCCATAAATAATCTATAGCCTTTGTTAAGGGGCAATGCATTTTTATTATTTAAAATGCTGTAGTCCAAAGCCATAAAGTTTAATTAATCTTCAATAAAAAAAAACTTTCATCATAAGTGAGCTTCTATTCGGCAAGTTTTGGTATAAGGAAGTGGCCCGTCTGATGTAATATAATCTGTGGCAAAGACCTTTTGTGGTCAGTACCATGTCAGTACCAATACCAACCAACCATGAAGCTGTAGATACAGCTTCATGGTATCAACCTTATGTTCTATGCAAATAGGCAGCCATATTCATACATTGATACAGACTGAGAAAGGGAAAGAAAACAATGATGGCAATTTTTCAAGCTGGTTTATTTAAGAATTCATATTGATACAGTTTGGCTTCTATATGCGGATAATCCATTCAAGGCATTTTGTGTTATTACTACGCTCTACTTTCTATGGCCTAATAAATACAGACATCTCTCTAATTTATATATTTACTTGTTAATATTATTACATTTATATTTTAATTCTGATATACATTATAAATAAGTCATCATAACACTCAATAGGTTCCTACTTATTGTGAAGTTCCATTTATGATAAATAAAGGCTGAATAAACACAATTAAAAAATAATTTTTAAACTCGTTTTAAATTAAATGTAACATGTTCCCTGTAAATTTATGATTTTTAAATGAAAGTGAGCGAGTCCTTAGTCTCTAATATAAACTCTAACAATGAACAGATTGTAATTTAAAATTAAATTTCAGCTACTACTCTAAACTTTGTTAATAATATAACTTTAAAAATAATATGTACTTATTCATTATTGGTAAATATATTTAGTTCATAAGTTTCATAATATTGTCTTCCATTATAATTCGATTCAAATAAATATTGTTTTGTTATCAGTTTATTTGATGACCATTGAATGATCGTGTTAACGAACATAGCACTTTCTTGAGATATTGTATCGCACTTTTAGTAAGTACAATATGATAATATGTTCTTCGTTAAAGTATGTAATTATATCGCATTCCAGGTTAAAATTATAATTTAAATTTTTAATACACGTAAGTTTGTGTAGGGTTTGTAACAAATTAAATGTAATTTTATTAGTTCGTGATTGAATATACATTTATATAATTTTTTAAATTTATATGCTGTAAATATTTTTCTAATTTAGTTATTATTATCGAATACAATATATCTTGAAGCATCGCCGTCAGTTTGGGAGAAACAAGGGCAAGATGATAATGATTTTATCTACTGAAGACATAGATTTGCATTTATTTTATCATTATAAATCCAAACAATCTACTAAATTATTGGTCATCTATCACACATAATTGATACGTACGTCAAATTACTTAGTATTTTTTTTATATTTTATACATCGAAGATTAAATATATTTATTTAATTTGCATATAAATTTTCACATTTGACTTATTCTAATATAATTCTACTTCTTTTTTTTTACAAAAAGATGGGCAACAGTTATTGTTATACCTACGGATCGTATCTACGATCAATTCGAAAGTGAAGATTTGTAGAATGGACCTAAAATGACCACATTCGAATGCCACGATTAATGTTGATATGCAGTTTCAATCGATAGGTAGGTTATTTATTTTTATAAGATTCTTATACTTAGGTGCGTGTAAAACGTATACGTTAGAGAGACACGTCAGTCAGTCTGTTATTACTCTGTTATTAAGTGTCTATCCCTTTCACCGAGTTGTTCGCGTAAAAATCTATAAAAAAAAACAATTAGAAAAGTTTGAAAATTTGAAAATCCTCATCAGTCTTATTACAAACTCAGTTCGACTTGCCTTAACAGATGTCTCGTCTCGGAACGTTTTAATATTTAGTTTTCAAGACTTCTTTTTCAAATTTCGAATAGTAAGGACGGTTGCCGATTATAGGGAATTTTTATACTTTATTTAATTTTTAAACTATAAATAAACTTAAAAAGAGAATAACGCTCTCGTGAGAAGACTATACATATTGTAGTGTGTCATTTCTGTTTTTATTAAAATTATAAATGTTTCTTTGATTGTCCCGTATGCGTTCCTTCCTACACCAATCATCCAATTGCAATGAAACTATGGTAAGCTGTTGTGCATACCTAATTGAGTATTACCACAGATTAAGTAATAGTTATTTCGTATTACGGACAAATTACGGGTGTTCATGCGGACGAAGTCACGAGGTGGCTGCAGTATTTTATACAAACATGTATATTTTATTTAAAGTAAATGTACGTAAGATTAACTAAAATGTATGACATTTCGCGCATATAGTAAAAGTTGCTTATATTGATGGATTGTTTTATTATGCGATATTATATATTTTTTCCAAACCCGTAACAATTTAAAAACAAATAAAAGAAATTGAATAGGTATTTAAATACATGCAGCAATTATAAGGTTTGAAATAGATTTTAAAACTATGTTAAAATGCACCGGGGCTATGTAGCAATAAGTAATTAAAAACTTATACTTAATTATTAGTAATTAAGTATAAGTAAAGATCAATCAATCAATTTCTTGAAAGATGGCTTTCGCTACGATTTAGCCAGTGTCTAGTTTTGGGGCAGGTTATTAGTGCTTACATACCTATTTAGTAAACTCACTAGACACATTCTATTGACAAATTACATGATTTAAAACTCTTTTCTATTATTGCGTCACTTAATAAATTGACATTTATCACTAGGTGCCGGAAAAGAAAAACTGATTTAAAAAGCTTGGTAGTAATTTACTATGAAGATATGACATTAAAACAAAAATTTTAACAAAAAAAAACCGACTCCAAAAAAGTAGACTGATAAAGTTGCACTAAAAAGTAAAAAATAAGCGTTCGACTTATATAGAAAATAATTTTATTAGGAAAATATATAGATACAATTATTGTTATTTTTGTAACACGAACCGGTGCCAGCCAACGAAGTTTTTGGAGCCGGTGCCAGTCCGCGTTTGTAGTCAAAATTTCATGCATAACATTGAATGTACTATTATGATTTTAATATAATAGTATGTCGTTAAATGTTTATGTTAAAGTTACCCTGGCTGGCACCGACTCCAAAATAACAATAATTGCACCTATATATTTTCCTAATAAAATTATTGTCTATATAAGTCTAACGCTTATTTTTTACTTTTTAGTGCAATTTTATCAGTCTACTTTTTTGGAGTCGGTTTTTTTTTTGTTAAAATTTTTGTTTATTTCTCTCTTTTTAGTGATTCGTTTCGATCTATTTATCAAAAGCGAATATGGGTAGACCTACTAAACACGCTGCTCGTATGAGACAGCGCCGTTTAAATGAGACAAGCGAAGAAAACGAGAAACGCCTATCTCAAAGTAGAAATCAAAAACTGAGATCCAGTGCCTACCTTCTTTTGCTTCGTCATAGTCGCTTAACTATCTTAATCGAGATATTTTATCGCCACCCGTGAAATACTTTTCATTGAGGAGTTCCGATGGCATTCTGTGGTCTTTTTCATCAGTTACACTTCATCAAATGATACTTTCTGAATGCAAATGCTTGACTTATTTCTGAAAATACCAAAATCGCTATAGGTATGCCTACAATATTTGCAGAGTTCCCTCAATTCTTTGAGAATTCCATCATCAGAACTGGACCAAATTAAAATGGGACCACACGGGAAGCACCAGCTTTCAAATAAAGAAAGAATCAAAAAAATCGGTTCACCCAGTCGAAAGTTCTGAGGTAACAAACATAAAAAAAAAAATACAGTCGAATTGATAACCTCCTCCTTTTTTTGAAGTCGGTAAAAAAATCTTTTCAACACCATTTAAGTAGTTATCTACTAGCCCCGGGAAATTTAAACATATTTTACCCTATTTAAATCACTATTTTGTATGTTTTTATTAATTAAATGTAAGTCAATTGTTTAAAATAAATTAATATGAAAAAGGAGGAGAACAAAGTACTAAAAATCCTTTCTCTACAGCTTTCCTGATTTTGCCGTCCATTAGCACCTGTCGCACTGATATCATTCGAATACATTCTGCGATTAATCAACATTTTCTGTTTTGGGTAACGACATAAATACTATATATTATTATGCGCAAGTACAAACTTTTTACTCTGTGGTTCGCAGCGTAGAAATCATGGCCGATTTACACCACGAACACAATAAAGTATTCAAAATTTAAATTTTAAAAGCAAATAAATTCCGATGTTTCACATCGTTTTTTTAAAGGCCCCAGAACAATAATAGCTTTAGTTATTGTTCTAAGGTAAAGGTCGTCAAGTATTACTGAAGTTGGAGCGCCAGAATATTTTCATAACGACATAAATATGTATGCTAAAGTACAAACTTTTTACTCTGTGCTTTGCACCATTGAAATTATGGCCAATTTACAACACGAACACAGAATAAAGTATTCTAAATTTAAATTTTAAAAGTAGGTATGAGTTGCAATGTTTCACAACATTTTTTAAAACTGCCATCATTAGTAGAGTTGGATCGCCAGAATGTAATGGTGCATCCACACCGCACTTACGCACCGTTGAGCAACATTATTCAATAAAAAATATCGTAATCTGAAATCTTTACATTTTACTACTATATGATAGATAACGTAGGTAAGCTTACATATTTTTAAGATGGATTTTAGTTAGGTATTATGTATTACAAAACTTTGCTTTTTGTCGCACTACCAAAATATGTAATGATCTCCCAGTCCAGCACACGAGTTCCCTCCTCTCTACAACATCGACATGGGTTTTTAAAGGTGTGAAAAAGCAACTTGCGGGTCGGCTGGGAACCCATATCAGTGGATATGGGTTCCTAGCCGACCCGCAAGTTGCTTTTTTTTAAAGTAGGTAGGTTGAACTGCTTCTGCTTAACTTTAGGTAGAGCATTTGCCTAATAATCTAAAAAAAAAAGTAACTGCGGCATGGATGAACTAAAAGCTTTTCTCGAGTAGACCGTTCAATGCACCCTCATATCCCTCGCGTGGACCGGCGTGGTATCCTCAGGGCTGGGGCTATCGTCCAAATGCGGTCGGATATGTACGACGGAGCGACGCTGGTCGTGGTGGTTATAGTCGTCGCGCATCACCAGCCCCCTGATGCCGTAGCCCGGCCCCATCACCCCGGAACCGCTTAGACGCATCTTTTCAGGGTCTTCGTTCAGGTGCACGGAGGAGAAGACAGTGCTGAGGTTCAGTTGGGGGATGTCGTAGAACACGGTCAGCGTCAGCATCAGGAACGTCAGGCCGATGAGCAGGTAGCCTGAAACGAGGAGGGCATCTTCATTACTTTTATGTGAAATAGTTTACCATTAGGCGAGATGAAGGCCAAGTCTTACCCATGAGTAATTAAAAAGTTAATAGCCTCTAACTATCCCACTGGTGAGCAAAGGCCTTTATCATTGAAATCAAGTCATCACTACAATTAATATCTAAAGGCCAACGTTATCACAACCGGATCACAACCAAATAAATAGGTAAAATATTTTAAGACGATTCAAAAGCGCTTATCTAATAAGATTACTTGAATAAGGTTACTTGAAGAACACACTGCCTGACTTGGGAATCGAACCCGGGTCTTTCGGGTATCCGGCCGAGGGATTTGCCACACGGTCACCGAGGCCGAATAAAAAGGTAGGTACATACATGTGGTGGCAACTTTGTAAAGCGGCCGGTAGGGTTGCCCGGGCGCGTCCCCGGGGATGTAGTCGCCCAGGCCGATGGTGGTGAGCGAGATGAAGCAGTAGTAGAAGGAGTCGAGAAAGTCCCAGTCGGGTTCCTGCGCCGCGAAGATGCTCGCCGGCACCACCAGGAAGAACACCACCAGCACCATCACTGCAAAAGGCAATTAGCTTAACGCGGTTCCCATCATATCGACAGTTAAACCTAACTATAAACAATGGTTGAATATTTTGTTAGGTGCCACAATACGTAGTCTGCGGTACTGTGAACCTTGATTTACCTTATAATCTCAGCCAAAATACGTCCACAGCTGGAAAAAGGCCTCCCCCGAGAATCTTCACAACGACCGGTTTTGTTTGCTCGCATCCATGGATGACTAACCTATAATCACCAAATGCACTAGCCGTAGGTATCCTGAATGGCTGGTACAGGTGCCCCAGTGAGGCGTTGGGGGCCCGCAGCATTACCGTCGCCGGCCAGTAGCACCAGCGTCGCGGGATCCCGAGCAGCGCGTCCATCATGCAGACCAGCTTGCCGGGCCTGATCCTTGTGTCACGCTTACCAAAGATCTAACAACGCTCAAACCAACCTATAATCATCAAATGCACCAGCCGTATCGTGAACGGCCGGTACAGATGCCCCAGCGAGGCGTTGAGAGCCCGCAGCATCGCCGTGGCCGGCAGCAGCAGCCGCTCCACCAACGCCGACAGCAGCACCAGCGTCAGCGGGATCCCGAGCAGCGCGTACACCATGCAGAACAGCTTGCCGGGCTTCGACAGAGGGGTCACGTGGCCGTATCCTGGAAAGGCAAGTTACAATTTAAGTAAGTGCGTCGAACATCGAGTGATTTTCAGTAGTGAGAGTAAAGTAAAATGTAGTTCGGTCTGCAGTGTTTAATTATCACACAATGTACCAGGTTCCTTTGTTTTATAAGCATACGGTTCACCTGATGGAAAGCGGTCACCCACCGTAGCTTAAAGAAAAACGCTTGCAGGTGTCATCATCATCATCATCATCGGCCTATATTAGTCCACTGCTGGACATAGGCCTCCCCTAATGAGCGCCATAGCGCCCTGTCCTCGGCTTGACGCATCCAGCATCTGCCTGCAGTCTTTCGCAGGCCATCATCCCACCTGGCCGGAGGGCGCCCTACACTACGTTTACCGAGTCGTGGTCTCTACTCAAGAACACAGGTGTATCACTCGCTTATTATCGACCATGTAAAAACCTCTCGTTTCTTGAAGCCTTCCCTCGCTCGCATTAGTTAATAATAACAATAAAGAAAAAGCTTTTTATTTTTCAGCCACTGATATATAAACAAACTTGATTGAAGTCTGAGAACCTCCTTTTAAGTATCTTTTAGATACTTATTTCAGGACAGGAAGACTTACAGGAAAATAAATATGACGTGTTGGTTTGCGATTACAAAAAAAAACATATAAAAAAGGCAAACATTGGTTTGATGGTATATTTACATACCTATGGTGGTAACCACAGTGGATGAAAAGAACAGCGACTGGCCGAAGCTCCAGTTGGGGCCGCCGCTGACGTTCCTGGACGCCGTCACTCCTCGGTTGCTGGCGCGGATCACTTCGTCCAGCAGCGCCTCTAAATCCTCATCTGAGAAAAGGTATATGTATTTCATTTTATTAGGCATCCTTAAGATTATCAAAAAATTTAAACGGGGATAATCGCAAACTTATTAGTAAAAGGTATCTTATCTTCTTTCAGTCATCCCGTGACCACGGCCGAAACCTCGGGTATAAATAAGGTACGATACCTTTTACTTAACTATGGAAAGCGAAAGCTTAAATTTTTAATTTGTATGTATATATGCTATGTAGGTAAATAGACGTTGGTATGCGTATGTAGGTATGTATTAAGTATGCTTTTCTGTAATGGAAAGTGTCGTTAATCGCTGAAAAAGAAAGATAGAAAAGACACGTCTTTGCCGAGTTTGTTGCCGGATTGCACGTAATTTTTTCGTGCACTTGTTGTTTTCAGTGATCTGTGTGGTGTTAAGCATTCGTTTGAGCGTAGTAAAGCTTGACTACGATGGCTGACGAGTACTCAGATGGGTACGGCTAAAATTTCTTCTCGATTTTCCTCCATATTTCGGAAGCCGTTGGTCCCAGTTATTGCCATTGTCGATAGTCGTTTAAAACCGACCATCTCGTTTTACACCAGGGTGGTGCTTTATATCTTAAACTCTCCATATGCTATTATTCATGTAGGAAGGCCTAAGCCCAACTATGAGACGCTTATAAGCCAATATGAAATAAAACAACTGAACTCCGCAAGTGAATTGTTTTCCTGAAAAGCCGTTTGTAAGCACTTGGGGCATACTTTCCGTATATAAAAAAGTACTTTGTGGGGCATACATTATTAGATAGCGGGAGGCTCCAGAGGCTTCTAGCTGTAAATAAATAAGTACCAACGAAATCCTCTTAACACGTCAAACGTTGAAAACATATTGATCTCAAGAGACTCTCATTTTATACCTATACTAATATACCATTTACAAAGTTGTGTAGTTAACATAACTTCAACAGTCAGCGTCCGAATGTTTTAATTACTTTAAATATGTTGACAAAGTATATTGTTGTGATAAACACCTAAATTGCGAGTCTGCGTCACATGTTCTAAAGGATCTCCTCGTACAGTTACAGTTGGATTTCGGGAAGATATATTGCTTATGAGGTTTTTGGACCCCAATACCAAAACTTTCGACTTGTTTGGATTTAGAACCAAATTATTCCGGTCACACCAACGAGACACTAGGCACAGATCTGCATTCATTTTATCAACTGCTACATTGGTTGCTTCCGGTTTGAATGAAATATATAGTGGAGGTCATCTGCATATAAATGATATTTACAATTTTCTATATTTTCAGTAATATCTGCAGTATATAGTATAAAAAGTATCGGCCACAGTTTAGACCCCAGTGGTACTCCCCTCTGAACTGGGCGAGTGACAGAGGCAGCAACAATACCACTTACATTGCGCGTTTCAACATGTTGAGTACGGCCAGAGATGTAGCTGGAAAACCATTTTAACGCGTTGGCGTCGAAGTCGTAACAATCCAGCTTTGACAATAGAATCTGGGTGTTAATGGTGTCAAACACACGCGAAAAGTCCAGCAACAACAATAATGAACCTTCACCAACCTACTCTGCCGTCATAATTAAAAAGGGCACATCTAACATTTTGCAAATCAGGAGAAAAACGGGTTTGAAAAGATAGGCCTTTTTCTCCTGATTCCAAATGTGTATCTAACTCAAATTTAAAAAAAATGTTAGTTGTGCCAGACGGCAGTACTGTGCAGCGAGTATGTCATCTACTACATCTCCCAGAGCCATAGCGGTGCCACAAGCCTTCCTAAACCGGATTGTTTTTCGGGAAAGACATAATTCGTTTCCACAGTACCTGCAATAAACATTATTCTATTCTATCTACTTGGTCTTTCTCTCATCTGAAGATATGTGGCAATAAAGTCGACAGTGAAAACGCACTCCATCCAGAATCCTTAACTATTGAAGAATCTTTACTTTAACTGCTGGAACACAACAAAGCTAAGCCAACATTTTTGCTATAGCGACAGACTTAAACAAGATGTTGGTAGCTACAACTGGCCAGGTGCATAAAACTTTATTTATTTTACTATATACATACACACATAAAAGGGTTACTACAAAGTAAGTTGATACAGGTAAATGTAGTAAAAGGGCGCTGTTCGGTATTTAGATGACTATATATTTTTATTTTAATGCACATAACACATTAATAAAAGTCCTGCAGCTATCATCTTTCCGTAGCTTGTGATATGTTTTGAATTCACGTCAGTTAACGGAGCTCAGGGGTTTGAACCTTGAATCACGATTTCTCGCATTGAAGCTCGAGTATTGTCCATTACCGAACGCTTAGTTATTAAGTTTTACCAATAAAGAAGAGACTCCCCATAGATGAGATGTGGCGACATCATGACTGTTTTAATACCGTCGTATTATAACAGTTATCTTGACCTCTCTAGTTGACATATTTACATTTTTAATCCATGTTTATTCGACGTGGCAACACCGCATTGTTAAAAGTTGGCGCGCCGATTACTTGTTCTTACCCCGCGAAGCACAAAAAGCGCTACTTACACGTTATTTCATTATGACAAGGGGCTTACATTTCTGACGCAAACGCTGCCACCGCTAATTGGGTATGAGCGGTGTGTTGCCAGGTTAAATAATGCATAACCTTCCTAAGAATAAAAAATTATATGCTCTGTTAGAGATTTGGCTTTTCTCAAATGTACTGGAGGGGAATTAAGTACTTACCTACATACGAAACTACAACGTACGAAAATATATATGTAGTTAATAGGTATTTTTACTGAAAATATTACAACTAATTTACTCAACTTAACAAACTGATCTAAATAGAACGACTTTTACCGACTTTACTAGTTCGATCGACCGTTCCGATGCTTTCGAGTAAAAATCTGTGCTTTGCAAAATTATAAATCACTAGTGGTCGCCCAATGGTCGAAATTCGACCGTAATTTTATTAAGGCTGCACGGATTATATCCTAAGCAATAAAAATTTTAAAAGATAGAATGTGAGTTTAGATTGGCATTGACAGATTTCGGCCGCTCCTCTTCCATTTTTGAAATTTTTGAAAAGCGTATTTAAGCGTGCCAAATACATGGTAGTGTGTGTAATGTTTGTTTTATTGATTTAATGAATTTTTTGCATAATTAAAAAAATATTAACATTCGGATAACCTTCTCTATATAAACTATAAGTGCGGGAAATTTCATACTCCTCCGTCCGCGCAATTTTCGTAAAAAAGGGGTACGTAAAAAGTTTTTGCTTCACGTACTAATATATCATTAAAAGTAGGTATATACCTGATCAATATGGTGCGAGATATTTTTCTTTCACGTCTTCTCATATCAAAATAAATAATCAAGCTTAAATTAATTACATTGGATTTATGGTAACAATCCTAAATTGTTACTGAAAAAAGCACTTTAAAAAAAGACGATTTGCCTCGGTTGAGTATAGAACCAACGACCTTTCGTAATCAGAGCGACATCTCTCACAAAGAGAGAGTACATGTGCTTAGGAGGATTACAAGGATAACTATATATAGGGTCTAACAATATCAATAATCGAACGTTTAAGGAGAGCATCTATACATCACACTGAGCATGCTCAACAAATTTGGTCCAAAACTACAGGCTCGTTACAGAGATAATAAACAAAACATTATCATAATTCACCAAAAAAATACACCCTTTCTAAACCCGTGCAGCTGTACTACACGCACACAAAGATAGCCGTGTGTGTATGAATGGTGTGCGTGTATCTGTACACCTTTTTATTGACGCTTGCGTGCGTGCGTATTTTAATTGATTTATAGTTTGTTAGAAAATATAACTTTGAAAAATCACTATAAAACTGGAGCCCGTTTTTTGTCATTGTATTTAGAATGATGTATAGATACCGCCCTTAAACGTTCGCTTATTGATTTTGTTAGACCCTGTATAAAGGAAAGCAATATCGATCCATTTTCTCTAAGATAAGTCATTTAATTTCTTCCCAGATCTCAGTTACCTCACTCTCAAAAGGCAATTAGATTACAGGGCCTTCTCTCCGGATATAGTTAAAAGTAAATGACACTAATAAATTACGTAAAGGAGAACCCTTTTCCTTAGCAATAGGGTAAGAGGGCAAAAGGTTATCGATCATAATAAACCATTACTTGCAATCGCTGTAATAAAGTGTAAACATATTAATTGTTATCGCGAGTGGTGCACTGGCGGGCAATGGCAGGGGGTATGTACGGTGATAGCCCACTGACTGCGGGTCAGGTGGCTTGTGACGTCAGTGCTGGCTGTGACGTCAGAGGGCGTACGGAGCTACATAGGCGAGCGTATAGCATACATTTTGTAATGAAACGCTGATCAAGTCGGCATGAACTGTTTTATGCGTTCTAATAATCTATAATAATATGTGCTAATATTATAAAGCTAAAGAGTTTGTTTGTTTGGTTGAACGCGCTAATCTCAGGAACTAATGGTTCGAATTGAAAAAATATATTTGTGTTGAATAGTCCATTTATTGAGGAAGGCTATAGGCTATATTACATCACGCTATGACTAATAGAACGCGGGTGAAACCGCGAGGCACAGCTAGTAAATAATAAACAGTAACCTATTTTTTACCCAAACTTAATACTTCTACCCATAATGCCTCAGTATTTCTTGTTTTCTTTCTATAAGCGTCTGCAAAGCAAAATAAGCTCGGCTCGATTTTTTTTATTTGTTACATGCCACAGATATCGCTTTGAGTATATTTAGTTCAATCGAAACTGCATTCTTAATGCTATATTTATAAACTGAAAATATTACATGAAAAACTTCGTTTTCATCAACATTTCTGTTATGGTATCTTGTGCACAAACTCCTATCTTTTAAATGTGCTATTTAAAAAAATATCAATTTGAAAATGTTTGTTTTACTCTTACTTACGTAGCTAACTTAAGCACACAGTACTTAATGTCTTATGATCTCGCATGAAAACTGTCTCCAAACGAAGATTACTACGATTGTTAGACTACATAACATGACAAGGCTATCTCGTAGTAATGAGCTTCCAATACTTGCTCTAGTTTGAGCACGTCCAATATCACAACACTATATTTTAGGGAAAAGCAATAGTGTCATGTTCCACCAATAAATTGGTTCGAGAGGGCTCATAAATTAGGTTCACTTGTTTGCTTCTTTCTAACTCCGGTTTCCTTAAAATCTAAAAAGTACTAGTGTATACAGCATAGGAAATAGTTCGAGTACTTTAAGTTGAAGTCGAGTATGAAGTTTTAATACTATAATAATAATACTATCTAATAATAATATATTCTATTATTGTTCTATTTTATTTTGTTTCTATATAAAATATATCTATATATATGCGCACACACACACACACCCTCACACACACCATTCATATGTAAAATATGTAAAATTAGTTAATAATAAAAAACTGGAAATGTTTATGGCTATGGAAGAGCGGGGTCTTCTGTTACAGATATATACGTATGTCTAAAGGAAGTCCCCAAAAATCTGTAAATGTATCTTTACTCTAGTAATGAAATAAATATTTTTGTATTTTTTGTATTTTAAATTAGGGTCCTAGCTACCCAGCTAGGACCCTTTTTTTATATATGCGGACCCCCGCATATATAAAAAAAGGGTGGTGGCATCTGTGTTCGACACTTTAAGGCCAGTGGTTGACAACATCTTCGTTGCTAATCTGTACATATAATAAAGCTAAAGAAGGTCGAAAGTCTGTACATGGAAGATATTCGAAAAAGAATATTAATAAAACAAAAAACCCGACTGCTAAAACAAATACATAAAAAACAATTATATCCTCGTAAAAACCAGACTTACATAAAAAATAACTGCAAAGAGAAAAAACTTTAATAATTTGGTTTATTTCAAACTATTTAGTTTTGTAAAGTGTATAACCAAGCATTTCAAAACCTACTCACATAAAATAATCTATATATTAATACGTGAAGCAAAAACTTTGTATCCCTTTTTACGAAAATTGCGCGGACGGAGGAGTATGAAATTTCGCATTCTTATAGTTTATATTGAGAAGGAGTACATGATGTTAATATTTTGTTTAAATTATGCAAAAAAATACATTAAATCAATAAAACAAACATTACACAAACTACCATGTATTTGACACACACGCATAATATGTATTTGATTGACATACACGCATACTCTTTTCAAAAATTTCAAAAATGGAAGAGGAGCGGCCGAAATCTGTCAATGCCAATCCAAACCATGATCCAAACTCACATTCTATCTTTTTAAATATTTCATTGCTTAGGATACAATCCGTGCAGCCTTAATAAAATTACGGTCGACCACTGGGCGACTACTAGCTATATTCATAGCGCATACACAAATTGTCAAACTCTTGACGTCTAGTAATTATGACGCTCGTTAGTTCGTTTTAAAAATTGATCGTGTGGTCGATCTAACAGTTTTTTAGAGTCAAGACTACTATTTATAATAGCTAACCTGGCCAATGTTTTTACTTTTATTTTTTTTAATTTATTTTTATAGCCTATGTCACTCCCACAGTCAAAACAAATCTAACGACACCTCAATATGTTAAAATCCACCATGCCGTTTGGGCTGTAGGGCGTGCCAAACAAAAAGACATACAAACATACATACATAGTACATACCATACATACATACATACATAATACACACACTCATTCATACATACACTCGAAAAACATAACCCTCCTGCGCATCCTGCTCTTGCGTCAGAACGCAGTCGGGTAAAAAGTTGGCTGTTGATACTTAGAATCGATAACAGAACACGTTCCAATAGTTTTTAGAATTTTTGTCTGTTTGTCTGTTTATTTGACCGCGCATCACGTGAAAATGGCTGTACGGATTTGGATGAAACTTCGCACTTAGACAGACCATGACACAAACTAGGATATAGGATACTTTTTTATCCCGGTAACAGGTTTCTGTGGGATACTGTAGTCTTCGCGAACGAAGTCGCGGGCGACAACTAGTAAACAATATAGAATTTTATCGAAATTTTACTTGATGCCATCAGGAAGATGTATTCGATTGTCACATATCTCACAAATCAGTTGCTAACCCCTATGTTTGATGATTAAAGGAAAAAAATGTCGATAATTAGTTTCGGTCGAACACTGGAGCCACTACCCTACGTATTTAATTGCTTAAATTGTCACCATCACCAGCTCATATACGTCCCCACTGCCGGAGCACGTGGCACGAGCCTTCCCTCCCTATTGATCGATAGGTAGAATGGGCCATAAACCACAACGCGGGCCCAGTGCGGAGTGGCGGTTGTAAACGACCGCTAATGCAGCCGGGACCAACGGCTTCACGTGCCTTCCGAAGTACAGAGGAGCTCGAGATGATACATTTTTGTTCACCCATCCGATGACGGGCCTTTGCGATAGTTGCTTAACCTTAGCACTCGCAGACCGGGCGCATTAACCACTGCGCCATCGAGTCCCTCGAGATTTTCCTACGCTATTACTTAATAATAGGTCCTTACCTATGAAATTGACGTTTTTTTCTTACTTATTAATAGGTGTATTACTTCTAAAAGTCAATACCGGTTGTTAATATTGTTATTATACACCTTTAATTAGGACTTTACTTAGGCTTCAGGACTAACAATGATTATTCATTTTGTGTCTTTATCGCCCAATTTTTATTTAAAATTGACTTCTTTTATGTTTGCGGAATTGACCTTTTGTTTCATTGTAGCTTTGAAGGGTCTTGATTTTTTTCTTTTTAATGTCTGCTGTATTTAGCTAGTGAAACAAATAACCTACTCTACAATTTTTATAGTGTTAACATAAATAGATGCTAAGAAAATTAAAAAAAAACGTTAGTATGAAAAATATAATTTTTGAAAAAATCTCCATACAAAACGTCAATTTCATAGGTAAGGACCTAATATTACAAGCGCAGCTAGTTAATTCTCGGAACGGGGACTTCCCGCCATATTGCCGGCAGGTGGGAGGCGAGGTCGATGCATTTTCCGGCCCATCTGATAGTGGTGCTGACGCTCCCGAGATAGGTCATGCAGCCGCTGGCTACTGTGATATGCGGCAGCGGTTTCATAAAGGTGCTCCCTTACCAGGAGCATTGGCCTGTAATGTAACATTTCAGATTCGATTTTGAGTATTACATTACTACATTAGATGACGACCTCCTTGGTCGAATGGTTTGTACACCGGTTTTCATGGTGTCGCCATCTCTGAGGTCCCGGGTTCGATCCCCGGTCGGGTCAATTTAGAAATTATTGTTTTTCTAAATTGTCTCGGGTCTGGATGTTTTCTATATATAATAAGTATGTATTTAAGTATTTTAAGTATTATGTATTTTTATCCGTTGTCTAGTAACCATTTAACGAATTTCATAACGAAGCTTCTCTTGGGCTAGATAATTGGTGTGAGTTTAGGAAAGTTTATTTATTTATTATTTATTACTGCCTCCCTGATTTGACGAGCAATCGCCTGTAATGTAAAAAAATTAAAATTCAAAATTCAAAATCATTAATTTCAGTTTAGGCTACAAGTAGCTCTTGTGAATGTGACTATGCCATCGGTTCGTAAGTATACTCTGGGCGGGAGATCTTGTACTGAAGAGAACCGGCAAGAAACTCAGCAAGGGCGTTTCTTTTCTCCCTTACAGCGTTAATATATTGGAAAAGGCCCTATCATAGTAAGATTTCAGATTCGATTTTGTGTATTAAATTATAATACTGCCTCCCTGATTTGAGAAGCATTCGCCTGTAATGTAACATTTCAAATTCGATTTGCGTATTACATTACAATACTGCCTCCCTGATTTGACGAGCATTCGCCTGTAATGTAACATTTCAAATTCGATTTTGCGTATTACATTACAATACTGCCTCCCTGATTTAACGAGCATTAGCCTGTAATGTAACATTTCAAATTCGATTTTGCGTATTACATTACAATACTGCCTCCCTGATTTGACGAGCATTCGCCTGTAATGTAACATTTCAAATTCGATTTTGCGTATTACATTACAATACTGCCTCCCTGATTTGACGAGCATTCGCCTGTAATGTAACATTTCAAATTCGATTTTGCGTATTAAATTACAATACTGCCTCCCTGATTTGAGAAGCATTCGCCTGTAATGTAACATTTCAAATTCGATTTTGCGTATTACATTACAATACTGCCTCCCTGATTTGACGAGCATTCGCCTGTAATGTAACATTTCAAATTCGATTTTGCGTATTACATTACAATACTGCCTCCCTGATTTAACGAGCATTAGCCTGTAATGTAACATTTCAAATTCGATTTTGCGTATTACATTACAATACTGCCTCCCTGATTTGACGAGCATTCGCCTGTAATGTAACATTTCAAATTCGATTTTGCGTATTACATTACAATACTGCCTCCCTGATTTGACGAGCATTCGCCTGTAATGTAACATTTCAAATTCGATTTTGCGTATTAAATTACAATACTGCCTCCCTGATTTGAGAAGCATTCGCCTGTAATGTAACATTTCAAATTCGATTTTGCGTATTACATTACAATACTGCCTCCCTGATTTGACGAGCATTCGCCTGTAATGTAACATTTCAAATTCGATTTTGCGTATTACATTACAATACTGCCTCCCTGATTTAACGAGCATTAGCCTGTAATGTAACATTTCAAATTCGATTTTGCGTATTACATTACAATACTGCCTCCCTGATTTGACGAGCATTCGCCTGTAATGTAACATTTCAAATTCGATTTTGCGTATTACATTACAATACTGCCTCCCTGATTTGACGAGCATTCGCCTGTAATGTAACATTTCAAATTCGATTTTGCGTATTACATTACAATACTGCCTCCCTGACTTGACGAGCATTCGCCTTTAATGTAACAAGATATTACACATTGGATCATCAAGTTGCACACTGTAATGCACGGTTCTCCTTACTCAACAAATGTAATGCTCAAATCGGTAACATTACAGGTTGCGCACTGTAAAGCTCGGTTCTATTCCCTCACTGATGTAATGCTGATATGTAACGTTACATTACAAACGAACGCTCCTGGTGAGGGAGCACCTTCAGCTTATAATTTTCGGTGCTCGATGACGCAGCGTCTATCTTGAAGGTTAAAAATTTTATTTTTCAATGATGAAGGCCTTTGTCCAGCAGTGGGACAGTTACAGGCTATTTCATTTGTTTTACTCGGAAATTTAGTAGGAACTAACGAATTAGTTGTTCTTAAACCAGACACAATAGAAATTCAATTGTTCTATGGCACTGTGGTTACATTGGGCGTCCAAGTATCTAATTGATTTTTTTCAACTCCCGCTTCGCTTACCAGCACGTTCTCTACTTATTGCGAGATTCTTCAGAGGTCAGCTATCCCTGCAGGCAGTGTGGCGAACCGTGTTTATTGAGTATTGTAATTTAGTTTTAGGTTTGATTCCACTAGCAGTTTAATGATCGAAACGGCTTAAATAATGTTACCATAAATTATTTTAAACTAATCGCTAAATGTATGAATGAATAAATTTATTTCAACCAACTAGGGTCATTAACCCAATTAATATAAAAATACACAAATATTAAAATTAAATCAATTTAATTAAATTACACTTAATAAAATAAAGCTAAGAAGTGTTTTCTAAAGTTTACGCGAACACTACACATTGAAATGAAACAATTTTTACGGATCTACTCGCGTTTATTTTACACATTACTTATTTGATGTTGTATTGTAAATAAGTAATGTGTAAAATAAACGCGAGTAGATCCGTAAAAGTTGTTTCATTTCTAAGAAGTGTGTTAAATAAAAGTCTTTAAATATATTTAATTTAAGTCTCAGAAACATAATGGTGTATTAAGTATTATTTCATAATAATATAATAATAATATAAGAAAATAAACGCTCATGCGTTTACGAACTTATTATTATACAAATCAAATCATATCAAATAATTTATTTGATTTAAGTATAGATAAAAAGGGTTTAAAAAAAGCATAAAGATATTAAAGTTAGCAGTGAAACGATAAAGTCTCTGGCTCAGCATGTGCCACGGCAATAGAAAAGCCATAATTATAAACGTAAAAAAATATAAGACTTTTAAGCCTTACCGACTGCGATTACGGACGGTGCAAATATCTCATATTAAATTACGCATAAATCTTACTTTTTTTTGATATAAAAACAATAATGCAGGACAGTTAATAGCTTTATCTTATCTACAGTATATTAATCTCTTTCACCTGTCTTTTCTGAGCAACGAAACTTTTTGACAAGGGTTAGTATTTATATACTTGTAGTGCGCATTTTGGTCGAGAAAGGCAGTTACTTACATACTTCACAAAACTCATATCTTTGTAGTCTAACAGCTTTTTAAAAATACACATAGTTTTGTTATATCGTTAAACTAGCAGTTAGCATTGTTTTTTTTTTTTTTATGTTAAAAGGAGGCAAACGAGCAGGCGGGTCACCTGATGGAAAGTAATCACCGCCGCCCATAGACACCCGCAAAACCAAAGTTATCGCAGATGCGTTGCCAACCTTGGAAAGGAGTTGGATCTTGAGGAGGGAGTAGGAATTGGGAGGGGGGAGGGGTGAGAGATGTCCTAAAATTATAGAAAATACATAGTAAATAACATACAAATGAGGGTAGCCTTAAAAAAATATATTGTTTTTTAGTTCTTTTTACTAGTAAACATATGTAAATGGCTATTTAGTCATTACATTATAATATACCAGGTCCATCTGGCCAGGTCCAGCTGTATGTAATGTAATGAAGGTAATATAAATGTAAAATGCTGATCGAAGGCATTTTATGCCATAAAGTATTTTTCTGTTCTTGGCGGGAAAGTGAAGAGTCATGTCTGCGGTTTTGTTTTATTTTCTAAAATTTGTGTTATGTCGAATATTAATGTGAAATAATGGTGGATTATTAACCGTTAAGTGTTGGCGAGTGTGCATGAGTGTTGGCAAATGAAACAAAACAGTGCAACGTCACTTTTCAAATTCTCTCAAGAAGTACGCCCGAGGACTTAGTAAAGCCCCACATCTTTACTGAGATACTCGAGGGGTTGGGGGTATATCATTTCTAACTTCTCATTTCTTTTATCATTCATTATCATCATACAGGAAGAAAATATTGTTTATTTATGTATTACTTATTAGAAAAATTACTTTGACACTGGCTAAATGTGCTAATCGCACAAAGCCATCACTAAAAAAAATGTCTTTCTTTCTTTATGTTTTCTTTTGTTTCTTATTTAAATAAATTATATAAAAGGGTAAGAACAAAGCACTTCTGCTTCTGCCTAGTCATACACCAAAACAATGGGGCTCGGCAAAATATCAGCGTTGCAGGTAATGTTCATGCTGCAATATGTGCTGTGTGGGGTCCATTTCGGTTTTACTTCTTTTTTTATAAGTATCTTTTATTATCTTAATTTTTATTGAATAATATACTTTGATTTGATTCATAAAAAATATGACGAATCAACATGTCGAGAATTTTAATAATAATATCGAAATAGTCCAAGGTTCTTTCCAGATCTATCAAACTAGTCGCCTCTAGAGATAAACTTTGCTATGATTAAATCACACACTTACATATGCACTACTTTATTTATTCTATTATCTTTTATCATTCAACGAGTGAGGCTCATTAGCACTTATGATCTAATTAGCTTAAGACTATAAACTACTCAGTTAATTACCATTAAGTAACTAATAATTATATTAGAGACTACTTAAAAAGAGGAGCTCGATGGCGTAGTGGTTAACGCGCCCGGTCTGCGAGTGCTGAGGTTAAGCAACTTTCGCAAAGGCCGGTCATCGGATGGGTGACCAAAAATTTATCATCTCGAGCTCTTCCGTGCTTCGGTAGGCACGTAAAGCCGTTGGTCCCGGCTGCATTAGCAGTCGTTAACAACCACCAATCCACACTGGGGCCCGCGTGGTGGTTTATGGCCCGTTCTCCCTATCTATCCATAAGGAAGGCTCGTGCCCCAGCAATGGGGACATATAATGAGCTGATGATTATGATGATGATACTTAAAAATGTACGTTATAGCGTCACCGGACTGATGTGATGATGGTGACGAGGATGATCATAAGAGAATCAAGATGATGCGTACAAAGCAAAAATAAAAAATATATTATGCTACATACTACAAAAATGTTATACAGCTATGACAATTAAAAGTGTCAACAAAATGCAACATAAAAATAAAAATGAATATAACAAGCTTCACTAAACAGAGAGGCAGTCAATCTTGCGGGTACTCTGTCGACGGGGCAACTCTAAGTTAGTTCTAAATACATTAGTTTTAATATATTAGTTTGGACCACCCATCCAATATCATAACCCGAACGCACGAACCGCGGTTACAAGCTCTTATGAGATGCTTTACTTCTGGATTAATAACTTATGTTGCATAGCTAGAGTCGATGAATACCAAACTGGTATTTATTGTATAAAATTAGTATGTACGCCTAGAGAAGTTTAACCGGTTTCAACTATAGAAGATTCGTATTAAATGAACATTCCAAAACTTACTTCCATTTTGATTCGATTATAAGTTACCTGAGGAGCTCGATGGCGCAGTGGTTAACGCGCCCGGTCTGCGAGTGCTGAGGTTAAGCAACTTTCGCAAAGGCCGGTCATCGGATGGGTAACCAAAAATGTATCATCTCGAGCTCCTACGTGCTTCAGAAGGCACGTAAAGCCGTTGGTCCCGGCTGCATTAGCAGTCGTTAACAACCACCTATCCGCACTGGGCCCGCGTGGTGGTTTATGGCCCGTTCTCCCTAGCCATCCATAGGGAAGGCCCGTGCCCCAACAGTGGGGACACAAAATGAGCTGATGATGATAAGTTACCTTCCAGTTTGACGACCTCCTTGGTCGAGTGGTTTGTTCATCGGTTTTCATGGTGTCGCCATCTCTGAGGTCCCGGGTTCGATCCCCGGTCGGGTCAATTTAGAAATTATTGTTTTTCTATATTGTCTCGGGTCTGGGTGTTTTCTATGTTTAATAAGTATGTGTTTAAGTATTTTAAGTATGTTTATCCGTTGTCTAGTAACCATTTAACGAGTTTCATAACGAAGTAACGGGGTGCCGCCTGTGGAGGCTGGTCTCTAGCGTGCTTGTCTTATTTTTATTATTATTAACTATAGTTTAACTTCGTTTTTTCTTAGACAGGTTTTGACTTTTACTAGTACTGTATGACATTGTAAAAAATTAAACTGGTAAATGATGTTTTTGCAAACTTAAATATTTAATTTATTAATTTTTAAATGTTTATATAATTTTTAACGCAAATTTTGTTGCGAACAAATTACAAAAACACAAATGTTGAAAGAATTTCCACGAGCAGGGTTTGAACCTGCACCCTTCTGACATACCGGGTCAGGTGCTCTTCCAATTGAGCTATCGTGGTTCTAACCAGCCCGCCGAAATTATTCAACACTATTTACTTTTTTACTTTGAAAGCCAAAGGCGCCCATTCAATGTTAACAACTACCGTCATTAACATCCGATCATAATATTTTTACAAATACTAAAGATCAGTTAAGAAGTAGGCAAGCTATTTATAAATGTTTATATAATTAATTTGCCAACTACAAACTGAACGTATTATAAAATACCCTTTGTTTTGTGTTATTGTGTTTTCATGGAATTGATTATAATGATTTTTTTTCTATGTTTTTTAACCCTACATTTATAATGCATTTATTCTTAGTTAAAATATAACTACGAAAGTATAAATTCATTCGCATCGCTACAATTTAAACTTTTTTTGTATTATCAAATTAAAAATATATATTTATAAAGTTTATAATTTCAACGACTATTTCAACGCAGTGCAGATACTCGATTCTGCTTTTTTAAAACGTTTTTCCCAACTATAGTCCAAATGTTCAAACCAGGTCACAACCAAAAGCAAGGCTCTGTATTGTTGTTTTTCCTACTAATATTATAAACGCGAAGGTTTGTAAGCATGGATGGATGTTTGTTACTCTTTCACGTAAAAACTACTGAATGGATTTGAATGAAATTCGGCATACAGATAGTTTATAACCTGGTTTAACACATAAAGTAGTTTTTATTCCGATATTCCCACGGGAACGGGAACCACGCGGGTGAAACCGCGAGCGTCCGCTACTATAAATTTATTGTTATCTTATCTTTAAACTAAGTAGTCTTTGGTACTAGTGTATTATATTATATTGAATTAGCTACTACTATTAGGTACTCGATAACGAGTTAGCCATAGCGTTAAAAAAGTAAAAAGATAGTTGTTATAAACCACCAACCCGCATTGGCCTTTCATGGTGATCTCTCTATGTTCTATTGTTAATGTGGGAAAGCTAGAACCCATTCGTGATGGGAAAGCTAGAACCCATTCGTGAAATGTTTGTATACGTTGATCGCATTTATAATATTAGTGATAGTCATGTCGATTAATACAATAATTTAATATCGTAACAACTTCGATCAAGTACATAATTGATCGAAACCTAACAAGCTTAGTTAACAATTAATCGTAATATGTAGCTATGGAGATCACTTGTCTTACTCATTTTACAAGTAAATTGATAGTAACAGCATTGATTAGATATCTGTTTAATCATGTGGAAATGTTTCAATACAGTGATTATTATAACAACTTCAATGTAAAGTAAGTAAGTAGACATCGGTTGGTCTAAAATGGCCACTTTTAGGAATTCTAGTTAAACATTTATTTTGGTGAAGGTCGCGGGAAGCCGCTGGATGCGAGCAGCACAAAACCGGTCGTTGTGGAGATCCTTGGGGGAGGCCTTTGTCCAGCAGTGGACGTCTTTTGGCTGAGATGATGATGATGATAATGACGATTTCTTTTATAAAATAATAAATAATTTGTCTAAGTTCCTCACTTTTTTTAAACACAACTTACGAGGCTTTAAATTTAACCTTTAAAAATACTTGGACAAAAGTTCATTTTAAATAGGTAACATATTATATATATATATATATAGGGTATTTTGATTTTGGTTGACAATGAAAAAAAATACTCCAGAAGAAACTTTTATGATTAAGTTTCTGCTGTTTGGTATTCTGTTTGAGATTCAAAATATGTTTATTTCAAAGATTTGTAAAACTTTCCATCGACAATATAATTTATACTTAGAATAAAAAAAGTAAGATTTAAAAGAACCAAAAAAATGTCTTTTTAGGAGTAGTTCCCGCCAGGGTTATCAACATCATCAGATAATATAATAATGAGTTAAAATTTAAATAAAGAGTTTACCTGTGACGGTCGGGTGTTGCAGCAAAAACTCCTGTTTGGCCCTAATGACGTCGAGTCTGATCTGGTTCTCCATCGGTGCTTCGAGGGCTGAGAAGACCAGCGCTCCCGAAACCAGGTACACCACATAGAAGACGATGTACATGACCAGCAGACAAGTGAATCTGGCGTTCCCGAAAAACTTCGATGTAGCGAAAAGAGGTTGAAACGGTGGATTCTCCTCTTCGTACAATATTTCCCTTTCTATACGCATCTTCTTGGGATACGGAAACAACTGACTGTGCACCGTCATGTCATCGTCGCTCCTCGCCGAGCTCATGCTCCCGTAGGACTGGATCCTTGAATACTTCGCCTTCTCCATTTTCACAACAACGAAAAAAAGTAAAAAGTCAGATTTCTGTAAAACTTAGCCCAATTGAATTCCAAATTCGAATTTTCACAACGCGCGAAACGTACACAATATTTTCCTCTAACGGCACGGCTTGTTTTCGTATCCACAAAAATCGTTCCAGAACACAAACCGACAATCCCGGAACACGGGCGGTGTCGGTCAACTGTACTTGTAAAACCTCTTCGGGTGATTGGGTTCGAAGAACAACGCAAATATCTCTGTCACTTTAGTATCACGACGGCATTTTTCCAGTTTAAGAATCACCATTTTGATACATTTTAATTGAGCTGGCTGCGTGTTAGAAATTGAATATGGCGTTTGCCTTAGATGCGCTTGAATGGACGACAGCGGCTCGGGCAGTGACCGTTAATCGACTGGAGAGCGGAGGGCTCGCTCGACAGATAAATGGCGATGTTATCTATTTGTCAAGTTGTCCGACGGTATCTGTTAATTTACCACGAGGTACGGGCGGCAACGTCTCCCCAGAACACTTTAATACTATGTCAAAGTAACTTTGAAGCGTTAAATTGTAACGAGCGCTTGTCAGCTATTTGTAAAGTTATTGTAACATGGTACATTAGATGCTAGTAGTGACATTAGGTCGTTCTTTAAGGAGTCAGCATTCGTAACGACGTCGTTACCTAATTTAAACACGCTACGCTAATTATCTTATCTTGTTTTTTGTTTACATCTACTAGCGATTATATTAATTGACGTTTTTAAATGATTAGGTTCGTCAAACGTTCGTTAATCGTAAAATAATAATGAGTTTTTTTAAATTATGATAAGTAAAGGTATTAGTTTAA
Organism: Eudonia lacustrata; assembly: GCA_947562085.1. Taxonomy (NCBI): domain Eukaryota; kingdom Metazoa; phylum Arthropoda; class Insecta; order Lepidoptera; family Crambidae; genus Eudonia; species Eudonia lacustrata. The sequence continues at coordinate 20,768,063 of OX387320.1, forward strand.
CTCACAGTAATTAGTAAAAACAGTTAAAAACACAAAAAATAAGAAAATTTTGTGTATCTACATAAATCATACAGTAATAAGGGTATATACATGGTATACATGTTGGGATGTTGGAGAGAGTGAATTACATGATAAGGGAATAAATAAAACAAAAAAAGTAAAAGCACATTTTTAATCTAGATTAATAAAAATATGGTAGATATAATAGTGGTTAGATTCGTTTCATATTCGTATACAGTGTGTGGCCTAGAATAACAGAAAGATAATATTGATAACAGAGATTCTATAGGTCACTAGTAATTGAATCATTATGGTCTCAACTAAGTAATTAAAATCAAAACTTTACTTCTTGATTTTTTCTAACAAACTTAATCGTAAATTCAATGTAATGCAAACAATGCAATAGTTCCGCTCAATTCGATCGATTGAGTTCATTCTGACGTCTCTTTGACAATTTATGGGTTGTACTGTTTTTTTTGTGTATTATTTTACGGCTCCGGATGAAATCCATCAAGCCTATTCGTTCGTTCTAAACACTTCTTGTCTGTCTTGGTCATGTCATTAGTTTCTTAATTTCATTGGTATTTTTCCCTTCATGTATGATGATGATGATGAATGAGAAGTGAGAAATGATAGACCCCCAACCCCTCGAGTATCTCAGTAAAGATGTGGGGCTTTACTAAGTCCTCGGGCCGACTACTTGAGAGAATTTGAAAAGTGACGTTGCACTGTTTTGTTTAATTTGCCAACACTCATGCATGCTCACGAACACTTAACGGTTAATAATCTGCCATTATTTCACATTAATATTCGACATAACACAAATTTAGAAAATAAAACAAAACCGCAGACATGACTCTTCACTTTCCCGCCAAGAAAACCCATGAAGCTTACCTACTGCAGTCTCCTTATGTTGTACAGTCAACCGCAAAAGTAGATGATGTTTACTAGATTTCAAAATTAAGTTTCGATAGGTGTAAGTCGTTATTTTCTTTATAACTACACTAAAGCAGGTACTGGTCTGCAGGTACTAGTAGACACTCGAAGGTTTTTCTATATGCGTGAACGCATATAGAAAAACCTTCGAGTAAAAAAGTTTTGATTTTCATACTGATTTCATATTTTGAAACCGTAATTTTATTAAGGCTGCACGGATTACAATCCGCCCAGTGGTCGAATTTCGACCACTGGGCGGGCTGGGCCGTTCGCGTTATCCACTGCGTCATCGAGCTCCTCAATTTATATTATTAAAGTTAGAATAAAATAATATATTTATTTTCATGTATTTTTTTAACGTTGCTTACGTTATAGCATTATATTATTCGTGTAAACTCATTCGAGCTACGTTCGTTTTACGAGCTATTAAAGAGGCACAGTAATCCATTCCGAAATTTTACGACAATATTAAACTTTTAACGCACTCATTACACGAAGTAAGTAATTAGCACTAATTAATAACATGATAGGTTTCCGTGTTTTTCATTACTTAAGTAATTAAATACCCACAAGAAGGTACGGAAGGTACCCCTGTGTGGTGCCGGGGATAAAGAATTGCACCACCCCCTCTCTTCCCGTGGGTGTCGTAAAAGCCGACTAAGGGACCATTCCAGAGGATGGGCAGCAGCATCTCTCTGTGGTTACCCTCAACCTACTGCGATCGCCAACCCGCCTGCCAAGCGTGGCGATAACGGCAAATACCCCTCATATCCTTGGGGGAGGCCTTTGTCCAGCAGTGGACGTCTTTTGGCTGAGATGATGATGATGATGAAGAAGGTACGCGTTCTAGTAATCCTAGTATACAAATAAGAAGATTTGTTTGTATGTTAGTTAGTTTGGGTTTTTATCCTGTAAGTATGAACGGAAACGCATAGACGACGTGATACCTATTTTCCATATAAAATTATTTGAAAACAGTGTCGTAGGCGCCATTAAGTGCCATAAAAGGTCTGAATTCCCAGGTAATGACTTTTGTGACATGCTGAATAAACCTCTGGCGAAAGCTTTGTCACCCTCAATTTAATTTAAATAGTCTTTTAGTTATCGTTTCCTTTATTTTAATAATTTTTGTTTTCTACAACATCATCATCTCAGCCAAAAGACGTCCACTGCTGGACAAAGGCCTCCCCCAAGGATCGCCACAACGACCGCTTTTGCGCTCCTTGTTGGAGGCCTGCCCACACTGCGCTTTCCGGTGCGCGGTCGCCACTCGACTGTTCCGCCCCAGCGGCCATCAGCCCTGCGAGCGATGTGGCCTGTCCACTGCCACTTAGCAACTCTTCGGGCTATGTCGGTAACCTTTGTTCTTCTGCGGATCTCCTCATTTCTGATTTGATCACGCAGAGAAACCCCGAGCATAGCCCTCTTCATTATACAACATATATTATTAAAATCCTCTTTTTTATTAAATTGACGTAAAAATTGTCTGAATTTCTAATTTGAATAGTTAAAGGGCAAGTTCAGATCAGTGGCAACACTGGCAACCGAGAATGCTATTATAAGACACTTATGCCTTATGACTTCATTCCGGGACGAGTAAACATCTTGTTAATGTTATTTCCCTATTTGTAGTATCTGTTTGTACGTAATGGTTCTGATTCATTTATAATTGCTTTTTACTTGAGATTGAGCAATTGTACTTAATGTACTGTAGGGTAGTAAGCTGAGTTTTAAAAATGAGCGTGCGTAAGTATATATCAAAAACATATTTACCACAATGTTATGGTTTATGTTTATGAGGTTATTTGGTTAGTATTCCCCATATACCCGTTTCCTAAGTACAGTCAACCGCAAAGGTAACTGATGATTGGTCAAGTTCATCAGTATGAAAATCAAAACTTTTTAAACGCATATCGAAAAACCTTCGAGTGTCTACTAGTACCTGCAGACTTTGACTGTAGTTATATAGAAAATACCGACACTATCGAAACTTAGTTTTGAAATCTAGTAAACATCATCTACTTTTGCTGTTGACTGTAACACGTTAAGAGCGTTTACGCCGCACACTGGCGCCACTAATGAAAAAAAAACATCTAGTAATTAGAGATAGAAAATCAAATTATGCTCAACAAACTATTTGAATGAAGTAATTTAGCATTTTTACGTTACTTAATGAACACCTGACATGTTATGGTTTAGTTAAATATGGCGTTATAGTTAAAAGTGGCCGTAACGTATCTCTAATTACTAGATATGTTTTTTTTTTCATTGGCGGCGCTAGTGTGCGGCTTAAACGCTCATAGAGTAGATATGATTGATTATTTTTTTACATTACCTTCCGATATTATGTTTATTTTGTAAGTGGTTGTGATAACAGCAAAATACTTTAGCGATTATAGCAGCCTAATATATTTTTTTAATGAATTATAATTTGATTTCAAAAAAATGCCTTAAGCATTTAATTAGCACTGACACTTTGGACATTGGGTCTATAAGAGAAAACTAGCAAATACTTAACCCCCACGATGCCTCCAAAAATTATGTCGACCCTTGCGCCAAATACTTTGCATATCAGTAGATATATTCTTCTAAATGATGTGTTATTTTATTGCATCAAAATGTGCGTAAATATATCTTCGCATCCGAACAAAATGACAACATGACGTATGCCACTTTCTTCCCAAATGACGCATTTCGCTTCGGGTCGCGCCTCTTGCATCAATACCCTTCTAATTGGCTAATAACATCAGTGCGCAATTATGAACGTTCATACATTATCAGCTCGTATCTGACAACACGTAATATACGATAATGATTAACGTTGTTTTGATATGTTAGCAGATATACGTCTTATACTCGTATATGTAAGCTTGTAATTAGCGAATTTGGCAGCATATGGGAAATAACGTCGGGTCTTTACGTCGCCTATTCCACAAAGTCTAAAGACGAAAGTCTTCAATCAGTGCGTCCTACCGGTAATGACATACTGAGCTGAAACGTGGACACTCACGGTTCACAAATTTAAAGTCGCTCAGCGAGCTATGGAAAGGGCTATGCTCGGAGTTTCTCTGAAGGACCGACTTCGGAATGAGGTGATCCGACAGAGAACGAAAGTAATCGACATAGCCCATCGAATCAGCAAGCTGAAGTGGCAGTGGGCCGGTCATATTAGCCGCAGAACCGACAACCGTTGGGGTAACTGAGAACGTTGAGTTCTCGAGTGGAGACCGCGTATCGGCAAACGTAGTGTAGGACGCCCTCAGACTAGATGGAGCGACGATCTTCGCAAGGTGGCTGGCAAGAGCTGGATGAGAGTAGCCGCGGATCGTGCTCGGTGGTGTGCACTTGGAGAGGCCCTGTCCAGCAGTGGACTAGTATAGGCTGATGATGATGATGATGAATTAGCGAATGTACCTGTATGCCTAACACCTACAGTGTTCTGTATACCTTTTTTATGTGGAGCAGGTTGAAAAAGCCTCCAGCAAGCTTATTTACCGAAAAAAGCAACCAGCTGTTATGAGCCCTATTATAAATCTCCATACTGCGAGAATAGGTATCGTTCGGACGGCCGGCGCCGGCGCATCGCATTTTGTAGTAATTTTGCAGTTGTATTTATCGTTTTTATCGAAATAGGATAATAAATTCATGCTTAAAAATTCTAAAATCTTCGTTCCTCATGAAGTAACATGTATTATGGTATAAATTGGTAAAAACAAACAAACACACAAACAAACCTCTTTATTAATAGTATAGGTAACATTATATTTTTTTTATTTCATTTGTTTAGAACAGTAGTTCAATCTAGGAGCTCAAAAGTACCTACGCGCATTTTATGAAACCTTTCTCTGCAGTTTTGGGTATAATTAAAAAGTTAAGCAAAATTTACAAGAGCGAGGCCGCTACGAACTATGCCAATAGCTATTCTACTATATTGTTTTCTAAAGTTTACGTGCTTACTATACATTGAAATGAAACCACTTTCACGGATCTACTCGCGTTTATTTTACAGATTACTTTTTCGACGAAACGTCAGGATAAGCATTAAATAAGTAATATCTAAAATAAACGCGAGTATATCCGTAAAAGTTGTTTCATTTCAATATTCTACAGTGTAGAATATTTAATAATAATTTACTTATTGAATAGTGTACAATCTACACTATTCAATAAGTCAAAATTCTTAATGTGTTTTTGTTTCTGAGATCAACAACGCAAAAATTTGCACTTTACGCAAAAATCACAATCGAGATGTAATATGGCTCTTATTACTGCTTTAGCTGCTGTTGATAAATTGGTATTACGGACACACTCGCTCAATGTATATAAACTACTTAAGTACAAAAATTTTAATCTCAACGTGAGCGATCATTGAGCGATTTGAGTTTGCTCCTGAGTGTCTTGCCAGCTTTTCTCGGCCGAAGGCTCTTCCAAAATCAGAACTGGTGGATTCAGTGGTAATAAACTATGTTTTAATTTATTATAGAATTGGATGGTTTAGCGACTTGTGCGTTCGGGTAACGATCATGTAAGTCACTGGAGCGATGACTAAATTAAAATATCAACAGTATCTCTGTGACCCAGTTGTTACTACCGATCGTTATAACGATCAAAAAATGTAATGTGAGTTTCCATTTCTTTCAAAGAAATTATTAGTAGCTTTCGAGACAACTCAAATGTCCAAAAGATGTGAGATCAAAAATAGTTTCAGTAACATCTGGGTGCAGCACGTGCAACTCGCTTGACTTAGGTAGTAATTGTAAGATGTCAGTCGTCATTCGTATCAGCGCAGAAAATTGGGTTGTGGACTGGGTAGTCAATAGATTTTTTTTTAATAGAAATCGTATGGGTATAGAAACTATGACGTCACTGTTTTGTTCCATCAATTGGGTGGTTTTTTTTTGTTTAGTTGATGGCTTCATGCGATTAGCACATTTAGCCAGTGTCATAGTAATTTTTCTTACAAGTATTTAAATTAATAAACAATATTTCATATTTCCTTCCTGTAATATCAATATATCCATAATAAATAAGATGGAAGCTCTTACTTACTTACTGCTTATTACTTAAACATAAATATATACATACATACATACAACCATATAAATATGTAGAACATATGTATATACATACTATTTAAGAACAAAAAAATGAATAGTGGACTAACAGTAGAGTAGTTTTAGAGAACTTTTACATGACTTCATGTAGTCACATACGTTTAATGTTCTGGAATTAATTATTGTTGTTGTCATGTTGTCGACAACCCTATTGTGGTGGGTGGGTGATCATAGCCCGACCTATGGGATGTTTTCCTTTAACATTCCCATAGAAACTTCGAAGTTCCAACTTTTTTAAACCAATAATTAATGATTATTTACATATAATTTTACGCAAATATTGTGGCGAACAAATTACAATTTGAAAAAAGACAAAGATATATAGCTCGCCCAATTCTTAACTGATCTTTCAATATTAGTAAAAATATTAAGATCGGATGTTGATGATGTAGTTGTCGACATTGAATAGGGCTCCTTTGGCATATAATGTAAAAATAGATAGTGTTGATTAATTTCGGCGTGTTGGATTGAACCACGATAGCATAGTTGGCAGTGCACCTGACCCGGCATGTCATGGGGTGCGGGTTCGAATCCCGCTCGTGGATTTGATTTTTCAACACTTTGTCCTTTTTCAAATTCCAATAATTAATGTTTGTTACTCAGCTGCCGAGGCGATCACAGGCTGATGATGAGCTATATGAGCTATAAAATGGTTGCACTAACCTGAGACGCAGGGATGGAGCCCCAAGAAGTCCACCTTGAGCCTCGCCAGGTGCTCCCCCGTCTCCACCTCCAGAGGCCCCTCGGTTGCTTGGAACACCACCGCACCTGCCGACACCATCAACATTAAATGTTTTTTTATGAATGCCCACAATCCCCATGTGATTGACAAACAATTGAATTTCTACTGTGTCTGGGATTTGTGGCAGCCGTGTTAAGAATAAATACTTAAATTTAAATTTAATGTTTACGACAACAAAGGGATCTTTGTTGTCGTAAACTACTAAAGCTCATTTTAAGCTCTACTAGGATTAGTAGAGCTTAAAATGAGCTTTAGTACTTATTACTTAATAACTAGATGGGAATTGGATATTCTACACATATGCGCTAATAGTGGACAGTCCCCACTATCAGCGATGCCTTCCAGGACAGTATTACGACTGGCCGCGGACTCGACGCAGAGGGGATCCCGCTTTTTTACGCAGAATATTATGTATATTTAATAATTATATAGACTCATACCTTAATTGCAATTTGTAACAATGCTTAATTTAATCAGCTCATGTCATGTGTCCACATTCTATCTAATCGGTGTATAAATAAATAAATAAATAATTAGCCGGGAAACTGTCGACTTGCGCATCCGCAAACATTCCCGACGCACTACAGAATCGCGGCAGCCGCAATAGTGCCCTGAATGCATTATTAAATTGTATGCGAATGGCGTTGTACGACTTCTGACTATATTTGACCCACACCACACGCTACTTGAGTAAAATGACGTGCAGTATGCTACAGCGTCGTTCGCGACTACATCATTCGAGTCTATAAGCTTTCGAACCTATGAGGCAGTGGAAAAAAAATTCGCGACAGCGTGTGTCGCAACAGCGGCATTCGAAACTACGTAGGACACCCCTGTGAATAGCGTAATTTTGACTGCGTCAGAGCAACAATGGAACCTGCGGGCCAACATGTTCGCCCTAATCGACAACGCCCTTCGCTCTCTTTCCATGTCTGCATCATCTTTTAATTCATCTGTAACAATGTGCCCAAGATATTTAAATTGGTTCACTCTGCATAGTGGTAAACCATACAACCGTAAAGGGGCACTGTACCTACCAGGACTCTTGTAACCAGCCTTAAACACCATGTAGGTACTCACCCTTTTTGGTGTTGTTTTTATTTTTTTATGTTAAAAGGAGGCAAACGAGCAGGCGGGTCACCTAATGGAAAGTAATCACCGCCGCCCATGGACACCCGCAAAACCAAAGTAATCGCAGATGCGTTGCCAACCTTGAGGAAGGAGTTGGACCTTGAGGAGGGAGTAGGAATTGGAAGGGGGGAGAGATGTTGTACCAGTAAACCATGAGTTTCAGCATACGTTTCACATACACCAAGCAGCTTTCTTAAGGCACTGACCGAGGGAGCCAGCAGCACATGTCGTCCGCGTACCTAATGTTATTGACGCATATATTTCCGAGAGAACCAACATGCGCATTGCTAACTCCCTCGATCAGCTCCTTGACTTAGCTTTCATCGCTCCTGATGTTGAGTGATGATTAGGCCGAAGCTTGACTCGCATTTCAGCTGGAATCCTCAACTACTGAGGCACTGGCTTCATATTATCTCTAATTGACACTGTGTCTAACTGACACTGTGTCTAACTGACATAGTCTAACTGTGTAATTGGAAACTAAAATTCAACACTTTTCCACATTGTAAAATGTATTGTTTTTTATCTTTTTTAATATTTTAGTTCCCATCAATCAATGTCATTAGGTGTAAAACTTATTATTTATTTAATGTTATCTTTGAGTGCATGCTGTGTTCACAGTAAGAAGGGCATGCAGTCACTTTTCGAGATGTTCTTTTATATATTATAATTACTGTATTGTCGGTTGTCGAAACACGGGAACACCACAATGCTACAAGCCCATGCTTGTCGCATTGTGGTGACATGTTATGACGACATATTGAAATAAAATGGTAGTTACAGTCAGGCGGACTTAACACAAGCCCTACCACCTACTAAACAGTATACATTGATGTATCCTCCGCCGGGATCGAACCCGGAACCTCGGTTTCTGAGACCGGCGGCGGCGGTCTTCACTAAGCATTAAATATAATGTATGGTTTATCAATTATCTATTTTAACTATTATTATTTTTATGAAATACAAAAAGAAATTCTTTATTACATAACTGTGTACAATATGTGTATACACTATGTTCTGTTACTGTTTTATTTACAACTTTTTTATTATTGATCAAAAAAGATTGTACTCATTTTGTAAGAAGAATTAATTAATTATGTATAAGACAGAAATAAGTCGAGCTGAGATAGAAATGGCTTACATTGGCTTCGGCGTGCGAAACATCAGTGCCTTCAAAAGGAGCGATCCTTTCATCTTTAATGCAATATGTAATATCATATTACGCTACTGTACAACATCAAAGTATCTGCTTTCGAAATAAGTAGCTAATAAATCATCATCATCATCGGCCTATCTTAGTCCACTGCTGGACATAGGCCTCCCCTAATGAGCGCCATAGCGCCCTGTCCTCAGCTTGGCGCGTTGCCGGAGGGCGTCCTACACTACGTTTACCGAGTCGTGGTCTCCACTCAAGAACACGTTTACCCCAGCGGTTGTCGGTTCTTCGCCAGATATGGCCGGCCCACTGCCACTTCAACTTGCTAATTCTTAGAGCTATGTCGATGACTTTGGTTCTCTGTCGGATGTATTCGTTACGAATCCTATCCTTCAGAGAAACTCCGAGCATAGCTCTTTCCATAGCTCGCTGAGCGACTTTAAACTGGTGGACCAGCCCTACCGTGAGTGTCCACGTCTCAGCTCCGTAGGTCATGACGGGTAGGACGCACTGATTGAAAACTTTCGTTTTCAAGCATTGCGGTATGGATGACGAGAAGACTCGACGTAGTTTCCCAAACGCTGCCCAGCCCAGCTGGATCCTCCTCTTGGCCTCCTTCTCAAAATTGTTTTTACCTAATTGCAGAATCTGCCCGAGGTAAGTATATTCAGAAACGATTTCAAGAAGGTGGCCATGTACGACGACCGGTATCGGATCAATGTGGCCATTGATCATGACTTTGGTTTTGTCCAAATTCATGCCAAGACCGATGCGTCGCGAGGCTGAAGCTAGGCCGTCCAGCATCTGGTTCAGCTCCTCTAGCGACTCCGCCATTAGGACTATGTCATCAGCGAATCGCAGGTGTGAGATGTAGTCACCGTTTATGTTAATGCCCTTCCCTTTCCAGTCCAGCGTCTTAAACATATCTTCCAACGCGCTTGTGAACAGTTTCGGGGATATGACATCCCCCTGTCTCACTCCTCTGCGCAATTGGATAGGTTTGGACTGCTGGCCCTGTACTTGGACATTCATGGTGGCGCATTCGTAAAGACATCTCAACACCTCGATATAACGACAGTCCACTTGGCATCGCTGTAAGGATTCCAGAACAGCCCAGGTTTCGACAGAGTCAAAGGCCTTCTCATAGTCCACAAAAGCCAGACACAGGGGCTGATTATACTCTTCAGACTTCTGTATAATCTGCCTCACTGTGTGAATGTGGTCTATGGTACCATATCCTCCGCGAAACCCGGCCTGTTCCGGTGGCTGGAACTCGTCGAGTCTCCTGGCGAGACGATTCGTGACCACTCGTGAGAAAAACTTATAGACATGGCTCAGGAGCGAGATGGGTCTGTAATTTTTAAGCAGAGTTTTATCGCCCTTCTTAAAAAAGAGCACCACCAAGCTCCCGCTCCACGCCTTTGGAGTTCTCCCACTGTGAAGGACGGCGTTGAAGAGCTTCTGCAATTCCTGTATAACAGGGGCTCCTCCAGCTTTCAAAAGCTCTGATGTAATTCCGTCCTCACCGGGGGCTTTTCCATTTTTAAGCTGTCTCAGAGCTAACACGATCTCGTCTTGACTGATGTCTGGCAGTTCGTCGGTGTAGTGGCGTGTCAAGGTGGCTCTGGAATCGTGGTCGTCTCGTCGGGGACGAGGGGCATGTGCAGCGTATAATCGGCCATAGAAATCCTCTATCTCGGCGGAGATCTCCGGCTTCGACAATACGGTCCTCCCGTCGTGCGTTTTAAGCTTCGTCAGGTGGCTCCTGCCAAGCTGCTGAGTGAATACTTTGGACCCTCGGTTTCGCTCTATCGCCTCTTCAATGAGGCGTGTGTTGGAGCTCCGAAGGTCGCGCCGTACCATCTTCGCAATTCGCTTGTTCAGGTCTGACCTCTCCGACGAAGTCGCTTGGGTGGTTTTCCGTCTTCTTGTCATCAGCCCGAGAGCTGAGCCGAGAGCTAATAAATGCATTGGCTCAAATATATGAGATACGTAGTACGAAGCCACGCGTCTAGTCATTGCCTAGGTAAATAGGAAGAAAAAGAAGAAATTTGTGAAATTGTACAAAATGCGCCTCAAAAATTCAAATCACTTCACACTCTTTGAAAAAAATTAGGCAATATAGGCAAGGATATTAATAAGAAAATGCTAATTTTAATACCTTAATGTTGCGCGAACGACAGAAAACAATATTGGTTTTTATCAGCACTAAATAAAGACTTCAGTGTTATTAATAGGCGAGAGGTAGTGTGAAACCGAAATAGAAGGGGGATAAAATTATATTTTGCAGTTCATTTTAGTCTTTAGTATCATAAAAGCCTTTCAAAGTGCTCTTTTAGTGAAGACCCAGTGAAATATCAGGGCGTAAAAACTCAAGTTTTGGAGTCGTCAACACGCGTTTGATACCCTTGTGCTGCAAGTATCCAATGTCATGAGCTGCGGTGGCTGTTTTCCATCAGGCGAGGCGTATTTTTTAATATATATATATATAGGTCATCAGCTGAAGCTGTGCCGCTTCGTCGAAAAATGCATTTAAGAACAGGCTGGATAAATTATCCAAATCACATGACGCACACGCATCAGCGCATTGAGCTCTATATCTTAAGATTAAGCATAGTGCTTATATCTCACCTGATGTTAAGTGATGACAAGGTCAATGGTGGAAGGCCGGGTAAAGTATAGGTAGGTATCTTATCTCTAGCCTGTCGGAGCTACAAACATTGCTATGCTAGTTACCATTTCAGTATCATAGAAAAGGCGGCACTGCATTGTCGGTTCCACCATCTGATGACTTTTACAGCGTAGCTGGACTTTCAAGGGTTCCTCAAGCCGTATTGATCGAACAACCTCTGAAGGTTTCTAGGTCGGATGTATGGAGGATATATAGCAGTAGTAACTATTGGTTATTTTGTGGTATAGCCCTATACTGTCAGAATACTTGAGCAGGATATTTGAAATAGTTTTCGTAGGAACGTAATTTTTTATTGATGTATATAAGAGAAGTTGTGACTGACCTGTGTTTGTGATTCTGCGAAATAAACTCTTCCAGGAACACTATTATAACTTCATCAGGATGGCGTTACGCAGTTTTTTAAAATATCTTATGGGTGCCTGCCTGCCTGTAGTGCCTTCGTCTCATCTGATGCTAAGTGACGATAAGGCCAATGGTGGAAGCGCACTTCACCAGGAATCTTTAACTACTGAGGCAGGGGCTACCTTATTTCTAGCTGCCGGAACATTGATGTTATGGCGACATATATAGCTAAGATGGTGGTAGCTAGCCAGGCGGACAAACAAACCCTACCACTAACCAGACTAAGTACACAAATATGAACCCCCCCCCCTCCACCCCGGAATTGAACCCGGGACTTCTGAGTCTAAGACTGGTGGTCCTAACCACTAGACCACAGAGGCGGTTAAGTTGTGCCCGCGTCCCCTATACGATTCTCCGAGGCGTTCGGATCGAAAGTCCAGCTTACCCATAGTGAGGTAGAGTGCCATCGCCATCACCAGCATGAACACTCGCAGCGCAGGAATGCTGCGAGCGTCGCTCACGCAGCCTGGCATCACTAGCCGCATCGTGAAACGCTTTACCTGTAAGAAAGAGAAGGAAAAATTGTATTGACTAGTTTTTTTGAAAAGTTCGTTCCTATGTAAGGTATTACCTATATATACTATTATCCGGTCAAGTTGACTCGGCACCTGACTCGGAAACGTCGCTTATACTCAGGTGCCGAGTTAACTTGTCCGGGTAGTTGTTAGGCGAAGACTTAGGCGATTCACAAGTTTAGTGCAAACGGGTGTTAGTCTCTAATTCCCGCCGGTCTGCCGTGATCCCCTTTTCCAGATGCACTTGCGACCTATTCGCTATCACATCACCAGCTGATTATACGTTCCCACAGCTGGGGCACGAGCCTTCCCTATGGATGGTTATGGAGAACGGGCCATAAACCAACACGCGCGCCCATTGCGAATTGGTTTCATTCGCTATATTTCGTGCATAAAAGGTGGTTAATGAGCATTCGTCATTGACAATCGTTCCTTTGCTGAACTGCCCGTATGTGGAATGCACTTGCGCACACGTGTTTCCCTCCTCTTTCTCTCCCAGGTTATTTAAGCGGGGCGTGAAAAAGCATTTATGCAGGCCGCCATAGTGTGAGCGTTCGGCATAGCGTGGTAGCGCTGTGATGAACGCTTTCACTTCTTGGGCTTCACTGACTGCTTTTCATCAGGCAGAGTGAGGCCATTTTGGAGTGCCATAATAAAATAAAAAAAATCGTAATTGATTGTCATGGGTGCCGTTGTCAGAGTTTTGGGTGCCCAGTGTGAGTTTAATTTGTCATTTGACGCTGTAAGGGAGAGAAGAGCTGGACAATTGCTGAGTTTCTTGCCGGTTCTTCTCAGTACAAGATCTCCCGCCCAGAGTAGACTTACAAACCTAAGGCATAGTGACATTCACAAGAGCTACATGTAGCCTAAACTGAATAAATGATTTTGAATTTTGAATTGAATTTTGATCACGTGAACGAAAACTTGATTTAGCATGGCATTGAAGCAACGCCTCCTGGGAGAGTTAAACTTTTGCCTTAAAAAAACCCTTTCATAAGTCATCATCATCATCATCATCATCATCTCAGCCAAAAGACGTCCACTGCTGGACAAAGGCCTCCCCCAAGGGTATAAGGGTATAAGGGGTATTTGCCGTAATCGCCACGCTTGGCAGGCGGGTTGGCGATCGCAGTAGGTTGAGGGTAACCTCAGAGAGATGCTACTGCCCATCCTCTAGAATGGTCTCTTAGTCGGCTATTACGACACCAACGGGAAGAGATTGGGTGGTGCAATTCTTTATCCACGGCACCACACAGGGACTTTCATAAGTAAACGTAGGTAACCGAATCAATACAGATAATAAACAAAACTTACACTAACTCACAGGCATTCTGATACAAGGCTTTGAATACCGTTAAGGAATTGGTAAGATACCGGTTAAAAAGTACCGGTAAGCTTGGTATCGTTCCCTGGGTGGCATTTTTATCGGTAAATTTGCTAACCGCTCAACGCGGATAGGCTAAAGCGCAATATTTAACGAAAAAGGAAGCGATGTTTTTCTAGATAACGTTACCTGCATTACCATTATTTTATAGAAATAACGTTACTTACCGGTACTTATAGTGGACATTTAGTAACGGTACTGTTCTCCATTCGATCATAATAACGTAAACAATAATTTAAATAGCGTTGAAGCATCGTTCTGGTGCTTTAACTCGATTGAAGAGTGAAGGTACTCGCACTGAGCATGATGACGTCACGTGTCGGTTGACGTGCCACCTGAGAACAGCGAGGACATGCTTTGCTGGTCGCGGCCCTCTACAGCTGTGTGTTTAACCTTATTGGTCTACGAATGTACGCAGTTGCTATCGCTGTCGCTATATACAACATGTTACATAATAAACACACACCCTGAAAGTTTGTTAAGAATGTCTACTGAATCGATTTCATATTTCTTTATGTCGATACTTTTTTCCTAATTAAATGAAAATTGATTAAATAAAGTCACTCCCTTGATATATAAACTAAAGAAAAACCAATATTCTTAGTTGAGTTTAGATTTACTTAGTTCAATAATAATGTCTTAGAACTTTAATTAGTTATTATCATACATGCTTATATATTTTGCAAGAAACTTTACAGAAGTTTTTGACTATTCTTAACAATGTAACTTTGCGTTGTAAATGTTTTATAGACACATCGAAAACTTATAATTGGAGAAATTGTTGTTTGTTTGTGATCAAAGAAAGATATATTAGTTTTAACACAATATGTTTTACCTATTGAATAGCTTAAGACATAAAAGTTGAGTATCATGACATTATCACATAAGTAGAATAATGTTCTAAAGAGAACATAGTTACCTACTACTATCTAAAAACGTGCAGAGCCTTGTAAGGCCGTTCTTAATAATAAATAACAATTAACAATAACAATAACCTTACAATCAGAACTTTTTAAAAGTATTTTAGATTTAAATTTAAATAATGATCTTATACCTAAGTGTTGTAGTCTCCTTTCAATAAGTGAAAACGGGCGAGACACACTGCTTGAAGATCGAAATCTGTTGTCTGATATAATCGAGGCCTAAAGTTATTTTTGTATTAGGTATACAAAATAACTTGT